>CM056732.1:39349698-40549698 GCA_029844215.1 Przewalskia tangutica | reverse complement strand
GGAGCGGTGGTAAGTAAGGAACAGAGAACAATACTAGAAAGGAAGATTATGAAGAGAGATAAGCCTTCTCCCTCACGTAAAGGGATATTTTTGCGTATTATTGAGAATGATACGTATTAATGTTAGTGGGCTATAGATATTGGACTAGTAAGGTCTTCGGCTTCATTGTGCAACATGTTACAATTCTACCTAACTTTGGGATAAAAATAGTGTGTTGGAGGTAATTGAGGACGACACTATGGTATGATCGAAGAAGTGTTGTGAAAATGTGAAAGCATTTAATAAGTATGAATGGAATTGTATGATCGAGTATCAAGGTAGAAATATTTTGTTTAATAATGACTAGAATGAAGGATTATGACAAGAATGATAATGGTGAATGAAACTATAGTTATGTAGGTTTCACAAGTTATGATTACTACGTGACAGAGTAAGGACCGATAGTAGCGGATGGGCAGGAAGAACACCTCGGCCAAAGGTGGCGAACCTCTAATGGTTGGAAAGATAGTATGAGAAATACGGGGAGATAAGAGACCCCCAAGGTAACTTGTAATGGAAATCTAAAGGTAAGACGAATGGGCACTCGGTCGATGAGAGACCTAATAATGATAAGACAAGAAAGCTTGACAAGCCATTGGATCAAGTAACACAGTGAATTGGATTTAAACGCATGACTATAAGATCTATGAGTTAGGTAGAGTAATGGGTTTACTACTTAACGAGATCAAGAAAATCTTTTCCTAAATTGTGATCTGCAGAAAGTCTTAGCCAGAAGGCAAGTGAAAAAATTTGAATCCTAGTATAATGACCAAGTTTGGATGTAGTAACGCCAAGGATTGGAAACAGAAGCAATATTTGAGATTTTATATATATATACCTGAATATTTCGGAAGTGTGAGAAAGGCTTCTAGTTATTGAAAGATAAGCTGACTACGGCTCCAGTTCTAACTCTTCCTGAGAGACATGAGGGTTATGTTATTTACTGTGATGCTTCGGGTGTTGGGCTAGGTTGTGTGTTGATGCAGCACGGTAAGGTTATAGCCTATGTGTCCCGACAGCTCCGGAAGCACGAGAAGAATTACCTACCCATGATTTGGAGTTGGCGGCCGTGATACATGCCTTAAGATTTGGAGGAATTACTTATATGGAGTTCATGTGGATATTTATACGCATCACAAGAGTCTCCAGTATATCTTCAAACAGAAGGTGTTGAACTTACGACAGAGACGGTGGTTAGAGTTACTTAAGGACTATGATGTTGATATTCTATACCACCCAGGGAAAGCCAATATGGTTGCAGATGCTCTTAGTAGTAGATCATGGGTAGCACGACGGATGTGCGGACTAGATAAAGGAAATGGTTCACGAGATACCGCAGTTAGTCACGACCTGTTCGGGCCGTGGATCGTGCCTTACCCGGGCACCCAAGTAGTCATACATCAGAGAAAATCGGCGGAATATAAAAGCAAGACATGAATCAATGAAAATTGAGACACGCTTTATATGAGAAAAGTCGCCTTTGGCATAATATATATAAACCCAAAATCGACAATTACATCCCAACTGCATAATAGACTACGCTCTAAGGAAATAAACAACTATGGCGACAGGTTCGCCATACCGATCAGCATAAAAGCGTCCATAACAGGAGATCATACCAAAAGTCGAGCCTCAGAGAAGATGGAGCTCCCGACACCAACGCAAAAGATCCTAAGGATGCGGATCTAGCACTGCTTGCCTCTTACTGCAGCATGAACGCTCTCAAGGAGGTCGATAACAATACCAAGTATGTGAAAGCGTAAAGTACTTAAATGAAATCATATCATTTTAAACCAATTTTACAAATATGTACGAAAACAACCAATGTAACCGCATAGTGCCACATCACAAACAAGAGTAATAACGTAAATCGTAATGTGTCTTTTCTAGGCTGCGAATGATCGAAGCAAGGCTAATCGCCCATAGTATCATTATGCAAGCCTAATCCTGGACTGCCGTAGTCCGCATAGGCCACTCACATAGGCCCGCATGAGGTATTCCCCGCATCGAGGGTAGATACTCCTCGGCATCGCCCCGACTGCGTAGTCGCACGGCCACATAGACCGCGTGAGGTATAACCCCGCACACTAACACCGAACTCGTACCGCATGGGTCCCTGGACCCGCATGAGGTATTCTCGAATCATGGTCCTGCATCACTGAGACATACCCCGTGACGGAGGGCAACTTAACCCCTTATCATGTCAAGAGGTGAGTGATGTAATACTAGCATAACAGCTTATTGTTAAACAACATAAGCACAAATAAGACTAACCTCTTTACACAAACGTTACAAGATACTAACACACATAGCATCATAATATGTCTACTCAACAAACCATTTTACTGTACTTTCCAGAAATCAATACAAGTCTTTTATAAACACATAAGTAAATTGTTCCTTTTATCTTGCTTAAGTCGTTATACTTAACTTCCCATAAAGATAGTATAACTCTTAAGCTTCTTGTTTCAAATATTCTTCTTTCAAAGCGATGTATAATTCTTTTGAAAGACTTTAAGATCTTTATTATTCAGGCTTAAGTCAAAAGACATTGCCGTACAACTACGTTCAGTTAACACACGTACGTCTACCGTACTATATATATACTTTAAAATATCATGCTCAAGAGTATAGGAAGAATCACATACCTTCTAGGCGAAATCCACCTGCCAAGTCGAATATGTCGCGCGCAGAGAATCAACCTATAATAGTCAGATACGTATATCAATATATAGACTAATCTGTATACTATTCTAAGCAGATTGTTCTCTATTCTACGGAAAATCTTGCAGCACTACCCTACCCGGTAAGCTATACAAGTCTCATCAGAATCAAATTCTATGTAAGTAAAGTTCAAACTTCTTTACAAGTTCTGATGTGATTAGTTCCATTCTCTTCTGTAATATCCTTCTCAGTATTTTATACTTAATTCTATACTTCTTCAGTATGTATTCTCCAATTACAATAGAAGGATAAGATATTTACCTCGATAAGCCCAATATTATCCAAGATATAAGTCGATCCTGAGCGAGGTTTAGCTCCTAGTCTGAATGCTCCGATAGCTCCAAGAAACCCTTAGAAGTTTCTACACAACTTCTACTTACTTACTTCAAACAACTATGAAGTTTCCTCCTAGGGTTTCGTTTAGTGACTATAGGAATATAAGGTAGTATTTTCCGGACTCTACGTATAGAGGTAACTTTGGAAATACTAAAGGATATACGGCTAGGGTATTTGAGGATAACAACAATACTTGGAGAGTATTTCTACCAAGAGGGGGTATGTTTGGACGAGAGCAATACCAAGGGAAGGGGGGGTGTCTCGGCTAGAACACCACAAAGGGGGAGAGGGGTGGTTTCGGCCAAGGCCTTTTCAAGGGGGAGGGGGATGGCTTGGACGAACACAACAAAAAGGGAGGGAGGGATTTTAGGCTTGGAAGGTTTGATTTGTGGATGAAGAACTCTTCATCAAGAGGGGGGTATTTATAGGGCTTTTAAGGGCTAGGATGAAGCCAAGTGCAAGGCAAGTGTATGGTGGGGATTTGCCCAAGTGCACCCTAACCTACTCCACAAAACATTGACCCATGTTTTAAGCCCCAAAACCATGTTGATCGTCCAAGGAGCCGCCCCACTTGGCCGTCCACTTGAGGGTGACAAGTGTCACCCTCCCGTTGGTCTAAAATGTTTCGTCTCTCGGAAAAATCCGCAAAAATTATAAATGACATAGCCGTAATTTACCCTACGCAAGTTTTGTTAAACGTTTCGTCGGAAAACCATTCGTTTTGTGAGTTGTGCCCAAAAAAACGTCCTATGCCTAAACTTTAAGGCTAAACTTTTGTACGTACGCCCTCACGTACATACTCTGGAAATACGGGGTATAACATTCTCCCCTCCTTAGAAACATTCGTCCCGAATGTTCCTTCCCAAGACATACAACGATAAGGTTCTTCAATACTTAAACAGTTTGCAAATGCCACACATGGCCACAATACAACACTCAAACAGATATGTTAATGAAAAATTTACAAGTAGGAAAGTGAGTTACCTGGAGGTGTGGGGAATAGGTGAGGATACTTCTGCCTCATGTCCTCCTCAGCTTCCCACGTCATCTCCTCCCTGAGCTCGTTCCGCCACAAGACTTTGACGGCTACGCCTCGTCCGCAGACGCCTAACCTGACGATCGACTATCGCTATGGGAATCTCCTCATACGATAACCCCTCGGTCACCTGGACATCGTCAATAGGATGCACTCTAGATGGATCCTCGATACATCTCCTCAGCATAGAAACATGAAACACCGATGACCTTTGCCTCCAGATCGGACGGCAGATCCAACTCATAGGCAACCTTGCCTACCTGCGGACATCGACACGGCCCAATGTACTGGGTGACTTTCCTTTCTTACCGAATCTCATCACACCCTTCATGGGTGACACCTTCAGAAAACCCAATCATCAACCTCAAACTCGGATGCCGACGGCGATGATCTGCGTATGACTTCGCCGACTCGAGCCGCCAAGAATCGCCTCGGATAAGCTTCACCTTATCCATCGTCGCTACACCAACCGTCCCACTAACTGCACCTCGCCCACATCAAACCAGCCTATCGGCGATCTGCACTTCCTCCCATATAAGGCCTCATAAGGCGCCATCTGAATACTGGAGTGGTAGCTATTATTATACGCAAACTCAACTAGAGGCAAATGATCCTCCCAGCTACCCCTGAAGTCGATAACACAGGCTCGCAAAGATATCTCAAGAGTGCGGATAATGCGCTCCGCCCGTCCGTCTGCTCGAGGATGGAATGCGATCGTGCTCACTGCGTCCCAAACCCTTACGGAAAGACCTCCGGAAGTTAGTAAAGCGGGCTCCTCATGCGATATGATCGAAATAGGGACTCCAAGCCGACGATCTCGGATATAAAGTGCGCATAATCCTCACCAAAAGTCGTCCCGCCCGGAAGAAAGTGGGCTGATTTCGTCACCGGCGATATAACCCAAATAGAATCATGTTTCCTCGGAGTGCGAGGTAATCACGTGATAAAGTCCATGTTGATCACCTCCCACTTCCAAGTCGGGATCTCTATCGTCGCAACAAACCACCGTGCCTGCGGTGCTCTACCTTCACTGCCGACAACACGCACCGAGCTACAAACTCTGCAGCGTCCTCTTCAAGCCATCCCACCAATACAGATCTAAGATCGTGGTACATCTTGGTCGACCGGATGGATAGAGTAACGCCGCCGTGTACTTCCCTAGAACTCCGCCAAGTCACGAAACATCTGGAACACACAACCTGCCTCAAACCTTAGCACCCCATCAGTGCTACCAAAAGGACCCTTCCTCACGAAGAGCGGTATCGCGATGCGAATCAAAACCGGATCCTCAAATTGCCTCTTCACCTCGCGACGATGGAAGACTCGGCAACCTCTCGAACTCAACCCCTCTCGCTATCCGAATCAATCAAGCGGACACCAAGGCTCGCTAATCGATGCAAATCGCGAACCATGCCCCTCTTCTCCTGCACATCGATAGGCTACCCATCGACCTACGACTAAGGGCGTACGCCACAACATTGGCCTTCCGGTGGTACAGATATCAACGTCATAATCCTTGAGTAACTCTAACCACCATCTCGCCGTAAGTTCAGCTCCTGCGCCGAAGATATACCGAGGCTCTTGTGGTCTCAGATAAATATCCACATGAACCCCATACAAATAGTGCCTCAGGATCTTCAAAGCGTGAATCACCGCCAACTCCAAATCATGGGGGTAGTTCCTCGTGTTTCTTAAGCCGCCGACGATGTGACGCTATAACCCTACCTACCGCATCAACACACATCCGAGCCCAACGCTCGACGCATCACAATACACAACATAACCGTCTCGACCCTGCGAAGAGTAAGAACGAGGCGGTCGTCGCCTCCTTCGAATCGGAAACCCCGCCACAAGCATCACCATCAAACTTAGCCGCTACGAGTCACTAGTCAATGGTGCGATTATAAAGCAAACTTCTCCACAAACCGATAGTAACTGCGAGGCCCGTAAAGTCGCGCACCTGCCGGAGTAGTAGGTTCAGGCCAAGTCTGATCGCCTCGATCTTGGTCGTATCCACCCGAATACCATCACCGACAATATGCCCAAGAAAAGCCACCGGCCAACCAAAACTCACATTTGGAAAACTTGGCGTATAACTACTCGTCTCGAGAATCACAAGACAGCCTCAAATGCTCGCGTGCTCTCGCTCGAGCGAGAATAAACGAGAATATCATCAATGAACACTATCACAAGCGTGTCCAAAATGGTTTGAACACTCGGTTCATCAAATCCATGAATACGCGAGCATTGGTCAACCCAAAAGACATAACCTCGAACTCATAGTGCGCACGTCGGGAATGCGATCCTAGGGACATCCGCCTCGACTGCACTGATGATAGCCCGATCGCAGATCAATCTTAGAGAAACATCTCGCCCGCAATCGGGTCGAACAAATCATCAATCCTCAGGAAGCGGGGTATCTGTCTTAATGGTCACCTTGTTCACCGTCAGATCAACACACATGCGCAGCGGCCCCGCCCTTCTTCTTCACGAACAATACCGGCTCCCGGGGAGAAACACTAGGCTGATGAAGCCCTTCTCCAAAGAAATCTCTCACTGGTCCTTCAACTCTCTCAACTCGGCGGTGCCATTACGTATGGCGGAATGGAAATAGCCGAGTGTCCGGCAAAGACATCTATACAAAACTCAATCTCCTCTCGGAGGGATACGGGAGGTCGTGCGAAACACATCCGGGAACTCTCGACTCTCGAATCGATGAAAATCGGTACCGCAGCCTCGAGATCAAACACCCGAATGAGATGGTAGATATACCCTTCGCACCATCTTCCTAGCCTTGAGGTAGGAAATAAACCTACCACCGGCGATCTGATGTTCCTCCCACTCAACAATGGCCTCGTAAAGCGGAACCGCATTTACTCTCCTGCAGCTACATTGGCGTAGCAAGAAGCTAGCCAATCCATACCCATGATCACGTCGAAATCGGTCATATCCAACTCTATCAAGTCGGCCAGGTCCGACGATCGTATATGGTCACCGGACAAGCCACATATATCTGCCGAGCTACCACCGAATCACCCATCGCGTAGCTACCTCGAAAGCGGTCTATGGACTCGGGCTCATCCACATCCTACTAGCAATAAGGGAGATATATAGACAGTAGAACCCGGATCTATCAAGGCGCATACATCATAACCGTAAGCGATAAAGTACACGTGGCGACATCGGTGAGGCCTCCGTCTGCCGGCCGAAGGCATAAATGCGATTCGAGGACCGCTAGAATCTGGACCCGCGCCACGACCTCTGCCGCGACTGGCCGCCCACGAGTACCTTGCCTCCGGGCGAGTAAATCGTAGGAGATGAAGACGGCGAAAGAACACGTGGTGACTTACCATCCGCACCGCCTTGCCTGACGGTTCGCTTGAAAGTGACTCGCTGCCACAATCGTAACAAACTCCCGTAGCGCACCACACTTCCCGTAATGGATCTACCGCACGGCCACACCGGCGGGTGGTCCCGATCGGTCCGCACTCGCTACCCGACGTATGAAGTCTCGGGCCCCGCGTCCCTCGAAGATGGTGCAGGAGTGCTCGAATGGCCGTGGTGCAAATCTAGGCTGGCTTTGAGGCCGTCCACCCCGAGAGCTACCAAAAGACCCTGCCGTCCTGGCCTTCTTCTGCTGCTGTCTGTCAACCCGTCGGCCTCTACGCTCCTCGGATCCAAGTGCATGAGTCTGCATGCGGGTAATGTCCATACGGTGAAGAGAAACACCCGTACAAGACTCGGCAATATAATCATCTAGCCCGGTGACGTAGCGGTGCACCCTATCCTCCATATCTGCTACCAACGCTGGGACATATCGAGCCAAAGAATCGAACTCAACGTTGTACTTCGATCGCGGCGCCCTCTCTGTCTCAAAGAACAAAAATATGTCGCCGTGCCTCCTCATCCGCGAGGCAAGAAGTAGTGAGAAAGCCTCAGAGAACTCGTCCCAGTAGGCGGGACGCGTTTCTCCGAGATAACTCCCATGAATCAAACCAATCGACTGCGGTATCACGCAGCCTATGTGAGCTGAAGACCACGGACTCGGTCTCGGAAGCCTTGTCACCCGCATGATCCTCTGTAACTGACGGATAAACTCCTGCGGATCATCCTCGTGCCTCGACGTAGAACTACGGCGTTACAACTCGAAAATCAGTAGCCTCAAACTATCTCGATCTCGGGTGAACCACGTGCACCGCTGAATCGAATCGAATCGCCAGATCAAATTTATCTCATGTGCGCCACGATCACGGCGATCGGGCCATCTCCTTGTAACCCATCTCATATGCTCGGTGAGGGTGGAGGTGCAGTCTTGTGGTCTCATCGCCCACGGCCGCGCTCTAAGCTCGCTGGGCCGGCGTGGCGTCGTGGAACTCACCGTCTCGGGTATAGATCGGGCTGAGCCTCGTGACTCGGTGTCATACTAGCAGCTCTCGCTGGTGCCTTGCCCTTCGGGCGGGTTGCCTTACGGGAGGCATAGCATAAGAAAGGAATACGTTAGAGGTCGAACTTATAACACGGCTAAGGCACGATCTCGAGTGAGAAGAATGGAAACCAAACCTAAATATCCTATAGCCTCACGATTATTGGTGTGGTGCACAACACACCGATAATCAAGACTCTCATCGATACGATGCGTAGATACTTTCCGAGGATTAATCGCTCGATACCACTTTTGTCACGACTGCCCGGGTTCGTGATCGTGCCTTACCGGCACCCAAGTAGTCATACATCGAGAAAATCGGCGGAATATAAAACAAGACATGAATCAATGAAAATTGAGACACGCTTTATATGAGAAAAGTCGCTTTTCGGCATAATATATATAAACCCAAAATCGCAATTACATCCCAACCGCATAACAGACTACTGCACTTAAGGAAATAAACAACTATGGCGATGGCCCGCCATACCGATCAGCATAAAATCGCCCATAACAGTGGAGATCATACCTAAAAGTCGAGCCTCGGAGAAGATGGAGCTCACGACACCAACGCAAAAGATCCTAAGGATGCGGATCTAGCACTGCTTGCCTCTTACTGCGGCGTGAACGCGGCCCGAAGGAGGTCGATAACAGTACCAAGTATGTGAAATCGTAAAGTACTTAAATGAAATCATATCATTTTAAACCAATTTTACAAATATGCGAAAACAACCAATGTAACCGCGCATAGTGCCACATCACAAACAAAGAGTAATAACAGTAAATCAGAATGTGTCTTTTCTAGGCTGCGAATGATCGAGCAAGGCCAATCGCCCATAGTATCATTATGCAAGCCTAATCTCGACTCCGTAGTCGCATAGGCCACTCACATAGGCCCGCATGAGGTATTCCCGCATCGAGGGTAGCTACTCCCGGCATCGCCCCGACTCGTAGTCCGCGTAGCCACATGCACGCATGAGGTATAACCGCGCACTAACACGAACTCGTAGCCGCATAGGTCCTGGACCGCGTGAGGTATTCTCGAATCATGGTCCCACCGCTGAGACATACCGCGTCGGAGGACAACCCGGTATCATGTCAAGAGGTGAGTGATGTAATACTAGCATAATGACTTATTGTTAAACAACATAAGCACAAATAAGACTAACCTCTTTACACAAGCGTTACAAGATACTAACACACATAGCATCATAATATGTCTACTCGACAAACCATTTCTTGTACTTTCGTAAATCAATACAAGTCTTTTATAAACACATAAGTAAATTGTTCCTTTTATCTTGCTTAAGTCGTTATACTTAACTTCCATAAAGATAGTATAACTCTTAAGCTTTGTTTCAAATATTCTTCTTTCAAAACCGATTTATAATTCTTTTGAAAGACTTTAAGATCTTTATTATTCAGGGCTTAAGTCAAAAGACATTGCGTACAACCACGTTCGATTAACACACGCCGTCTACCGTACTATATATATACTTTAAAATATCATGTTCAAGAGTATAGGAAGAATCACATACCTTCTAGGCGAAATCCACCTGCCAAGTCGAATATGTCGCGCGCAGAGAATCAACCTATAATAGTCAGATACGTCTATCAATATCTAGACTACTCAGACTATTCTAGCAGAGGGTTCTCTATTCTACGGAAAATCGTGCAGCACTACCCTACCCGTAAGCTATACAAGTCTCATCAAATACGATCTATGTAAAATGATTCAATCTTCTTTACAAGTTCTGATGTGATTAGTTCAATTCTCTTCTGTAATATTCTTCTAAGTATTTTTATACTTAATTCTATACTTCTTCAGTATGTATTCTCCAATTACAATAGAAGGATAAGATATTTACCTCGATAAGCCCAATATTATCCAAGATATAAGTCGATCTGAGAGGTTTAGCTCCTACCGAATGCTCAGATAGCTCCAAGAAACCCTTAGAAGTTTCTACACAACTTCTACTTACTTACTCAAACAACTATGAAGTTTCCTCCCAGGGTTTAGTTTAGTGACTATAGGAATATAAGGTAGTATTTTCGGACTTCACGTAGAGGTAACTTTGGAAATACTAAAGGATATACGGCTAGGGTATTTGATGTCAAGACCAGAACCTGGTGGTGGTGCCTTACCGGGCACCCTGGTGATACAACATCGAGAAAATCGTGAAATAAAACTTAAACATGTAAATAGACATGGATTAAGATGAAAGAAAAATAGGCCAACCAAAACGGTTGCCTTTCAACATATATATATACAAACATTTGAAACGATAACTTACAACCCCGCCCACAAAGATTCTCTGCACTTAAGATTTACTCTGATAACTATGACGACGGGGCCCGCCATACCACGAATGTACAAGGACTCTGACTGGGGTAACATACCAAAGATAAGCCTCCGGCGGACGAGCTTCCCAAGACGAAATGAGATCCTAGCGCGGATCGGCAATGGGTTTCTACACTGCGGCATGAGCGCAGCCGAAGGAGGTCGATAACAAGTACCAAGTATGTGAAATCAGAAATCAGTAAATGGAATCATAACGATCTATATAAAGCGGGAGACATGCATGATAACGAAACTACGTTACAAATATAGCGGTTATATCAAGTCGGGGACTCACGCCTCCGATTCATCACTCGTGCGTGGAATTCCTTCCTCACGCCGTGCCTATGATATAGCAACACGAGGAGTATACATGAACACCGTGTCCCACTGCCATAAAAACCGTGACGGCAAGTATAACTACCACTCCGACCGTACGAATATCTTTGTACAACCATATCATGAAGGCGACCGTGGCGGTGCAATAGCCTCCACGGCTCCACCGCGCCACGTGGCGGCGGGGCAAGTGAATCGACTCGCACTGCGGATCACGTTCGTAAGTCACGAAGCTCCATCCAAATCCGATCGCGGGCGGCAACCGTGGCGCGCTGATACATACCAGATCCACTGCGCCACGTGGCGGGCGAAACAAAGCTACGCACCCGATCACAACCGTAAGTCACGCGATTTCGCCGAATAACCAGAATGGCCACATGTCCATCATCGGTGTAGACATGCCCATGTAACAATAATAATGAAGCATACGGTAGAATCTTCCGTCGTGCCGCGATCGTCCAAGTAAGTCCTCAGCAAGTCAACCGCCCTCCATCGAGAGACGCGGTAATATAGAACACAATTCTTGCACAACAAAGGCTATCACAACAAGCATAGGCAAGTTACACAACAACAAGCATAGGCAAATTACACAACAACAAGCATAGGAAAGTTACACAACAACAAGCATAGGCAAGTTACACAACAACTCAAAGTACTTTCATTTTATATCAAAGTCGGGTTTTAACCTAAGTACTACGTCGTTAAATTCCTTTAAGAGGTCCATTCCTTTTATGAAAATCACCCGATACGTGGTATAAAAATAGAGTGACTTACATCTTTTAAGCAAACCCAAAACAACTTCTCTTTAAAGCCAAGTTTCCACATTAAAACTAATGATAAAACCCTTCTTTTGTTTTCATAAAGTCGTTATAACCAACTTCCCATAAATTTGTTATAACACTTTAAGTTTTAAACCATTTTAAGACAACACAATGCCTTTCTTTTCCTAAAGTTCCAGTTTGCCTAATTTCATTACTCAAGCCTCTTTTTAGAAAAGTTTCATAGTTCAATGTCTTAATCTCTTTTTAAAACAATTGAGTAACATATGCCATAGGCGAATAGGTTATTCTTGTTCATAATCTTATTAAGCAGCCATGATCTAGGAAATGTAATATCATTTTGTCTCATCTTAGCTTCTATGCGGATGGAGGTTTCTCTTGGTTTTAATAATACTTCATTATTCAATACATTTTCCTTTATTAACGCTGCATGGTTTGTCGACACGTTCGATTTCGAAATCAAGAAACATTATTCCTTTTAAAAACCACGTACTCATTACTCATGAAACTCATATTAATTTATTTAAGTTAAGTCTCTATCTTATAAGATCAAGTCTCTTAACTTCTAAAATCGATAAACCATTTTCTTTACCTCTCTTAAGGCGTTATACCTAACTCCCATAAAGCTAGTATAACTCTTTTTAAAACCTTTTAAAACCAAGTGTTACTCTTCTTTCAAAAATGGTTTCTTAACTCTTTTGAAATACTTCAAGATTCTTATTATTAGGGCTTAAGTCAAAGACATTGCAGTCTAACCACGTTCAATTAGCACACGCACGTCTACGTACTATATATTATTCAGCTTAAGTCAAAAGACATTGCACTATATATATCTTCCTTTAAAATA
Source organism: Przewalskia tangutica (assembly GCA_029844215.1). Classification (NCBI taxonomy): domain Eukaryota; kingdom Viridiplantae; phylum Streptophyta; class Magnoliopsida; order Solanales; family Solanaceae; genus Przewalskia; species Przewalskia tangutica. Next base: position 40,536,840 of record CM056732.1, on the reverse strand, counting down.
TCATGCTCAAGAGTATAGGAAGAATCACATACCGCATGACGATTATCGACTATAAGCAAAACGCCCACTCGCTATAACCCGGCTAGCCTTGTCCACCTTCTAAGTAGCACATGCTACTTGCAAAACATTCAACCAATAAAGGTTATCGATCATATGTCTGATCCTATGTAAGTACAGTTTAACTTCTACTTATTCTTCTGATGTGATTTCAGTTCAAGTCTTTTCTGTAATATCCTTCTATTACAGTTCAATTCTCTTTTTATGAATCTTATATTCATTTCTATACTACTATAGTATGTAATTTCCAATTACACTAGAAGGACAGTAGTATTTACCTCGATGAGCCCAAAATTATCCGAGTTAAAGTCGCTCCTGAGCAACGCTTAGCTCCTACTCCGAGTGCTCCAATCCGCTCCAAACAACCCTTAGAAGTTCTAACCAACTTCTACTTAAATACTTCAACTATCAATGAAGATTTTCCTTAGGGTTTCGTTTAGTGGCTAAAGAAAGTATAATAGTATTTTCTGGGCTTTTGTATAAGTGTAACCTTGGGAATACTACAAGGTATTTGGGCATTATAACAATACTTGGAGAGTATTTCTATACCACAAAAGGGGGGGTATTTATACGAGACAACTAGGCTAGGGGGGGTACCCCTCGGCCAAGGCTTCACAAGGGGGAGGGTGTGGTGGCTCTCGGCCAAGCACAACTAGGAGGGGGGGGGAGGTGCCCTTGGACGAAATATCAAGAGGGAGGGAGTATTGTGAGACTTAGAAAGATTGCTCAAGTTTTGGATGAAGAAAGTCTTCAACTTAGAGGGGTATTTATAGGTCAAGCAAAGGCCAACCAATGGCCAAGATCCATCCAAGTGTAAGGCAAGTGTAGGGCTAGATTTCAACCATGTGGACCTTATCCATCTACCACACCAACTTGCACAAATATCCTACCTAACCCAAGGCACAAAAAACGTGCCATGGCCTTGCCTTTGCCGTCCACTTGCTTCCAATGTGAGGGTGACACATGTCACCCTCCCGTTGGTCCAAAATGTTTCGTCTCTCGTAAAAATCCGCAAAAATTAAAAATGACATAGCCGGAATTTTCCCTTCGCAAGTTTAGTAAAACGTTTCGTCGAAAAACGATTCTTTTCGGCACTTGTGCCTAAATTTCGAACTTGCCAAATCTTTAAGGCTCAAATTTTATACGTACGCCCTCACGTACATACTCTGGAAATACGGGGTATAACATTTGAGGATAACAACAATACTTGGAGAGTATTTCTACCAAGAGGGGGTATGTTTGGACGAGAGCAATACCAAGGGAAGGGGGGGTGTCTCGGCTAGAACACCACAAAGGGGGAGAGGGGTGGTTTCGGCCAAGGCCTTTTCAAGGGGGAGGGGGATGGCTTGGACGAACACAACACAAAGGGAGGGAGGGATTTTAGGCTTGGAAGGTTTGATTTGTGGATGAAGAACTCTTCATCAAGAGGGGGGTATTTATAGGGCTTTTAAGGGCTAGGATGAAGCCAAGTGCAAGGCAAGTGTATGGTGGGGATTTGCCCAAGTGCACCCTAACCTACTCCACAAAACATTGACCCATGTTTTAAGCCCCAAAACCATGTTGATCGTCCAAGGAGCCGCCCCACTTGGCCGTCCACTTGAGGGTGACAACCCGTTGGTCTAAAATGTTTCGTCTCTCGGAAAAATCCGCAAAAATTATAAATGACATAACCGTAATTTACCCTACGCAAGTTTTGTTAAACGTTTCGTCGGAAAACCATTCGTTTTGTGAGTTGTGCCCAAAAAAACGTCCTATGCCTAAACTTTAAGGCTAAACTTTTGTACGTACGCCCTCACGTACATACTCTGGAAATACGGGGTATAACACTAGCCAGTCTTGGAGTCCAGTTGGTTGATTCCGGTGACAGTGGAGTTCGGGTTTGAGAGGTTGTCAAGTCCTCCATCGTAGAAGAGGTAAAGAGGCATCAGTATAAGGATCCGGTTCTGGTACGATATAGAGATGCAGCTCTTTGAAAAGAGAAGATGCTATTTGAGGTAGCACTTTGTTACACCCCGTATTTACAGGACATGTTTTAAGAACGTAAGTAAGAACTCACAAGTGTTAAGATTTGAGACTTGTAAAAATTTATCGGAAATTATGGAATTGTCGGAAAACGTATTATTGTGACGAATGGAAGGGCGACACGTGTCACCCCCCTTATTGATGCCTTGGTCGATTTAGGCATGGCCAATATGGTCATTTACCATAAGTCTTGGATGACTAAAGTCTTGCAAGTGTAGCTTGAGAATTTTGACTAAGTCAAAGGGTCAACTAGTCTTGATATTTTGAAAGACTTCATCCTAGCCACCCAAATGGTTGCATCTTGTCCCTCCATGACCCTTTATATTACTACTAGTAGCACTACTAGTGCCAACACTTAGAAAATTTCTTGAAAAATTGGATGAACATAGAGCTTGAGCTCTCGGGTTCCATATAAAAAAAAATAAAAAATCTTTGTTTTTGATCCATTTAGCTCCACACTTTAAACCAAGGTTCTTAGGTGTATTGTAAACACATCTCAATAGAAAAGTCTTGGAAAAAGAGAGTTTACGGGTTAGTCGAAAAACGAAAACCTAGTTGTCTTTATAGGTTTTGTTTGGAGATTTGAAGGATAATTGTTGGTGTTGTTCTAAGGGTCTCAACAAGCGGATTGAAGTGTCTTGGAGAGGCTCTAAACTACTAAGGAGCGACTTCGGATTGGAGTTGGATTAAGAATCGTTAAGGTATAATCTTGTCTTTTAAAGGTGTTACAAGATTACATATTTATATTGTTGTTGTTAGCTTTACTTGTTGCTAGCATGAAGTTGATAGGTTGAAGCTATAAGTATTATGGATTGCTTGTAGCTAAATCTGAAATGTTATACAAGCCACTTGAAAATTTGATTACTAATTGGTCGTTTATTAGAAATCGTCGCATGTTACTTACTTGAAGATTATGGTTATTATAATCAAATGCGACTTGATATCATGTTATGCTACCAATTTGGATTGAAATGGAAATTGGTTAAGAATTGGTATTGTTGAACTCAAGGTGGCGAATTTGGACTTATAGTTTGTATTAGTTTGTTATCGTTTGTGGGCGGAATTTTACACGTCTAGTAGGCGTGTAATCCCTATTGATTAATTGCTTTGATTGTGCCTTAAATGTGGCGTGTTTGGTTATTGTATTCGCCTTGAAAAAGGTGACAAAGTTAGTAAAAACAAAGGAGGTCTTGTCCAGATTTTCCGTAGGATTTAGCGACTTGACACTTATAATATTCTACGTTTGAAGTAAGGCCTTAATAGGCGTATTGTGAATATTATAGGTTGACATACTACGCGGACTTTGTACTTGGCAAGTGTGGTTTGACCCACGAGGTATGTAGAACTTTTCCTATCTTTGAGCATGACTAGTTTCACGTATATAGTACAGTAGACATACAAGACTTTGACATTCTTTACTAGATTTATGAAATGCCAAGACGGGTGAGTTAGAGATTAACTCACTTCTTTGAAAATACTAAGGATGTCTTAAAGTTTTATTAAGGTTAAGGGACTTGAAGAGTTTTAAAGTAAGTGATACTTGTTTCGTTTTAAACGTATAAGTCCCTTGATAGGAAATGGTACTTGACTAAGGTATAAAGTGAATATAACGACTTTATGGGAGTTGGTTATATTGGCTTTATGGAAAGGTAAATGGCTTGATTTAATGGAAAGCAATTCGATTTTAAGGTATCAATTGCCTAAGGTTTTATAAGAAAATGAGTCACTTGATTTAGAAACCTAACTTTATTTCTATGGAGGGGTGTTGTGACTTACCTTGAAATGTAATTTGGGCTTGATACTAGGATTAATAGTATCTTGGAAGTTTTCTACTAAAAGAGTCATTGTTTTAAAGAGTAGAAGACGTAGTACTTGGGGTTAAATTCGGATATTTATAAAAGACATGTTAGTGCCTTAGGTAAACTAAAATGAGAGTGTTTATAAACAATAATAGTAAGAGTTAGAGGATTTCTTAACTTGCTTACATATTGTATGATAAGGGTAGCTTATGTTATGTGTGATAATGATTTGGGCTAGTGATATATCATTCGTTGCGGGTCATTCTCGGATTGTGGCATTGCATATTTAGTGATTTGCTACCCACGATGCGAATACCTCACGCGAGTCCGTAAGGCTTATGCGGTGAAATAGTCCCACGTGCGGTCCATCTATGCGAGGAATACCTCGCCGAGTCCGTAGGCTTACGCGGTGAAAGTCCCACGCGAGGAATACCTCACGCTGGTCCACTGGACCTATGCGGTGAAATAGTCCTGAGTAGGATTCCAATCCTATTTTTCGTTGTAAGTATATACCTATTTTTACTCTCATTGTTAGTAAGGCACGTGGCATCGTAATTTGATTATCATACATGTCTCGGCTTTGATTTAGACTTGTGATGTAATTCTGATTTTTCCGCTTTACATACTTGGTACATATTGTAATCGACTCGCCCTGGCCGCGTCACGCCGCAGAAAGAAGCGTGGTGGATCCTCATTCTTAGGATCACTATCGGCGTCGAAGCACCATTTATCAGAGGCTTGTCTCTTTTATGCCCTTTCCACGGTGTTGTAGACTTATGTACATTCGTGGTATGGCGGCCTCATCCCACCACGCTTGTTATTCCTGAGGTCTGTATTCACATATGTGGTTGGTCAGAAGAAGCGATGTTGCAGTTGTACTTTTGATTTTGTTATATATATTGGAAGGCGGCCTTATCGGCTAGCCTGGGATGTTTTATAGTTACACATGTGTTTATGTTGTGTATGTTCCACTGCTATTCTCTGATGTATACCTGAACAGGGCGCCCAGGTAGGTGTTATACCCCGTATTTCCAGAGTATGTACGTAAGGACGTACGTAGAAAATTTGAAACTTGTACTAAGGCTTGGCCGAATTAATTTTGTTCACAACACCCGTTTAGAGTCGTTTCGACGCAAACGTTTTCAGACTTTCGTAGGGAATTTCCGCTATGTCATTTTTAATTTTGCGAATTTTTCCGAGAGACGAACGTGTTGGGCCAACAAGAGGGCGCCACTTGGCACCTCCCATGCGGACGTGGGGCTTGATTGGACGAAATGGAGAGTGTAGTTGGTAGGATATTTTGTGTTAGTTGCCTAGGACACGGTGAATCTTGCCCTACACTTGCCTAGCACTTGGCAAATCTTGGCCATTGGTTGGCCTTCACTTGACCTATAAATACCCCTTAGAGATGAAGAGTTCTTCATCCACAAAAGCTTTCCAAGTCTAAAAATCCTCCTCTCCCTTTGTTAGCAATTCGTCCAACACCCTCCCTCCTGAGAAGCTGGCCGAGGCTACCCCACCCCTAGCCTAGCCAAAATCTACCCCCTCCTTGGTAGAAAAGTTACCTTCTTGTGTCATTATAATGCCCAAAATACCACAGCCCAAATCCCTTTGTACTTAGTAGAAGTTGTGAAGAACTTCTAAGGTTTCTCGAGCTATCGGAGCGTCTGACTTAGTGAGCTAAACCTCGCTCAGCGACTTTTATCTAGGATATTATTGGGCTTACCGAGGTAAATAAACTTACCCTTCTTTTATAATTAGAGAATATATACTGTAGAAGTATAAGAATAAGTATAAATACTTAGAAGAGTATTAAAGAATAGAATTGACCGTTATCACAATGAAGGCGGTTTAAAAGAAGAATAATTGAATCAGACTACATAGAACTGTTTTCACAATGAGACTCATATAGCTCACCGTAGGGTTGTGCTGCCCGACTTTCCGTAGGATTATGAACCCTCTGTTTAGAATGACCTTGAGTAGTTCAGACTTTGATAGATGTCGTGACTATTATGGTGACTCTTCACGACATATTCACTTGGCGGTGGTTTTCATTGAGAAGGTATGTGATTCTTCCTAAGCATGATATTTTACAATATATAGTACGGTAGACGTACATGTGTGAACTGAATAATAACTATGGCAATGTCTTTGACTTAAGCCTGAATAATACTTACGGCAATGCCTCACGGCTTAAGCCTGAATAATAAAGGACTGAAAACATTTCAAAAGAATACGGAATCATTTTTAACAGAAGATAAATATTTGGTTTTTAAAACAAAAGCTTAAGAGTTATACTAGCTTTATGGGAAGTTAGGTATAACAACTTAAGAAAGATAAAAAGGAACGGTTTACTTGTTTGTTTATAAAAGCCTTGTATTGATTTCTGTTAAGTGTAGTAAGATTGTTTGATAAGTAGACATGTTATGATGCTACCTGTGTTAGTATCTTGTAATACTGTGTAAGGGGGTCATTCTTGTTGTGCTTACGTTGCATAACCCAAGTCCATTGCATCGTTATTGTATCACCTACCCTCGATCGTTATACTGCGGCTTTCCTCGATGCGGTCTATACGGCCTATGCGGTTCGTGAGACTATGCGAGCAGCGGTATGCTCCAGATTGATCATTCCGGCGTTTAGCTTTGACGCGGGATTCTATGCGTCCGTTGAGACTACGCGGTTTGAGGCTATGCGCTGCGAGCCTAGGCGGATGCCGGGGTTAGCTGCCCCGATGCGGAAATATCTCACGCGGTCCAGCGCGACCCATGCTGGCCGCGGAAGTCAGGACTAGGCACGCATGATACTACGGGCGATCGCCTTGCTTCGATCATTCGCGCCTAGAATAGACACATTACGCTTTTCCTATCATTGTTGTTTGTGATGCGCACTATGTGCAATTGAACCGATTGTATTTGTGAAAAGGTTTGGAATACTTTGATTTCATTTAAGTACTTTATAGTTTCACATACTTGGTAATGTTGACCGACCTCCTTCGAGGCTGCGTTCATGCCGCGGTGGCGGCAGTGCAGATCCACATCCTTAGGATCTTTGCGTTGGTGTCGTGAGCTCCATCTTCTAGGAGGCTCTACTTTGGTATGATCTCCCGTATTGTAGATAGTTTTGTATGCAGGTATGGCTGGGCCCCGTCCCGCCATAGTTGTTTACTTCCTCAGAGGTCTGTAGTACTATTATGCATTGGGATGTAATCGCAAAACTTGAGTTATTTATATTATGCCAAAGGCAAGCTTTTCATCGATAAACTGCTTCGCTTTTACTATGTTTCGCCTTGTTTTATATTTCCACCGGTTACTCGATGTATGGCTACTGGGTGCCCCAGAGGCACGATCCACGCCCCGAACGGGTCGTGACAAAAGTGGTATCGAGCGCTTAATCCTGGAAAGTGTCTACAGACATCGTATCCGGAAAGTCTTGATTATCGGTGTTGTGCACCACACCAATAATCGTGAGGCTATAGGATATTTAGGATTGGTTTCTATTCTTCTCATTACGAGATCGTGCTTTAGAGCCGTGTTATAGTGGACCTCTAACGTATTCCTTTCCTGTAACTGTTATGCCTCCACGTAAGGCAACCCGCCCGTAATGGCAAGGCAAACAGGAGCCGCTAGCAGACACCCAGAGTCACGAGGGCTCGTGCCCGCCTATACCGTAGACGGCGAGTTCATGACGCCGCTGGCCCAAAGAGACCACGGCACCCACACCTCCCGCCCCACACCGGGCGGAGGAGTTAGGTACAAGGAGATGGCCCACTTTGGCAAAGTTGTGGCCCGACACGAGAGAGGCTGATGCGGCAGCCCAGCTCGGCTCGGTCGCACCGTAGTGCACCCGAGGCGAATAGTTTGAGACTACGGATTTCCTTAGTTGTAGCCCGCGAGTTTTATGGGTCGAGGCGGAGGATGATCCGCAGGAGTTCATCCGTCACCGCAGAGGATTATGCGGTGATCGTGGCTTCAGAGACCGAGTCCGTGATATTCGGTTCGCATCGGCCGCGTGATACCGCAATCGATTGGTTTGATTCATGGAGCTTTCCCGGGAGAGCATGCACTCCAAAGCAGATGGGATGAGTTTTGTGAGGCTTTTTCACACACTTCTTGCCTCCGCAGATGAGGAGGGCACGAATGATAGATTTTTACACGAGACAGCGGGGACGACCGCCGTCGAGTACAATGTCGAGTTTGATTCTTTGGCTCGATATGTCCCAAAGAGTAGCAGATATGGAGGATAGGTACACCGCTACGCCACCGCTAGATGATTATATGGCCGAAGTCATGGCGTGTTTCTTCACCGGTATGGACATTACCGGATGCGTGCTCATGCATGCGGCGGAGCGTAGAGACCACGGGTAGAGCGATATCAGCAGAAGAAGGCCAAGCGGCCGGTTCTTTTGGTGGTTCTCGTATGGCGGCATCGAAGGTCCAGATTTGCACCACACCGCGCAGAGCGCTCCTACATCTTCAGCGACCAGAGCGATCGGGTCGTGGCCAGGACTTCGGATTTCGAAGTGGCAGGGTGCTAACCGCTCGAGGTCCGCCAGTGTGCGTTGTGGTAGATACCATTCGAGGCGTACCGAGCTTGCTACACGTGGCCAGCAGGTCATTTCGCGAGAGTTTGTCCGACCGGGCGGCACCGGTGGTAGCCTACCATGGTTCTGCCGCCTTCATCCCCGACGATTACTCGCCCGAGGGCAAGGTACTCGGACCAGGAGTCGCGGCAGGTCGTGGCTCGGTCCAGCCTAGCGGTCCTCGTAACCGCATTTATGCTTTGTCCACCGACAGATCGTGAGGCCTCACCGATGTCGTCACGGTACCTTATCGCTCGGGTTCGATGTATGCTTTGATAGATCCGGTTCTACTGGCCCTATATATCTCCCTTGTTGCTAGTAGGATGTGGATAGAGCCCGAGTCCATAGACCCTTTTCGAGGTAGCTACGCCTGGTGATTCGGTGGTAGCTCGGCGGTATATAGAGATTGTCTGTGACCATTTACGTCGTCGACTCCAGCCGACTTGATAGAGTGGAGATGATTGACTTCGACGTGATTATGGGGATGGATTGGCTAGCTTCTGCTACGCCAATGTAGATCGCAGAGAGAGTAGTACGGTTCCGCTTTCTGCGAGCCGGTTGTCGAGTGGAGGAGCACGGTATCGCCGGAGGTAGGTTTATTTCCTACCTCAAGGCTAGGAAGATGGTGCGCAGGCGGGTATATCTACCATCCGTCGTGTTTGATACAAGTCGCGGTACGATTTTCACCGGCCCAGAGTCAGAGTTCCCGGACGTGTTTCGGATGACCTCCGTATCCTCCCGAGAGGAGATCGAGTTTGTATAGATGTATTGCGGACACTCGGCCTATTTCCATTCCGCCATACGTAATGGCACTGCCGAGTTGAGAGAGTTGAAGGACCGCCTTAGGGATTTGGGAGAAGGGTTTTATCGCCTAGTGTTTCTCCCAGGGGGCGCCAGATTGTTGGTGAAGAAGACGGACGCCGCGCATGTGTGTTGACTACGCAGCGGTGAACAAGGTGACCATTAAGAACGATACCCCTTCCGGGATTGATGATTTGTTCGACCGGGCCAGGTGGCGCGAGATGTTTCTCCAAGATTGATCTGCGTCGCTATCATCGTTCGTGTCGAGAGCGATGTCCCTAGATCGCATTCGGACCAGACGCATTATGAGTTCAGGGTCATGTCTTTGGTTGACCAATGCTCCGCCAGATTCATGGATTTGATGAACCGAGTGTTCAAACCATTTTGGACACGTTTGTGATGTTCATTGATGATATCTTGGTTTATTCTCGCCAGGCGGAGCACGCGAGTATTTGAGGATGGCCGACGCTTCTCCAGATCAGCGCTTGTACGCCAAGTTTTCCAAATGTGAGTTTTGTTGACTTGATGGCGTTTCTGGGCATATTGTCGGGCTGATGGCATTCGGTGGATACGCCAAGATCGAGGAAGTCGACTTGGCCTAGACCTACTACTCGGATGCAGGTTCGCAGCTTTCGGGCCTTGCAGATATTATCGGTTCAGGAGAAGTTTGCTTCTATCTTCGCACCATTGACTAGGCCGACTCGTGGCAGCAAGTTTCAGCCGGATGATGCTTGGAGCGTGGTTTCAGCCTTTAAAGAGAGATCGACGACCGCCTCGCTTCTTACTCTTCCGAGGTCCGATGGTTATGTCGCGGTATTGTGATGCGCTGCATCGGGCTGGGATGTGTTGACGCAGATGGCGTAGTTATAGCATACGCATCCCGACACCAAGAAACACGAGAGGAACTACCCCACCCATGATTTAGAGTTGGCGGTGTGATTCACGCCAAGATCCGAGGCACTATTTGTATGGGTTCACGTGGATATTTATACAGACCACAAGAGCTCCGGTATATCTTCACCAGAGGAGCTGAACTTCTTAATGCAGAGGCGGTGGTTAGAGTTGCTTAAGGATTACGATGTTGACATCCCGTACCACCCGGGAAGGCCATGTTGTGGCGTATGCTCTTAGTCGAGGTCGACGGGAGCCTATCGATGTGCAGCAGAGAGGAGGACATGGTTCGTGATTTGCATCGCTTAGCGAGCCTTGGTGTCCGTTTGATTGATTCGATAGCGTGGGGTTAGAGTTCGTGAGGTTGCCGAGTCTTCCATCGTCGGCGAGGTGAAGAGGCAACATTCGAGGATCGGCTGACTCGATATCGTGATCTGACTCTTCGTGAGGGCGGTCCTTTTGAGGTAGCACCACGGGTGCTAAGGTTTGAGGGCAGGTTGTGTGTTCCAGATGTTTCAGACTTGGCAGAGGCTCGGGGAAGCACACAGCACAAGTTACTTCATCCATCCGTGGTCGACCAAGATGTACCACGACCTAGATCCGTATTGGTGGGATGGTTTGAAGAGGACGTTGCGCAGTTCGTAGCTCGCCCGTGTTGTCGGCAGTGAAGGTAGAGCACCGAGGCCCGTGGTTTGTTACAGCGATAGAGATCCCGACCGGAAGTGGAGGTAATCAACATGGACTTCATCACGGGATTGCCTCGCACTCGGAGGAGACATGATTCTATATGGGTTATCGTCGACAGCCGATTTAAATCAGCCCACTTTCTTCCCGTCAGGACGACTTTTTCGGCTGAGGATTATGCCAGGCTTTATATCCGAGAGATCGTCAGACTGCATGGAGTCCCTACTTCGATCATATCAGACAGAGGAGCCCAGTTTACAGCTAACTTCTGGAGGTCCTTCCAGAGGGGTTTAGGGACGCAGGTGAGCCTGAGTACTGCATTTCATCCACAGACAGACGGACAGGCAGAGCGCACTATCCAGACTCTTGAGGATATGCTGCGAGCCCGTGTTATTGACTTCGATGGTAGTTGGGAGGATCATTTGCCTCTGGTTGAGTTCGCGATAATAATAGCTACCACCCAGATTCGACGGGCCTTACGAGGCCTTGTATGAGGAAGTGCGCATCGCCTATAGGTTGGTTCGATGTGGGCGAGGTGCGCCTAGTGGGACCAGATTTGGTGCGTGCAGGATAAGGTAAGCTTATCCGAGGCGCTATCGATACTCGTAGTCGCATGTGGTCGACGCAGATCATCGTCGTCGGCATCTTGAGTTCGAGGTTCACGATTGGGTTTTCCTAAAGGTGTCACCCATGAGGGTGTGATGAGATTCGAAGAAGAGGAAACTTCACCCAAGGTACATCGGGCCGTTTGGATTGTCCGCAGGTAAGCAAGGTTGCTTACGAGTTGGATCTCGCCGTCCGACCGGAGGCGGTCATCCGCTTTTCACGATCTATCTTGAGAGATGTATCGGGATCCATCTAGGTACACCCGAGCAGCGATGTCGGTGTGCCAGGGGTTATCGTGAGGAGATTCCCATAGCGATAGTCGATCGTCGTTAGGCGTCTGGACGAAGGACGTGGCTTCCACAAAGTCTTGGCGAACGAGCTCGTGAGGAGATGACGTGGGAAGCCGAGAGGACATGAGGCGAAGTATCCTCACCTATTCCCACACCTCCGTAGTTCACTTTCCTACTTGTAAATTTTCGTTATCATTTATGCCTAAGTGTTATTTTGTGGCGTGTGTGGCACTTACAAACTGCTTAAGCTTCTTCGATAATCGTCTTGAGAAGGAACATTCGGACGAATGTTTCTAGAGGAGAATGTTATACCGTATTTCCAGTATGACGTAAGGCGTGCGTAGAAAATTTGAAACTTGTACTAAGGCTTGGCGAATTAATTTTGTTCACAACACCCGTTTAGAGTCGTTTCGACGAAACGTTTTCACTTTCGAGGGGAATTTCCGGCTATGTCATTTTTAATTTTGCGGATTTTTCCGAGAGGCGAACGTGTTGGGCCAACAAGAGGGCGCCACTTGGCACCTCCCATTAGCGGACGTAAGGGCTCGGATTGACGAAATGGAGAGGTGTAGTTGGTAGGATATTTTGTGTGTTAGTTGCCTAGGACACATGGGTGAATCTTGGCCCTACACTTGCCTAGCACTTGCTAAATCTCGCCATTGGTTGGCCTTCACTTGACCTATAAATGCCCCCAGAGATGAAGAGTTCTTCATCCACAAAAGCTTTCCAAGTCTAAAAATCCTCTCCTCTCCCTTTGTTAGCAATTCGTCCAACACCCCCCTCCCCTTGAGAAGCTTGGCCGAGGCTACCCCACCCCCTAGCCTAGCCAAAATCTACCCCCCTCTCTTGGTAGAAAAGTTACCTTCTTGTGTCATTATAATGCCCAAAATACCCTAGCCCAAATCCCTTTGTACTTAGTAGAAGTTGTGAAGAACTTCTAAGGTTTCCTTGGAGCTATCGGAGCGCATAAACTTAGAGCTAAACCTTGCTCAGTGCGACTTTTATCTAGGATATTATTGGGCTTACCGAGGTAAATAAACTTACCCTTCTTTATAATTAGAGAATATATACCGTAGAAGTATAAGAATAAGTATAAATACTTAAGAGTATTAAAGAATAGAATTGAATGTTATCACGATGAAGGGGTTTAAAAGAAGAATAATTGAACTGTACTACATAGACTGTTTTCACAATGAGACTCATATAGCTCACCGTAGGGTCAGGTTGCTAGACTTTCCGTAGGATTATGAACCCTCTGTTTAGAATGACCTTGAGTAGTCTAGACTTTGATACGTCTGTGACTATTATAGTGACTCTCTCGCGCGACATATTCAACTTGGCGGTGGTTTTCACGAGAAGGTATGTGATTCTTCCTAAGCATGATATTTTACAATATATAGCAAAGAGGCGATACGTGTGAACTGAATAATAACTATGGCAATGTCTTTGACTTAAGCCTGAATAATACTTACGCAATGCCTCAGCTTAAGCTGAATAATAAAGGATGAAAACATTTCAAAAGAATCTGAATCATTTTTAACGAAGATAAATATTTGGTTTTAAAACAAAAGCTTAAGAGTTATACTAGCTTTATGGGAAGTTAGGTATAACAACTTAAGAAAGATAAAAGGAAGTTTACTTGTTTGTTTATAAAAGCCTTGTATTGATTTCTGTTGTAGTAAGATTGTTTGATAAGTAGACATGTTATGATGCTACCCGTGTTAGTATCTTGTAATCGTGTAAGGGGTCATTTGCCGTGGCTTACGTTGCTAACCTAAGTCCATTGTCTCGTTATTGTATCACCTACCCTCGATCATATACGCGGCTTGCCTCTTGACGCGGTCTATACGGCCTATGCGATGCGTGAGACTATGCGAGCAGCGGTATGCTCCGTGATTGATCATTCCGGCGCTTAGCCTGCGGGATTCCTATGCGGTCCGCTGAGACTACGCGGTCTTTCGAGGCTACGCGGCCGCGGAGCCTAAGCGGATGCCGGGGTTGGCTGCCCCGGCGCGAGAAATATCTCACGCGGTCCGTTGGGACCCATGCGGCCGCGGAAGTCCGTGACTAGGCACGCAGAATGATACTACGGGCGATCGCCTTGCTTCGATCATTCGCGCCTAGAATAGACTCATACGCTTTTCCTATTTGTTGTTGTTTGTGATGTGCACTATGTGCAATTGAATCGATTGTATTTGTGAAAAGGTTTGGAATACTTTGATTTCATTTAAGTACTTTATAGTTTCACATACTTGGTACTGTGTGACCTCCCGGGTGCGTTCATGCCGCGGTGGCAAAGCAGTGCCAGATCCACATCCTTAGGATCTGCGTTGGTGTCGGGAGCTCCATCTTCTCCTGAGGCTCTACTTTTGGGTATGATCTCCTCGTATTGTAGATAGTTTTGTATACAGGGTATGGGCCCCGTCCCGCCATAGTTGTTTACTTCCAGGTGTCCGTAGTACTATTATACTGGGATGTAATCGCAAAACTTGAGTTATTTATATTATGCGAAAGGCAAGCTTTTCATCGATAAACTGCTTCGTTTTACTATGTTTCTGCCTTGTTTTATATTTCCGCCGTTACTCGATGTATGGCTACTGGTGCCGGTAAGGCACGATCACGCCCGAACGGGTCGTGTGATAGCAGGCATCGTGACCGGGTCGGTCGTGACAAAAGTGGTATCGAAGCGATTAGTCTCGGAAAGTGTCTGCATCGCGGTTCAGTAGTCTTGATTATCGGTGTGTTGTGCACCACATCTATAATCGTGAGGTCGCAGGACATTTAGGATTGGTTTCCATTCTTCTTCTCTAGGATCGTGCAGAGTCGCCTTATTAGGTTGAATCTCTCCGACCTAATCTTATGTACGATTATGCCTCCACGGCGCACTGAGCCCGAAGGTAAGGCAGCAGGAGGCGCTAGCAGACTCAGAGTTACAGGCTCGAGCACGATTATGCCCGAGGTAGAGGCGGGTCGGCGAGTTCACCACGCCAGTTGTTAGAGAGGCGAGAGCGGCAGCTCCAGAGGTTCCGCACTGCACCTTCCAGCCTCCCACCACCCGAGTATAGAGACTACGGGAGCGTATTCGGTTATTGACCAAGATAGTGGCCTGCGGCAAACGACAGTGAGCGGCCCACCTTGAGCCGATACGGTTTGCGGATTAGGGATTTTCCGGGATGTCATCCACCCGAGTTTTATGGTTCGAGGTCCGATGAGGATCGCAGGAGTTCATTCGGCAGCCTACAATGACCATGCAGGTGTTCTTAGGGCTTGAGACAGTGCATTACGCTAGCCTCTTACCGGTTGCGATATCAGGTTGAACTGGTTTGAGTCACGGTTGCTTTCGAGGTGATGATGCTCTTCCAAATGTTTGGGAAGAGTTTACAGAGGCCTTCATGGATCACTTTTGCCTCCCGAGATGAGGAGAGCCTGCAGACATATTCTTGACCTTGAGGCGAACGGAGGACTCGTCGAGTATAGCTTGAGTTTGACTCCTCGCCGCATATGCTCACATTATTGTAGCCGACATAGCGGATATAGTTCATCGATATGTGATGGGGCTAGACCGTCATATGATTACAAAGATGCTTGGGGTGGCTCTTCACCGGTATGGACAAAGGTTAGATGCAGCCCATGCACAGTGGGATAGAGAATAGAGAGTGAGGACCGATTGACGCAGCCACCAAGAGGCTGTGACATCGTGGTCTCAGGGCGCTGAGGCGACGGCCTGCAGATCGGGTCCACTTTCCAGCCCAAAGACAGAGTGCTGCCACGGTTTTTAGCGGGAGGTCCGATCAGAAGGTCATTCAGAGCGGTCGTGGCCTGTGGCTTCGGTTTCGTGAGGCAGAGATCCTCGCCGATCGAGACCACCCACACTCGGTGTGCTGCTCGATGATAGATCGCACCCAGCGAGTGTCGTGGTTCCCGCAGGGTTGTTACTCGTGGCCACCGGGCCATTTGAAGAGAGATTGTCCGTCAGAGGCGACGTGGTGGTACAAAGACACGGATCGATTGCCGGGTCTTCTCTCCTTCGCGGGTTATGTGCCCCGAGGGTGGTACTCACGGCGGGCAGCCGTAGAGGTCGTGGTGGTGGTTCGATTCTAGCGTCCACAAAACCGCATATATTCTCTAGCCACCGCCAGATCGTGAGGCTTTCCGACGCCGCAGTACATTATTGATTTGATTGTGATGTTTATGCTTTGATAGATCCGTGTTCTACCTTGTCCTATGTGTCCCCTCTTGTGCGGGTAGAATCGGATAGAGCCGGTGTCGATAGAGCCGTTTGAGGTAGCTACGCCAAATGGGTGATTCGGTGTTAGGCCGGGTGTATAGAGGTTGTCAGATTTATTTACGTCGCCACTGCAGAACTTGAGCAGCCGGAGATGACAGATTTTGATGTCATTATGGGTATGGATCGGCTTCTTGTTATGCCAACGCTGACCGTAGGAGGTGTTGGTTCGTTCAGCTTCTGGCGAGCCGATTATCGAGTGGAGGGCAACACAAAGATTCCGGCGGGTAGGTTTATTTCTTACCTCGGCTAGGAAGATGGTGCGCAGGTACATCTATCATCCGTTCGGTATTCGATACGCAGGCCGAGGTGCCGTTCTTGATCAACGCGGTGGTTAGGAGTTTCGGACGTGTTCCCGCATGATCTTCCGTATCCTCTGAGAGGAGATCGAGTTTTGTATTGACACGTTGCTGACACTCGACCTATTTCCATTCCGCCATAAGGATGGCACTCCGCCGAGTTGAGGAGTCAAGGACCACCAAGGATTTGCCGGAGAAAGGCTTTATCGAGCCTAGTGTATCTCCCCGGGAGCGCGGTTTTGTTCGTGAAGAAGAAAGATGGACGCCAGATGCGTATGTGTTGACATGCGCAATAAGGTAACCATCAAGAATAGGTATTCTCCCGTGATTGATGATTTGTTTGACCGCTGCGGTGCGAGGTGTTTCTCAAAGATAGACATGCGTCCGGTTATCATCGTTCGAAGTTCGAGAGGCGTACATCCCAAAGATCGCATTCAGACCCTATGGGCACTATGATTTTAGGTTATGTCTTTCGGTTTGACCAACGCCCAGCGGTGTTTATGGATTTGATGAACCGGTGTTCAAGCCATTTTTGGACACATTTGTGATAGTGTTTATTGATGACATCTGGTTTATTCATGACAGAGCAGGCGAGTATGCAGATCACTCGAGGATCAGATTGGGGTTCTCCGAGCCGCAGCTATTCGCCAAGTTCTCCAAGTGAGTTTTGGTGGCCTCAGTGGCATTCCCGGGCATATTATCACAGTGATGGTGTTCGGGTGGATACGGCAAAGATCGAGGCGATCAAGTCTTGCCGAGACCTACTACTCCGACCGAGTGCGCAGCTTCAGGATCGCGTTATTATCGTGAGTTCAGGAGAAGTTTGCCGATTTCAAAGACCGCTGACTAGGCCGACTCGGAAGGCCCAAGTTCCAGCCGACGAGGCTTGAGAAAGGTTTCGATTCTTTGAAGGAAAGGTTGACTACACCAGTTCTTACTCTTCCCGGCGGGTTAGACGGCACGCGATCTATTGTGATGCCTCGCATCGGGCCAGGTGTGTTTTGATGCAAAGACGGCAAGGTTATAGCCTATGCTTCCCAGCACGGAAGCATGAGAGGAATTACCCTACCCATGACTTAGAGTTGGCGCAGCTTATTCATGCCAAGATTTGGAGACATTATTTGTATGGGTTCATGTGGATATTTATACGCACCACAAGAGCCTCCAAAGATATCTTCGTGTATGGAGCCGAACCCGAGGCGAGACGGTTGTAGAGTCACAAAGATTATGATGTTGATATTCTATACCATCCGGGAAGGCCAACGTAGTTGCCGACGCCTTGAGTCGTAGATCGACGGGAGCCCGTCAGTGGTATGCAGACAGATACGGTCCGCCGATTCACCGCGAATGAGCCTGGGTTCGATTGATCGATACCGACGATAGCTGGGTACGTTCGTGAGGTTGCCGAGTCTTTCATCGTTGATGAAAGCGTAAGAGGCGACGCTGAGACCCAGTGTTGGTACGCAGACGAAGACGCAGCTCTTCGGGAGGAGAAGAGTCTATTCGAGGTAGTGCACGGAATGTGCCGAGATTTGAGGCGGTTGTGTGTTCCCGATGTATCGTGACTTCGCCACAGATTCTCGGGAGGCACACAACGCCGATATTCTATTCATCCCGGTCGCACCAAGATGTACCATGACCTCGGATGTTTGTATTGGTGGACGGCTCAAGAGGACGTGGCGGTTTTGTTGCATGGTCCTAATTGCCGCGAGTTAAGGTCGAGCACCAGAGGCCCGTGGATTATTCCGCCATCGAGATTCCGACTGAAGTGGAGGTGATCAACATGGACTTTGTTACAGGTTACCTCGCACTCGTAAGGAACACGACTCATTTGGGTTATTGCTGACAGTCGATTTAAATCAGCCCATTTCCTTCCGGGCCAGACGACGTTTACCGAGGACTATGCCGATTGTACATCCGAGAGATAGTGAGGCCGCACGTGTTCCTGTCGATTATATCTCGATAGAGGAGCCCGCTTACGGCTAACCACAGAGGTCTTTCCGTATGGGTTTAGGGACAGTGAGTCTCAAGACAAAGATTTCATCCTCGATCGACGGCGGCAGAGCGCACTATCCGCACACTCGAGGATATGTCGCGAGTCCGCGTGATTGTTTTCATGGTAGCCGGAGGATCATTTGCCTCGGGAGTTTGCTTACAACAACGCTACCATTCCAAAGATACGATGGCGCCATACGAGGCTTTATATGGCGAAATGTAGATCGCCGATCGGTTGGTTCGACGCGGGCGAGGTACGATTAGTTGGCGAACTTGGTACAAAGAGTGGATAAGGTAAGCTTATCCAGAGAGACCGTTAGCGGCTCGTAGTCTGGCAGAAGTCTTACGCGGATAATCGGCGTCGGATTTGAGTTTCGTGACGATTGGGTCTTCAGTGCCACCCACGGCGGTGTGATGAGATCTGGTAGAAGCGGAAACTCACCAAGGTACATCGGGCCCTACCAGATCATTCATAGAGTGGGCAAGGTTGCCTACGAGTTGGATCTGCCATCGAGTTAGAGGCGGTACATCCGCCTTCCATGTTTCTATGTTGGAAGTGTATCTGAGATCCAAATGAGAGTTTTTCCTACTAGTGAGGTCCAGTGACGAATGGGTTATCGTATGATGAGAGTCCCATAGCGATACTCGATCGCCGTGTCAGCGATCGCGACCAAGGATGTAGCTCACAACGTCCCGTGGAGAAATGATAACGGAGGAGATGACTTGGGAAGCGGAGGAGACATGCTGAGGAAGTATCCTCACTTATTTCCTATACCTTCGTGTAATTCATTTTCCTTACTTGTCAAGTTTTAATTGATGTATCTCTTTTGCTTAAATGCTTTATGTGGCAATGTGTGGCATTTTGGTATGTCGGGTTGTGAAAGGAAACTATGTCGCTAATTATAAGTTTGACTCAAAGAACATTCGGGACTAATGTTTCTGGGGAATAATGTTACACCCCGTATTTACAGGATACATGTTTTAAGAACGTAAGTAAGAACTCACAAGTGTTAAGATTTGAGACTTGTAAAAATTTATCTAAATTATGGAATTGCTCGAAACGTATTATCAGGATTTAATGGAAGGGCGACACGCTTCACCCCTTATCGATGCCTCGTCGATTTAGGCATGGCCAATATGGTCATTTACCATAAGTCTTGGATGACTAAAGTCTTGCAAGTGTAGCTTGAGAATTTTGACTAAGTCAAAGCGGTCAACTAGTCTTGATATTTTGAAAGACTTCATCCTAGCCACCCAAATGGTTGCATCTTGTCCTCCATGACCCTTTATATTACTACTAGTAGCACTACTAGTGCCAACACTTAGAAAATTTCTTGAAAAATTGATGAACATAGAGCTTCGAGCTCTCTGGTTCCATATAAAAAAATAAAAATCTTTGTTTTTGATCCATTTAGCTCCACACTTTAAACCAAGGTTCTTAGGTGTATTGTAAACACATCTCAATAGAAAAGTCTTGGAAAAAGAGAGTTTACTGTTAGTCAAAAACGAAAACCTAGTTGTCTTTCTAGGTTTTGTTTGGAGATTTGAAGGATAATTGTTGGTGTTGTTCTAAGGGTCTCAACAAGTTGGATCGTGTCTTGGAGAGGCTCTAAACTACTAAGGAGCGACTTGGATCGAGTTGGATTAAGAATCGTTAAGGTATAATCTTGTCTTTTAAAGGTGTTACAAGATTACATATTTATATTGTTGTTAGCTTTACTTGTTGCTAGCATGAAGTTGATAGGTTGAAGCTATAAGTATTATGGATTGCTTGTAGCTAAATCTGAAATGTTATACAAGCCACTTGAAAATTTGATTACTAATTGGTCGCTTATTAGAAATCGCATGTTACTTACTTGAAGATTATGGTTATTATAATCAAACGCGACTTGATATCATGTTATGCTACCAATTTGGATTGAAATGGAAATTGGTTAAGAATTGGTATTGTTGAACTCAAGGTGGCGAATTTGGACTTATAGTTTGTATTAGTTTGTTATCGCTTGTGGGCGGAATTTTACACGCCTAGTAGCGCGGTAATCCCCTATTGATTAATTGCTTTGATCAGGCCTTAAATGTGGCGTGTTTGGTTATTGTATTCGGCCTTGAAAAAGGTGACAAAGTTAGTAAAACCAAAGGAGGTGCTGTCCGATTTTCCGTAGGATTTAGCGACTTGACACTTATAATATTCTACGTTTGAAGTAAGGCCTTAATAGACATATTGTGAATATTATAGGTTGACATACTACGGGCGGGACTTTGTACTTGGCAAGTGGTTTGACCCGGCGAGGTATGTAGAACTTTTCCTATCTTTGAGCATGACTAGTTTCACGATATAGTACGGAGACATACAAGACTTTGACATTCTTTACTAGATTTATGAATGCCAAGACGGTGAGTTAGAGATTAACTCACTTCTTTGAAAATACTAAGGATGTCTTAAAGTTTTATTAAGGTTAAGGGACTTGAAGAGTTTTAAAGTATGTGATACTTGTTTCGCTTTTAAACGTATAAGTCCCTTGGATAGAAATGGTACTTGACTACCGTATAAAGTGAATATAACGACTTTATGGGGAGTTGGTTATATTGGCTTTATGTAAAGGTAAATGGCTTTATTTAATGGAAGGCAATTCGATTTTAAGGTATCAATTGCATAAGGTTTTATAAGAAAATGAGTCACTTGATTTAGAAACCTAACTTTATTTCTGGGTGTTGTGACTTACCTTGAAATGTAATTTGGGCTCGATACTAGGATTAATAGTATCTTGGAAGTTTTCTACTAAAAGAGTCATTGTTTTAAAGAGTAGAAGACGTAGTACTCAAGTTAAATTCTGATATTTATAAAAGACATGTTAGTGCCTTAGGTAAACTAAAATGAGAGTGTTTATAAACAATAATAGTAAGAAGTTAGAGGATTTCTTAACTTGCTTACATATTGTATGATGTTCGGTAGTGCTTATGTTATGTGTGATAGCCTGATTTGGGCTAGTGATATATTATTCGCCATGGGTCATTCCGGATTGTGGCATTGCATATTTCCGTGGATTTGCTACCCACGATGCGAGAATACCTCACGCGAGTCCGTAAGCGGCTTACGCGGGTGAAATAGTCACACGCGGGTCCGGGCCTATGCGAGGAATACCGCGAGTCCGTAAGTGGCTTACGCGGTGAAACAGTCCCACGCGAGGAATACCTCACGCGGTCCACCGACCTACGCGGGTGAAATAGTCCCGCGAGTAGGATTCCAATCCTATTTTTCGTTGTAAGTATATACCTATTTTTACTCTCATTGTTAGTAAGGCACGTGGCATCGTAATTTGATTATCATACATGTCTCCGCTTTGATTTAGACTTGTGATGTAATTACGATTTTTCCGCTTTACATACTTGGTACATATCAGGTAATCGACCCCGCCCTGGCCGCGCTCATGCCGCAGAAAGTGGTAAGCGGTGGTGGATCCTCATTCTGGATCACTTATCAGCGCCGTAAGCTCCATTTATCCGAGGCTTGTCTCTTTGGTATCCTTTCCCGTGTTGTAGACTTATGTACATTCGTGGTATGGCGGGCCCCCCACCACGCTTGTTATTCCAGAGGTCTGTATTCACATACGTGGTCAGTCAGAAGAATCGATGTTGCATGCTTGTACTTTTGATTTTGTTATATATATTGGAAGCGCGCCTTATCGGCTAGCTTGGGATGTTTTATAGTTACACATGTGTTTATGTTGTGTATGTTCCGCTGCTATTCTCTGATGTATACCTGAACAGGGTGCCCAGGTAGGGCACCAGTCGTGACCCGGGGTCGGGTCGTGACACACTTGATGGGGTGCTAAGGTATGAAGGTAGATTGTGTGTACCCAATGTTGTAGGGCTTCGACAACAGGTTTTAATAGAGGCACACAATGCTTGTTATTCTATTCATCCGGGTCAACGGAGACGTAATATGACCTCATACGCGATATTGGCGGGACGGCACGAAAACGGACGAGCAGTGGTTTGTTATCGCGTTCGAATTGTCGCAGGTTAAGGTCGAACACCGTAAGCCCGGTGGGTTACTACAAAGATAGAGATCCCGACTTGGAAGGAGGTGATTAATATAGACTTCATTATAGGTTTACCTCGTATTCATGGAAGTGTGACTCCATTTGGGTTATCAGGATAGTCGACGAAATCACCATTTTCTTCCAATGACTACTTACTTACCAAGACTATGCTAGGCTATATATCGTGAGATAGTGAGATCGCACGGTTCCTACATCTATTATATCGCATGAGGAGCTTAGTTTACAACCAACTTCGGAGGTCATTCCGTATGGGATTGGGACAGAGGTGGTTCTCGACAAGATTTCATCCACATATCGACGGGCAGCAGAGCGCACTATTCGTAAACTCGAGGATATGCCACGGCCTATATTATTGATTTCAAGGGTAGTTGGGAGGATCATTTGCCACTGTAAAGTTGCATATAACAACACCGCCATTCTAGTATTCACGGCCCCGCAGAGGCCTTATATGAAGGAAGCGCAGTCGATCGGTTGGTTTGATATCGGCGAGACTAGGTTAGTCGGTCCGGACTTGGTTCAACAAGCTGTGGATTAGGTGAAGCTTATCCAGGAGAGATTATTAGCATCCCAGAGTCGACAGAAGTCTTATGCGGATAATCGAGGTCGACACTTAGAATTTCAGCTGGATGATTGGGTATTCTTCAAGGTATCACCCATGAAAGGTGTGATGAGCTTTGGTAAGAAGGGGAAGCTTAGACCGAGGCACATTGGGCCTTACCACATTGTTTGTAGGGTAGGCAAGGTTGCCTATGAGTTGGATCTACCATCTGATTTGGAAGAGGTTCATCCGGTCTTCCACGTATCGATATTACGTAAGTGTATTGGTGATCCTTCCAGAGTCTTCCCAGTAGAGGACGTCTAGGTGACAGAGGAGTTATCGTATGAGGAGAGTCCTATATCCAAACTTGATCGCCAGGTCAGACGATTACGGACTAAGAACGTGGCTTCCGTCAAGGTCTTGTGGCGGAATAATAATAGAGATGAGATGACTTGGGAAGCAGAAGAGGAGATGAAGAAAAAATATCCTCACTTGTTCCCTACGCCTACAGGTAATTCTATTCCCTACTCACCTATATTGATTGGTGTATTTGCATGTGTGATATATTGTGGCCATGTGTGGCATATTTGATTTTGTGGGGTATAGTTAAAGGAGACTATGCCGATATTTGTTTAGTTTGAAACTTGTTATGAATTCGGGACGAATGTTTCTAAGGGGGGAAGGATGTTACACCCCGTATTTCCAAGGCATTAATACGAGAACGTACTTAAGGAACTAAGGTTTGAATATTGGAAGGATAGTATGATTGCATTTTTCTTATGGAAAATTTCAGAAAAATGTGAAGACAAAAATTTATTAACTTGGAGTTAGATTCCCTAATATGGATTGATGAACTTAGTGTGGATTAATTAAGTCTTGACATTAATAAAGTGGGGCCCACCGAAAATTTCATAATTTTGGGAGGGGGGGTTCGAAATTTGGAAAAAAGGGCCAAGTGTGGGAGATATTTATGAGACAAGTGGACAAGTGGGGTCCCCATCCACTTGTGAGATATTCATCTATATAGAGAGGTGATAGCAAGACTTAGACATATTCACATAATATCTTATCTTCCAAGCTTTCTCTTCTCTCTTCTCTTAGCCTTGTGTCTCGATTTTCTTCAAGCAAAAAGTGAAGAACAAGATTTGATTATTCTCCTAGATTAAGCACCCTAATCAAGTTCTAAACTAAGTTAACTATCCAAGGTTCATCAACCACGGTTTGGCCGAAAGTTGGGTGGAAATCCTAAGCTTGTTTATGAACTTTTTAGAAGTAAAACAAGAAGGAAAAATGGTTACAAGCTTGTAGTAGATACATGTGTGTGATTGGAACTTGAAGAATATGAGCTAAGACAATACTATAGACCGACTTTAAGTGGACTGTTTTGGGCAATATTTAAGGTAAGGATTATTCTTCCTCTTGAAGTAATTGGATATTACATGTTGTAGTAATTAATAGATGAACTTGTGATTAAGAAGAATGAAGAATAAGAAATACATGTCACGCTTTTCAGACGCTAGCCAAACCGATGCTTTGTGTTGTCGGATTCGTTGGTTATTGTTGTTGTTATCATCACCTATTGCATGTTAACATGAAGGAATCTTGTTTTTAACAAGTTGATATGACTTATATAAAAGTGTTGGAATGTAAATTGGATTATAAGAAGTTATGGAAATAGCTTTGGTTGTAGTAGTTGGCCGAGAATTACTATAAACTGTTGGATAGTGTTGTGCAGTTTTAGGGACTGTTTTGGGGTATTGAAATTCTGGAAAATCAGCCACATTTATTCATGTTTAAATGTAGTAATCACTAATGAAAGTCCTAAGGGAATAAGGGTGTAGAAAGGTGTTAAAAGGCTTCACATTTTACCCTTGTTGTTGTTGGAATATGGACTGATTTTAGTAGACTATTTTACGTAATTAAGGGGCTGTTTTTACGTGAGAAATAGGTGTGTGAATCACCTTGGTTGCTATTTTGTTGTGCCCTTGCCTTGATTATTGTTGAAATTGGCCTTCTTGAAAGGTGGAAAAGTACGTATAAACAGGGGAAGTGCTGCCCAAATTTTTGTAGGAAAAGAGAACCATTACTTTGTATTAACCTACACTAGGAAGCATGAAGTTAATAGAAGTGTTATTCTCATTATAGGTTGAAGTACTACTTGTGGCGTATTCTACTTAGCGTGTGGATTAGCCGAAGAGGTATGTGACTCTTCCTATCTTTCTTTGAGCATGAACCTTATAAAATGAGTGTACGGTAGATGTACGTGTTTTAAAGGAATGCGGATTTCATTGTAAGTTTACTTGATTTGAAAAGTATAAGTTTAGTTGATTTGAAAAGAATAAGTTACTTGATTTTAAAGGTGTGAGTGCCTTGATTTTAAAAGTGTAAGTTACTTGAGTTTAAGAGTGTAAGTAACTTGATTTTAAAGTGTAAGTAACTTGATGTTAAAAGAGTAAGTGCCTTGATGCTACGTATGCTAGTGTCTTGGGTTTATAAATGAAAGGATGTACTACGGATGTATACGGTTCTATCGATCTTAATTCTAAAAAGGAAAGCATGTTATTGCCTTGGTATTTCTAAAAAGGAAGGCATGGTATTGTCTTGGTATTTCTGAAAAAGGAAGGCATGGTATTGCATCGGTATTTCTAAAAAGGAAGGCATGGTATTGTCTTGGTATTTCCGAAAAAGAAAGGCATGGTATTGCCTTAGTATTTCTAAAAATGAAGGCATGGTATTGTCTTGGTATTTCCGAAAAAGGAAGGCATGGTATTGCCTTGGTATTTCTAAAAAAGAAGGCATGGTATTGCCTTGGTGTTTATAAAAAGGAAGGCATGGCATTGCCTTGGTTTTTTTTTTCTAAAATGAAAGTTCATTCTATTTGTTCTAATGAGAGTCAAACATTATTTTAACTTGCATATGTTTGCTCATATAGCCATTCGTGCAAGTGTTATATTTCCACATCACTGTGTCCCTCACTAGAGGGTCGGCAACATTATGTATATATTTCATGGATTAGCTCCCATGACGTGAGACGGTACACACTCACCGCGGTCCAAGGACTCACGCGTTTAATTCCCGTGATATTATTCCATGGACTAGCTCTCCGTGATGCGTATCGTGGTACGATATTCATCATGGTCTACAATATCCATGCGGGTTCGAGTCCCATGCGGGTGAAATAGTCTCATGAGTAGGATTGCATAATGATTCTGAGGGAAGGTGTCCCTGATTTTGACATGGCTTTCATATTTTGAAATGGTAATGATTTCATATTTGAAAGGGGTACGGTTGATTTCATATTTTTAAATGGTATTGATTTCATAATTTGAAATGACACGGTTGATCTCACTTTTAAATGCATATTTAAAAGGTACAAATGACTCTCATTACTTTCATTTTTAATAAGGCACAGTCGTATTGGTAGTTTGATTATCATACTTGTCTCTTGTTATCTTTTGGACTATTATGATCTCATTTATAGTACTTATTGTTTCACAAACTTGGTACATCTTTCGTAATGACCCCCTTTCCTCGGGGGGCTGCGTTTCATGCCGCAGGTGTTGGTACACAGTTTGTTGATCCTCGCTCTTAGGATCTCTACTCAGTTTTGAGGAAGCTTCATTATTTCGGAGGCTTGTCTTTTTGTACTGATCCTCATATCAGAGGCTTATGTACATTCAGGGTACGACGGGCCCCGTCTCCGCCATAGTTTATTGTCCAAACTCTTAGAGGTCTGTATTCATATGTGGGCTGGACTTGCGGGATATCCGCTATTTCAACAACAACATGACTAGACAAGATCAATTCAACCAATTCAACACTGAAAATTCCACCGATGCTGAAAAGGCAATTCTATTGCCTTCAATCCCACTACTCAAGGCACTAACGCTACCTTCAACTCCACTGTTTTTGGAACTCCTAGTGTCACCACTGATCATGGCATTTCTAATGCCTTCCCAACTACTGCTTTTGGCACGTCAAGTGCCACTGCCACGTTTTTTGGTACGTCAAGTGCCACCGCCACTGCCTTTGGCACAACCAATGCCTCCACTGCTGCTTCGGGCACTTATAGTGCATTTGCTCCTACCCAAGGCGTCAACAACAACTATACTCCTGTTGGAGACATTCACAATGTCTTTGCAACTCCTTAAGGGGGCGCTACTGCCCCAACACCTGCTGGTTTTCACCATGAACGTCCTGAAAAGTTCATGGATGCTCACTTTAAGAGATGGCGACAAAAGATGTTGTTTTTCCTGACGGTTATGGAAATGTCACGTTTCCTAATCGAAGATCCTCCACTAGTTGGGGAAGACGTGGACCCTCAGCAAAATAATTTTGCGGGATGGGGCCAAGGTAACCATGTCGCTGACGACATGAGGATGGTTCGCGAAGCATGGAAACATAGTGATATCATGTGTAGGAACTATATTCTAAATATTTTGTCTGATCCACTATACACGGTATATTGCACCGTTGAAACTGTCAAGCAATTATGAAACAAACTTCAGAAAAAGTACAACACCCAAGATGCGGGTAGTAAGAAGTTCATCATTGGGAAGTTCCTGAAATTTCAAATGGTGGACAACAAAAGTGTGACATCCCAAGTCCAGAAATTCCAAATGATTCTACATCACCTAGATTTAGAAGGATAAAAGCCCAACGAACAATTCTTGGTTGGGGTATTAATCGAGAAGTTGCCTCCCTCGTGGACTGAGTTTATGAACTATCTAAAACTCAAAACGAAGGAGATGACCCTAGATGAATTTATTGTCAAACTCCAGATTCATGAAGACAATAAGAAGGCCATGTCAAAGGGAAAACAACCCGCTGAGGTTAAGGCAAACCTGACGAAAGTCAAAGGGAACTCAAGCAAGAAGCGGAAGTTCCAGAAGGAAGGCAAGCCCCAAACAACTGAAAAGTTCAAGGGAAATTGTAACCACTGTGGTATAGTTGGTCACATGGCCAAAGACTGCCGCAAGCTCAAACGTGAGAATAAGGCCAAAGGCAAGGCCAAGGCTAACATCGTTGAAAACACACTCGTCAACGATATGATTGATGCAGTTCTCGCAGAGTTTTGGCTATCCTCGTTGAGAATCCGGTGCAATGGTGGCTAGACACATGTGCTACCCGTCACATATGTTCCAATAAAGAAGTCTTCTCCACTTATACACCAGTCTCAGATAAGAAGTTGTTCATGGGTAATAATCCTTCTTCAGAGGTACTGGGGGTAGGAAATGTGATCCTAAAGATGACGTCCGAAAAGGAACTGACTCTGAAGGAAGTGATGCACGTTCCAGATATTCGTAGAAATCTGATTTCTGGACCATTGTTAGTAAATGCTAGTTTTAGGCTAGTGTTAGAGGCTAACAAATTTGTAATCACTAAGAATGGAACTTTTGTATGGCTGGGCTTCGCCTGAAGGCCTCTTTAAGTTCAACGTCATACCGTAATGCCTTCTGTTTCAACTATCAATAAAATTGCACCTTCTACTTACTTGATTGTGTCATCTAATATATGGCATCATAGATTAAGACATGTAAACTATCAATCTATCCAAAGATTGGTAAAGCTGGAATTATTGTCGTCTATTGACATAAACCCTCAACATAAGTGTGAGGTGTGCATAGAGGCAAACCTTTCCAAGAGTCCTTTTAGATCCGTCGAAAGGGATATCGCTCGTCTAGAACTTATACACACTGATATATGTGATTTGAAGTTCGCTCAAACTAGAGGGGGGAACAAGTACTTTGTGACTTTCATAGATGATGGCACAAGGTTTTGTTACCTTTACTTACTAAAAAGTAAAGATGAAACCTTTGAAGCATTCAAACGCTAAAAAGCAGAAGTTGAGAATCAACTAGGCGGACGGATTAAAACTATCTGTAGCGATAGAGGGGGAGAATATGTAGTGCCTTTTGAAGAACTTTGTACCCAATCGGGTATAGTTCATCAAACAACAGTTCCTTACTCACCTCAATCAAACGGGGTTGCTGAACGTAAGAACCGAACACTAAAGGAAATGATGAATGCTATACTCATCAATTCGGGCCTCCCTCAAACCATGTGGGGAGAAATTGTCCTTACCGCAAACAACATTCTTAACAGAGTCCCACACAAGGGTAAAGACAAGACTCCATACGAGCTATGAAAAGGAAAGAAACCTACCTACAAGTATTTGAAGGTATGGGGTTGTCTGGCCAAGGTAAAAGTACCTATGCCCAAGCAGGTCAAGATTAGACCTAAGACTGTGGATTGCATATTCATCGGATATGCCAATAACATTAATGTTTATCACTTCATAGTGCACAAGTCAGATCATCCGGACATTTATGAAGATACGATCATGGAATCAAGGAACGCATGGTTCTTTGAAGACACATTTCCATATAAGGAAAATAACATAACCTCTCGCAAATAAAGTTATGAGCAAACCTCTGATGAACTAGGAGTCACTGACTATCAAGATCGAAACGGTTCAGATCTAGTAAATTCTGAAGTAGTTGATGATCCAGAATTTAGTATTCCAGAATCTCAGGACTTGGAAGATTCAGAGATGGAACCAAGGCAAAGCAAAAGGGCACAGAAGGACAAGTCCTTCAGTCCATACTTTGTAGCTTATTTGGTTCAGGATAAACTACGGACAATCGCCGAAGCATTGTCAACTCCAGAAGCACCGCTCTGGAAGGAAGCTTTAGAAAGTGAGATAGAATCCATTCTGCATAACCACACTGAGTTGGCGTAACTTCCGTGACACAAACCGTTGGGTTGTAAGTGGATCCTTAAACGGAAGTTAAAGGCAGATGGTTCTATCGACAAGTACAAAGCTAGGTTAGTAGTCAAGGGTTATCGCCAAAAGAAGGGCTTTGATTACATCGACACCTACGCTCTAGTGTCAAGAATGACATCCATACGTATGTTCATAACTATCATCGCCTTGCGGGATCTTGAAATACATCAAATAGATTTTAAGACTGCCTTCCTAAATGGTGATTTGGAAGAAGAAATATATATGGATCAACCTGAGGGGTATTGTTACACCCCGAAATTTCAGGATATGTTTATAAGAACGTACGTAAGAACTCAAAAATGTTAAGATTTGAGATGAGTAAAATTTATCGGAATTTTGGAATTTGTCGGAAAAAGAAATATTGCGACGAACGGGAGGGCGACACGTGTCACCCCCCCCCCCCCCCTTAATGGTCTTGGACGAAAATGACATGGAGGAAATGGTCATTTGACCATAATTTAAAAGACCAAGTCTTGCAAAGGCAAGAGCTTGACATTGTTGACTAAGTCAAATGCCACTTGGCTTGATCCTTGTGAAATGCATCCAAACCACCCATTTGTTCTAATATATACCTTCCATTTGGTTATATAAGCTCCTTAGTAGCAAGACAAGGCTTAACACTTAGAAAATTTTCAAGAATATTGAGAGAAACATAAGGGTAGCTCTCGGCTTTACCTAGGGTCAAGGAAAAAATTCAATTGTTGTCAATAATCTCCCACTTTAAACCAAGGTACCTAAGGGTATTGTAAGTGTATCTCAATAGAAAGATCCCGGAAAAATGGCGTTTTCGTATTAGTCGCAAGGCGGAAAGTTAAGGAGTTCTTCAACTTTGAAGTTGGAACTTGAAGATAAGTTCTTCATAAGCTTCTAAGGGTTGTTTGGAGTGTATTGAAACGTCGAAAAGAGGAGCTAAAGTTGCTAAGGATCGGCTTGCAATCTTGGATCATATTTGGGCTTAATGAGGTATAATCTTCGTCTTACTTTTGTAATTGAAGATTCCATGTTATTATAAGTTAGAAATGATCATGTGATATGTGTTATGAAGTTTGATAAGTGTTATGGAAATTTGGAAGCTCAAATTCGAAAATGACATGTTGAGTCATTTGAAATTGAATTACAATTTGGTCGTTAACTAGAATTGTCGCATGTTAGCTACTTGAAGATTATAGTTGTTATAATCGATTGCGACTTGATATCTTGTTAAGCTAACAATTTGGATTGAAATGGAAATTGGATAAGAATTGGTGTTTTGTGTCTCAATGTGGCCGAATTGGACTAGTAGATTGTATTAGTTTGATATTGTTTGTGGGGCGGAATTTTGCACGTCTAGTAGGCGTGTAATCCCCTATTGAGTAATTGCATTGTTGGGCCTTAAATGTGGCGTGTTTGGTTATTGAATTCGGCCTTGAAAAGGTGGCAAAGTATGTAGAAACAAATGAAGTGCTGTCCGATTTTCCGTAGAATTTAGTAGCTTTGCACTTGGAATATTCTACGTTTGAAGTAAGAAGTTAATAGACGTACTATGGTCATTATAGGTTGACATACTACGTACGGCGAATTGGACTTAGCAAGTGGATTAAACCGAAGAGGTATGTGGAACTTTCTTATCTCTTGAGCATGAATTAGTTGTAAATGTATAGTACGGTAGACGTACAAGATTTTGATAATCTAGGTCCATTTGATATCCTTGGCTTATTTTAAGAATGTCCAAGTTGATTGAGTTAGGGAATTAACTCACTTGTTTAAATATTAAGGATATCTTGGTTTTCAAAAGTTAAGAGACTTAAGTATGTTGAAAGTATTATTGATACTTGTTTTGTTGGAAAGTTTAAGTCTCTTGGTTATAAAGAAGTATGTAAGTTGCTAATGTATAAAGCTAGTATAACGGCTTTATGGGAAGTTGGTTATAATAGCTTTAAGGAAAGTTAAAAAGAGTGGTTTACTCTAAGTAATTTAAGTATGTTAAATGACTTGAAATAATGAAAGGCAATTTGATTTTAAGGCATCAATTGCCTAAGGTTTTATAAGAAAAGGAGTCACTTGATTTAGAAACCTAACTTTATTTCTAAAGGTATTGTGACTTGTCTTGAAACGTAATTTCGACTTGATACTACGGTTAATAGTATCTTGGAAGTTTTATACTAAAAAGAGTCATTTGTTTTAAAGAGTAGAAGTATGTAGTACTTGGGTTAAATTCCCGAATTTTTATAAAAGATATGCTAGTGCCTTAGGTAAACTAAAATGAGAGTGTGTATGAATAAGAAGTTAGGGGGATTTCTTAACTTGCTTACTTTTTGTATGATGTCAGAGTGCTTATGTTATGTATGATGGCGGTTGAGATAGGGTAAGAGTATATCCGAGGATAAATTCCCAAGATCGTTATACCACCTTCTCCGTGGTAAGAGTATATCCGGCGGTAAATCCTCAAGATCGCTATACCACCGCCTGTGGTAAGAGTATAATTGAGGGGTATATCCTCAAGATAGTTATACCACCGGTTTCCGTGGATTTGCTTACCACTATGCGAGGAATACCTCATGCGAGTCCTTATGGGCTTATGCTGGTGAAATAGTCTCACGCGCGGTACATTATGCGAGGAATACCT
Organism: Przewalskia tangutica; assembly: GCA_029844215.1. Classification (NCBI taxonomy): domain Eukaryota; kingdom Viridiplantae; phylum Streptophyta; class Magnoliopsida; order Solanales; family Solanaceae; genus Przewalskia; species Przewalskia tangutica. The sequence goes on along the minus strand of CM056732.1, from coordinate 40,504,538 downwards.
ACGCGTCCGCACGACCTACGCGGTGAAATAGTCCCGTGAGTAGGATTGCTTAATGATAATGCGACGGATGGTTCTGCTGATCGTGAGCTTCCTATTTTTATGTCAGACGATACTCCTAGTTACTCTCATTGTTAGTAAGGCACCGTGGTAATCGTTAATCGAGGTATCATACCGTCTCCGCTTTATTATAGACTTATTATTTCATTACGCATTTTCGCCACATATTTGGTACATGTTATCGACTCTCCTTCGGGCGTTTCATGCCGCAAGTAAGTCTGAGTTGTTGATCCTCGCCTAGGATCACCGTTGGTGTTGAGAAGCTCCTTTATTCCGGAGGCTTATCCCTGGTATTGTCGGTCGTTGTACATTCAGGGGTATGGCGGGGCCATGTCCCGCCAGAGTTGTTATTCTTAGAGGTCTGTAGTCACATTGTGGATTGGGTTGTAAAGAAAAGAAAAAAAAATGTACCGCTTTATTTGTATAGCTTACTGAAGGTGGCCTTATCACAGCCTTTGTTATTTTATGTTAAGCATTTTTATCGGTTGTGTATGTTCCGCTATTCTCTCGATGTATACGAAGCGGTGCCTGTAGGGCACCAGCCGCGGCCTGGGTCGGGTCGTGACAAAAGTGGTATCAGAGCAGTTAGTCCTCGGAAAGTGTCTACATCGCGTGTCTAGTAGTCTTGATTATCGGTGTGTTGCGCACCACATCTATAATCGAGCCCGCAGACATTTAGGATTGGTTTCATTCTTCTCACTCTAAGATCGTGCGATGAAGTTTGGTTAGGTCGCTTTCTCCTAACAAGTTATGATTGTTTGCAGCTACGAGAAAGGCAGCAGTGACCCAGGAAAGATTATGTGGATTTGGTATCCAGGTTGGTAATAGTTGTAGTTGGTATTGTGACATACAGCTATACGGATTTATGTGTGAGGGTCACATATGTGTTGCCTAGAATGATTATGGATTACCAGGAATTGGTAAGGACTAAAATATCGGGAAGGTATGAACAGTTAAGGAACTCTCATCAAGTTTTACGTGCTAATTTGAGATAATTAGGAAATGATGAGCTGTCTGAGAAGGAAATGGACCCTTAAGAAGTTATTATTAAGGGAATTAATGGAAGACTATGTTAATAGATTGAGCTACGTAGTAGGATTTCGAGAATGGTACGGGTGAGATCCGTATGGAGTAAGTATGATTGTTGTGGTCAAGACAACACGATTATGGTATTACGATAAGTTTTGTACCCGCACGTGGCTGATAAGGTAGGCATGGAGCATGGAAATGCGAGCCTAAGAATGTGATAACCACCGAGACCTTAGGTATATAAGGCCTTCTCGCAGAAAAAGTTAAGATGCACCAAGGAAAAGAGTTAAATACGACGCCAGCCTGGTTGGGACCTATTAAGGGTCGCCCCATAGCTTGAATAAAATGGGATCAATTGGTAGTAGTCCCGCTACGTGACAGGGTCACGAGGGTGCAAGGCCCAAGTTTAGTTAATCATTTTACGGGTTCGTGGACGTGTTCCACCGGAACCAGGTTGTGAGAGCCGGAATGGGCCTTATATTGTTTAATTTAGTAACTCCAAAGAGTGGAGGCCATAATTAGTATGGAATTTATGTTAAGTGCCCTTGGAGGTTCTTGGAGTTAGTTTGGCGGTCGGGCCACGACCTTCCGAATAATTTCAGAAAATGTACAAGGCAGAATAAAATAAGACGAGCGTCGCCATGAAGGTCGAGGGCATCTTAGGTAGATTTTGAAAATCTATACGATTAAGGTGGCGCTTGATGATTTAGATTGTGATAGAGAGATAAGTTCTCTCCCCCACGACAAAGGACAGTTTTATGTATTATGGGGTTGTGTGTCCCCATGTTGTTAGACGAAGGATAGGAGACTGGTAAGGTCTTTAGAATCGGCACGCCATAGGTTACGCTTTAGGTAACCGTGGAAAAGTATTGTGTCAGGGTAATTAAGAACGACGCTACGGTGGTCGAGGAAATGTCGAAGGAAAACGCAGTAGTACGCATATATGAAACTGCATTTATGAACCAAGATAGAAATACTTTTGTTAATAATAAGCATAAGGTAAGGTTATGACGAATGATAAAGGAGAATACGACTATGGTTATGTAAGTTGCACGAGATATGATTACCCCAGGACTAGTGTAAGACCATTAGTAAATAATGGGCAAGTAAGAACACCTCGAGGAAAGGTGGTAGCATCGTTACTACTGACGAGATCAAGGAAATCTCCCTAAGTATCGATTGACAGAAGTCTTAGCCGTGAGGCAAGGTATGATCAATTCTAAGTTAGTGACCAAGTTTGGTTGCAGCAGAAAGGGAAACATGAACTATAAGTGAGATTAAGGATACCCAATATTTCGCAGAATAAGAAAGGCTTGTGTATCGGAAGATAAGTTGACCACGACTATAGCTTCTAACCTCCCGCGAGACTAGAGGTTAAGTTATTATGATAACACGTTGGGTGTTGGGCTAGGTTGTAGCCGACGCAACCCGATAAGGATAGAGCCTATGTTTTCCTAGTAGTTAGAGAAGCAGGAAAGGAAATTACGCCACTCCCGATTTAGAGCTGGCGGTAGTTAAATCATGCCTTGAAGAGTTGGGGGCATGACGTAATTATAGACTTCATGTGGATGTTTGTGCAGACCACAAAGCCTCCAGATATCCGCAGATCGGCGAGAATTTGGCGGCCGACGGTGGTTAGAGTTATTCAAGGATTGTGTGATCGATATCCTATACCATTCGGGAAAGCAAGACGGATGTATACTCTTAGTCGCGGGTCTACGGGTAGTCTGTCGACGGGCAGCAGTAGGCAGAACGTGGTCCGTGAGATTCGTTAGCTAACGAGCCGGGGGGTTCGATTATTTGTTTCCAAGGTTAATGAAGTTTAGATCCGAGAGGTTGCCGAGTCTTCCATCGTTGAGGAAATAAAGAGGCGACAGTATGATTATCCAGTTATGATACGCAGATCGAGATACCGCTTCCAGAAGAGAAGAGCTCGCTTGAGTAACACCGACGGGTGCCGTGAGATGAGGATAGATTGCGAAATTCTGCATCGCAGACTAGTCAGCAGGTTTTAGGAGAGGCATACAGTGCTTATTGTTCTAATTGTTCGGGGTTGACTAAGTTGTGTCGTGACCTCAGATGTATGTATGGGTAAGATGACCGGAAAAGGACATAATGGAGTTTATCGCTTAGTGTCCGAGTTAGTAGCAGTCATGGTTGAGCACCGAAGCCCGTGGGCTATTGCAGCGATTGAAATCCCAACCTAGATATGAGAGGTATTTAATACGGGTCTTGTTACAGGTGGCATCGACTCGGAGAAGTGCGACTCCGGGGTCATGGTAACGGGGGCGAAACCGATCGTGTCCTTCCGGCAGGAGCACTTACTCTACCGAGGTTCGTGCTAGTTTTTTTTTTTAGCAGGGGGATTGTGAGACTGCACGGGGTTCCTACGTTTATGATGTCAGACAGGTGAGTCTCAGTGTTGCATTACACCCTCAGACCGACGGTCAGGCAGAGCATACTATCCAGGTACTCGGCGATAGGTGGCGGGCCCGTGTTCTTGAGTTCGCAGATAGCCGGAGGGTTAATTGCCTCTTGTTGTGATACGTGACGATAACGGATACCCTTCCAAGATTCGGGATGGCCCCGTATGAGGCCTTGTATGTAAGAAAGTGTAGATCGCCGGCCGATGGTTCGACATAGGCGGATCGCTAAATTGGTCCGCACTTGATTCACTGGCCGTGGATAAGGCGGCTTATCCGGAAAGATTATTAGTAAGCTTAGAGTCACAGGCTTTACGCAGATAACCGACGCTGACACACGGGTTCAAATGACATTTTAGTACGAGTATTTGTGTGGTCTCGTGGTATTATTGGTATGTAGGGGTTGTAAAAGAAGACTATGTCACTATCTTAAAGTGTGACTCCCAAAGGAACATTCGGGGACGAATGTTTCTAAGGGGGGAAGAATGTTACACCCCGGAATTTCAGGATATGTTTATAAGAACGTACGTAAGAACTCAAAAATGTTAAGATTTGAGATGAGTAAAATTTATCGGGAGGGCGACACGTGTCACCCCCTTAATGGTCTTGGACGAAAATGACATGGAGGAAATGGTCATTTGACCATAATTTAAAAGACCAAGTCTTGCAAAGGCAAGAGCTTGACATTGTTGACTAAGTAAAATGCCACTTGGCTTGATCCTTGTGAAATGCATCCAAACCACCCATTTGTTCTAATCTAGACCTTCCATTTGGTTATATAAGCTCCTTAGTAGCAAGACATGGATTAACACTTAGAAAATTTTCAAGAATATTGAGAGAAACATAAGGGTAGCTCTGCTTACCTAGGGCTCAAGGAAAAATTTCAATTTTGTCCAATAATCTCCCACTTTAAACCAAGGTACCTAAGGGTATTTTAAGTGTATCTCAATAGAAAGATCCCGAAAATGGCGCTGTATTAGTCGCAAGGCGGAAAGTTAAGGAGTTCTTCAACTTTGAAGTTGAACTTGAAGATAAGTTCTTCATAAGCTTCTAAGGGTTGTTTGGAGTGGATTGGAACGTCGAAAGAGTGAGCTAAAGTTGCTAAGGATCTATTGCAATCTTGGATCATATTTGGGCTTAATGAGGTATAATCTTCGTCTTACTTTTGTAATTGAAGATTCCATGTTATCATAAGTTAGAAATGATCATGTGATATGTGTTATGAAGTTTGATAAGTGTTATGGAAATTTGGAAGCTCAAATCCGAAAATGACATGTTGAGTCATTTGAAATTGAATTACAATTTGGTCGTTAACTAGAATTGTCACATGTTAGCTACTTGAAGATTATAGTTGTTATAATTGATTGCGACTTGATATCTTGTTATGCTAACAATTTGGATTGAAATGGAAATTGGATAAGAATTGATGTTTTGTGTCTCAATGTGGCCGAATTGGACTAGTAGATTGTATTAGTTTGATATTGTTTGTGGGGCGGAATTTTACACGTCTAGTAGGCGTGCAATCCCCTATTGAGTAATTGCATTGTTGGGCCTTAAATGTGGCGTGTTTGGTTATTGAATTCGGCCTTGAAAAAGGTGGCAAAGTATGTAGAAACAAAGGAAGTGCTGTCCGATTTTCCGTAGAATTTAGTAGCTTTGCACTTGGAATATTCTACGTTTGAAGTAAGAAGTTAATAGATGTACTATGGTCATTATAGGTTGACATACTACGACGCTTAATCGACTTAGCAAGTGGATTAAACCGAAGAGGTATGTGGAACTTTCTTATCTTTTGAGCATGAATAAGTTGTAAATGTATAGTACGGTAGACGTACAAGATTTTGACAATCTAGGTCCATTTGATATCCTTGGCTTATTTTAAGAATGTCCAAGTTGATTGAGTTAGGGAATTAACTCACTTGTTTAAATATTAAGGATATCTTGGTTTTCAAAAGTTAAGAGACTTAAGTATGTTGAAAGTATTATTGATACTTGTTTTGTTGGAAAGTTTAAGTCTCTTGGTTATAAAGAAGTATGTAAGTTGCTAATGTATAAAGCTAGTATAACGGCTTTATGGAAAGTTGGTTATAATAGCTTTATGGAAAGTTAAAAAGAGTGGTTTACTCTAAGTAATTTAAGTATGTTAAATGACTTGAAATAATGAAAGGCAATTTGATTTTAAGGCATCAATTGCCTAAGGTTTTATAAGAAAAGGAATCACTTGATTTAGAAACCTAACTTTATTTCTAAAGGTATTGTGACTTGTCTTGAAACGTAATTTCGACTTGATACTACGGTTAATAGTATCTTGGAAGTTTTATACTAAAAAGAGTCATTTGTTTTAAAGAGTAGAAGTATGTAGTACTTGGGTTAAATTCCCGGATTTTTATAAAAGATATGCTAGTGCCTTAGGTAAACTAAAATGAGAGTGTATATGAATAAGAAGTTAGGGGGATTTCTTAACTTGCTTACTTTTTGTATGATAAATCGGTAGTGCTTATGTTATGTATGATGGCCGGTTGAGATAGGGTAAGAGTATATATGAGGGATAAATTCCCAAGATCGTTATACCACCTTCTCCAGGGTAAGAGTATATCTGAGGGGTAAATCCCCACGGTCGTTATACCACCGCCTGTGGTAAGAGTATAATCGGCGGTAAATCCCAAGATAGTTATACCACTGCTTCGTGGATTTGCTACCCACGACGCGAGGAATACCTCATGCGAGTCCTATGGGCTTACGCGGGTGAAATAGTCCCACGCGGGTACACCATGCGAGAATACCTCACGCGGTCCGCACGACCCACGCGGTGAAATAGTCCCGCGAGTAGGATTTCTTAACGATATCGCAGACGGATGGTTCTCGCTTTGATCGCGAGCTTCCTATTTTTATGTTGTACGATACTCCTAGTTACTCATTGTTAGTAAGGCAATCGTAATCGTTAATCGAGTTATCATACTTGTCTCCGCTTTATTATAGACTTATGATTTCATTACGATTTTCGGGCCACATATTTGGTACATGTCAGATCGACTCTCGGGGGCCGCGTTCACGCCGCAGTAGAGTACTGTTGTTGATCCTCGCCTTAGGATCACTGCTCACCGCTGAGAAGCTCCTTTATTCCGAGGCTTATCCTCGTATTGTCGGCCGTTATACATTCGTGGTATGGCGGGCCCCGCCGTGAGTTGTTATTCTTAAGGTCCGTAGTCACATTGTGGATTGGGTTGTAAAGAAAAGAAGAAAAATGTACTGCTTTATTAGTATAGCTTACGGAAGGTGGCCTTATCTGGCTAGCTCGTTGTTATTTTATGTTAAGCATTTTTATTTGGTATGTTCCGCTGCTATTCTCTCGATGTATACCGAAAGCGTGCTCAGTAGTGGCACCGCCGCCTTGAGTCGGGTCGTGATGTACGTGTGGTTCCGTGACAAGAGAAAAAGTATATCGGCTTGTTAAATCGCCAGACGGCTGAAACAAGCCCCTAAACAATGGCACGTGATATTTGATAGTACTTACTATCAAAAGGATACGCCATTAATGGAGGTGACAAACGTGTTCATACGAAAGGAAATGTCAAATCCTTCACATGATATGCCTATATGTAGATGACTTTGATCATCGAAGCAATTCCGAATAATCCTAGAGACTAAGAACATGTTAAAACAAAGATTTTGACATGAAAGATATGGGCATCGCAGATGTCATCTTAGGGATCAAGATCTCTAAGACATCTAACGGATGGTCTTATCTCAATATCACTACATCGAGAATGTATCAAGAAATTTTGATGTTCGACGCTTCACCCAGATCAACACCATCGATATAAGTCAAAAGCTTGACAAATATCCGGTAAGCCCGCACGCCAGGAGCGATACATGCGCAGTGATTGGTAGTCGATGTATATCACAAATCGCACTCGACCGATATCGCTCATGCAACAATAGATTGGCTAGTTCACTCAAATCCAAGTAAGGATCATTGAAAGCGCTGAACAGGATACTACGGTTCCTAAAGTTCACGATACATTTCGGTTACACTATTCAAGATATTCAATGTAATAGAGGTACAACAATGCAACCGGATATCCGATAATGACGACATCAAGTCCACCAGCGGATATATTTTTACAATCGGTGGTGGAGCTGTGTCTTGGAAATCCTCTAGGCAAACACTTATTGCCCGATCCACGATGAGGTCGGAATTTATCGCTTTAGATAAAGCGGGAGAGGAAGCTGAATGGCTTCATGGTTTTCAAGAGGATGTCCCATGTTGGGATAAACCCAGATCTTCAGAATGATCCACCGCGATAGTCAATTTCTAGGAAGGGCACGGTTCAATATACAACGGTAAGTCTCACCATATTCGACGGATACACGAGTCGTTAGGCGCTTGATCACCTCGTATTATTTCCATTAATTACATAAAATCTAAGGAAAATATCGCATATCCTCGACGGGCGGAATACCCAAAGATCGCTTGTTACGCTCTGCAGTGGTATATCTGACACCCAACCTTACAGATCGAGATCCCAAGAATAAGGTTCAATGGGAAAACTAAATTGTAAAGGTGCCGTGAGCGCTTCGGTGGAAGCAAGAGCACTTCGGATAATGTGTCTTTCTTAAGAAACATAATCCAAGGCCCTTCCCGTGATAGACGAAAAGTGCTACCTGTAAGAGGGGTAAAGGATAAGTTTCCAAGTCTTTAATGATCCTCAAAAGTTGAGGTTAGGTTGGTAAAATTTTTAATGGTTCCTAACGCCAGGTAATGGGGGTATTACAATATACCTTGTAGGAAACCACCTATTTAAGTGCGAGGACAGGCCGCCTCAAATTAACGCACTTAAGAATCAAAGGGTGTCCACGGCCCACGATGGACAAAACACTAGAAAGATTGAGTAGGAAAGGTGTTGTGTTGGTACCATTGTCTTGGCATATACTAAACACTGACGGTTCAAGACATCACGCTCACCAAAAGAAATATGTTCGATGGTATTCTACTATGAAAGGTTCAAAGCTCCGGCTACCTCTCCGGATGCAACATCGTTCCACCAAGTGATTGCTAGAAAGGCACCATGTGTGTGCACCAAAATCTCTTCCAAGAGGGAATTGTTGGAAATATTTATTAAACGTGAAATAAAGTAAATCCTATTAATTATGAATCGAACAATTGGGACCCCACATGTAGGAAACCTTGTTTCCGCACACGTGCACACGTAGTGCCAAGGATCAAATTTTCTTAATGGAATAGATATTGGTACGTATACGAATTGTTTGAGACATAAGGTAATAGACGGTTATTGGCCAAATGACGAATGATTTCACGTTGGTAAATGAAGGAAGAAGTGTAAAATGTGTAAAGATGAAATGTAACAGAAATCACAACGAAACCGAGGAGGGTCGCGGCTCCTTCAAGTAAGGGCCTCGGCTCTATTTGACATTTCAATTCCAGTAACTCACTGGAATTGAAGGGCCGCGGCTCTAATTAACGCCCAGCGGTGAGTTATCGAACCGAAGCGGCCGCGCCTCGATCGCTTCAACTGGCTGAGGTGAATTAAAAACTGATTTTTGGGCTGACTTTGGAGTATTTACTCTCCATTATTTTGCTCATGAATTCAGCCATTAGTTGGCTGAATTGTAACTCCAAATTCATGGCATTCATGGCCATTACTTAGCCATTTGGAGGGTCATCATCTACACACTATAAAATGAGACACAAGGCTCATTTGGAAACACACTTGAAATCTGAAACACTTCATCCACTCTTGCAATCACAAAACACTCAAATATCTTTCTTCCAAAGCAAACACTTGAGTTCCCTTTGCTCATTTGTTTGATTGTTGTTGTTACACCCCGTAATTCAAGGACATGTTTAAGAGAATGTAAGTAAGGAACACAAGACTTGAAAATGGTATGAAAGGAAGAATTGTTTTTCCGACGGAAAATCTTCCGAACGTCGGAAAGGAAAAATGTTCGTTGGTGAGAATTAGATTCTCAAAATACATTATTTGAAGAGTATGGAACTTATTATCATTATGGAAATTTATTTTTATGGATTTGGTAACTTGGGGCCCACCCGAGGAATTTTACGTTTTATGGGGCCCACGAGGGTTACATAATTTTATGGACGAATGGGAGGGCGACACGTGGCACCCCCCCCCCCACACACACACAATGGTCTTGGATGAAATTATGCAAGGTTATTATGGTCATTGACCATGGTAGAAGACCAAGTCTTGTTAATTAAAGAGCTTGATATTGTTGACTAAGTCCAAGGGCCACTTGGCTTGATCTCTTCCCTCCAAACTTAACAAGTGTTATAATCTAGACCCTCCAATGTATTATATAAGCACACTAGTAGCAAGACAAGTCTTCCAACACTTAGAAAAATTTAAGAAAACTTGAGAGAGGGATATGATGCTCTCAGCTTTGAGCAATAAGGAACAAGAACAAAATTTCAATTGTTGTCCATTATTCACAAGACTTTAACCCAAGGTTCCTAGGGGTATTGTAAGGGTATCTCAATAGAAAGATTTCGGAAAAACGACGTTTTTACGTTAGTCGCAAGGCGAAAACCTAAGATGTTCTTCAACTTTGAAGATGGAACTTGAAGAGGAGTTCTTCATAAGCTTCTAAGGAGTGCTTGGAGTGGATTGGAACATAAGAAAAGGAGATAAGAATTGCTAAGGAGCGACTTTGAATCTTGGAAATTTTAAGGGCTTGTAAAGGTATAAATCTTGTCGTTTTAGCAATTAAAGACTACTTATTATTGTAGTTATGGATATTAGCAAGCATGAGGTATTTAGTATGAAGTTTGATAAGTGTATTGGATATTGGAACCCTAATCTGAAAACTAGTATGTTTAGCCCTTGAGATTTCAATTCAATTGGATTATTAGTTTAAGTCGTCACATGTTATATAAAGAAGGAATTATAATTGTTAAGTTGTTTATGACTATATAACATGTTAGACCTAAGAACTTGGATTGAAAAGGAATTGGAAAGGTTGATAAGTTGTTGCACCTTTTGGCCGAAAATTGGCATTTGTATTGTGGACTAGTTTGATATCAATTGTGGGGCGGAATTTTACACGTCTTGTAGGCGTGTAATCCCCTATTGTTAATTACATTGTTGAGCCTTAAATGTGGCATGTTTGGTTATTGAATTCGGCCTTGAAAATGGTGGCAAAGTATGTAGAAACAAAGGAAGTGCTGTCCGATTTTCCGTAGAATTTAGTGACTTTGCACTTAGAATATTCTACGTTTGAAGCTAGAGGTTAATGGACGTATTATGGCCATTATAGGTGGAAGTACTAAGTATAGCGTATTCTACTTGAAGGATGGAATAGCTATCAAGGTTGAAGTACTTCGGAGCATTTTGCTATTTGTCGATAATCGTCGCGAGGTATATGAACCTCTTCCTTCTTTTGACATGATTCTATGTATGGAATATACATGTGGTAATATTTCATGATTCCTTCTACTCTTAGAAGTTAAGAGGTAGGTATGTTGATTTACTCTACGTAAGGGTTATGTCTAAGTTATCCTAAGTTTTTACCAAGTCTTATGGGGGATGTTGGTAAGAGTCGTTAGGAGGTATTTTGGAGCCAAGTTGACTTGGCTAATTTACGGCACGAATGAGAATAAGTATCGAACAAGCCATTGCAGCGTTAATAAAGGAAAATGTAATGACAATTAATTAAATTAAAATGAGTAGAATTCTCCATCTGCATAGAAGCTAAGATAAGATAAAATTGTATTACATTTTCTAGATCATGGCTACTTGAATAAGATCATTATAAATAAGTATAACTTATTCACAACGCACCAAAGTATATGTTACTTAATTAAAAAGAGTTTACGTATGAAGTTTTAAGACTATGAATCTCAAATTCTTAAAAAGGTTAAGAGACTTTATTTTTCAAGTTATGGGACTTGATTCTTAAAGGAAGAAATGAATTGATTTACAAGTATAGAATACTTGATTTGGAAAGACTTGATTTCTAAAGTTAAGAAACTTGATTTCTAAAGTTAAGAAACTTGTTTTCTTAAAAGTTAAGAGACTTGAAGTATTTTGAAAGCTATGTAATTCGATTTGAAAGTATAAGTCTATTGGTTATAAAAGGAATGAATTTGTCTAAGACATAAAGAGTTATAACGACTTTATGGGAAGTTGGTTATAACAACTTTATGGAAGATTAAAAGAATGGTTTTCTTCAGTAATGTAAGCAAAGAAATGACTTGAAATAAAGAAGGGCAAATTGTTTTAAGGGTACCAATTGCTTAAGGTTTTAAAGAAAGAAGTCACTTGATTTAGAAGCCTAAATGTATTTCTAAAAGGTATTGTGACTTGTCTTGAAAAGTAGATATGACTTGATACTACGGTTATTAGTATCTTGGAAGTTTTATTTGAAAGAGAATCATTTTAAAGGAGTAGAGGCACGTAGTACGTTGGGTTAAATTCCCGGATTTTATAATGACATGTTAGTGCCTTAAGTAAACTAAAATGAGAGTGTATATGAATAAGACTAATAAGAAGTTAGGGGATTTCTTAACTTGCTTATGTTATGTGTGATAAGTCGGTAGTGCTTATGTTATGTATGATAAGCCGGTTGAGCTAGAGTATGATTGCAGGGTAAGAGTATAAATGCGGGGTAAACCCCCAAGACTTATACCACCTTCTGAGTATGATTGCAGGGTAAGAATATAAATGCGGGGTAAACCCCCAAGACGTTATACCACCTTCTGAGTATGATTGCAGGGTAAGAGTATAAATGCGGGGTAAACCCCCAAGACGTTATACCACCTTCTGGGTATGATTGCAGGGTAAGAGTATAAATGCGGGGTAAACCCCCAAGACGTTATATCACCTTCTGAGTATGATTGCAGGTAAGAGTATAAACGCGGTAAACCCCCAAGACGTTATACCACCTTCTGAGTATGATTGCGGGGTAAACCCCTAAGACATTATACCACTCCATGGATTTGCTACCCATGATGCGAGGAATACCTCATGCGGGTCTATACGGCCCTTGCGGGTGAAATAGTCCAAGAAGTAGGGTTGCTAAATGATACTATGGGCAGGTGACCCTAAGTTGATCATAAGCTTCCTATTTTTATGCAGTATACCTTTATGGGCAGACTTATGTGAATTTATCGCGTCCCAGATTGGGCCGGGAAGTATACCTTTATGGGCAGACTTATGTGACTTTATCGCGTCCCAGATTGGGCCGGCAGTATAGGCGTCCCTCCAAAGGGGCGGATTAGGTTATGAAAGATACGTAAGTTATATGTTTATGAACTTGATGATTTTTCTTAAGTATGTACGTAAGAATTTTACTATACTCTTATGGAAATGGGAAAAGATAATAAGGTACGATTAAGTTCACGAGGTGATAATGACACGGTAGGATCTGGTATTTGCCATTTTTATACTTGCCCCTGTCATTCTTTTGTACAGTTATGATTTGTTTACTGTACCATATTTTCCGTTCCATATTCGCACTGTTGTAATCGATTCTTCCGGGCCGCATTCATGTCCGCAGTTTAGGTACACAGTTGTGGATCCGCGAGCTTAGGATCCTGGTTCAGCATTTTGAGATGGCTCCAATGTTTCGGAGTTTGTCGTCATGGTTATGTATATTCAGGGGTACGGAGGGGCCTTGTCCCATCATAGTTTTTGTCCAAATCTTAGAGGTTTGTATTCATCTGTGGGCTGGACTGACTAGAGTTGTTTTTTACAGTGTTAAATGTAGCACTTTTCGGGTAATTTTTATGTTATGGTAGCCTTATCGGCTTGGCCTTAGTTTTGAAAAAAAGTGTTATTTATCTTCCAGCTTTATATTGTTGTATGAATGAATGGTGCCTGTAGGGCACGATGCAGCTTGGTCAGTCATGACATCTGTTTTATAAGTTGTCATTACAACTGTTGAAAGGATATATATGGCAATATTATCTTAAGGCAGCAAGTCCTCATATTTGATCATTTCCAGATTTCTGACAAATAGTTGTTGTTGTTATTTTCCCGTTCTATACATTACCACCTATAGAGTATATCATATATAAAGATGAAAAGTAGAATATATATACAAGAATGTATGGATTAAAAAGCTTGTTTTAATATGTTCTTTTTCTTATGGAGAGAATGAAAATTCCGGATTCCCACTAATGAAGTGTTATGGAGTATGGGTATCAGTTTGGCGTCAGAAGTGTTGGTACTGTCAGGATCTAAAGCAAGAGACTATGCCTCATATGTTTCTAACCTCTCCAACAGGTGCAAAGTCGTGGTATATATTTGCTTCTTGTACAGGTTTACAACTTGAAGGATTACAAGTTTCTTAGTTGATCATTAAATGTTGGAAGACACACTGTTGCTCAAAGATTAGACCTGTATTCACTGCAGTTCTAGACATCATCATGTGGTCGTTATGAAAAAGAAGGAACAAGTTTAAGCATGGAGGGACAATGACATTTTAGAATTACTCTACCAAATGACAATTAACACTTGGTAATTGGTTAAGGTGAGATATCCTAGACTAAAGCACATAAAACTAAGGCTGTCGAGTGGGCCGGGTCAGCCCGATCCCGACCCATCCCGATACCCAGCCTACCCTGCACCGATCCCCAAAAAAAATTATCGGTGTCAGGGTTCGAACTCGGGGCGAGGCGTGTGATCGTCCCGATCCCGACCCGATCCCAACCCCGTCCCCCTCCCCTTTACAAAAATAATCGTTGCAACAACGACCAAATTTCGATTTTGGTCGTTGTGCAATGGCTATAACGACCATTTTTCCCCCACCCCATAACCCCCCTACCCTATTAAATTTATTTTTAACCCTTAAGTTAATATATTTACACTTTAACCCTATTTTTTAACTATAAATACCTCATTTTTTTCTCTTCATTTTTCTCATAAATCTTCCTACCATCTCTAATCTCTCAATATATCCTCTACAATTTTACATTGCCTACTAAATATAATATTTTTTTTGCTCATTTATATCAAAGTTCAAAAAATTTGGGAGTGAAGTTGGCAACTAGCTCTAGGATCATCCATTGAGCAAAGTTTCAATTTTCAATCTCGATTACACGTCGACGTTACGTCGGCGTTTGATACCTTCGTTTCTTTTTTAAATTGTTATTGTTACTTTATTTTAAATATCACACTTAATTTCATTATCTTTAATTATTTATTTGAATAATTAAAATTGAAGGATTAATAAGTATGTTTAAGGGTAAGGGTGCTTCTTCTAGTAGGGTAACGGTACTTCTTCTACTAGTCATATTCCTAGTTCGGATGATTTGATTGATTACACTCGTATTGATGAAACTACTTTTTAAATGATATATATGAGGTAGATGAACCAGACTTTAATTTAGACGATAATATAGATGACACACCCACTAGTGCACCTCAACCTCAGGCTCAGACTGAGTCTCGGACTCAAACTGAAACTGAGGCCCCACACAATGAAAATTAAAATCACCCGCATGATATTTTTTTGATAGGGACCAAGAGAATCAACTAGCTAGATGTAAAATTTGTAAAATATTTATAGATTTAAAATCAGAAAAGGTCAAGGTGTGATGGGAGGTTTATTAAGACATGTACAAGGCGAGTGCACAAGTAGGTGGAATCAATACCAGGGTGTGCCAATGCCATCTGAGTTGGGACAAAGTTCACATAGTGTCCCCGACCAAGTACATGGTCAAATTAACCCGGCGACAGGGGAAAGTTTGGCCATAAATATGATAAAAACAAAGATATGGAAAATATGACAAAGTTAATTGTGGTGGAAGGTTTGTCTTTTTCATTTCATTTCTCTCCTGATTTTATTCATTACATTCGAGAAACATATAACCCTGCTTTTAATAGTTTTCCTAGATCAACTGTTAGAAGGGATGTTTTAAATTTGCAAGTGAATATCAACAATATTTACGTTATGCACTGTATCATTTTAATGGCAAAGTGGCTATCACTTCTGACATAAATCGTAGTACTAACAGTAATGATTATTTAACGATAACATGTCATCGATAAATCAAAATTGGTTTATGCAAAACGTATTTTAGCATATAAATATATATATAGATGATAGGCACACTGGAAGTTTTATTGCAGAAAATATTAATGAAATTCGTGAATATTATGGTATAACTGAGAAAATTATGACTATTACATTAGATAATGCTAGTTCTAATGATTATGCTATAAGACTTTTAAAACTTAGATTAACTTCATCTTTTCCTGATCATTTTCATATAAGATGCGTCTGTCATATTTATAACTTAGTTGTAAATGATGACCTAAAATTTTTTGAAAACATTTTTGATAAAATACAATTTTCTATAAACTTTATTTTTAAAGGTAAAAAAATACAAAGACGCAAAGAGTATTAAAAAATGTCGTGATTGTGGATTACCTTATAGAAAAATTACATAAGAAGTTTCGACTAGGTGGAATTCTCTGTATGATCAACTACTTGTTGCTTACGATTATAGACAACCTATAACTTTATTATTTAACGCTCATAATAAAAATCCAAGAGATATGCTTGTAGATAATGATTGGGCAAAATTTTTAGAACTTAATTGATTTTTAGAGAAATTTTATCATGCTACTAAAATCTTTTCCGGTATTTATTATCCTACTATTTCAAATATGTTATTTTATTTAGCTCTAATATTTTTGTTACTTAATAAATATATATGCAAAAATCAACTTATAAGGCATCTATTGAATAAATGTTTATAAAATTAAAAAATATTTTTTCTATTCCCACTATTTATATTGTTGGTGTTGTATTAAATCCAATTATTAAAGTAGACCATTGTAAAACACTTGTAAAAATGATTTATGATTGTATAAAAATACTTCCAACAGACCCAACTAAAGAACCAACTCATACACCAACTAAAGAAGAAGTTACGTCGAGCATACACACGGAATGCAAAAATATATATACATATTATCAAGAGCAAAATACAAATAATCAACCGGCTTCTGTACCATCTTCTACTACTTCGCTACAACCTTATGAAAACATGTGGTTTCTGCTACTAATATTCAAGGCCTTAGAAATAAAATGTATAGTGGTTCAACTTCTTCACAAGTTAGCGAATTGGATGTTTATGTTTTGCAGGGTGTTGTACGTATGAATTAATTGTCAATGATGAAAGACAGGAATACTTGCTGAAATAGTGGAGGGAGAATGAGAAGATATTTTCACACTATCAAAGATTGCTCGAGATGTGTTGAACATTCAAAGGTCATGAACAACGTCTGAAAGCGTCTTTTCTGCGGGAAGATTTTAAATAGGAGAGCACATGCATTCATTGGGTGGAGACACATTGGAGATTACAGTTCTATTCAGAGACTGGATTCGAGTGGAGCGTAGAAGGTGCGGTCAACCGGATATCAACAAAGAAGACTACAACTACAACGAAATCTTGTCTAAGGAAACAGGAAGCGACGTTGAAGAATTTGACAAACAAATTCCAATTCCAACAGAAGTTCCTCAAAATATTGTGAGAAATTCGAAAAAGTATGGTTGCATAATTTTTTTAATTGCAATTTTACTATGTGATTTATAACTTTTGAAACAACACCACAAAATTGCAATTTTGAAATTGTATTAAAAATCACATTTATATTAAATAATATAAGAGGCAAAAAAGCAGTCTTGGGATGTTTCTGTTACACTATGTTGTTCAATTATTGAAGTATTTTTATATATTTATTTTTAAATTAAGTGACAAAAAAAAAACAAATCCCGACCCGTCCCAGCCGGATGTGGGATGGGACGGTATCTCTTCCCGTCCTGCCTATCTCGGCCCGCCGAAACCCGAGTCTCGACCCTCCCCCGTCCCGCCGGGACCCACCCCACCCTGTTGGACAGCTTTAGATAAAACTAATTGGCGAACTCCGGTTAAATATTTGGAGGACTACAAGCCTACTCTATACTATAAGAAAGTGCAATGGTCACCACCAGAAATGGGAATTATTGAAAGCATGTATGTTCTAGAGACAATCATTTTAGTGACAAATATACTTGAACACATTCGTATTATTAATGAGATTAATATAATTTTGGCATTTACAATTTTGAATTATGATTTTGATTGCTTGTGATTATTCATTAATGTGCATCCCATGAGCTTACATTATCATTAATAAAGTGAGTTATTAATGATAGAGTGTAACTCTCAAAATAGCCTCGACTGATAATCATTGAGAATGAGATATCAATGATATGTTATAAATCGACATGTGGTCTGCATCACATTCTTAGATAATGTAGTATGTCTCATTTATTGCTAGTAATGGTTACTAGTGATGGACACATGGATACTCTTAGAGGGTATTGGTATACCATGCTGATAAACTATTTGTTATACATGTCTAGAGTATTATCAGCATGTGGGAGATAGATGTCCTTTAAGTTGAGGTCAATGCACACCTAATTTACAAAGTAATGTACTTTGACCCTGTCATAAGCTTAAATTCCTTATAGGATAAGACATGGCTTGTGTCGGGTACATTGCGATGTAAACTAAGGTGGTATTTGAGCCAAGAATAGGATTCATTCCTCGATTGGATATTCTAGAAAGAACACTCAGCTTCTCAGTGATATTAGATCGACCAAGTCAATGGCCAAGGCAAGAGACAAATTTAAGATATGGTCTGGTTGTCGACTAATATAGATGAGATAAAGTGATCGAGCCATTTGGATATACACATGGCAAATCCTAAGCTTGATCGAGTGTGTCGCGAATAAAAGGAATTTATTATCTCACATAAATGTTGTGTTTACTGAAATCATGTAAATGTACTTCACATATTAAGTTCGTCATACGACGTTGTCTAGGAGTTTCGTATGAATCTTAATTTGATTAGTGTCGATGTGTGAAGGCCTAAAGGGTCACACTAAGTCGATTGTATTTTCTGTCTAAGGGTATATTGAGAAAATATAAAATTATCGATTTAGAATCGAGATATTTAAACCAATAATAAATTATGAGATAATTTCTATTTGATTGAAATTATTTAATTAAGTCAAAATTGGATTTTGGATTTAAAATTAAAACGTACTGAATATAAAATTGGTGGAAGCGTCGCGGCGCTTGAGCGATTGAGCCGCGACGACTATACATATTGGCCCAATCCTACCGCCCATCAGATCTCGGGATTTGGGTCATGCTTAGAGCCCAACCCTAATCCGAAAATTAACATAAATTACTGATATATAATCAACACTTAACCCCATAAATTGAACTTACTTAATTCTTACTTTCTAAACTCAGAGTTAAGAGAATAAAATCCTCTCAAACTTCTGCCAAGCTTTCCTGGCTTTTCTGACAGATGAGTATACCACAGCAAGGCTTGCGGTCGAAATGATTGTCGCATGCACTCCCTATATTAAAGATTATGGATAACTCAAACTGTAAGTTATGTTTGTGTCTTTACAGATTTCAATTGTAACGTAATCATACCAGAAGGAATTATTGGGATAAGTAAGTTAAACAAAATTTTAAACTTCCGTTCTGCCTTACTTACGTGTTTTAGACCCAACAAAACCCTACAGTGGTATTAGAGCCCAGGCTGGTTCAATGGTTATGTAACAATTGAAAGGGAATTATACGGGCTAAAACGTAAAATTGATTTTAAACTGAATTAAAACATGGCTGCTTGAAATCCTACACACCTTGACTGAACGTTGACCTTTTGTAATCACCCTAAATTATCAACTACGTTTAATCGAGGAAGTCACTCCGTTCTAACTCAAACTAAGCCTTGTGCAGAAACCGGTTCATTGCGAACATAGTGCCCGACGAAGAACGGGTAAGAATGGATGATGGTCGACATGTGCATTATTGATATTGGTGGGTGATAGTAAAGGACCCGTGATCTGATACCGGAGTCTCAAGACTTACTTCCACGTATGTCTCACGGTCGCTCTCACCGCTGAACTTGCACTCCAAGTATTATGTCGTGGTCCTACTCAACTTGAACCCTTTAGACTCCAGGCTTTGTCTCCAAATCTCCAGCTTAGTGTTCACCCCGGTACGAGTCTCATCAATCAGGACTATGTCATCTGCGAATAACATACACCATGGCACCTCCCATTGGATTTATCGCGTCAGTCCATCCATCACCAAGGCAAATAAGAATGGGCTAAGAGTTGATCCCTGAAGTAGCCCCATCATCACATGAAAGTGCTCCGAGTCCCCTCCTACTGTCTGTACCCTTGTCTTAGATCCATCATACATATCTTTGATCTCCCCAGTGTACGCCACTGATACACTTTTAGCCTCCAAACATCTCCAGAGAACCTCCATAGGGACTTTATCGTATGCTTTCTTGAGGTCGATAAAAACCATATGTAAGTCTCTCTTCCTTTCCTATAGAGTTCTACCAACCTCCTAATAAGATGGATGACCTCTATAGTCAAACGCCCCGACATGAATCCAAACTGGTTCTCAGAAATAGACACGCCTCTTCGCACCCTCATCTCCACGACCATTTCCCAAACTTTCATAGTGTGGCTCAACAACCTAATACCCCTATAATTGTTGCAACTTTGGATATCATCTTTGTTCTTGTATAGAGGAACAATAGTACACCTCCATTCTTTGGGCATTCTCGTCGTCTTAAAAATGATATTGAACAACTCAGTCAACCACTTCAAGCCTGCTGCCTGTGCTTTTCCAAAAAATCAACTGGATCTCATCCGGCCCGGTCGCTCTTCCCCCGTGCATCCTGCTAACATCACCCTTAACCTCCTTAAATCTAATACTTATCCAACACCTAAAATCCCTGCACTCGAATGCTCCAAATCTCCCACACAATGTCTATATCTCCTTTTCGCTCAAGATTTTATGGAAGTAGATCGCCACCTCCGCCTAATACGCGCGCCCTCCACCATAATTTGTCGCCCTCGCCCTTAATGCACCTCACTTGATCTAAGTCGCGCCCTCCTCCATCATATTGGCTAGTCTGTACAGCTTCTTCTCCCCGTCTTTTTCCTCCAATTCAATGTATAGGCGTTCGAAAGCCGCTGTTTTCACCACCGTGACTGCTAATTTTGCCTCCTTCCTCGCCATCTTATACAGTTCCCTATTCGTACACCTCTACCTCATCCTAGCTTGTTACTGTTACACCTAATTCCGTGACATGTTTATAAGACGCACGTAAGAACTTAAAAATGTTAAGATTTGAGACGAGTAAAAATTTATCTAATTTTGGAATTTGTCTGAAACGAAATATCATGACGAATGGGAGGCGACACGTGTCACCCCCTTAGTGGTCTTGGACGAATTTGACATGGTTAGGATGGTCATTTGACCATAATTTAAATGACCAAAGTCTTGCTAAAGCTAGAGCTTGATATTGTTGACTTAGTCAAGGCCACTTGGCTTCAATCCTCGTGAAACTCATCTAGGCCACCCATTTGTTCTAATCTTAACCCTCCATAGTGTTATATATATGTACTAGTAGCAAGACAAGTTCTACTTAGATAAATTTTCAAGAAATTGGAAGAGCTCATTGAGAGGCTCTCGGGTTAGGCATCCTTTAGGAGAGAAATTTTTTTGTTTGTTGTCCAATAAGATCCATACTTTAAACCAAGGTACCTAAGGGTATTGTAAGTGTATCTCAATAGAAAGATCCCGGAAAAGTGGCGTTTTCGTATTAGTCGTGGCGAAAACCTAAGAGTTCTTCAACTTTGAAGTTGGAACTTGAAGAGGAGTTCTTCATAAGCTTCTAAGGGTTGCTTGGAGTGGATTGGAACGTCGAAAGGAGGAGCTAAAGTTGCTAAGGATCGACTTGTAATCTTGGATCATATTTGGGCAAAATGAGGTAATAATTTTCGTCTTACTTTTGTAATTGAAGATTCCATGTTATGATAAGTTAGAAATGATCATGTGATATGTGTTATGAAGATTGATAAGTGTTACGGAAGTTTAGAAGCTAAAAACCGAAAATGACATGTTGAGCCATTTGAAATTGAAATCCAATTTGGTCGATAATTAGAATCGTCGCATGTTATCTACTTGAATATTATAGTTGCTATAATCGATTGCGGCTTTATAACATGTTGTACCAAACAACTTGGATTGAAAAGGAATTGGAAAAGACTTTGTAGTGATGTACCTCAAATTTGCCGAATGTGACATAGTATGTTGGACTAGTTTGATATCTATTGTGGGGCGGAATTTTACACGTCTTGTAGGCGTGTAATCCCCTATTTTTAGCTACATTGTTGAGCCTTAAATGTGGCGTGTTTGGTTATTGAAATTCGGCCTTGAAAAAGGTGGAAAAGTATGTAGAAACAAAGGAAGTGTTGTCCGATTTTCCGTAGAATTTAGTGACTTTGCACTTAGAATATTCTACGTTTGAGGTAAGAAGTTAATAGACGACATGGTCATTATAGGTTGACATACTACGACGGCATATCGACTTGGCAAGTGGATTGAACCAAAGAGGTATGTGGAACTTTCTTATCTCTTGAGCATGAATAAGTTGTAAATGTATAGTACGGTAGACGTACAAGATTTTGACAATCTAGTCCATTTGATATCCTTAGCTTATTTTAAGAATGTCCAAGTTGGTTGAGTAAGGGAATTAACTCACTTGTTTAAAAATATTAAGGATATCTTGGTTTCTAAAACTTAAGAGACTTTGAGTATTTTGAAAGTATTTTCGATACTTGTTTTGTTGGAAAATTTAAGTCTCTTAGTTATAAAGAAGAATGTAAGTATCTAAGGCATAAAGCTAGTATAACGGTTTTATGGGAAGTTGGTTATAATAGCTTTATGGAAAGTTAAAAAGAGTGGTTTACTCTAAGTAATGTAAGTATGATAAATGACTTGAAATAATGAAAGACAAATTGATTTGAAGGCATCAATTGCTTAAGGTTTTTAAAAGAAAGAAGTCACTTGATTTAGAAGCCTAAATGTATTTCTAAAAGGTATTGTGACTTGTCTTGAAAAATAGACGTGACTTGATACTACGGTTATTAGTATCTTGGAAGTTTTATATGAAAAAAATCATTTTAAAAGAGTAGAAGTATGTAGTACTTTGGGTTAAATTCCCGGATTGTTATAATGACATGTTAGTGTCTTAAGTAAACTAAAATGAGAGCGTATATGAATAAGACTAATAAGAAGTTAGGGGGATTTCTTAACTTGCTTATGTTATGTATGATAAGCCGGTAGCGCTTATGTTATGTTAGGATAAGCCGGTAGCGCTTATGTTATGTATGATAAGCCGGTAGTGCTTATGTATGTATGATAGCCGGTTGTGCTAGTTTATGTTATTCTTATGGGGTAAAGCCCCGGGTTACTACTAATTCCATGGATTTGCTACCCATGATGCGAGTGCGGCGTTTGTACTCATCATGCGGCCCACCGCTCAAGCGGGTGAAATAGTCGTATGCCGGGTGAAATAGTCCTACGCGAGAAATACCTCACGTGGGTCCACACGACTTATGCGCGGATCTGACCTATGCGAGGAAGTTACCTCATCGGGTCCACATGACCCACGGGTGAAATAGTCCCGGGAGTAGGATTGCTTAACGACTTACGGCGGTGGCCCTACTTTGATCACGAGCCTCTATTTTTACGCAGAAAGTATACTCTTGTTTACTCTCATTGTTAGTAAGGCACGATGTCGTTAATTGAGTTATCATACCGTCTCCGCTTTATTATAGACTTATGATTTCATTACGATCTTTCTGTTTCACATATTTGGTATATGTTGTCTTGACCTCCTTGGGGTTGTGCCTGCATGAGTAGAGTACAAAGTTCTTGATCCTCACTTTTAGGATCATCGATTCACCGTGGAGAAGCTCCATTACTCGGAGGCTTATCCCCGGTATTGTCGGTTGTTGTACATTCGTGGTATGGCGGGCCCGCCACGCTTGTTATTCTTAGAGTGCAGTAGTCATGTCTAGGGTTTTGGGTAAAGAAAGAATTGTATCGATGTTTCTTTTGTTATGTATGTTTTACGAAAGGTGGCCTTATCGGCAGCTGTTAATGTATTATGTCTAAGTGTTTTTATGAATTGTGTATGTTCACGCTTCTTCTCGATGTATACTGTAAGGGGTGCCTGTAGTAGGGCACCGATCCGCGCCCGGTGGTCGTGACAAAAGTGGTGTCGAAGCGCTTAGTCCTCGGAAAGTGTCTGCGCCGTGTCTAGTAGAGTCTTGGTTATCGGTGTGTTGTGCACCACATCTATAACCGTGAGGTTGCGGGACATTTAGGATTGGTTTCCATTCTTCTCACTCGAGATCGTGCGATAGAGCTGTGTTGTTAGGGTCGTCTCTCCCTAACAAGTTATGTTTATTGTAGCTACGAGAAAGGCAACGGTGACCCAGGAAAGATTATGTGGATTGCGTATCCAGGTTGGTAATATTTGTAGTATAGTTGGTATTGTACATACAATTTATCTGGATTTATGTATGAGGTCTGACGCGTGTTTCCTAGAATGATTTTAGAGTACCGTGGATTTGGTAAGGACTAAATAAATATCGGAAGGTATGAGCAGTTAATAGACTCTCGTGAGGTTTTACGTACTAATTTGAAATAATTAGGAGATGATGAGTTGTCTGAAAATGTATTGGACCCTTAAGAAGTTATTATTAAGGGAATTAATGGAAGACTACGTTAATAGATTGGGTTACGTAGTATGGTTAATAAAATGGTACGGATGAGATTCGTATGGAGTAAGTATGGTTGTTGTGGTCAAGACAACACGATTATGGTATTACGAGAAGTCTTTGTACCGTTCTGAGGACCGATAAGGTAGGCGTGGCGCCTCGAAATTGCGAGCCTAAGAATGTTGATAACCGAGACCTTAGGTATGTAAGGCCTTCTGCAGTAAAGGTTAAGACAGACCTAGGATAAGAGTTAAGTGCGATGCCGGGTCGGGCTGAGGACCTATTAAGGGTCGCCCCATAACTTGAAATGGAATGGGATCAGTTGGTAGCAGTCCCGCTATGTGACAGGGTCACGAAGGTGCAAGGCCCAAGTCTAGTTAGCCGTCTTACAGGTTCATAGACGCATTCCACCGGAACCAGGTTGTGAGAGCCGGAAATGGCCTTATACGGTTTAATTTAGTAACTCCAAAGATTAGAGGCCAGTTTTAGTATGGAAGTTATGTACGTATGTTAGTATAAGTTTGGAAGTACGGAAAAGCGTACGACTGATGCGCGATTTAATGCACACACTTACGCAAGTGCACGTGTCGAGTCAAGTAATATAGTCTTAGAAGACCGAGTTATCGTCCTCAGGGATTAGTGTTCAAGTACCAAATTCTATTCTATGTTATCTATTTGGTGACCGAAAATTGATATGTTGTTTATGATTCTAATTATGAAAACTAATTAAACTATGTTGTTTTACTTCAGTAATGTGGAAATAGGGCTTCCAAATCTCCTCAACTATCCGCTTAACTTACTTATTAATGCAATTGACTATGGTTCTTCTTCTATTTTGAGATAGCAGGTTTACTAAGCCGTTTTATACTCCTGTTAAGGTTATATAAACACTCAACCCCAGTACAACACCTTTCTACCTTTCGGTGATAAGGTTGACTCTAGAGGAGGATTAAGAACAAAAACCTTATTAATGCTACACAAGTATCTGTTATACCCCGTATTTCCAGAGTATGTACGTAAGGGAATACGTACAAAAAGTTAGCCTTAAAAGTTAGGCTTGGACGAAAAATTATTGGGCACAACTCACAAAACGATTAGTTTTCCGACGAAACGTTTCCACAGCTTTCGTAGGATAAATTCCGGCTATGTCATTTCTAATTTTTGCGGATTTTTCCGAGAGACGTAACACTTTGGACCAATGAGAGGGCGACACTTTCCACCCTCTCATTGGTGGACTTGTCACGGCAATAGGGCCGATTGGATGACAATCCTTGTCATAAAGTTGGATAGATATTTTGTGTGCAAGTTGGCTAGGTACACTTGCCCTAATCTTGACCTTACACTTGCCTAGCACTTGGCTAAATCTTGGCCATTGGTTGGCCATGTCTTGACCTATAAATACCCCTCTTGAGATGAAGAGTTCTTCATCCACTAAAACTTTCAAGTCTTGAAAAATCCTCCCCTCTCCCTTGTGAGCAATTCGTCCAAACACCCCTCCCCCTTTGAGTGAAGTTTTGGCCGAGGCCCTTTCCCCCCTCTAGCCTAGCCGAAACCTACCCCCCCTCCCTTGGTAGAAAAGTTGCCTTCTAGTATTGTTATAATGCCCAATTTAACCTAGCCCAAATCCCTTAGTACTTAGTAGAAGTTGTGAGAAACTTCTAAGGATTCTTGGAGCGCCTTGGAGCTTTGGATTAGGAGCTAAACCTCGCTCAGGATCGACTTTTTACTTGGATATTATTGGGCTTATCGAGGTAAATAATCCTAACCCTCTTTTGTCATTAAAGAATGCATACTGTAGAAGTATTGAACTGTAACACCTTAGAAGGGTATAAAAGAAGAATATCTGACTGCACTTACATGAATTCGTTTCTGATGAGACTTATATAGCTCACCGGGTAGGGTTGTGCTGCCCGACTTTTCGTAGAATTGAGGACCCTCTGTTTAGAATGACCTACAGAATAGTCTAGACTTTGATAGATGTCTGTGACTATTATAGGCTGATTCTCTGCGCGCGACATACTCGACTTGGCAGGTGGATTTTCGCCGAGAAGGTATGTGATTCTTCCTATACTCTTGAGCATGATATTTTAAGTGTATATAGTACGGTAGACGTACATACGATAATCGGCAATGTCTTTTGACTTAAGCCTGAATAATAAGAACCTTGAAGTATGTCAAAGGAATGATGAATCATTTTTAACAGAAGAGTAATATTTGGTTTTAAAACAAAAGCTTAAGAGTTATACTAGCTTTATGGGAAGTAGGTATAACAACTTAAGAATGATAAAAGGAACTGTTTACTTGTTTGTTTATAAAAGCCTTGTATTGATTTCTGTTAAGTGTAGTAAGATTGGTTGATAGGTAGACATACTATGATACTGCATGTGTTAATTGTCTTGTAATGTTGTGAAAGGGGGTCATTCTCACTGGCTTACGTTGTTAACCGTAAGTCCGCTGTAATCGTTATTGTATCACCTACCCTCGACTTGTTATACCGAGGGCTTGCCACCCTTGATGCGGGTCTACGGCCTATGCGGTCTACGAGACTACGCGAGTCGCGGTATGCTCAGGATTGATCATTCCGGTGTTTAGCCCGACGCGGATGCCTATGCGGTCCATGGGACTACGCGGTCTGAGGCTACGCGGTGCGGAAGTCGAGGAGAACCGGCTAGCTACCCCGACGCGGGAATACCTCACGCGGTCCGTGCGTGACCTATGCGGACTACGGAAGTCCGGACTAGGCACGCAGAATGATACTACGGGCGGTTGGCCTTGCCGATCATTCGCGCCTAGACTAGACTATTCTGCTTTTCCTCATTATTGTTGTCTTTGAGGCACTATGTGCAATTGAACTGAATGTATTTGTGAAAAGGTTTTGAATACTTTGATTTCATTTAAGGTGCTTTATAGTTTCACATACTTGGTACCTGTTGTACTGACCTCCTTCGGGGGGCTGCGTTCATGCCGCAGGTTCTAGAGGGAAGCAGGTACTAGATCCACATCCTTAGGATCTCCACGTTGGTGTCAGGAGCTCCACTCTCTCCGGAGGCTCTACTTTTGGGTATGATCTCCTGTTGTAGATAGTTTGTGAGTCAGGTATGGCGGGCCCCGTCCGCCATAGTTGTTATTTTCCTTAAGTGCAGAGTCATGTCAGTTGGGATGTAATCGCAAAACTTGGTTTATGTATATACGCCGAAAGGCAACCTTTTCATCGATAAAATGTTCTAGTTATATCATGTTTCATGTCTTGTTTTATATTCCTGATTGTTCTCGATGTATGACTACTTGGGTGCCCGTAAGGCACTATCCACGGCCCGAGTCGTGACAAAAGTGGTATCGAGCGCTTAATCCTCGGAAAGTGTCTACAGATCGTATCTAGTAGAGTCTTGATTATCGGTGTGTTGTGCACCACACCAATAATCGTGAGGCTATAGGATATTTAGGATTGGTTTCATTCTTCTCACTCGAGATCGTGCTTTAGAGTGTGTTATAGGTCGGACCCTCTAACGTATTCCTTTCTCGTAATTATGCCTCACGTAAGGCAACCCGGCCCGAAGGGCAAGGCGGCGAGGCGCTAGTGTGACACCCGTGAGTCACGAGGGCTCGTGCCGTGCTATACAAGAGACGGCGAGTTCTATGACACCGCCGGCCCCAGCAGGGACCGCAGTACCCACACCTCGGCCCTCAAAGACGGGGCGGAGAGTTAGGTACAAGGAGATGGCGATTACTAGCCAAGGTCGTGGCCGATATGAGAGAGGTTTGAGGCAGCCATTCCAAGTTCGGCCCACCCGTAGTACACCCGTTGTTCACTGCAGGCAGATAGCTTGAGGCTACGGGACTTCCTGAGTTGCAGCCCGCCAGAGTTTTACGGGTCTAGACCAGAGGATGATCCGCAGGAGTTCATCCGCCGATTCTGCAGGATTATGCGGGTGGTCAAGGCTTCGAAGACCGTCAGGATATTCGTTCGCGACGGCCGCGTGATACCGCAATCGATCGGTTCGATCTACGAGCTTTCGGGAGAGCATGCACCTCCAGCAGTATGGGATGAGTTTTGAGGCTTTTCACACACTTCTTGCCTCCGCAGATGAGGAGCACGATCGACGATTTTTGTTACCGAGGCGAGGAGGACCGCGTCGGAGTACAATGTTGAGTTTGATTCATTGCTCGATATGTCCCAAAGATTGGTAGCAGATATGGAGGATAGGGTACACCGCTACGCCACCGGCTAGATGATTATATGGCCGAGTCATGCGCGGGTGTTTCTCTTGGCCGGGTATGGACATTACCGGATGCAGCTCACGCTAGGATGTGAGAGCGTAGAGACGCCGGGTTGGCGATATCGCCAGCAGAAGAAGGCCAAGACGGCCGGTTCTTTTGGTGGTTCTCAGGGTGGGCAGCATCGTGAAGTCCGTTGCACCACGGCTCGAGCACTCCTACATCATTTTCTGACGAGAGCGATCGGCGTGTCGGGGCCCAGACTTCGGATTTCCGTGCAGGGGTGCTAACTGCTCGAGGTCCGCTCATGTGCCCGCTGTGGTAGATTCCATTCGGGAGCTGTTATGCTACTACGGAACTTGCCATACTTGTGGCAGGTCATTTCGCGAGTTTGCCCGACCGAGCGTGGCGGGGTAGGGCCCGGCTACAGGTCATTGCCGCTTCTTCATCCCGACTATTACTCGCCTGAGGCGGTACTCGAGATCAGCAGTCACGGCAGAGGTCGTGGCGCAGTCCGATTCTAGCGGTCCTCGTAACCGCGTTTATGCTTTGTCCAAGCGACAGATCGTGAGGCCTCACCGATGTCGCCACGGTACCTTATCGATTCTGGTTTGATGTATATGCTTTGATAGATCCGGTTCTACTCGCCCTATATATCTCCCTTGTTGCTAGTAGGATAGGGATAGAGCTCGAGTCCATAGACCCTTCGAGGTAGCTACGCCGATGGGTGATTGGTGGTAGCTCGGCGGGTATATAGAGCTTGTCTGTGACCATTTGATCGCGGACCGCTTGCCGACTTGATAGAGTTGGAGATGATTGACTTCGACGTAATCATGGGGATGGATTGGCTAGCTTCTTGCTACGCCAATGTCGACTGCAGAGAGCGAGTAGTACGGTTCCAGCTTCTGAGGCCGGTTGTTGAGTGGGAAGGGAGCACGGTATCGCCGAAAGGTAGGTTTATTTCCTACCTCAAGGCTAGGAAGATGGTGCAGAAGGGGTATATCTACCATCTCGTTCGGGTGTTTGATACTGAGGCTGCGGTACCAGATTTTCAGACAGTTCCAGTAGTCCGAGAGTTCTCAGACGTGTTTCCAGACGACCTCCCGGGTATCCCTCCTGAGAGGGAGATCGAGTTTTGTATAGATGTGCTGCCAGACACTCGGCCTATTTCCATTCCGCCATACAGGATGGCACCTGCCGAGTTGAGAGAGTTGAAGGAGCAGCTGAGTGATTTGTTGGAGAAGGGTTTCATCAGACCTAGTGTTTCTCCCTGGGGGGCGCCGGTATTGTTCGTGAAGAAGAAGGACGGGACGCTGCGCATGTGTGTTGATTACAGGCAGCTGAACAAGGTGACCATTAAGAACAGATACCCTCTTCCCAGGATTGATGATTTGTTCGATCAGTTGCAGGGCGCGAGATGTTTTTCCAAGATTGATCTACGATCGGGCTATCATCAGGTTCGAGTTAGAGAGGTGGATGTCCCAGATCGCGTTCGGACCTGTGACGGGCATTATGAGTTCAGGGTCATGTCTTTTGGGTTGACCAATGCTCCGGCGGTATTCATGGAGTTGATGAACCGAGTGTTCAAACCATTTTTGGACACGTTTGTGATAGTGTTCATTGATGATATCTTGGTTTATTCTCGCTCAGAGCAGGAGCATGCGGAGCATTTGAGGACTGTCTTGGCCGCTTCTCGATCAAGATTGTATGCGAAGTTTTCCAAATGTGAGTTTTGGTTGACTTCGGTGGCTTTTCTTGGGCACATTGTCGGGGCTGATGGCATTCGAGTGGATACGGCCAAGATCGAGGCAGTCAGGACTTGGCCTAGACCTACTACTCCGACAGAGGTTCGCAGTTTTCTGGGCCTTGCAGGATATTATCGGCGGTTCGTAGAGAAGTTTGCTTCTATCTCTGCACCATTGACTAGCCGACTCGAAGGCGGCCAAGTTTCATGGATCGATGCTTATGGCGGTGGTTTCCAGTTGCTAAAGGAGAAACTGACGACCGCCCCCGTTCTTACTCTTCCTGAGGGTCCAGATGGTTACGTGGTATATTGTGATGCGTCAGGCATCGGGTTGGGATGTGTGTTGATGCAGCAGGGCAGAGTTATAGCATACGCATCCCGACAGCTTAAGATGCACGAGAGGAACTACCCCACCCATGATTTGGAGCTGGCAGCGGTGATTCACGCTTTGAAGATCTGGAGGCACTATTTGTATGGGGTTCACGTGGATATTTATACAGACCACAAGAGCCTCCAGTATATCTTCAGCCAGAGGGAGCTGAACTTACGACAGAGACGGTGGTTAGAGTTGCTTAAGGATTATGACGTCGATATCCTGTACCACCCGGGGAAGGCCAATGTTGTGGCAGATGCTCTTAGTCGTAGGTCGATGGGGAGTCTATCAGAGGTGCAGCCAGAGAGGAGGGACATGGTTCGTGATTTGCATCAGTTAGCGAGCCTTGGTGTCCGTTTGATTGATTCTGATAGCAGTGGGGTTAGAGTTCGTGAGGTTGCCGAGTCTTCCATCGTCGAGGAGGTGAAGAGGCAACAGTTCGAGGATCCGGTTTTGGCACGTTATCGTGATACGCCTCCGTGAGGGCAAGGGTCCTTCGAGGTAGCACCGATGGGGCGCTAAGGTTTGAGGGCAGGTTGTGTGTTCAGATGTTTGAGGACTTGGCGGCAGTTCGGGGAAGCACACAGCGCGTTACTCCATCCGTGGTCGACCAAGATGTACCACGACCTTAGATCGTGTATTGGTGGGATGGTTTGAAGAGGACGTTGCGAGTTCGTAGCTCGGTGCGTGTTGTCGGCAGTGAAGGTAGAGCACCGAGGCCCGGTGGTTTGTTCTGACGATAGAGATCGACACCGAAGTGGGAGGTGATCAACACGGACTTCATCACAGGATTGCCTCGCACTCGGAGGAGACATGATTCTATTTGGGTTATCGCCGGTGTCGACGAAATCAGCCCACTTTCTTCCCGTCAGACGACTTTCTACCGAGGATTATGCCGCATCAGACATCCGAGAGATCGCCGGACTACATGGAGTCCCTATTTCGATCATATCGCGAGAGGGCCTGGTTTACCAACTGGAGGTCTTTCCGAAGGGTTTAGGACGCAGTGAGCCCGATCGCATTCCATCCGCATCGACGGACAGGCAGAGCGCACTATCCAGACTCTTGAGGATATGCTGCGAGCCTGTGTCATTGACTTCAGGGGTAGCTGGGAGGACCACTTGCCGCTGGTAGAGTTCGCGTATAATAACAGCTACCACTCTAGCATTCAGATGGCGCCTTATGAGGCTTTGTATGGGAGGAAGTGCAGATCGCCGATAGCATGGTTCGATGTGGGCGAGGTTCAGTTAGTGGGACCAGACTTGGTGCAGCAGGCAGTGGATAAGGTGAAGCTTATACGAGAGCGGCTGTTGACAGCTCAGAGTCGACAGAAGTCTTATGCCGATCACCGTCGTCGACATCTGGAGTTCGAGGTTGATGATTGGGTTTTCCTGAAGGTGTCACCCATGAAGGGTGTGATGAGATTCGGGAGGAAAGGGAAACTCAGCCCAAGGTACATTGGGCCATATCAGATTATCCGCAGAGTGGGCAAGGTTGCCTATGAGTTGGATCTGCCGTCCGATCTGGAGGCAGTGCATCCGGTATTTCACGTATCTATGCTGAGGAGGTGTATCGGGGATCCATCTAGGGTACACCCGATTGACGATGTCCAGGTGACCGAGGGGTTATCGTATGAGGAGACTCCCATAGCGATAGTCGATCGTCAGGTTAGGCGTCTGCGGACCAAGGACGTAGCTTCCGTCAAAGTTTTGTGGCGGAACGAGCTTAGGGAGGAGATGACGTGGGAAGCAGAGGAGGACATGAGGCAGAGATACCCTCACCTATTCCCCACACCTCCAGGTAACCTACTTTCCTACTTGTAAATTTTCGTTATCGTTTTGCCTAAGTGTTGTTTTGTGGCCGTGTGTGGCATTTGCAACTGTTTAAGTTATGAAGAACCTTATCGTTATCTGTCTTGGGAAGGAACATTCGGGACGAATGTTTCTAAGGAGGGGAGAATGTTATACCCCGTATTTCCAGAGTATGTACGTAAGGGAATACGTACAAAAAGTTAGCCTTAAAAGTTAGGCTTGGACGAAAAATTATTGGGCACAACTCACAAAACGATTAGTTTTCCGACGAAACGTTTCACAACTTCGAGGATAAATTCCGGCTATGTCATTTCTAATTTTTGCGGATTTTTCCGAGAGACGTAACACTTTGGACCAATGAGAGGGCGACACTTTCCACCCTCTCATTGGTGGACTTGTCACGGCAATAGGGCCGATTGGATGACAATCCTTGTCATAAAGTTGGATAGATATTTTGTGTGCAAGTTGGCTAGGTACACTTGCCTAATCTCGACCTTACACTTGCCTAGCACTTACAAATCTTGGCCATTGGTTGGCCATGTCTTGACCTATAAATACCCCTCTTGTGATGAAGAGTTCTTCATCCACTAAAACTTTCAAGTCTTGAAAAATCCTCCCCTCTCCCTTGTGAGCAATTCGTCCAAACACCCCTCCCCCTTTGAGTGAAGTTTTGGACGAGGCCCTTTCCCCCCTCTAGCCTAGCCGAAACCTACCCCCCCTCCCTTGGTAGAAAAGTTGCCTTCTAGTATTGTTATAATGCCCAATTTAACCTAGCCCAAATCCCTTAGTACTTAGTAGAAGTTGTGAGAAACTTCTAAGGATTCTTGGAGCGCCTTGGAGCTTTGGATTAGGAGCTAAACCTCGCTCAGGATCGACTTTTTACTTGGATATTATTGGGCTTATCGAGGTAAATAATCCTAACCCTCTTTTGTAATTAAAGAATGCATACTGTAGAAGTATTGAACTGTAACACCTTAGAAGGGTATAAAAGAAGAATATCTGTCGTACTTACATAGAATTTGTTTCTGATGAGACTTATATAGCTCACGGGTAGGGTTGTGCTGCCCGACTTTTTAGAATCGAGGACCCTCTGCTTAGAATGACCTGTAATAGTCTAGACTTTGATAGATGTCTGTGACTATTATAGGCTGATTCTCTGCGCGCGACATACTCGACTTGGCAGGTGGATTTTCGCCGAGAAGGTATGTGATTCTTCCTATACTCTTGAGCATGATATTTTAAGTGTATATAGTACGGTAGACGTACATACGATAATCGGCAATGTCTTTTGACTTAAGCCTGAATAATAAGAACCTTGAAGTATGTCAAAGGAATGATGAATCATTTTTAACAGAAGAGTAATATTTGGTTTTAAAACAAAAGCTTAAGAGTTATACTAGCTTTATGGGAAGTAGGTATAATAACTTAAGAATGATAAAAGGAATTTACTTGTTTGTTTATAAAAGCCTTGTATTGATTTACTAAGTGTAGTAAGATTGGTTGATAGGTAGACATCTTATGATCCGCATGTGTTAATTGTCTTGTAATGTTGTGAAAGGGTCATTCTTCTTTGTGCTTACGTTGCTAACCTAAGTCCGTTGTCTTTATTGTATCACCTACCCTCGACTTGTTATACCGAGGGCTTGCCACCCTTGACGCGAGTCTTACGCCTATGCGGTCTCTGAGACTACGCGAGTCGCGGTATGCTCGTGATTGATCATTCGGGTGTTTAGCCCGACGCGGATGCCCATGCGCGTCCACGGGACTACGCGGTCTTCGAGGCTACGCGACCGCGGAAGTCCGAGGAGGTACCGGGCTAGCTACCGACGCGGGAATACCTCACGCGGTCTGTAGGTGACCTATGCGACTACTAAGTCCGTGACTAGGCACGCAGAATGATACTACGGGCGGTTGGCCTTGCTTCGATCATTCGCGGCCTAGACTAGACTATTCTGCTTTTCCTATTATTGTTGTGCTGAGGCACTATGTGCAATTGAACTGAATGTATTTGTGAAAAGGTTTTGAATACTTTGATTTCATTTAAGGTGCTTTATAGTTTCACATACTTGGTACCTGTTGTACTGACCTCCTTCGGGGGGCTGCGTTCATGCCGCAGGTTCTAGAGGGAAGCAGGTACTAGATCCACATCCCAGGATCTCCACGTTGGTGTCGGGAGCTCCACTCTCTCCGGAGGCTCTACTTTTGGGTATGATCTCCCGTTGTAGATAGTTTATGATCAGGTATGGCGCCCCTGTCCCGCCATAGTTGTTATTTTCCTTAGGTCAGTAGTCATGTTATGCAGTTGGGATGTAATCGCAAAACTTGGTTTATGTATATACGCCAAAGGCAACCTTTTCATCGAGATAAAATGTTCTAGTTATATCATGTTTCATGTCTTGTTTTATATTCCGATTGTTCTACGATGTATGACTACTTGGGTGCGGGTAAGGCACGATCACGGGCCGAACGGTCGTAGTGATATCGGTACTTTCGTCCCACGATTTAACCTATGTCTATCCAACTACAAAGATATTCACAACCTCCCTTTCGGATTTGGTTAGAAATCATAAGAATTATGATAATTAATGATCAGGTAATTACCAAGCAATCAAAACATATATTGAATAAATCTCAACAATAAGAAGAAGAACCAAGAACATGCATTAATTCATAAAGAAAAGGTTCAAGTGAATTGACATGGAAAGCCCTATATTAAAGTTAGTTCCTAGCCATAGACATGACAAGAACTAATTTAACATCCAACATAAACTGAAAATAAAGTAAAACAAGAACAAGAAAATTACTAAGAAAAGGTCTCCAATCTTGATCTCCAAAGTGTTGTGTTTTGGCAAGAAGAGGAACCCTTAAATCTGACCTAGGGTTCTCTTTTTATAGCCTCCAAAACGTGATGCAGGTTTTCCTTCAGGCCTGGCCCATTGACAATTCAAATTTCTGATTTTTCCCGCTTCGGCGCCGCGGCCCTGCAACTGGCGCCGCGGCGCCGGAACTTCTGCAACCCTCTGAAGATTAGGCGCCGTGGCGCCTGGCTCTGCTGGCTGGAGGCGCCGCGGCGCCGGCCTGTTTTGTGCCCGGTTCGCCACTTTCTCGCTTTTCGAGCTCTGGAACCTCCGTTTTTGCCCTCTTTTTGCTCCTTTTCGCCAATGAGCCACTTTAAACCAATATGACTCAAAAGGAAGAAAATCTATCCTAAGACGACACGTATTTGTACAAAAATGAACAACAGACTCACTAAAATTGACTCAAAAGGTGTATATAAAATACATCGATCAAATACCCCCAAACTTAACCTTTGCTCGCCCTCGAGCAAAGATCAAAAGAAAGAAATAAAGACAAAAGAAAATAGAAAGACTCAACGACATTGATCACTTTGCTGCATTGGTGTTACTAAGAAAAACATGAAGGTTAGCAGAATAATATGCAGGAACATATAGCATGAATTTTTAGCATTCTAAACACATCAAGTATGATATTTCGCAAACTCATTTTAATCATGCTTAATGGAAGTAAGAATACTGAATTATGCATGTCAATTTCAAAATCCTATGACATGTTACTTGCTATTCTCCACTAATCATGGATATGCATATAAGAGATCTTCAGGACTTTTCAGGGTTGTAATGTAGGCTTAGGCATGGGTAGGTAAAAATAGTCATTTAGGCTCATTTTATGTACCATAAGCTCTTTTGCTTTTCAATTCTTCCTTTTTCTTTTGATTTCTTTTCTTCACTTCATATCAATCTTTTCCCTCTTTTGTTTTGAGAGAGTGAAGTGTATTATTAATCACAGACACCCCCAAACTTAGGCTTTTGCCTATTTCTTATTATTTTTTATTTGGGGTGCATCAAACTTGTTCACTCTTTTTGTCTCTTTTTTTAACACTTTCTACTCCAACCATTTCACATTTTTACTTATGGTACAAGTGTGGAAATATAGGGTGTCAAAGAAAAAGTTTAATGTTTAGGCTCAACAGGGCTGACTAGGGATATTTTTAATGTCAGGGATAGGAAAAAGTGGTAAGAATTGGCTAACAAAGAAATGTCTGAGTCATCTCCCTAACATGCATATACTAACTATTTCGCCTCAAATAGCAAGCAATCATACACATAGGTTTTAACATTTAACAATGAACAATTCAAGCAGAAACCCCAAATAGACAGATTTCATGAGTTTTTGGCATATCTAACCTAAGTGTTTAGATAGTTGCTTCTAATTCCATTACATTATTCAACCTTATTTCACTAGGTGTTTCTAGTAACTACAGCATGCATGATCTTTGACAGAAATTATGACTCAAAAAAAAAATTATGACTCAAAAATACATAAAACAAATTAAAAAGACTCACATACTAAAACAATAAGACACAAATAAAACACCCCCCAAACTTAAATCACACATTGTCCCCAATGTGTGCAAGACTCAAAGAAAATAAAAGAAACAGGACAACTTACAGACTTGGTTTAAAGTGGTGGCAGTGGCGGTGGATAATGCATTGAATCCCGTGAGAGGGGAAGGGCTCTGGATTTTTGATTTGGAGGAAGGACCGTCGGACTAGGGTGTCTTCAAAAAGAATTCAGATTTTCCGTCGTGGCGCGCCAGTGAATCAGCCATGGCTAGTCTGCGCTCTTCGAACTTTCTGCGCCCTACTTACAGCGGCCGATTTTATGGAAATATTTGTTTGGCTTCTTTTCAGTTTTCGCCCTCCAGTTCTTGGCCTTGCACCTGTCATCACAACACATAACAATACCTCCGTGAGACTGTTCTAAGTAAAAATTAACTGCATTAACGTAAATAAATTAAAATACCTTGGGTTGCCTCCCAAATAGCGCTGTTTTTAACGTTTTTTTAGCCGGACGCAAGTTTCTTATCATTTTAGGGTGAGAGAGGTTACTAAGCTCATATATTCCATTTCATTGATCAAATAGGGTTTTAACCTCTGTCTGTTTACCTTGAAGGAGGCTCCCTCTCTCCCTTTTATTTCAACTGCACCGTAGGGGAATGCTCTTACCACAGTGTATGGTCCTGACCAACGCGATTTTAACTTACCTGAAACAACCTTAACCTTGAGTTGAATAAAAGCACTTGTTGTCCTTCTTGGAAGTCTTTTGGTATCAATATCTTGTCGTGCCATACTTTCGTTCGTTCCTTGTAGATCTTTGCATTCTCATAGGTGTTATGCCTGAATTCATCCAACTCGCTCAGCTGTAGCAGCCTCTTCTGCCCTGCTGTTTTGGCATCCATGTTTAACTTCATCATTGCCCAATAAGCTCTATGTTCCAACTCTACTGGCAAATGGCATGCTTTTCCAAAAACTAACTTATATGGTGACATTCCAATTGGTGTTTTGAATGTTGTTCTGTACGCCCACAGTGTATCATCCAGTTTGATAGACCAATCCTTCCTTGAGCCATCCACCGTCTTTTCCAATATGCTCTTCACTTCCCTATTTGATACTTCTGCTTGCCCATTCGCTTGAGGGTGGTAGGCAAGTGTGGTGCGGTGGTAGACTCCATATCGGGAAAGCAATGAATTCAGCTGCCTGTTGTAAAAGTGACTTCCTTCGTCACTGATGATGGCCCTCGGAGTGCCAAACCTTGTGAAAATATTCTTTTGAAGGAATCTTTGAACAGTATTACTGTCGTTTTCTTTCGTGGCTACTGCTTCTACCCATTTGGACACATAATCATCGCGGAAGGATATCACGATTCCCAAAGGATGGCGGGAATGGACCCATGAAGTCGATCCCCCACACATCAAATAGTTCTACTTCCAATATCCCATGCGAAGGCATTTCATTTCGTCTTGAAATGTTCCCTGTTCTTTGACAACTATCACATCTCTTCACAAAGGCATGGGCATCTTTATAAAGTGTTGGCCAATAGAACCCACTTTGTAGTACCTTTGCTGCCGTTCTTGATGCCCCAAAGTGTCCACCACATGGTAGGGTATGACAATGAGTGAGAATCTGGTGCATCTCCTCCTCTGGTATACATCGCCTGATGACTTGATCGACTGATGTTTGTATAACATCGGCTCCTCCCAATAGTAGTGTTTTACTTGAGTAAAACCTCTTCACTTCTTTATCTTGTCAATCCCGGGTATTACCTTAGCCGCAAGAAAATTAACAAAATCAGCGTACAAGGTAAATTAAAACTCGCACTTACTTCAAACGATTGTTCATCCGAAGTGATCATTTATCCGCACATCCGGTGTTCGGCTTCTGTGTTCTCAAGCCTTGACAAGTGGTGCCATCGAATTCTCTGTCCTTCTTGTCACGAATTTCCACGTCAAATTCTTGTAGTAGCAAGACCCATCGAATGAGGCGAGGTTTTGCATCCTTCTTTGTCATCAAGTACTTTATGGCAGAATGGTCAGTGTATACTATCACCTTATTTCCAATCAAGTATGGCCTGAATTTCTCAAATGCATACACTATTGCTAGCAATTCTTTTTCTGTAGTCGCGTAATTTAACTGTGCGTCATTCAGAGTTTTACTAGCATAGTAAATGGATCTAAATACCTTATCGATTCTCTGTCCAAGAACTGCTCCCACTGCATAATAACTTGCATCGCACATTAGTTCAAATGGGAGCTCCCAGTTTGGTCCAATGACTATGGGTGTTGAAATGAGCTTCTCCTTGAGTGTCTGAAAAACGGTCATGCATTCCTTATTGAATTCAAAAGCAACCCCCGTCATTAGCAATGTGGAGAGGGGCTTTGAAACCTTTGAAAAATCCTTGATGAATCTTCTATAGAAATCCGCATGCCCAAGGAAACTTCTGACTCCTTTCGTTGATACTGGAGGTGGTAGATTTCCGATTACTGAAATCTTTGCTTTGTCTACCTCAATGCCTTGGTTTGATATTTTGTGTCCCAGGACAATCCCTTCTTTTACCATAAAATGACACTTCTCCCAGTTGAGCACAAGGTTAGATTCTTCACATCGGTTTAACACTGCTTCCAAGTGCCTCAAACATTCGTCGAACGACGCCCCAAAGACCGAGAAATCATCCATAAAAATCTCTATTGTCCTCTCTACCATGTCTGAGAAAATTGCCATCATACACCTCTGAAAGGTCGCAGGTGCATTGCAAAGCCCGAATGGCGTCCTTCTGAATGCAAATGTACCAAAAAGGCAGGTGAATGTCGTCTTTTCCTGATCTTCTGGCGCTATCGCAATCTGATGATACCCTGAGTAATCGTCCAGAAAACAGTAGTAGTTGTGCCCCGCAAGTCTATCCAACATCTGATCTAGAAATGGCAACGGGAAGTGGTCTTTTCTGGTTGCCTTATTCAACTTGCGATAGTCAATGCAGATTCTCCACCCAGTAACTGTTCTAGAAGGAATGAGCTCGTTCCTTCCGTTGGTCACTACTGTCATACCACTATTTTTGGGTACCACTTGCACTGGACTCACCCATGCGCTGTCAGATATAGGATAAATTACTCCAGCGTCGAGCCATTTCATGATTTCCTTTCTGACTACCTCTTTCATGTTTGGGTTTAGTCTCCTTTGTGCCTCAATGGATTGTCTATTCTCTTCATCTAGACGGATCTTATGCATTACTGTTGACGGACTTATCCCATTTATGTCTGCTAATGTCCACCCAATGGCACGCTTGTGAGCCCTCAGTACTCTCAGCAGCTTATCAGTCTCTACTGTGGATAGGTGGCATGAAATGATCACTGGTAAGGATTGATCTTCACCTAGATATTGGTATTGTAAATGATTGGGTAGGATTTTTAATTCTAACTCTGGAGCCTTCTCTGTGGATGGTATGGATCTTTCTGGCATCTGCCCAAGCTCTTCATATCTCTTCCTATCCCATTTCTCATAAGAATTCATCCAATTTGCATACTCCATCAGCCTTGGGTCGTTTCCACTACTATCATCCCATTTGGTTAGTACTTCTTCAAGCGTATCATCATTTCTGAACCTTTTGTCTGACACTGCATCTTCGATAATATCAATGGCCGAACAGTTATCACTTGCATCTGGGAAGGTTGCTGCCCGAAAAACATTGAAAATCACCTCTTCTTCTTCCACCCGAAGTTTCAACTCCCCTTTGTGAACATCGATGAGAGCCTGTCCTGTGGCTAAGAAGGGCCTGCCAAGTATGATGGGGATTATGTCATTATATTTTATGTCTAAGATAACGAAATCAGTGGGAAAGATGAATTTGTCCACCTTTACCAACACATCCTCGATGACTCCTCTAGGGTGGACTATGGAGCGGTCAGCTAACTGTAAAGTGATGTTTGTAGGTTTGACTTCTCTCATTCCAAGTTTGCAGAAAACTAGATAGAGCATCAAATTTATGCCTGCCCCTAGATCGCACAACGCTTTCTGACATTCAAACTTCCCAATAGTGCATGGGATGGTGAAGCTCCCTGGATCTTGTAATTTCTGAGGTAGTTTTCTCTGTAGGATGGCACTACATTCTTCAGTTAACACCACTGTTTCGTAGTCCTCTATCCTCCTCTTTTTGCTAAGAATATCCTTCATGACTTTACATAGCTCGGCATCTGCTCTAAGTGTTTCAAAGAACGGGATATTGAGTTGCAATTGTTTGAGGATTTCCACAAATTTAGAGAATTGCTTGTCAAGAGCACATGTTTTTAGCCTCTGGGGGTATGTTATCTTCACCTGGGGCGCGTTCACAACAGCTTCTACCATTATTTCGGCTTTTGGGCTCTGGGCGTGCGCAACTTCGGCGCGTGGCGCGAAGTTTTGCACCGTCCCTGAATCTTGGCGTCATGGCTGCTCGACGGCGCCGCGGCTCTGCAGCTGCTGCGAATTTTCTGCTTCCACAGATTCGACATTTTTCAGGTCAATCGCTTGACATTGCTTTTTTATATTTCCTCCCATATGTGCAGAGTGCTTTTCTTGCATTTCGCTGCTCAGCATACCCGCGAGTTGTCCTATTTGCGTTTCCAAATTCTTCAAGGACACTCTCGTTTCGTCCATGAACTGAGTTTGGTGCCTAGTCAAATTGAGTATGGCTGCTCGTAACTCATCCTTCTTTTCTTGTGGGGTTTGAGGTTTACCTTGTTGATAGTAGTAATCAATGTCTTCAAGATCCCTGAGATGAATCAAAACCAACAACGGGTCACGGCGCACTGTTTTTTCACGAAACAATTAATAATAAATAAAAACAAAAATAAAAACCAAATTAGAAATTAAGAATAGATACAATTGATATTGAACTATGTCAATCCGACATGCGCCAAAAACTTGATTCGCGATTTAATGCACACACTTACGCAAGTGCACGTGTCGAGTCAAGTAATATAGTCTTAGAAGACCGAGTTATCGTCCTCAGGGATTAGTGTTCAAGTACCAAATTATATTCTATGTTATCTATTTGGTGACCAAAAATTGATATGTTGTTTATGATTCTAATTATGAAAACTAATTAAACTATGTTGTTTTACTTCAGTAATGTGGAAATAGGGCTTCCAAATCTCCTCAACTATCCGCTTAACTTACTTATTAATGGAATTGACTATGGTTCTTCTTCTATTTTGAGATAGCATGTTTACTAAGCCGTTTTATACTCCTGTTAAGGTTATATAAACACTCAACCCCAGTACAACACCTTTCTACCTTTCGGTGATAAGGTTGACTCTAGAGGAGGATTAAGAACAAAAACCTTATTAATGCTACACAAGTATCGGGGTACTTTCGTCCACGATTTAACCTATGTCTATCCAACTACGATATTCACAACCTCCTTTCGGATTTGTTAGAAATCATAAGAATTATGATAATTAATGATCGGTAATTACCAAGCAATCAAAACATATATTGAATAAATCTCAACAATAAGAAGAAGAACGAAAC
This sequence comes from Przewalskia tangutica, assembly GCA_029844215.1. Taxonomy (NCBI): domain Eukaryota; kingdom Viridiplantae; phylum Streptophyta; class Magnoliopsida; order Solanales; family Solanaceae; genus Przewalskia; species Przewalskia tangutica. The sequence goes on along the minus strand of CM056732.1, from coordinate 40,462,374 downwards.
GTCGTTAATTCATAAAGAAAAGGTTCAAGTGAATTGATATGGAAAGCCATATATTAAAGTTAGTTCCTAGCCATAGACATGACAAGAACTAATTTAACATCCAACATAAACTGAAAATAAAGTAAAACAAGACAAGAAAATTACTAAGAAAAGGTCTCCAATCTTGATCTCCAAAGTGTTGTGTTTTGGTAAGAAGAGGAACCCTTAATTCTGGCCTAGGGTTCTCTTTTTATAGCCTCCAAAACGTGATGCAGGTTTTCCCTCAGGCCTGGCCCATTGACAATTCAAACTTCTGATTTTTCCCGCCGCTGCCAGCGCAATCAGCCAGCGCGAACTCTGCAACCCTTCAAGATTAGCGCCGTGGCCCCAGCTCCTCATTGGCGGCATGGCCAAGGGCCTTGTGCCCTGCCGCCACTTTCTCGCTTTTCGAGCTCTGGAACCTCCGTTTTTGCCCTCTTTTTGCTCCTTTTCGCCAATGAGCCACTTTAAACCAATATGACTCAAAAGGAAGAAAATATATCCTAAGACGACACGTATGTGTACAAAAATGGACAAAAGACTCACTAAAATTGACTCAAAAGGTGTATATAAAATACACTGATCAACGACCAGTGAAAAAGTGAGCAACCAAGTGTAAGAGATAGAGTCTGAATCCTTGAGAACCTGTAGAGGTGACTACACCCGTGAGTGATGGGTGGTAGCTGAGCGGGTGTATAATAATTGCCCGGTGACGATACAATCGTTGGACCTAGCGAACTCCAGTTGTATTATGCACGTTGAGGTCATTATGATGCGGGCTAGTTGGCCTCTTGTTATGCCAGCGTGGACTACTGAAGAGATTGGTTGGTACGCTTTTCCCGTAAACCGGTTATCGAGTGGAAAGGAAGAGAAGTGGTGGTAACCAGTGAATTATCCTTCCTTCTTTGACACAGTTGATTTTAATAAGTCTGTGTGACTTGTTCATTTGAGGTGAATTAAGGCAGAAAGTAAGTAATACTCAAATTTGAAGGAGTTTATGCTAAGTTCCCTTGGAGGTACTTGGAGTTGGGTTGGTGTGGCGGTCAGGGCCACGACCTTCCGGATAATTTCAGGAAAATGCGCAAAGCAAGAATAAGATAAGTACGAGTGCTGCCTACGGAAAACAGAAGACATCGTTGGTAGGTTTTGAAAATCTATACGATTATAAGGGGGCACTTGATGATTTAGATTTTGTAAGGGAGATAAGTTCTCTCCCCCACGTAAAGGATAGTTTTACGTATTATGGGGTTACGTGTACCCATGTTGTTCGACGAAGGATAGGAGATGGGTAAGGTCTTCGGTATCGTCATGCCAAAGGTTACACTTTTAGATAACCGTGGGAAAAGTATTGTGTTGGGGTAATTAGGAACGACGTACGAATTGGTCGAGGAAGTATCGTAAGGATATAAATGCAGGTTGTACGCATGTATGAAACTGTACGATTAAGAATCAAGGAAGAAATACTTTTGCTAATAATAAGCATAAGGAAGGGTTATGACCAGAATGATAAAAGAGAATACAACTGTGGTTATGTAAGTTGCACGAGATATGATTACCCCAGACTAGTGTAAAGACCATTAGTAGATGATGGTCAGTAGGAACACCTTGAGGAAAGATGGTAACATCTGTACTGACGAGAAAGATAGTAAGAAAATACGGAGGGGTAAGGGACCCCAGGAAAACTTGAAATGAATTATAAAGGAAAGACGAGTAGACACTCGAACGATAAGGAATCTTGACAAGTCATTGGATTATGTAATACCATGAATTGAGGTTGAACACCGACTATAAGCTCTATGAGCTGGGGGAGAATAATAGGATTATTACTTGACGAGATCAAGGGAACCCCTTCCCCCTAAATTGTGATTGACAGTAAGTCTTAGCCTTGAGGCAAGCAAAGGAATCCAATCTAAGTTAGTGACCAAGTTTGGTTGCGACAGAGAAAGGGAAACAGGAACCATAATTGAGATTAAGGATGCCGAATATTTCGCAAGCATGAGAAAGGCTTCCAGTTATTGGAAGATAAGTTGACTCGACTACAGTTCTAACCCCTCCTGTGAGACTAGAGGGTTAGGTTATTATTGTAACACGTTGGGGTTGGGCTAAGTTGTGTGCTGACGCAACACGATAAGGTTAGAGCCTATGTTTTCCCGGCGGTTAGGGAAGCATGAAGGGAATTACGCTACTCACGATTTAGAGTCGGCAGCAGTTAATCCTATCTTGAAGATTTAGAGGCATCCCTTATATGGACTTCATGGAGATATTTGTGCAGACACAGAGCCTCGGTATATCTTGAATAGAAGCGATTGAGTTTGCAGCGAGGCGGTGGTTAGAGTTACTCGAGATTGTGATATTGATATCCTATACCATCGTGAAAGCCAAGCGATTCTGAGATGCTCTTAGTCGTGGACTATGGGTAGTGCGCCGGATGGCGACAGATAAACGGGGCGTGGTCCGTAAGATTCATCGACTGGCCGAGGGGTTCGATTATTTGTTTCAAGGTTAATGAAGTTTAGATCCGAGAGGTTCCGAGTCTTCCGTCGTTGAGGAGGTAAAGAGGCGACAGTATGAGGATCCGATTATGATCTGTATCAAGTTAGCTCTCCGAGATAGGAAGAGCTGTTTGAGTAGCAGGATGGCGTCTTTGTGATATGAGGATAGATTGTGTGTACCGGTGTTGTAGGACTAGTCGGCGAGTTTTAGGGAGGCACGCGATGCTTATTCTTTGTAATTGTTCTGGTCGACTAAGTTGTGTCGTGACCTCAAATGTATGTATTGGTAAGATGGCACGAAGAGGACGTAGCGAGTTGTTGCTTAATGTCGAATTAATGCAGATCAAGGTTGAACACCAGAAGCCCAGTGGGCTACTACAGGCGATTGAGATCCCGACTTAGATATGGGAGGTGATTATTATGGATCTTGTTACAGGGTGGCATCGTACTCAGAGGAAGTGCGACTCCCTGGGGGACGTAGTAAATAGGCTGGCGAAACCAGCCGTGTTCTTCCGATCAGGACCTTTCACTCGGCTGAGGATTATGATAGATTATATATCAGGAAAAGTATGAGACTGCACGGAGTTCCTACTTTTATGATGTCAGACAGATGAGCTCGGTTACGGATAACTTCTGGAGGTTTTTTTCCAGAAGGGATTAGGGACACATGTGAGTCTCAGTGTTGCATTACACCCTCGCATCGACGGGCGGGGCGTACTATCCGTGCGCGAGGATAGGTTGCGGGCCGATGTTATTGATTTCAGAGTTAGCTGGGAGAATTATTTGCCTCTTGTTGAGTTATGTACGATAACAGATACCCTTCCAGTATTTTCGGATGGCCCTGTATGAGGCCTTTTATGTAAGGAAGTATAGATCGTCGGTTGGTTGGTTCGACGTAGGCGAGGTTCATCTATTTAGTCCAGACTTGATTCAGCGGGCTGTGGATAAGGCGAAGCTTATCCGGGAAAGATTATTAGTAATCTCAGAGTCAGCAGAAGCTTTATGCAGATAACCGACGTTGACACATGGGGTTCAGCTTGACATTTTAGTATGAGTATTGTTATGTGGCCACGTGTGGCATTATTGGTATGTAGGGGTTGTAAGGAGACTATGTCGTTATCTTTAAGTTTGACTCCCAACAGAACATTCGGGGACGAATGTTTCTAAGGGGGGAAGAATGTTACACCCCGGAATTCCAGGACATGTTTATAAGGACGTACGTAAGAACTCAAAAATGTTAAGATTTGAGACGAGTAAAAAATTTATCGGAATTTTGGAATTTGTCGGAAAACGAAATATTGCGACGAATGGGAGGGCGACACGTGTCACCCCTTAGTGGTCTTGGACGAATTTGACATGGTTAGGATGGTCATTTGACCATAATTTAAATGACCAAAGTCTTGCTAAAGCTAGAGCTTGATAGTGTTGACTTAGTCAAGGCCACTTGGCTTGAATCCTTGTGAAACTCATCTAGGCCACCCATTTGTTCTAATCTTAACCCTTCATAGTGTTATATATATGTACTAGTAGCAAGACAAGTTCTATACTTAGATAAATTTTCAAGAAATTGGAAGAGCTCATTGAGAGGCTCTCGGGTTAGGCATCCTTTAGGAGAGAATTTTTTTTGTTTGTTGTCCAATAAGCTCCATACTTTAAACCAAGGTACCTAAGGGTATTGTAAGTGTATCTCAATAGAAAGATCCCGGAAAAGTGGCGTTTTCGTATTAGTCGCAAGGCGAAAACCTAAGGAGATCTTCAACTTTGAAGTTGGAACTTGAAGAGGAGTTCTTCATAAGCTTCTAAGGGTTGCTTGGAGTGGATTGGAACGTCGAAAGGAGGAGCTAAAGTTGTTAAGGATCGACTTGTAATCTTGGATCATATTTGGGCTAAACGAGGTAATAATCTTCGTCTTACTTTTGTAATTGAAGATTACATGTTATGATAAGTTAGAAATGATCATGTGATATGTGTTATGAAGATTGATAAGTGTTATGGAAGTTTAGAAGCTAAAAACCGAAAATGACATGTTGAGCCATTTGAAATTGAAATCCAATTTGGTCGATAATTAGAATCGTCGCATGTTATCTACTTGAAGATTATAGTTGCTATAATCGATTGCGGCTTTATAACATGTTGTACCAAACAACTTGGATTGAAAAGGAATTGGAAAAGACTTTGTAGTGATGTACCTCAAATTTTCCGAATGTGACATAGTATGTTGGACTAGTTTGATATCTATTGTGGGGCGGAATTTTACACGTCTTGTAGGCGTGTAATCCCCTATTGATAGCTACATTGTCAAATGGAACTAGATTCGTCAAAATCTCGTACGTCTACCGTACTATATATTTACAACTATTCATGCTCAAGAGATAAGAAAGTTCCACATACCTCTTCGGTTCAATCCACTTGCTAAGTGCAATATGCCGTACGTAGTATGCCAACCTATAATGACCATAATACGTCTATTAACTTATAACTTCAAACGTAGAATATTCTAAGTGCAAAGTCACTAAATTCTACGGAAAATCGGACAACACTTCCTTTGTTTCTACATACTTTTCCACCTTTTTCAAGGCCCGAATTCAATAACCAAACACGCCACATTTAAGGCTCAACAATGTAGTTAACAATAGGGGATTACACGCCTACAAGACGTGTAAAATTTCGCCCCACAATTGATATCAAACTAGTCCAAAAAGGAAATGCCATTCACGGCCAAAAGGTGTAACAACATATCATCCTTTCCAATTCCTTTTCAATTCAAGTTGTTTAGTATAACATGTTATAAAGCCGCAATCGATTATAACAACTACAATCTTCAAGTAGATAACGTCTGGCGATTCTAATTATCGACCAAATTGTATTTCAATTTCAAATGGCTAACAATGTCATTTCGGATTTTGGCTTCCAATATCCATAACACTTATCAATCTTTAATACATATACTTCATGCTAGTTAAAATGTAAGGTTACAACAATATGTAATCTTCTAACACTTAAGAGAACAAGATTGTTACCTTAACGAGCCTTAATCCAACTTCAAGATCCGAAGTCGCTCCCTAACAACTTAGAGCCTCTCCTTGACACTCCAATCCGCCACTTGAAGCCCTTAGAAGACCACAAACAACTTTCCTTCAATTTCCAATCCAAGCCTATGAAAGCGACTTAGGTTTTAACCTTGCGACTAATACGAAAACGACACTTTTCCGGGATCTTTCTATTGAGATACCCTTACAATACTCTTAGGAACCTTGGTTTAAAGTATGGGGATTATAGAACATCAAACAAATTTTTTTTCTTCTTCTTGGAACCCTAACCCGAGAGCTCCCTTGTGTTCTTCAAAGTTTTCTTGAAATTTTTCTAAGTGTAGAAGCCTTGTCTTGCTACTAGTATGCTTAAATAACACAATGAAGGGTCAAGATTAACACATATGGATGACTTGGATCCAATTCATTTAAAAATCTAGCAAAGTGGCCCTTGGACTTAGTCAACAATATCAAGCTCTTAGCCTAGAAAGACTTGGTCATCTTAACATTGGCCAAATGACCATTTTAGCCTTGGTTATTCGACCATGACTATCCAAGGGGGGTGACACGTTTCACCCTCCCGTTCGTCGCAATATTTCGTTTCTCGACATTTCCATAATTCCGATAAATTTACTAGTCTCAAATCTTAACATTTTTGGAGTTCTTACGTACGTTCTTATAAACATGTCCTGGAATTACGGGGTGTAACAAAGCCCACCTGTGGCGCGTAAGCACTAATAATGTTCAAAGTGGACCCTCCAACTACCAGCTTAATCGCTATCATCCTATAATTGACTCTCATAACCTCTACCACTTGGTCCCTTAGCTCGATGTCTACCAAAATTCCTACTCCATTTCTATACCCCGATCTACCAGAGAACCATAACTTATACCCATCCACCTCCTTTTAGGCTATACCCATTTGGTCTCTTGAACACATGCTATATTAATCCTCATTTTCTTAAGAATCTTAACTAACTCTATGGATTTCCCTGTTAAAGTCCAAATGTCCAAGACTCTATTCTCAGCCTAGCACCTCTTCTACCCCTCTTACCACCCTAACCCTCGCCACTGTGCCCAACCAAAAATATGACCCTAGTCTACCATCAGTCGTCAGAGCCACTAAAGCAGCTATGGGCTAATCAACTACTTATCCTTAAAAAGCATTAAATAATGCGGAAACACGGACTAATGGCAATAATATCCAGTCATTATACAAATACATCAAAGCCGGCATAATGTAACTCTAGAGGTGACAATGAATGAGTACTGTCACCCGGAGGTACCAATTCCAGGTGGATCTAACCTGTTTGCCGCCCAAAAATTATTGTTTAGCTGTGCAAATGTCTGTCTTATGCTTTTCCACCGTCGACAGTTACTGTTCACCACCAAAAATTACCAGAAACTTGCATAGCTACGTATACTTGATCGCAACTCGTTGTAGGGTGTCTATTCTGAGCCTGGGAACCCGAAGTCACCGACGACGGTACAACTCCGGCCGCCGGCGATGGTGGGCAGATCGACACACAATAGAAAGAGAGAGAAATCGACGACGTACATGGTCGGCGTGCCTTACAGTGTCGGCGGTCAATGGTTGCCGGCGACGATACACCGAAGGTGGAAGAAATAGACAAGAAAAGAAAGAGAAAACTGAGAACCACAAATTAAAGGTTGCGTACCTGATCGCCAATGATCGACGGTCGGCAATCAATGGACAACGCAACGTTACGTACCTGGTCGCCGATGATTGACATTCGACGGTAGATGGACGGCGCATCGTCGGGATAAGAGGTTGCGTACCTATCACCGGTGGTCGGTGGTAGATGGATAATGCAATGTCGACGATGGTGATGGTGCGGGTGTCGGTAGGGGGGATGGGGAGGGGATGTTACTGTTATAGAGAGATGAGAGATGAGAGTAAAGTTTTTGATGGAACATAAATCACTTGGAAAAAAGAAAAAGAATAGAGCCCAATTCTGAAGTGCAGGAAAAAAGAACATTATAAACTGCCTATAAAATTTGCATATTGTTCATAAATGGGCCAAAAAATAATAGAGCCCAATTTTGAAGTTTAGGGGTGTATTCAATTATGATTTTAAAAGACTATTTTGGGATAAACAAGTCCAGTGAATTTTAAAAGATTATTTAAGATTGTAATGACTTGAAAGATTTTTTAATTTTTTTTTTATAATCAAGATTTATTATGTTTGAATTTTAAAAGATTTATCATAAGATTTATAAAGATTTGAAAGGAACTTCACTTGGGGTTGTGCTAGATCTGTCCCATTGGATCTTTTTCCACTGCCGCCGTCACCACCGATATCAATGGTGAGGTCAGAGCTCGGACACGGCTTTAAAGAAGAGTGAAGTGCCTGGAGTTCCTTTCCTTGCATAATAGGTCGGCAACCGCTGGTTCTTCGAAACCAACTTCAAGTCGAAACGCGTACATAACTTATTTTCTCCAACAAAATAAAATTAAAAGGAATAGAAAACCTTCTCAAAAGTTGTAATCCCAATTCCAGCCATCATGTATTCGTTTGCTTTGTTATTTTTCATTATTGGAGTTAATTTACTGCCTTCGCAGCCGCCATCATCATCATCATCAACCTGAAGGTTATAGAACAAAAGAGGGCATTTAATTTGTATAATGAACCCTTCTTTTGCTGCTTCAAGGCTTGATATACCTAGTGCTATACAAATGCCGCAGGAAATTCAACCTTCACGTAGTGGGGCATCATCATCATCCCAACCGCAACCTTCATTGGAGAAAGGGATGAGCAATGGTTAGCTGGTCTACTTTTTCGAACTGAAAATGGGAAAGGAAGTAGTCATGATAATCGTGATGCCTACTTGCGGTGGAGAAAAAAATCTAATGAGTTTGGGTGAGATTTTTATAGTGTTTGATATTTATATCTCCCACTAAAAAATAACACAAAATTCTGATTGTTTTAAATTCTGATTGTTTAGCAAGTTTTTGAATATCAAAAGATTTTTTATTACTTATTTAAAATTTCTATTGAATACCATTAGATTTGAACACTCTCTTTAAAAAATTCTAATAATTTTGATTAAATATCACAAACTTATTTAGATTATTTAAAAGTTTTAATTGAATACCACAAGACTTACTTATCCCAAAATAATCTTTTAAAATCCTAATTGAATGCACCCCCTTAATTTATTTAACAAATACATTTACATGACAAACTCCAATACATTGTAACTAAGGATGTGTATTACTTTTCTTATGTCATTTTATATGACACTCTTTTCTTTATATTTAATTTAAAAAAAAATAATATATTTTTATATTTAAAAATAATTTAACTTTTATAAGTTAATTACCATCGCATAAATATCTAATACTTTTTTGAATCACACATTTCCAAAATATTCATTCTTTTTTTAAACTCTTTGTCCGGTTAACCTCCCTCTAGTAAAATGCGAGGGAGTAGGGAGTAGAGACTAGAAAGTATTGTAGCAAAAGATGGTGTCAATTCATCCTTTTTTCCTTGCACCTTATCAGATGAAATCTTTAGCAAATAGGAAAAGTTATTGGCAAAAAATATTCCTTATATATGGAAGTAGGTTTATTTTGATCCTTTAAATATAATCTTAATCATATTTAATTCTTTAACTATGAAAGTAGATTTATTTTGATCCATCAAATATAACCCTGAATATATTTAATCCCTTAATAATGCTAAAATGAAGCACTTTTGGTTTCCCTAACAAAATCCGTTTAAAAAATAATGATGCCAAACCCATCTAACACCAGAGGTGGAACCAGAATTTAAGGTTTGTGGGTTCGAAATTTTAAGACACGACAACAACTTCAAGCTAATGTATAACAACCGTCAAAACATTCGAGTTCTTCGGTTCGGTTTGATTTTTTTCAAGTTAGGTTCGGTTATTTTCGATATGAGCCTGATTAATGAACTATTTTTCTACTAGTAAAATGAGCTACTCCCTCTGTTTAAAAAAAAAGTATGATTTTGACTTGACACAAAGTTTAAGAAAATAAAGAAGACTTTTCAATCTCGTCTCTTAAATTAAAGATGAGTTGAATGTATAAAAATGACCTTTATCTTATGGTATTAAACATGTCATTTGAAAAATTGGAATAAAAGAGTTGCAAAAAAAGGAAAAAGACATTCTTTTTGAAACGTACTAAAAAAGAAAGTACGACAATTTTTTTGAATCAGAGTGAGTACTTTTAAAATTAAAAATGGGTTGATTATTAATTTTATGTTTTATTTTATAAAAATAAACTAAAAAAAATATACGTGCAGGAAAAATGAAATAATTTATGCATTGATGCGGGACAACTTTTCTTTTCCTTTTAAAAAAGAGAGCACATAGCAAAAAAATTTAAAAGAAACGACTGATTCATAACTCACAAACCTCAAATTCGAATTTCATCTGTGATGTTAGATGGGTTTAACACCATTACTTTTTAAATGAGTTTTGTTTGGAGAGACAAAAAGTACTACACTTTAATATAGTTAAGAAGTTAAATATGCTTAGAATTATAGTTGAGGTATTAAAATGAACGTATTATCGTAGTAAGGATAAATTTAACCACAACTCCAAATAGGAACTTGGAATTGACCTCTTTCCACTATTGACCCCTCCATCTTTGTTTGAAAAGCTTGATGTGACCTTGGTGCTGCGTTCATGGTCCCATTTCTCATCTAGTGGACACGGCATCTCATGTCTCTACGCTCCACCCCCTTTATCACACGCAGAGTGAATAGCCACAAAATCTATAAAAGCAGTGGAAAAGATATTTCTTCTTTTGAAATGTTTAACAGAATTTATACCCCATCTCCCTATCCCAGGACCTTTTTTGTCACTGTGTGTGTTCCATTATCAATAGTTTGGCTTTGGCCCACCTCATAAAAAAAGAAAGAAAGGAAAATTCCTCTCTTTCTCTCACTAAAGCTGCTTCAATAAAGTTGCTGACTCTTGTAGTTTTTTACTATTTCCTTCAAACTTTGCTTCAAGGAAAAGAAAATACTTTTATTTTAACAAACTACTGACTGTTTTTTCAATAGTTAGGGGAGTATATATTTTGTACATACATAAAAGGAGTTTGCTAGGCTTACCGGCTATGCCAACGCCGGTGAGCACTGCCAGGCAATGCTTGACTGAGGAGGCGGCGCGTGCTCTAGACGATGCAGTGACCGTCGCTCGTCGCCGGAGCCACGCGCAGACTACCTCTCTCCACGCCGTTTCTGCGCTTCTTTCACTTCCATCATCTACCCTCCGCGACGCGTGTGCACGTGCTCGCAGCTGCGCGTACTCACCACGGTTGCAATTTAGAGCCTTGGAACTCAGCGTCAGCGTTTCTCTTGATCGTTTGCCCACCGCCAAAACCCTAGACGAGCCGCCTATTTCTAACTCTCTCATGGCAGCAATCAAACGTTCACAAGCTAACCAAAGAAGGCATCCTGATACTTTCCACATCTATCAACAACTTCAACAACAGAATTCCTCCAACTTCTCGATTTCTACTTTAAAAGTTGAACTGAAGCATTTTATACTATCAATTTTGGATGACCCGATTGTCAGCCGAGTTTTCGGGGAAGCGGGTTTCCGTAGTTGTGATATAAAGCTTGTAATTCTGAATCCACCCGCTATTTCTAGGTTTTCCAAGACTCGTTGCCCACCTCTGTTCCTTTGTTTAACCGATTCGGACAAACGTGGATTTAACTTCCCATTTTCTGGCGTTTCCGAAAAGGGGACTATTGATGAGAACTCTAGAAGAATCGGTGAGATTCTTGTGAAGAAAAAGCTGTAGAAACCCGTTGTTGATCGGAATTTGTGCAACTGATGCACTTTACAGCTTCACCGATTGTGTACAGAAAGGTAAAGGTAGTATCTTGCCTGATGAAATTAAAGGGTTGAGTGTAATTTCTATTGAAAAAGAAATTTCTGAGTTCATTGGGGGAGATGGGAATGAAGAAATGATCAGCTTGAAGTTTAAGGAAGTGAGCGATGTTGTAGAGTGTTGTACGGGGGCTGGAATTATAGTGAATTATGGTGCATTGAAGATGTTTACTGATGACGGGTCAGTGGAATCAGTTAACTTTATCGTTTCTAGGTTCAGTAAATTGGTGGAATTTCATTGCGGGAAATTCTGGTTGGTTGGAGCAGCAGCAAGTTATGACATTTATATGAAGTTCTTGGCTCGGTTCCCTACAATTTTGAAGGACTGGGATTTACATCTCCTTCCCATTACTTCATCCACACCTCCAGTTGGAGGACTATATTCCAGATCCAGGTGGGATTTTCATTTGTATTCTATTGTATATAGGAGATAGTATTATAATGCTTTACAGCATATGACCTATGAGTGACTGATTTTATTTTTAATATCTGAATATGACAAGGTTTCAAATTCTTTTATACGCTTGACTTGAAACGTTTAAATATGGTACCTAAACAGATTTTGAAATGTCATAAAGTTGAACTAGTAATGTTAAATTTGTTAAATTTGTTAAATCTTCATATAACTTCAGAAGTCAACCGTGAAATCTTGTCACTTGGGACTCTGGACGTGAGTTGCTTGAGAACCATGAATACGAAGTATTCTTTGTTAGTGTAATTGGTCTCATCCCTTTTGGTGATTGCCAATGTAATTTTGTTTTTTTGGATGCTTCCTGCAGTATGTGCAATTCATTTCGACACCCATCTTTCTGCAACTTTAATAGAATGATTCTTTGACTTATCAAATAGACTACTAGTAGTAATGTTTTTCTATTATAATGCTTTAGTAGTTCCAGAATCTCATACTTGAGGCAGGTACAGGTTTTCCAGTGTTGCTGCTGGTGGAAGTACATAGTTGATAAATTTATTAGAAGATACCTGACAAGTATTTTATTCACTAGCACAATTTATTAGGTGCAGATCTATTTCTAGATGGATTTTCCAGTGTATAACCTCATCTAGTCCACAAGCATGTTTTCTTTAGACATACCTTGTAACTACAGAATCTGTTTGAATGTTTATCCTGCATTCTTTCAGCCTGACCAGATCTATGTTATTACTATGTTAGTAGCATCACATGCAAATTGCGTATTAAACTGTTTTCTGCTGTAGTATATTGGTTGTAGAGTATCTCTTTGCTTCTTAGCCTTGTATATCCATTGTAGTGACCATCTCTTGAGAAGTCAAGAGTAGTAGACTTGTAAAAATTTGGTACCATTTAGCTGGGGTAAGCTTTTAGCATTTTACTGGCGTCAGCATTGAACATCATGTCTCTTAACTCTGTTCAATTTTTCTTTTTGAATAAGTAAATATAGGTCTCAATAACCTGTCACTTCTTTAAAGACTCAGTATCAGAACCAAACATCCTATTATTGAGAACTAGCTGATATTGGAGCAGGTAATAAAGTGCAAACACAACATAAATGTCAAGCATATCTCATTTCCTCTATTGAAAGCAGTGTCTATAATCAGGAAAGGGATGCCAGGCCATAAATGACCAAGCGTTTCCCCTTTCTGGATTATAAATCTATAGGCTCTTTTACATGTTGCTTAATTGCAAGAGCAGTCTTTGAAGAATAACAGAAGCATAGGGAAGGACTATATCACATTTAAAAACAATCTTATCCTATGTTTTTTCCCTCAAATAATTTCCTTCAAGTACACCACCCATTCCAGACCCCACTTGGGATTACACTGGGTATGTTGTTGTTATAAGATATACGAGCTGCTTTTATTTTGGACAACTAACTAACTTGGTACACTAAAAATCATGTGTACTATCTTTTCCCCTGTATTTAATGTATTAACTTTTCTTATATATTAGACATTTACCTTTATTAGCTAGCTAAGTTATGTACTGGGCAGACTGCTCCATCACTTCCTTCCTTGAAAAAGTTGAACTTGTACATTTGTTAAGTATTGCATGAGACAGATAAAATAATCGAGCATATTTTTTAGGGCGAAGGTGCAAATATACCCCTTACCTTTTCTATTTAGGGCAGATATACCCCTTGTTAAAAAAGTGGTGCATATATACCCCTGCCGTTCCACAATGGTGCAAATATACCCATTTCCCTGACGGATTTTTTAAAACAAGGGAAAAGGGCCTGATTTACCCCTCTACTTTGCAAAATAGTTTATATATACCCCCCATACTATCAGCCCCATTTGGGCCTACCGTTACAATTGTTGCACCATTTGTGAGGCCTGTCCACCGTGGTAAATTGGCTTTCTAAATAAATGCCACGATGGGAATTTGTAACCCAACCCCAATTACCCGTAACCCGACCCATCTCTCCACTAAATATAAATCCTTCAACCCGTTTAATGACCTAATAGGGTCATTTGTTTTCTTCGTTTGAGAGAGTTGGATGACGGCGACTTAGGTCAAAAACCGTGATTTTTTTTAGCTTGCAGCACTCTTGGCTTGTAGCACAGTTTACTTGTATAGCTAGTTTTAGACTAAATATTTTCTGATCTTAGTCGGTTAAGTAGTTAGTTAGGTGGTTAAATTAGTTGACAAGGTGTTGCCAGCTGTAGCGTTAGGCTCATGTATAAAGGTAGGACATTTTAGATATTTCTGATTAATGAAATCAGTTCCCATTTTTCCATCCTTGATCTCCTGTGTTTCTTTTCCCTTTTCCTCCATTAAAACTCCTTTGAAGAAGCTTCGTTTACTTTCATTATCTCGTCAAACAATGCTACCCATAACACAATACTTTAATGGAAAAGTAAGACATTGCTTCATCCAAAAGAAGTTTTTACATTGGACACATTACAACAATACTTCATCCAAACGAAGGCATAACATTAGACACATTACAACATTTAAAATAACATCTCTGTTGCCTTAAAAAAATAAGTCTACCCATTTTCTTAAACGAACCAGACTCGATCCACCCGAACAAATTACCACATGGCTTTAAAAAAATAAGTCTACTAAAAGAATAGGTAGATTTATTTTCTTAAAGCCACGTGGCATTTTTTAATTAAAAAATAAACTAAATAATTTATTTTTAATTTCCGTTAGCGAAAAGGGTATATTTGCGGCATTTGTGTAACGACGGGGTATATATGCACCATTTTTTTAACGAAGGGTATATCTGCTCTAAATCGCAAAGTTGAGGGGTATATTTGCACCTTTTCCCTATTTCTTATTATACTTATGATATAGCACTCGGTTGTCTGGTTTTGGTCCTACATTAATGGAGCACATATGTGATGAAATGGTTTAGCATATCTAGAGAAGAGGCTTCAGCATCCAAGGGATAATTTCAATGCTTAGAACACCATAGACTGTCCTCTCAATGTATCCTTTTTGTTGATCTGTTGCATGTTTAGTCCATGTTTGTGTGGTACATAACAATAGAATCTGCCTAAGCTTCAGTTTTGAGCCCTAAAGTCTTGAATTGTCTGCCTAACCTTCAGTTTTGAGCACTAAAGTCTTGCATTGTTCGACTGTGTGGCTCAAGTTTGACCTTTATTGAAACTTTAACCACAGCTGTTGAGTCTTCGAGGCTTTTGTCACAGTAAAAGCAATGGGTCCTATAGTTTATCACGCACACAACCAAATGCTTTATTCTGATGTGTATGTCAAAAGAAGTTTCTGTTTCTTTTTTTCTTTTCTTCACTAAGTCCCCGTTTCGTTCTTTAATCCACCCAGTAAAACCCCTCCGTAGAGTTCTTAATTGGATTCTGAGTGGTTTGTGCTGATTCAGGGCATATGCTAAGAGGTCTAAATTGTGCATCTTAGCTTCTGACTTTCTGTGTCCATTGGCTCTCATGATCTGGTACTGACATTTGCAGCTTGATGGGGTCATTTGTTCCGTTTGGCGGGTTCTTTTCGACAGCATCTGAGTTTGAAAACTCATGGATAAACAAAAATGAATCTATAGCTCGATGTAACCTTTGCAATGAAAAGTATGAGCAAGAAGTTTCAACTGTGCTGAGAGGAGGACCCACTGGTTCTGTCACTGATCAGTGTGCAACACATTTATCTTCTTGGTTACAAAAGGCTGAATGCGGTCCAAGCAGGGGACTAGTTGGGGTAGAGGTGTGTCATTCAGAGTCAAATTCTTTTGCCTTTCCTGTGATCTTAGTTACATTATGGTTAACTGAGTTTGTGGATGATTGCTTGTAACTCTTTCAGTAAAGATGAGCTCTATCAATTCAGTGCAGGCCGATGAAGACCGCAGATTATTGAATGCCAGATTAGCGGGATTGCAAAAGAAGTGGAATGATATATGCCAGCGTCTTCATAACATACATCCATTTCAACCAGATGCTTCGCAAGCCAGGTCACTTCTTCCCAGTTTTGGTATCTTTCAGAGTTCTGCTACTGGGGGCGAAAGCAGCAACGAAGATTCATTATTGAATGCAAGATTTACTAATCAAAGTTCTATATCATCAGACTTGCAAAATACCTCCTTGATTAATAAAACCATGTCAAAATCAATCGGGTCTGAAGGTGATTCTGATTCCCAAGCTGAAGTACCGGCTCAGAGGTTGGAAACTCAGCAGCTGAATATGGAAAATATATGGACCCCTTACCGTCATGCTCCCCGTGATTTGAGCTTGCCCCTTGATCGAACATTGTCAGCCTCAAATGCTTCCGTTAGTACTGACCTGGGGTTGGGAACCATTTACATATCCACTGTGAGAGAGCCGTGGAAATCCAGTTTTCAGGAGAATCAGGATCGCCATTACTTTTCAGGATCAGTTTCTTCTTCTTCTGTTCCTCAGTTAGACAAGGAGTTGGATGCGAAAGACTTTAAGAACCTTTATAAAGCTCTTTCTGAACATGCATATTGGCAAGAGGAAGCTGTTTATGCCATTAGTCATACTGTCGCCTGTTGCAGAAGTGGTAATGGAAGGCGTCATGGCTCTAGCAAAGGAAATATCTGGCTCAGTTTCCTTGGACCTGACAATGTTGGGAAACAAAAAATTGCGAAAGCTCTTGCTGAGAATGTCTTTGGCAGCTGCGATAGCTTGCTCTCTGTGGATCTGAGCTCTAGTGATGGGATTAGCTGCTCAAATTCTCTACTTAACCATCAAAATCTAAGAAATGGTCACGTGAATCTCAGGGGAAAGACAGTCATTGACTATATCGCAGAGGAGTTAAGCAAGAAGCGTTGTTCTATTGTGTTTCTTGAAAACATAGAAAAGGCTGATTTTCTTGTTCAGAATAGCTTGTCTCACTCTATCAGAACTGGTAAATTTTTGAACTTGCACGGGAAGGAAATCAGCATCAATAACATGATTTTTGTGATTACCTCGAAATCTGCAAAAGTTACTAAAGATTTCTTTTCCAGTAAAAGATGTCTTGAGTTTTCAGAAGAAAAGATATTAGCAGCCACAAACTTGCAGATGCAGATAGCAATTGGATCTGGCAATCGAAATCGGATTGAAGTGAAGAATACAAATTTGTGGATTACTTCAGGAGATAGAACATCAGAATCTTCCCCTGCATATAAAAGAAAGCAGACTGACAACAGTGACTCAAACAATGACAAGTTGTTTCAACTGCCAAAACGTGTGTGCAATGTCCCGAAATCTTCTCTTGATTTGAATATGCCTGTGGAAGAGATGGAGGAGGACAATCAATGTGATGAGTGTGACAGTGACTCTGGCTCTGAAGGTTCAAAAGCATGGTTGGGAGAAATCTTGGAGCAAATGGATGATAATGTTGTCTTCAAGCCATTTGATTTTGGAGCTCTTGCTGAGAAAATCTTAAAGGAAATCAACATAAACCTCCGGGAGATTGTTGGAGTAGATATCAAGCTTGAGATTGACTCAGAAGTACTGGTACAGATACTTGCCGCTGCTTGGTTATCAGACAGAAAGGAAGCTGTTGAGAATTGGGTTGAGAAGGTCCTGTGTAGGAGCTTTATGGAAGTCCGAAGCAGGTTCCAGCATATTGCTGATAGTGTCATAAGGTTAATTAACTGTCAAGGCATTGCTGTAGAAGACCAGGCTCCTGGAATTCACCTTCCGGCTAAAATAACTATAGGCTGATTTTTAGTGAGGTATGTGTTGTAATGTACAAATGCCGTCAATAGCATTTCTGCGTGTTAAATGCCCTGTGCATATATATATTCCTGTAATTTTGTTGATCCTTCTCCAATTGTTTATTGTTGTATCCTTTAGAATTAGGTTATTTTGTCGTAATCTTT
This sequence comes from Przewalskia tangutica, assembly GCA_029844215.1. Taxonomy (NCBI): domain Eukaryota; kingdom Viridiplantae; phylum Streptophyta; class Magnoliopsida; order Solanales; family Solanaceae; genus Przewalskia; species Przewalskia tangutica. Next base: position 40,444,671 of record CM056732.1, on the reverse strand, counting down.
GTACACAAGCATCTGTCTCTATCCCAGACCCTTGGTAGTTGGTTTCTCCCACTTGAAAAGTTTTACCTTTTCCGTTTTTGGGAAAAGCTGGCTACTCCATGTAATGTATGTATGTTTGCTTACTGGAGGATGACCCAAAAAAAAGAAGGGAGGCATCACAAAGATTCTAATGCTATAAAATGTGTTATTTTTGGTTTGTTTAGATTTTACCATTATTATTGCACTGCATGTCTGCATCTGTCTTCCTTTTTTCGATTTTTCTTGTTTGTTGTTTGCTTTCGTTTGGATTTGATATTTATGAATGTTTTTACGGCACACAAAGAACAAACATATTATTCTGCTTATAATTTTAAACCAATGAGCTGAAGGGCTAAAAGTTTTGTGACTGCGTTGTTTAGTAGAATTGTTTTTGGAACCACTGCAAGACACGAGTTTTACATATATGCTATAGATATAAGGATCCCGTTGAAGCTCGGCAAGTGCAAGTCCAAGTCCGAAATCCATTTCGTCTGGACCTGTTGATCCAAGGTGCTTCACATGGTGGGTGAACCTGTTTATCTGACACTTGGTTACTAGTTTCTACCCTCTATAATAAACAAAAGAAAGGGAGGAGGGTGAGAATTAGGAATCCATGAATGTAGCAGTTAGTTTAGTTTAAGCTAGAAATTGCCTTCTTATCCATATCTATCTTATATATTATATTATATCTATCTATATTATTTTAAAAGCATGAATATAAATATTGATTGATCAAAATATCCTTTAAATATTGAACAACTTTTATACTCATTAAGAGGTCTAATCCTATTTCTTATTTAACATACTGTTGAAAATATTTATTAAACGTGAAATAAAGTAAATTCTATTAATGATGAATTGAACAATTGAGGCCCCGCACGTAGGAAATCTTGTTTCCACACACGTGCACACGTATGATCAAGGATCAAAATTTTCTTAATGGAAGAGATATTGTACGTATACGAATTGTTTGAAACTCTAGGTAATAGACGGTTATTGGCCAAATGATGAGTGATTTCACGTTGGTAAATGAAGGAAGAAGTGTATAATGTGTAAAGATGAAGTGAATCAGAAATCACCACGAAATCGAGAAGGGCTGCGGCTCTTCCTCCGAAGGACCGCAACTCTAATTGACGCTTTATCGAATTGAAGCGGCCGACGCCCCGGCGGCCGCGATTTATCGACGCTTCGCCCATGAGTTACTAGAACCGAAGGGCCGCGACTCGCCATCGTTTCCGTTGGAGGTGAATTAAAGCGATTCTTGCCGACTTTGGAGTATTTACTCTCCATTATTTTGCTCATGAATTCGGGCCATTACTGGTCAATTGTAACTCCAAATTCAAGGCATTAACATGGCATTCATGGCCATTACTTAGCCATTTGGAGGGTCATCATCTACACACTATAAAATGAGACACAAGGCTCATTTGGAAAAACACTTGACATCTTACCCTCAACAATTCTCTGAAATTGTCTTCCTCTCTTGCAATCACAAACACTCAAAGATCTTTATTCCAAAGCAAACACTTGAGTTCCCTTTGCTCATTTGTTTGATTGTTGTTTTATCGTGGGAGATAAGTTGTCATTACAACCGTTGAAAGGATATACGAGGCAATATTATCTTAAGGATAGATCAATAATTTGGTCGATTCAGCAAGCCCTCATACTTGATAATTTCTAGATTTCTAACAAATAGTTGTTGTTGTTATTTTTTCGTTCTACACATTACTACTCACAAACTTAAGATAATATCCGCTATTTCAACAACAACATGATTGGACAAGATCAATTCAACCAATTCAACACTGAAATTCCACCGATGCTCAAGGCAATCCCATTGCCTTCAATCCCACTACTCAAGGCACTAACACTGCCTTCAACCCACTGTTTTTGGTACGTCAAGTGCCACCGCCACTGCCTTTGGCACAACCAATGCCTCCACTGCTGCTCCGGACACTTATAGTGCCTTTGCTCCTACCCAAGGCGTCAACAACAACTATACTCGCCGAGGCATTCACAATGCCTTTGACTCCTCGCGGGCGCATCGCCCCAACACCTGCTGGTTTTCACCATGAACGTCCTGAAAAGTTCATGGGTGCTCACTTTAAGAGATGACAACAAAAGATGTTGTTTTTCCTGACGGTTATGGGAATGTCACATTTCCTAACCGAAGATCCTCCACTAGTTGGGGAAGACGTGGACCCTCAGCCAAATAATTTGGCGGGAGGGGGCCAAGGTAACCATGTCGCTGACGACACGAGGATGGTTCACAAAGCATGGAAACATAGTGATTTCATGTGTAGGAACTATATTATAAACAGTTTGTCCGATCCAATATACACGGTATATTGCACCGTTGAAACTGCCAAGCAGTTATGAGACAAACTTCAGTAAAAGTACGACACCCAAGATGCGGGTAGTAAGAAGTTCATCATTGGGAAGTTCCTGAAATTTCAAATGGTGGACAACAAAAGTGTGACATCCCAAGTCCAGAAATTCCAAATGATTCTACATCACCTGGATTTGGAAGGATTAAAGCCCAACGAACAATTCTTGGTTGGGGCATTAATCGAGAAGTTGTCTCCCTCGTGGACTGAGTTTATGAACTATCTAAAACTCAAAACGAAGGAGATGACCCTATATGAACTTATTGTCAAAGTCCAGATTAAGGAAGACAATAAGAAGGTCATGCCAAAGGGAAAACAACCTGCTGAGGCTAAGGAAAACCTGACGAAAGTCAAAGGGAACTCAAGCAAGAAGCGGAAGTTCCAGAAGGAAGGCAAGCCCCAAACAATTGAAAAGTTCAAGGGAAATTGTAACCACTGTGGTATAGTTGGTCACATGGCCAAAGACCGCCGCAAGCTCAAACGTGAGAATAAGGCCAAAGGCAAGGCCTAGGCTAACATCGCCAAGACACGCCACAACGATATGATTGAGGAGTTCTCGGTAGTTCTTGGTTAATCGCCACGACCCGACCAAGCTCGCGATCGGTGCCCTACACAGGCACCTTTCTGATACATCGAGAATAGCAATGAACATACACAACTTATAAAATGCTTAAACATAAAATAACAATTAGCCGATAAGGCCACCTTCCGTACAATATATGCAATAAACAGTACATTTTTTTTCTTAACAACTCAATCCACAAATGTGACTACAGACCTCTAAGAATAACAACTCTGGCGGGACAGGGCCCCACCATACCCCTGAATGTACAATGACCGACAATACCAGGGATAAGCCTTCGGAATAAAGAGGCTTCTCAACATCTGAATAGTGATCCTAAGGGCGAGGATCAAAGAATCACTCACTGCGATTTAACGCGGCTTCAAGGAGGTCGATAACATGTACCAAATATGTGAAACGGAAAATCGTAATGAAATCATAAGTCTATAATAAACCGAGATGTATGATAACTCAATTAACGATAAAGGCCTTACTAACAATGAGAGTAAATAGTAGTATACTTACAATATAAAATAGGAAGCTCACGATCAAAGCAGGACCACCCGCGATGATCATTAAGCAATCCCATTCCCGTGACTATTTCACCCGCATAGTCGCGTGGATCCGCGTGAGGTATTCTCGTAGGACTATTTCACCCGCATAAGCCCTTACGGACTCGCGAGGTATTCCTCGCATAGGTATCCGCCGCACGGGACTATTTCACCCGCATAAGCCTCGCGGACTCGCACGAGGTATTCCCGCATCGTGGGTAGCAAATCCACGGAATATGCAAATGCCACAAACCCGGGAATGACCGTAATGAATAATATACCACTAGCACAAAACCGGCTATCATACATAACATAAGCACTACCGGCTTATCCCACAATATATAAGCAAGTTAAGAATCCCCTAACTTCTTATTATTTTTGTTCACATACACTCTAATCTTAGTTTACTTAAGGCACTAACATGTCTTTTATAAAGATCCGGGAATTTAACCCAAGTACTACATACTTTTACTCTTTAAAACAAATGACTCTTTTTAGTATAACACTTCCAAGATACTATTAACCATAGTATCAAGTCGCAATTACGTTTCAAGACAAGTCACAATACCTTTAGAAATAAAGTTAGGTTTCTAAATCAAGTGACTCATTTTCTTATAAAACCTTAGGCAATTGATGCCTTAAAATCAAATTGCCTTTCATTAAAACAAGTCATTTATCATACTTAAATTACTTAGAGTAAACCATTCTTTTTAACTTTCCATAAAGTTATTATAACCAACTTCCCATAAAGCCGTTATACTAGCTTTATACATTAGCAACTTACATACTTCTTTATAACCAAGAGACTTAAACTTTCCAACAAAACAAGTATCAATAATACTTTCAACATACTTAAAGTCTCTTAACTTTTGAAAGCCAAGATATCCTTAATATTTAACAAGTGAGTTAATTCCCTAACTCAATCAACTTGGACATTCTTAAAATAAGCCCAGGATATCAAATGGACCTAGATTGTCAAAATCTTGTACGTCTACCGTACTATACATTTACAACCTATTCATGCTCAAGAGATAAGAAAGTTCCACATACCTCTTCGATTTAATCCACTTGCTAAGTCCAATTCGCCGTACGTAGTATGTCAACCTATAATGACCATAGTACGTCTATTAACTTCTTACTTCAAACGTAGAATATTCCAAGTGCAAAGTCATTAAATTCTACGGAAAATCGGACAGCACTTCCTTTGTTTCTACATACTTTGTCACCTTTTTCAAGGCCGAATTCAATAACCAAACACGCCACATTTAAGGCTCAACAAAGTAGTTAACAATAGGGGATTACACGCCTACAAGACGTGTAAAATTCCGCCCCACAATTGATATCACACAAGTCCAAAATAAAATGTCCATTCGGCAAAATTAGGGACAACAATACAAATTCGTTTCCAATCCCTTTTCAATCCAAGTGGTTTAATATAACATGTTATCTAGCCACAATTGATTATAACTACTACAATCCTCAAATAGGTAAACATGCGACGATTCTAATTATCGACCAATTTGTATTTCAATTTCAAATGGCTTAACATGTCATTTTCGGATTTGAGCTTCCAAATTTCCATAACACTTATCAATCTTCAACACATATCACATGATCATTTCTAACTTATAATAACATGGAATCTTCAATTACAAAAGTAAGACGAAGATTATACCTTATTTAGCCCAAAAATGCTCCAAGATTACAAGTCGATCCTTAGCAACTTTAGCTCCTCTTTTTGAAATTCTTCTTCCCGCTAAAATCATCTCTACTAATCCCCTATAAGCTTGCCAACATATTTCCTTCTTGTTGCCTTTCCAAAAATCTCATTTAGGCCTAGGGTTTTAACCATTTGAGAGAGAAGAGAAGAGAGGAGAAGATTTGGGTGAAGTCTTGTAAATGATTTAAATCTAGCAAGACATGTCTTAAATAGCCTTTATCTTGTTCCACAAGTTGGGGGGACACTTGTCACCCACCCAGGGGTCCTTTACAACAAATATCTTCTATTTTTACCCTATTTTCGCAAAAATCCGCCCGGCGCGCGCAGCTGCAGCGCGCGGCGCAATTCAGACAATTTCAGGCTTTCCGGCGCCGGCCTGCCAATTGGGCGCCTGACCCTGTCTGTTCTGTCAGCGATCTTGTAACGTCCATAACTTTCTACTCCGATGTCCTATTGACGAGCGGGTTGTTGCGTTGGAAACTAGACTCAATGAAATTCATATTAGGCTTTTGAAACACCTAAAACCCCCAATTATACTAGGAGATATACTGCTTCCAAGTTGACTGAAAAACTGTCCAAAAATATTCTGCCAACTTTTTTTCTTTTTCCAACTTCGAATCTTATTTCCTTTAAATGCGTTCTCATCTCATCCTCTTGGAATTACGGGTGTAACATTCTTCCCCTTAGAAACATTCGTCCCGAATGTTCTTTGAGTCCAATCTAAGCGGATATTGGCATAGTCCGACTACACCCAACATAATCACACTTGCCACACTTTGCACATAACAATACTTATGCTACAACGTCAACCTGAACTCCAAGTGTCGACGTCGGTTATCTGCATAAATCTTCTGCTGACTCTAAGCTTACTAATAATCTTTCTCGGATAAGCTTCGCCTTATCCACAACCCGCTGAATCAAGTCTGGACCAAATAACTGAACATCGCCTATGTCGAACCATCCAACCGGCGATCTAGACTTTCTTACATACAAGGCCTCATACAGGGCCATCTGAATACTGGAAGGGTATTTGTTATCGTACGTAACTCAACAAGAGGCACTAACCCTCCCGACTATTTCTGAAATCAAGAACACAGGCCGAACTATCCTCGAGTGCACGGATAGCACGCTCTGTCCGTCGGTGCGAGGTGTAATGCAACACCGAGACTCACTGTGTCCCTAAAACCCTTCGAAAAACCTCCGGTTATCATGTCGAGCTCATCTGTCTGACATCATAAACGTAGGAACCCGTGCGATCTCACAATCCCCTCGCTATAAAAGCTAGCACGAACCTCGGTAGAGTAAGTGGTCCTAGCAGGAAGAACACGGTGGTTTCCGACCTATTTACCATGACCCCCAGGGAGTCGCACTTCCTTTGAGTACGATGCCACCCTGTAATAAGATCCATTTTAATTACCTCCCATGTCTAAGTCGGGGTATAAATCACCTGTACTAGCCCACTGGGCTTCTGGTGTTCAACCATGACCTGCTACTAATTCGGACACTAAGCAACAAACCCTGCTACGTCCCTCTTCAGGCCATCTTACCAATACATACATCTGAGGCCATGATACATCTTGGTCGACCTCGAACAAAATAAAGCAAGAAGCACCGCGTGCCTCCCTACAAAACTTGCGGCAAGTCTGCGGCATCGGGCACACACAAACTTTTCTCATAACACACGGACCCATCTGGTGCTACACAAACAGGCTCTTCTCTTCTTGGAGAGTCGTATCTCGATATCATATCATAACTGGATCCTCATACTGTCGCCTCTTTACCTCTTCGACGAAGGAAGACTCGGCAACCTCTCGGATCTAAAGCTCCATTAACCTTGGAACAAATAATCGAACCCCTAGGCTCGGTAACTGGTAACTGAAGAATCTCACGGACCACGTCCAGTCTATCTGGCTGCCCATCTGGCATACTACCCTTAGATCCGCGACTAAGAGTATCTTTAATCGTCTTGGCTTTCCTCGGGTGGTATAGGATATCGATATCACAATCCTTGAATAACTCTAACCACCGTCGCCATCGCAAATTCTCTGACCTCGATCTGAGATATCTGGAGGCTTTTGTGGTCTGTACAATTATCCACATGAAGTCTATATATCGTCATGCCCCAAATCTTCAAGGCATGATTTAACCGCCACTCTAAATCGTGAGTGGCGTAATTTCCTTTCCGCTTCCTAACTACCGGAAAACATAAGCTCTATCCTTATCGGGTTGCGTCGACACAGAACCTATTGACACCCAACGTGTTATCATAATAACCTAACCCTCTAGTCTTTCGGAGGTGTTAGAAGCGTAGTCAGTCAACTTATCTTCCAATAGCTGGAAGCCTTTCTCATTCCTGCGAAATATTCGGGTATCCTTAACCTCACTTATGGTTCCTGTTTCCCTTTCTCTGTTGCAACCAAACTTGGTCACTAAACTTAGATTTGATTCCTTTGCTTGCTCCATGGCTAAGACTTCCTGTCAATCACAATTTAGGGGATTTCATTGATCTCGTAAAGTAGTAACCGATTTTCCTTTCCCGGTTGTAGAGCTATAGCTAGGTGTTACCACATTTCTCGAAATGTTCTTACTTCCATTATTTACTAATGGTCTTTACACTAGTCTGGGGTAGTCATAATGTCACGACCCGATCCCGGGCCCGTGACTGGTGCCTTACCCGGGCACCCAAGTAGACATACATCAGAGTAATCAGCGGAATAATAAAACAAGACATGAAATAAATGTAAGCGTAACCGCAGTTTATCGAGAAAAGTTGCCTTTGGCATATATATATGCATCAAGTCCGCGATTACATCCCAACTTTACAGGACTACAGGCCTGCAGGAATGTAAACAACTATGGCGGGACAGGCCCCATACCTGAATGTACAAAATATCTACAACACGGGAGAGTCGTGCAAAGTCGAGCCTCGGAGAAATGAGCTCACGACACGAGTAAGGATCCTAAGAATGAGGATCTATCACCGCTTCCACCTGCGGCATGAGCGGCCAAGGAAAGTCGATCTGGCAGTACCAAGTATGTGAAACTGTAAAGTACTTAAATGAAATCAAAGTATTTTAAAACCATTTACAAATACAACCAGTTCAACCGCACATAGTGCCACCGCATAGACAAGAGCAAAAACAGATATAATGTAACTGGTCTTTTCTAGGCCGCTAATGATCGAAGCAAGGCCAATCGCCCATAGTATCATTATGCGTGCCTAATCCTGGAACTTCCGCAGTCCGCATAGGTCACACAGACCCGCATGAGGTATTCCTCGCATCGGGGGTAGCTAACCCGCGACATCCTCCTGGACTCCCGCAGTCCGCATAGTCACACAGACCGCATGAGGTATTCCTCGAATCATGGTCACACAGACCGCATGAGGTATACCTCGACGTAACACACCCGAGTGATCATCCCGAACTCCCGCACTCGCGTAGTCACACGCATCGCATGAGGTATTCCTCGAATCATAGTCACACAGACCGCATGAGGTATTCCTCGCATCGAGGGTGGCAAGTCCTCGGCATCATAACAAGTCAGGGGGGTATGTGATATAATAACAGTACAACGGGCTTATCGTTTATCAACGTAAGCACAACAAGAATAACCCCCTCACACAACCATCACAAGACACTAACACACGTAGCATCGTAACATGTTTACTTATCAAACCATCTTACTACACTTTCCAGAAATCAATACAAGACTTTCATAAACAAATAAGTAAACCGTTCCTTCTATCTTCCTTAAGTCGTTATACCTAACTTCCCATAAAGCTAGTATAACTCTTTAAGCTTTTAAAACCAAGTATTACTTTTCTTTCAAAAATGATTCATAACTCTTTTGAAATACTTCAAGATTCTTATTATTTAAAACTCAAGTCAAAAGACATCAGAGTAAAACCAATTTTAGTTAACACACGTGCGCTCAGTACTATATATATATATATCAAAAATATCATGCTCAAGAGGATAGGAAGAATCACATACCTCCTCAGCGAAATCCACCTGTCAAGTCGAATATGTCGCGCGCAGAGTATCAACCTATAATAGTCAAATACGTCTATCAACGTCTAGACTACTCTGTAGAATATTCTAAGCGTAAGGTTCTTAATTCTACGGAAAATTGGGCAAGACTTCCTACCCGACAAACTACACAAGTTCATCAGAAATACGATCCATGTAAATCTGATTCAATTCTCTTCTTTCATATTGTTACACCCCGTATTTACAGGACATGCTTTAAGAACGTACGTAAGAACTCACAGGTGTTAAGATTTGAGACTTGTAAAATTTTATCGGAATTATGAAATTGTCGGAAAACGTACTATTGTGACGAATGGGAGGGCGACACGTGTCACCCCCCCTTAGTGATGCCTTGGTCGAAATAGGCATGGCCAAAATGGTCATTGACCATAGTCTTTAGATGACAAAGTCTTGCAAATGTGAGCTTGAGAAAGTTGACTAAGTCAAAGGTCCCATAAGTCTTGATTTTTAAAGAAGAGCTCATCCAAACCACCCATTTGTTTATATCATGACCCTCCATTACACTATATATTACTACTAGTAGTGAGACAAGCCTAACACTTAGCCATATTTACAAAAAAATGGATGAACAAGAAATGGTGCTCTCGGCTTCTTCAACAAGAAGAAATAATTTTTTTCGTTTGTTGTCCATTTAGCTCCCCACTTTAAACCAAGGTTCATGAGTATATTGTAAGTGTATCTCAATAGAAAAATCTCAGAAAAGATAGTTTTCGGGTTAGTCGCAAAGTGAAAACCTAGTGGCTTTTCTAGGTTTTGTTTGGAAGTTTGAAGGAAATTGGTTGGTGTTGTTCTAAGGGTCTCAAGTAGCGGATTAAAGTGTCTTGAAGAGTTTCTAAGTTGCTAAGGAGCGACTTCGGATTTGAAGATTGGATTAAGATTCGTGGAGGTATAATCTTGTTCTTTGAAAGTGTTACAAGATTATTTATATTGTTGTTAGCTTTACATGTTTCTAGCATGAAGTTGATATGTTGAAGTTTATAAGTATTATGGATTGCTTGTAGCTTAAAATCCGAAATGTATGTAAGCCATGTTAAGTTGGATTACAATTTAGTCGTTATTAGAATCGTCGCATGTGGTTGACTTGAAGATTATAGTAGTTATAGTCGATTGCGACTTGATATCTTGTATTGCTAACAACTTGGATTGAAATGGAAATTGGATAAGAATTGATGTTGTAGTGTTTCAAGTTAGCCGAATTGGACATATAGTTGTATTATTTTGATATCGTTTGTGGGGCGGAATTTTACACGTCTAGTAGGCGTGTAATCCCCTATTGTTGATTTCATTGATTGGGCCTTAAAAGTGGCGTGTTTGGTTATTGTATTCGGCCTTGAAAAAGGTGGCAAAGTAAGTAAAAACAAAGGAGGTGCTGTCCGATTTTCCGTAGAATTTAGCGACTTAGCACCTAGAATATTCTACGTTTGAAGTAAGAGGTTAATGGACGTATTGTGACCATTATAGGTTGAAGTACTAAGTATAGCGTATCCTACTTGAAGGATGGATTAGCTATCAAGATTGAAGTACTTTGGAGCATTTTGCTACTTGTCGATAATCGTCGCGAGGTATGTGAACCTCTTCCTTCCTTTGGCATGATTCTATGTATGGAGTATACCTGTGGTATCATTTCATGTTTCCTTTTACTCTTAGAAGTTAAGAGGTAGTTGTGTGATTTGCTCTATGTAGAACTTTTCCTATCTTTTGAGCATGACTAGTTGCATGTATGTAGTACGGTAGACGTACAACACCTTGATATCCTTTAATAGTTTTATGAATAGCCAAGTCGGGTGAGTTAGGAGATTAACTCACTTCTTTGAAAGTATTAAGGATGTCTAATGTTTTTATAAGTTAAGGGACTTGAAGAGTTTTGAAGTATGTGATACTTGTTCCGTTTTAAACGTATAAGTCCCTTGGATAGGAAATTGTTTTTGGCTAAGGCATAAAGTGAATATAACGACTTTATGGGAAGTTGGTTATATTTGTATTATGGAAAGATAAATGACTTGATTTTAGTAAAAAGGCAACTTGATTTTTAAGGCATCAATTGCCTAAGGTTTTATAATAAAAGGAGTCACTCGATTTCTAAGGTTAAGAGACTAATTGTATTTTTGAAAGTTAAGAGAATTGATTTGAAAGTATATAATACTTGGTTTCAAAAAGTAGAAGTCTCTTGGTTACAAAAGGAAAGAGTTTTGTCTTAAACCATAAAGGGTTATAACGGCTTTATGGCAAGTTGGTTATAACGGCTTTATGGAAAGTGAAGAGAATGGTTTTCTCTAATAAAGTAATCAAAGAATTAACTTGTTTTAAGGAAGGGCAATGTGATTTAAAGGTATCACTTGCTTAAAGCTTTTATGTATGGGTCACTTGATTTAGAAGCCGAGAAATGTATTTCTAAAAGTATCGTGACTTATGTGAAATGTACACAAGCCTGGATACTACGGGTGTTAGTATCTTGGGGTTTACACAAAAAGGAGTCTCTTAAAAAGAATGTACGTACGTAGAACTTTGGCCTGTTTAATTGAGAATAATTCTATGTGATGCCTTGATTAGTACTTTGGCTTGATAAATTGAGAATTTGTCTAAGTATGCCTTGATAAGTACTTTGGCTTGTTAAATGAGAATTATTCTATTTGTGCCTTGATAAGTACTTTGGCCTGTTTAATTGAGAATAATTCTATGTGATGCCTTGATAAGTACTTTGGCCTGTTTAATTGAGAATAATTCTATGTGATGCCTTGATTAGTACTTTGGCTTGATAAATTGAGAATTTGTCTAAGTATGCCTTGATAAGTACTTTGGCTTGTTAAATGAGAATTATTCTATTTGTGCCTTGATAAGTACTTTGGCTTGATTAATTGAGAATTAGTCTAAGTGTGCCTTGATAAGTACTTTGACTTGATTAATTGAGAATTGCCTATGTGTGCTGGCGATAGCCTTAGAATGCAAGGATTTTGTTTTATTATGTTGCCGCGACTCTCGGTTGGAGGGCCGGCTGACTTGTTATAAGTTACTTGGACGTACCGACAGTGATGTGGGATTTCACGGGTATGCTTCCGTTATTTGTAGTACTTGGGTTAAATTCCCGGATTTTTATAGAAGACATGGTAGTGCTTCTGTTTTATTTGACGGCTGGTCGAGATAGGGTAAGAGTATAAGTGAGGGGTAAACCCCCAAGATGTTATACCACATTCTCCAGGGTAAGAGTATAAGTGAGGGGTAAACCCCCAAGACATTATACCCCCTGCTTGTTTTGTTTGATGGTCGGTTGAGATAGGGTAAGAGTATAAATGAGGGGCAAGCCCCAAGACGTTATACCACCTTCTCCAGGGTAAGAGTATAAGTGAGGTAGACCCCAAGATGCTATACCACCGCTTTACCACCTTCTCCGTGGTAAGAGTATAAGTGAGGGTAGACCCAAGACGCTATACCACCGGTGGGACTTGGTGTTCATGTATGCCTATTGGTGTATTATTATATCCTGGACTGTCGGCAGTGATGTGGGATTCCACGGGCAGGAGATATATATATGTGTTGTGTATGTGTACGCCGACAGTGAGGTGGGATGCCACGGGCGCGTCACATGATTATATTTTACACTTATAGCTGTCGGCAGTGATGGGGGATTCCACGGACACGCTTGATATTTGTGTGACTTGATCGCGTCCCAGATTGGGCCGAGTAGTAAATGTGCCCTCCTTAAAAGGGCCGGATTATACTTATGGAAGATAAGTAAGTTATATAGAAATGAACTTAATGATTTTTCCTAGTCATGTGCGTAAGAATGTGGCTATAACCTTTATTGAAAATGAGAATAGAGAATAATGTGAAATTAAGTTCATAAGTGGAAATGACACGGCTGGATCTGGTATGTATTTTTTTATACTCGTCCTTGTCATTCTTTTGTCTGATTATGATCATTTCTTGTCGTTATTTACATTCCATATTAAATTTTTGTTATCTTGACCCCGCCGAGTGCGTTAAATGCCATGAGTTTAGGTACCCAGGTTGGTGATCCTTGCTCTTGGGATCTCGGTTCAGTTTTTGAGAGAAAGCTCCATTTGCTCCGGAGGCTTAGCTCTTGGTACGGTTTCCCTGAGGTAGTAGATTCATGTATATTCAGGGTAGGCGGGGCCTGTCCCATGATTGTTCTGTTAAAAATTCTTAGAGGTGCAGAGTCACATTGTGGGTCGGTTTGTAAAGGAGCAGGCAAGCTGTTTGTTGTATTTATATATGTCGGGATGGTAGCTTTATCGGCTAACACATTTGTTTACTTGATTGTGTTATTTTATAAGTTTCATGTATGTTCATTGATTATCTCGATGTATACTGTAAGGTGCCTGAGTAGGGCACCGATCGCGAGCTTGGGTGGTCGTGACACGTATCATCCTATCGTCTTATACTCATTTCTATACTACTTGGTATGTAATTTCCAATTACTGATAGAAGGACAAGATATTTAACTCGACAAACCCAAAATTATCCAAGATATATGTCGATCTGAGCAAGGTTTAGCTCTATTGCACTTGCTCAGATAGCTCAAGAAACCGCTTAGAAGTTTCTAAACAACCTACTTAATACTTGACCCACTATGAAGATTTCCCTAGGGTTTCGTTTTGTGACTAAAGGATATAAAGTAGTATTTACGGGCTTTTAGTATAGAGGTGACTTTGGAATACTACAAGGTATTTGGCTAAGGTATTTTGGAATAGTAACAATACTTGGAGAATACTTTTCTACCAAGGGGGTGTTGCCGGACGAGACAACTAGGAAAGGGGAGGTTGGACGAGAACTAGCAACTAAGGGAAGGATTTTGGAGACTTGGAAGTTGTGTTTGTGGATGAAGAAGTCTTGCACTAAAGGGGTATTTATAGGACTTTCAATGGCGAAGATCAAGCATGTGGATGGTGTAGATTTGGACATGTGCAACCTTATCTATCTACTCCACAAATATCTAGCAAAACATTGACCAAATGTTTAAGGCCTTTAACATGGCAAGCGTGCCAGAATTCGTCCACAATGCAGTCCACTTGAGGTGACACATGTCGCCTCTCGTTGATCAAAATATTTCATCTCTCGGAAAAATCCAAAATAAATAAATTCTTGAAAACGTAAAATTCCCCTGAGTTGGAAAATTTTCCGTCGGAAAAACAATTCTTTTAAGTAGGAAGCTCACAATTTTCGTCCCTAACATAATTCGGGCTTACAATTATCGTGCGTCCTCACATACATACTACGGAAATCGAGGTATAACATTCTCCTCTCAGAAACATTCGTCGAATGTTCCTTATTTCTGAGATAACGATAAAGTTCCCATGCTTAAGCGGTTTGCAAATGCCACACATTGCCACAATCTGACACTTAAGTACATATGAAAATTAAAAATCAAGTAGGAAAGTGAGTTACGGAGGTGTGGGGAATAAGTGAGATACCTGCGCCTCATGTCCTCCTCTGCTTCCACGTTATCTCCTCCTTGTTCTCGTTCGCCATAAGACCTTGACGGAAGCCACGTCCGCCGTCCAGAACCGCTAACTTTGACGATCGAGTATCGCTATGGGACTCTCCTCATACGATAACCCCTCGGTCACTGGACATCGTCAATCGGGTGTACTCAGATGGATCCCGATACATCTCGCCGGCATAGAAACATGAAAAGTCGGATGCCTTGCCTCCGGATCGGACGGCGGATCCAACTCATAGGCAACCTTGCCTACCTGCGGACAATCGATAAGGCCCGATGTACGCCGGTGAGCCCTTTCTTCCCAAACCTCATCACACCGCCATGGGTGACACGCGAGAAAACCAATCATCGACCTCAAACTCGGATCTGACGGCGATGATCGTGCTCGACTTATGTCGACTCACGGTATCGATAGCGCTCTGGATAAGCCGCCTTATCCGGCACTCTGCTGTATCAAGTCGGCCCAACCAATGAACCTCGCCCTCAAACCAGCCTATCGGCGATCTGCACTTCCTCATACAAGGCCTCATGGCGCCATCGAATCTTTGGGTGGTAGCTATTATTATCGCAAACTCTCTGAGGCAAATGATCCTCCGGCTACCCACGAGTCAATAACACGGGCTCGCGTCATATCCTCGAGTGTATGCGGATGATGCGCTCACTTTGTCCGTGCATGCGAGGATGGAATGCGATCTTGAGGCTTACTGCGTCCCTAATCCCATGCGGAAAGACCTCGGAAGTTAGCCATAAGCGGGCTCCTGCATGCGATATGATAGAAATAGGGACACCATGCGGTCTCATGATCTCTCGGATGTAAAGTGCGGCATAATCCTCGGCGAAAAGGTCGTCTTTGGAAGAAAGTGGGCTGATTTCGTCGACTGTCGGCGATAACGGATAGAATCATATTTCCTCGGTGCGAGGTAACCGTGATAAAGTCCATGTTGATCACCTCCCACTTCAGTCGGGATCTCATCGTCTGCGCAATAATCCACGGGCCTGCGGTGCTCTGCCTTCACTGCGACAACACGGGCGCGAGCCAGCTTCTGCAGCGTCCTCTTGAGCCGTCCCACCAATACGGATCGAGGTCGTGGTACATCTTTGTCGACCGGATGGATAGAATAGCTTGGCTGTGTGCTTCCCTAGAACACTGCGCGAAGTCACGAAATATCTGGAACACACAACACGCCCTCAAACCTTAGCACCCGTGGTGCTACCTCAGGACCCTTCCCTCCGCGAAGAGCGTATCGCGTCTGAGTGTCAAGCGGATCCTCAGCTGTTGCCTCTTCGCCTCGCCGGCGATGGAAGACTCGGCAACCTCTCGAACTCGAAACCATCGCTATCGAGAACCAATCAATCGGACTCCAGGCTCGCTGGCTGATGTATCTCGCGGACCATGCCCCTCTCTGCTGCACATCGATAGACTTCCCATCGACCTACGACTAAGGGCATACGCCCGCATTGGCCTTCCTGGGTGAGTGCAGGATATCGACATCATAATCCTTGAGTAACTCTAACCACCGTCTGCATGCCGTAAGTTCGGCTCATACGAGTCGGCTTGATCAAAGGTGCGAAATAGAAGCAAACTTCTCGGCGAACCTCAGATAGTAACTGCGAGGCCCGAGCTGCGCCTCTGCCGGAGTAGTAGGTCTAGGCAAGTCTGTTGCCTCGATCTTGGCGTATCCACCCGAATACCATCAGCCTACAATGTGCCCAAGAAAAGCCACGAAACCAAAACTCACATTTGGAAAACTTGGCGTACAAGCTGCTGGTCTGGAGAACTCTCGGCCACGATCGCCAAATGCTCGCGTGCTCGCGCTCTGGCGGGAATAAACGAAGATGTCATCAATGAATACTATCACAAGCGTATCCAAAAATGGTTTGAACACTCGGTTCATCAAATCCATAAATACCAGGAGCATTGTGTCACGACGTTCGGGCGTGGTAGTGCCTTACCGGACACCAGTAGCTAAACATCGAGTAACCGGGAACATAACGAGACATGAAATAATAAAAGTAAGAATAGTCTATCGAGGAAAAGTTGCCTTTGGCATATATATATCATTACCCAATAGTGAGCGATTACAATCCCAAAATGCGGGACTACGGACCTCAGGAAATGTAAACACTCTGACGGGACGGGGCCCCATCATACCCACGAATGTACAAAACATCTACAACACGGGAAAACCATACGAAAGTCGAGCCTCGGAAAAATGGAGCTCGACACGAGTAAAGATCCTAAGGCGAGGATCCGCTGCTTCCCTTTACTGCGGCATGAGCGGCCCCGAAGAGTCGATAACAGTACCAAGTATGTGAAGCGTAAAGCAGGATATATACACATATATAAAACCATAACATTTTTAAAACCAATTCGCAAGTATGTATGAAAATAGCAGGTTAGCGCACATAGTGCCACATCCTGACCAAGAGCAATAATAGGTATCTTTATGTGAGTCTTTTCTAGGCGCGAATGATCGAAGCAAGGCGATCGCCCATAGTATCATTATCATGCCTAATCTTGGACTCATGATCGCATAGCCACCTAGGCCGCGTGAGGTATTTCGCGTCGAGGGTAGCTCTCGCCGGCGTAAATCACCGGACTCCGTAGTCGCGTAGCCACATAGACCGCGTGAGGTATTCCTCGCACTAACACGGAACTCCGTAGCTCGCATAGGTCCCTGGACCGCGTGAGGCATTCCTCGCGTCGAGGCGACAACCCCGGTATAACATGTCGAGATGTGGGTGGTACAATACTAGCATAACGACTTATCGTTAAACAACATAAAGCGCAATAAGAATAACCTCTTTATACAATCATCACAATAATCGAGCACAATGACTAATCGTTGAACAATATAAGCATAACAAGAATAACCTCCTTACGTGGCGTTAAAGATACTAACACACGAGGTATCATAACATGTCTATCAAACCAACTTACCATACCTTCAGACAATATTTCAAGCATTTGATAAACAAATAATAAAAACCGTTTCTTATCCTTCTTAAGTCGTTATACCTAACTTCCCATAAAGCTAGTATAACCCAAGCTTTTGTAAAACTTCGGTATTACTTTTCTTAGAAAATGATTCATAACTCTTTTTGAAATATTCAAGATTCTTATTATTTAGAACTCGGTCAAAGATATCAAAGTAAAACCAAGTTGGTTTAGCATGCGTCGTCTAGTACTATATATATATTTGGAAAATATCATGCTCGAAGGGATAGGAAGAATTACATACCTCATCGGCTAAACCCACTTGCCAGTCGGATATGTTGCGTGCAAAGTGTCAACCTATAATAGTCAAAACACGACTATTAACCTCTAGTTTTTAGTGGAATTCTTCTAAGTGAGACTTCTCTTGCCTCTGAGAAAATTGGGCAGCACTTCCCGTTTTACTCAATTCTCCATTTTTAACAAAGCGATACTTGATGGTAGCGTGCCATAAATAAGGCGCATTACTTTCGATCGATGGGAAGGGGATAACACGCCCAAGCGAACGCGATTAACAATCTCTCGCCATAAATATAATAAGTAAAAGAAGGGGATTACGCGCCCAGCAGTAGCAGCGGTTTACTATCTCGCCTTCAAAATAACAATAAGTAAAAGAAGGGATTACGCATGACAGTAGCGGTTTACTATCTCGCCTTCAAAATATCAATAAGTAAAAAGAAGGGGATTACGCATGACAGTAGCGGTTTACTATCTACTTCAAAATAACAATAAGTAAAGAAGTCCAAAGTAACAAGTCCATAAAATACTTCCAATATATGTATAATATCATATATACATAACAATCAAATTCACAAAGAGTGTAAGGCGCATTACCTTAATACTAGCCCAACAATATCCAAGATTTTAAAGTCGTTTCAAAGCAAGTATTAGCTCCAAACCTTTGTGTTTTAGCTCCAATTTCTTGTGTTCCAACTCACCATAGTTTACCCTTAGAAGTTCCAACCAACCTCTATTCAAGAATTTGACTCAAAAAGGTGAAGAACACTTGGTCTTCAAAACTGTCCAGTTTCAGTTTTGGTGGTGTTTTAGAGGCTATAGGTGTGAAAATCTCATCTAACTCTTGGTTGGTGATCTTCCTAACATACTATGGAAGAACACTTATAATTTTAAGAGTTTTTGGACAACTTTAGGTAGGGGAGGGGGCTGTTTAGACGAGATCAACTAGGGATGAAGGGAGAGGAAAATATTTTCCAAGACTTGTAATGTTTAAGTGTGGATGATTTCATCTACTTAGGGGGTTTATATAGCACTGACCAAGGGAGGATTAACACAAGTGTAGGGTGGAGATGAAGTGTGTAAGAGCCTTCCCACACTTGTCTTACTAAAGTTAGGCAAGTCTTGACTAAGCAAGACTTGCCCAAATCCTTCCATTTTGCCGTCCAAGCCATGCCAACTTGGCAAGACTTGTTGGCCACTTGTCTTGCCAACTTGTCCATCCATTTTCGTCCACTTGGCCCAATCCATGGGTGACACATGTCTCCCTCCTCTTGGTCCAAAATATTTTATCTTTCGAAAGAATTCCATAGTCGTAAAAATATCAGCGTAAATTTTCTTCTGAGTTGAAATAACTTTAGTGGAAATCAATTCTATCATTCTTACCTAATTAGGGCATATACGTTAAATGCGTGCGTCCTCATCGTACTCCGGAACCACGGGGCATAACATTCTCCCCTTAGAAACATTCATCGAATGTTCCTTGAACTCGATAACTCAGATAGTGACATAGTCTCCCATAATTTGAACAACTATCAAAATGCCACATACGGCCACAAAAGAATACTTAAGTACATATGACGATTTAAATTAACCGGTATGAAAGTGAGTTACCTCGAGGTGTGGGGAATAGGTGGGGATACTTCTGCCTCATTGTTATACCCCGTAGTTCCAGGGTATGTATGCGAGGACGTACGTACGAGAATACGACAGAAAGATTGAAAAGGAAGAAAGAGGCGATTTTTCCACGGAAAAGTTTCCGGTTTTTGTGAAGGAAAAAGGTTCGTTAATGGGAATTGGATTCCCAGATTTGGTATTCGGACTTCTGGAATATTAGAAATTATGGAATTTTATTTTTGGAAATGGTCACGTGGGGCCCACGGGAGAAATTCTGATTTTGTGGGGCCCAGCTTTGTTTTGAGATTTTGGCCATTGTGGATATTTTGGAAGATGTTTTATTTTGGGCCAATAGGAGGTGACACGTGTCACCCCGCCTAGGTGGCTTGGCGAATGGCATTTGTGCCTGACTTTGGTTAAGTCGTTTTTGGCGAAGCGTTTTACATAACTTGCGAGAGGAAAATTCCGGCTATGTCTTTTCTTATTTTTGCGGATTTTTCCGAGAGGCGGAACATTTTGGACCAACGAGAGGCGACACTGGCACCTGCCGTTGGTGAGCAAAGTGGGCGCGTGGGCGATTTGGGAAGGCAAGTGGGAGATATTTTTGGTAGATATTTTGTGTGCAAGTTGGCTAGGTACACATGGGTGAATCTTGGCCTACACTTGCCTAACACTTGGTGTAATCTTGGCCATTGGTTGGCTTTCACTTGACTATAAATACCCTCCCTTTGAAGACTAATTCATTCCTGAGTGCCTAAGTCTTGAAAGCTTCTTCCTTCCCCAGTGTAGTGTCTTGGCGAGAGCCCTCTCTCCCCCTTGGCCGAGAGTCCCCACAGTGGGGTAGGCCGAGGGTAGACACCACTCCTTTGAGGTGCTAGTAGTGGGGTACCCACTGCTAGTTGCTTTAGTATAATACCCACTGTGGTATAGAAATACTCTCAGTATTGTTATAATGCCCAAATACCTTAGTAGTATACCTTGTAGTATTCTAAGGTTATACCTATCTGAAAAGCCAGAAATACTATTATACTTCCGTCGGTCCACAAAACCGAAACCACAGGAAAATCTCCATAGTCAGTTTGGAGTATTGTGTAGAAGTTGGTTAGAACTTCTAAGGGTGGTTTAGAGCGGGTTGGGCGCTCGGAGTTGGAGCTAAGCGTTGCTAAGGATCGACATTTATACTTGGATAATTATGGGCTTATCGAGGTAACTATCTTGTCCTTTTGTAATTGGATATTACATGTTGTAGGAATATATAGTTAAAGTATACTATATATATATAGCGAACATAGCTTGTGGCAATGTCCTTGGACTTAAGCACGAAGAAGCGACTGTAATTACATGGGGCGTATTACGATGAGACTTGTGTAGTAGTCGTGGAGTAGAATTGTGCAGTTAGGGTTAGATGTATAACCCACTGGTTGGCTTGGTGGCCGGCCTCGATAGAGAGGAGGTTTACGCTGTTGCGGGGAGAGTCTTGCGAATTTTGTAGAATGTTCTGCGATGAGATCTAAATGTTAATAAAGCGCCTTGTGGCCTTATAGGTTGATGTACTACGTGTGGCGCGATCTACGTGGCTTAAGGGGTAGCGGCGTTTGGAAGTACTTGGGCGTTTTGCTGTAGTCGATACTGCGTCGCGAGGTATGTGAACCTCTTCCATCTCTCTAGCATGATATGTGTGAACTATGTAGTGCGGTGAGCGTCATGTGCTAAATGTGTTTGAGTGGTTTAAAACATAAAGTGTTATAACGGCTTTATGGGAAGTTGGTTATAACGACTTTATGTTAGTAAGAAAATACATGTGGTTTTAAAAGGTAAGCGATTTGAACTATAAGCGGCTTGTTATATGATAAGAAAGAACTTGAAGTATTTTCAAAGATTTTTGAATCATTTTGAAAGGAAGTAATACTTGGTGTTTGAAAACTTAAGAGTTATACTAGCTTTATGGGAAGTTAGGTATAACGGCTTAAGAATGCTTTCTTGATTTGAAATCGGAATGTGTATCGACAAACCAACTGCGGCGTTAATAAAAGGAAATGTTTTGAATAATTAAGTATTATTAAAACGGTAGAAACTTCATCTGCATAGAAGCTAAGATGAGACAAAATGATATTTCCTAGATCATGTTTCTTTGTAATAAGATTGTTATAAACAAGAATATCCTACTCACATATAAGGCTTATGTTTCTCAGTTGTTTAAAAGAGAATTATATTCTTAAATGAATAAGACTATGAACTACGAAACCTTTCTAAAATAAGAAAGCGTGAACATTTGAAATTAGGCAAACTTGGACGTTTGAAAAATAATGTTGTTACTTGATTTTACAAGGGTAAGAGTTTTGGTTTTCTTAAAATGACAGTCACTCTAGTTTATACTACGGGTATTGTGTGACTTATGTGAAATAAACAGATCTTTTTTTAATATTTTAATGTGTGAAGTACTTTTGGGATAGATACCCGAACTTGTTAGTAGAAAGTACCTTGTGTGAATAACTTGATTGTATGGGTTTGTGATAGCCTTGAAATACTGTCTGGTTGCTTTGATAAGTTAACGGTTTAGGATGCTACGTGTGTTAGTATCTTGTGCTGTTTGTGTAAAGCGGTGTCCCTTGATTGGGCTTCTTAACTATCGGTCGTTATGATAGTATGGTGGCATTCATCTCTTGAGATGATTAGGGTTAAGCGCCCTCCGTGCGGGGTAGACTTCGGTGATGCAGGACCGTGATTCGAGAATACCTCATGCGGGTCTGAGGGCCTATCTTGAGCTACGAGAGTTCGAGGTTAGTGTCGTCCTTTATGGGCATGCGGTCGCTTGTGGCGTGCGGACTCGAAAGTCGGGGCGATCTTAGGGAGTAGCTACCCTCGATGCGGGAATACCTCATGCGGGCGATGAGATTGGCCTATCGCGGAGGCTGCGGGAAGTTCGAGACTGAAGCGCGCATTAGATCTGCGGGCAAGTGGCGGCTTTGATCATGTGACGATGCAGGCAGATCTTATAATCTGATTTATGACCTTGTTGATGCGTAGGTGTTAGTAGTCGGCTATGCCTTACGTACTTACCATGCAGTTTATTAGGACACGGTGGGACACGGTGTTCATATGTATTCCTTGGTGCTTGTATATCATAAAGCTGGCGGTGAGGAAGGTATTCAGAGCACGATTGATGTTGTGGGCGTGAGACCCGTTGTTAAATTGAGTGATGACTTGAGGTGTGAGTCACGACTTGACATGGCCTTATTTATGGTGAGCGTAGTTTGGTTATCATACATGTCTCTGCGCTTATATAGACTACTATGATTTCATTTCTGTATTTATTTTTAGTTTCACATACTCGGTACTGTTATCGACCTCCTTGAGGCTGCGTTCATGCATGAGTTGAGGTACATCGATCGTTGATCCTAGCTCTCGAGTCACGATTCAGCGTTTGGGAAGCTCCGTTTCTCGGAGGCTTATCGGTGGTATAGTCACATCGTAGTAAGTGTTTACATTCGGGGTTTGGCGGGGCCACTGTCCGCCGTTGTGTCGTATCATTCTTAAGTGCATGAAATCTTTGTTGTGGCGGGGTTGGTAAAAGGATTAAAATTTGTTCATTTGTAAAAGAGTTGATGGTTATATATATGCGAAAGGCAAGTTTCCTGATTATTGTTTTATATTTACATTTATCTCGTATTGTTGTTTTATGTTCTGATTACTCGATGTTGTGTCACTAGGGTGCGGGGTAAGGCACGATCCACGGGCCGGGCAGTCGTGACAAAAGTGGTATCGAAGCGATTAATCCTCGGAAAGTGTCTGAACCGCGTCGATGAAGTCTTGATTATCGGGGTGTTGTGCACCGCGATAATCGAGGCTATAGGATATTTAGGATTAGTTTCTATTCTTCTCACTCTGAGATCGTGCCTTAGAGTGTGTTGTAAGTTGGACCCTCGGCGAAATTATTTCCACTTATCGTTATGCCTCGCGTAGGCAACACGGGCCGGGAGGGCGGCCGAGAGAGGCTGCGAGTAGAGTTCGGAGGAGGGTGGCGAGGCGCAGGCCAAATCATTACCTAGGGTAGTGCTTCGTTCGGGGATTCTGCGGCGTCACTGGCCCGTGAGTTTAAGCATGGCGGCGGCGGTTCCTCTGCGGCGTGATATGTGAACGCCAGTTCCACGGCCGGAGCGAGTATAGATTGCGAGAGACAACGCATTTACTAGTATGGATTTGGCTGCAGAGAGTCCGATGTATCGCGAGTCTTGATGACTACCTAAGAGAAGGTTGTGCAAGAGTAACCGCTGATTGAAGGCTTGAGCATGGCACGTATGCGGGCTTATGCGCGGCCAGAAAGCGTAGAAATCGGCGGGTTAACGGGGACAGCGAGAAGAGGGCGGGCGGCAGTCGCCGGTAACTTTCAAGGTGAGTATACCTTAAGTGCTATGTTCTGATAGCAGTGTGTTAGTTGTGAAATTATTCCTTCGGGGAGCTAGTGTTTTGCGCAATGCCGGGTCGGGTTGAGGCCATGTTGCGGGTCAACCCGCGGCAGGTATGGTGGTGGGGTCAGTTTGTGGTGGTCCCGCCTTGTGGTAGTCACGAGGTGTTAGGCGAGTTTAGTTAACCAGCGTATGAGTTCGTGGATGCGTTCGACCGGTGGTCGGGCGATAGATGAGCCCGTCGTGTCCTTGATCGGGACCGTTTTACTCATTTGTGTTGGGTTATCAAAAGGTTATGAGGTTGCAGGGTGCGCCTTCACCTTATGAGACAGTGGAGCGTGGTGCAGTCTGTTTCTCTTCGGAGTTTGTACGAGCGGGGCTAGGAACTTCGGTGAGTCTCGTGCTCGCGCTTCGGGCGGTGTTTTGATTTGGGGGTATTGTGAGGATCGTTGTCTCGGTTGAAGTGTTTAAGCTACCATTTCGGTCGGATGTCGTCTTGTGGCGCCTTGTAGAAGCGAAATGCAATGCAAGTTGCGGTCGATTGGTTCGATGTTGGCGGGGTTGGATAGTTAGTTGAGCTTGTTCCGTGGTATGTGGATAGTGAAGCTTGTCTAGAAGAAGTTACGGCGGCTCGGAGGAATCGTGCGGATAATCGGCGGCGGCTTAGAGTTGAGTTGACGGTCGGTCTTCTTGAAAGTACCACCGGACGAAGTGTGGCGAGTTTTGAAGCGAAGGAACTTAGCGAGTTACTTTGGGCCTTTGTGAGTTCATGTGAAGAATAGGCGAGTTGCACATATGTTAGCATTTGCCGTCCGACTTAGGAGGAAGGGCGTCCGGTCTTCGTATTGTTATGTTGGAAAGTATCGAAGATCCATCGAGAATGTTCGATTAATGATGACCACGTTAGAGATAGTAACCCGAGTTTTGGATACTAAAGCGATATCGAAATGTGATAAGAATTAGTGTCACGGCGAACGGTGATCGCATGCGGCCGGTACCATTTGTTGGAGTCGTTGGAGCAAGGCTCGCGGCAAAGTGACAAAGTGGTATCTCAGGCAAAGTGGCAAAGTAGTATTATTTGTGGTGATGTAGAGGTGTTTCCTCGTGGACTTAGATGTAAGTTTTGCGCAGGTGTTTCCATGTCCAGGTATGGCAGGATTGTTCGTAAGTATAGTAATGAAGACTATATTGGCGCGCGCGTTTGTTTTGAGACTTAGAAGGAACATTCGGGACGAATGTTTCTAAGGAAGGGAGAATGTTATACCGTAGTTCGAGGTATGTATGCGAGGGCGTGCGTGCGAGAATCTGACGAGAAAGATTGAAAAGGAAGAAAGAGGCGATTTTCCACGGAAAAGTTTCGGTTTTGTGAAGGAAAAAGGTTCGTTAATGGGAATTGGATTCCCAGTTGGTGTCGGACTTCTGGAATATTAGAGAATTATGGAATTTTATTTTTGGAAATGGTCACGTGGGGCCACGGGAGAAATTCTGATTTTGTAGCCAGCTTTGTTTTGAGATTTTGGCCATTGTGGATATTTTGGAAGATGTTTTATTTTGGGCCAATAGGAGGGTGACACGTGTCACCCCGCTGAAATGGCTTAAGCCGAATGGCATTTGTGCTGACACCGGTTAGAGTCGTTTTCGGCGAAGCGTTTTACATAACTTGCGAGAGGAAAATTCGGCTATGTCTTTTCTTATTTTTGCGGATTTTTCGAGAGGCGGAACATTTTGGACCAACGAGAGGCGACACTTGGCACCTGCCGTTGGTGGGCAAAGTGGGCGACACGTGGACGATTTGGGAAGGCAAGTGGGAGATATTTTTGGTAGATATTTTGTGTGCAAGTTGGCTAGGTACACATGGGTGAATCTTGGCCTACACTTGCCTAACACTTGGTGTAATCTTGGCCATTGGTTGGCTTTCACTTGACTATAAATACCCTCCTTTGAAGACTAATTCATTCACAAAGTGCCTAAGTCTTGAAAGCTTCTTCCTTCCCCCAGTGTAGTGTCTTGGCGAGAGCCCTCTCTCCCCCTTGGCCGAGAGTCCCCACCAGTGGGGTGGTAGAGGTAGACACCACTCCTTTGAGGTGCTAGCCGTGGGGTACCCCACTGCTAGTTGCTAGTATAATACCAGCTTTGTGGTATAGAAATACTCTCAGTATTGTTATAATGCCCAAATACCTTAGTAGTATACCTTGTAGTATTCTAAGGTTATACCTATCTGAAAAGCCGAAATACTATTATACTTCCGTCGATCCACAAAACCACTAGGAAAATCTCCATAGTCCGTTGGAGTATTGTGTAGAAGTTGGTTAGAACTTCTAAGGGTGGTTTAGAGCGGGTTGGAGCGCTCGGAGTTGGAGCTAAGCGTTGCTAAGGATCGACATTTATACTTGGATAATTATGGGCTTATCGAGGTAACTATCTTGTCCCCCTTTTGTAATTGGATATTACATGTTGTAGGAATATATAGTTAAAGTATACTATATATATATAACTGAACATAGCTTGTGGCAATGTCCTTGGACTTAAGCCTGAAGAACTGAACTGTAATTACATAGGGTGTATTCTGATGACTTGTGTAGTAATGCAGTGGAGTAGAATTGTACCGTTAGGGTTAGATGTATAACCCCCCCCGGGTTGGCTTGGTAGCCGGCCTCGATAGAGGAGGAGGTTTACGCTGTTGCGGGAGAGTCTTTGCGAATTTTCGGTAGAATGTTCTACGATGAGATCTAAATGTTAATTAGCGCCTTGTGGCCGTATAGGTTGATGTACTACGTTTGGCGCGATCTACGTGCCTTAAGGGGTAGCCGGCGTTTGGAAGTACTTGGGCGTTTTGCTGTAGTCGATACTCGTCGCGAGGTATGTGAACCTCTTCCTATCTCTCAGCATGATATGTGTGAACTATGTAGTGCGGTGAGCGTCATGTGCTAAATGTGTTTGAGTGGTTTAAAACATAAAGTGTTATAACGGCTTTATGGGAAGTTGGTTATAACGACTTTATGTTAGTAAGAAAATACATGTGGTTTTAAAAGTAATCGATTTGAACTATAAGCGGCTTGTTATATGATAAGAAAGAACTTGAAGTATTTTCAAAAGATTTTTGAATCATTTTGAAAGAAGTAATACTTGGTGTTTGAAAACTTAAGAGTTATACTAGCTTTATGGGAAGTTAGGTATAACGGCTTAAGAATGCTTTCTTGATTTGAAATCGGAATGTGTATCGACAAACCATCTGCAGCGTTAATAAAAATGTTTTGAATAATTAAGTATTATTAAAACCGGTAGAAACTTCCATCTGCATAGAAGCTAAGATGAGACAAATGATATTTCTAGATCATGGTTTGTAATAAGATTGTTATAAACAAGAATATCCTACTCACATATAAGGCTTATGTTTCTCAGTTGTTTAAAGAGAATTATATTCTTAAATGAATAAGACTATGAACTCTGAAACCTTTCTAAAATAAGAAACGTGAACATTTGAAATTAGGCAAACTTGGGCGTTTGAAAAATAATGTTGTTACTTGATTTTACAAGGGTAAGAGTTTTGGTTTTCTTAAAAGGGCGATCACTCTATTTTATACTACGGGTATTGTGTGACTTATGTGAAAAAGCAGATCTTTTTAAGATTTTAATGTGTGAAGTACTTTGGGGATAGATACGAACTTGTTAGTAGAAAGTACCTTGTGTGAATAACTTGATTGTATTGGTTTGTGATAGCCTTGTAATACTTTCTTGTTGCTTTGATAAGTAAGCGTGTTAGGATGCTACGTGTGTTAGTATCTTGTGATGTTTGTGTAAAGGGGTTTCCGCGATTGTGCTTATTAACTATCGATCGTTATGATAGTATGGTGGCATTCGTCTCTTGAGATGATTAGGGGTTAAGCCCTCCGATGCGGGGTAGACTCGGTGATGCAGGACCGTGATTCGAGAATACCTCATGCGGGTCTGAGGGCCTATGCGGGCTACGAGAGTTCGGGTTAGTGTCGTCCTTTATGGGCATGCGGTCGCGTGGCGTGCGGACTCGAAAGTCGGGGCGATCGGGAGTAGCTACCCTCGATGCGGGAATACCTCATGCGGGCGATGAGATTGGCCTACGCGGAGTGCGGGAAGTTCGAGGACTAGGCGCGCATTAGATCTGCGGGCAAGTGGCGGCTTTGATCATGTAATGATGCAGAGCGGATCTTATAATCTGATTTATGACCTTGTTGATGCGTAGGTGTTAGTAGTCGGCTATGCCTTCGTACTTACCATGCAGTTTTATTAGGACACGGTGGGACTGGTGTTCATATGTATTCCTTGGTGCTTGTATATCATAAATGGCGGTGAGGAAGGTATTCCACGGGCACGATTGATGTTGTGGGCGTGAGACCCGTTGTTAAATTGAGTGATGACTTGAGGTGTGAGTCACGACTTGACATATTTGCTTATTTATGGTGAGCGTAGTTTGGTTATCATCATGTCTCACGCCTTATATAGACTACTATGATTTCATTTACGATTTATTTTTAGTTTCACATGCACAAATTTGTTGTCTTGACCTCGCCCGAGGCTGCGTTAAATCCGCGAGTTGAGGTACATCGATCGTTGATCCTAGCTCTCGAGTCAGTTCGGCGTTTGGGAAGCTCCGTTTCTCGGAGGCTTATCGGTGGTATAGTCCCTGTCGTAGTAAGTGTTTACATTCGGGGTTTGGCGGGGCCTGTCCGCCATTGTGTCGTATCATTCTTAGAAGTGCATGAAATCTTGTTGTGGCGGGGTTGGTAAAAGGATTAAGGTTCATTTGTAAAAGAGTTGATGGTTATATATATGCGAAAGGCAAGTTTCCTGATTATTGTTTTATATTTCATTTATCTCGTATTTGTTGTTTTATGTTCGTGATTACTCGATGTTGTGTCACTAGGGTGCGGGGTAAGGCACGATCCACGGGCCGGGCAGTCGTGACACTCGTGTCCTCCTCTCGCTTCCCGTCATTTCCTCTCTGTTCTCGTTCGCCATAAGACTTTGTGGAAGCCACGTCCTTTGTCATGATCGCCTAACTTTGACGATCAAGTATCGCTATGGGAATCTCCTCATACGATAACTCCTCTTTCACCTGGACATCATCAACCGGGTGTACTCTGAGCGGATCTCGATACATCTCTCCGGCATAGAAACATGAAAAAGCGGATGTCGCCTCGGATCGGACGGCGAGATCAACTCATAGGCAACCTTGCCTACTCTACGGACAATCTGATAAGGCCCGATGTACCTTGGTGAGCTTCCTTCTTGCCAAACCTCATCACACCGCCGTGGGTGATACCTTGAAAAAACCCAATCAACAACCTCGAACTCCAAATGTCGGCGCCGATGATCTGCGTCGACCATGCGACTACGGTATCGATAACCGCTCTGGATAAGCTTCACCTTATCCATGCTTTGAACCAAGTGCGGACCGACTAAGCGTACCTCACATCAAACCAGCTATCGGTGACTGCGCTTCCTCATATAAGGCCTCGTAAGGCGCCGTGGATCTTGGGTGGTAGGCGTTGTTATACGCAAACTCTACGGCGACAAATGATCCTCGGCTACCTCTGAAGTCAATAACACGGGCTCGCGACATATCCTCGAAGTGTATGCGGATGATGCGCTCTGCTGTCGTCGGTCTGGGATGGAATGCGATCGAGGCTCACTGCGTCCTAATCCGCCACGGAAAGACCTCCGAGAAGTTAGCGTAGCCGGCTCCTCGGTCGGATATGATAGATATAGGGACCCGTGCGATCTCACGATCTCTCGGATGTAAATGCGGCATAATCCTCCGTCGAAAAAGTCGTCCTGACGGGAAGAAAGTGGGCTGATTTCGTCAACCTGTCGACGATAACCCAGATAGAATCATGCTTCCTCTGAGTGCGAGATAATCCTGTAATGAAGTCCATGTTGATCACCACCCACTTCCATGTCAGAATCTCTATAGCTGCAACAACCCACGGGCCTGCGGTGCTCTACCTTAACCTGCTGACAACTCGGGCACTGAGCAACAAATTCTGCAACGTCTCTCTTCAGGCCGTCCCACCAATACAAAGCTCTGAGGTCGTGGTACATCTTTGTCGACCCCGGATGGATAGAGTAACTTGTGTGTGCTTCCCTAGAACTCTTTGTCGAAGTCCTGCAATATCCGGAACACACCTACCCTCAAACCTTAGCACCAGTGGTGCTACCTCAAGGACCCTTCCCGCATGAAGAGTCGTATCACGATAGTGTCATAATCGAATCCTCATCATCGCCTCTTCACCTCCTCGATGATGGAAGACTCGACAACCTCTCGAACCCGAACCCGTTATCATCGAGAATCAATCAATCGGACTCGAGGCTCATTGGCCGATGTAACTCGGACCATGCCCCTCTATCTGGTGAACATCCGATAGACTACCCATCGACCTCTGGCGAGGGCATACGCCACTACATTGGCCTTTCGGGTGGTATAAAATATCGACATCATAATCCTTGAGTAGCTCTAACCACCGTCTACCATGCAAGTTCACTCATACATTTGAAGATATCTGGAGGCTCTTGTGGTCGGTGTAAATGTCCACGTGAACTCCATACAAATAATGTCTCGGATCTTGAGGTGTGAATCACTGCTGACAACTCTAAGTCATGTGTGGGGTAGTTCTTCTCATGCTTGTTGGTTTGTCGAGATCGTAAGCTAACCTTGCCTTTGCATCAACACATCCGAGCGATGCGGCGCATCACAATAAATCGCATAGCCATCGGCCTCTGGAAGAGTAAGCGGGCGGTTGTCAACTTCTCCTTTAATGTGAAAGCCCTTCTCGTAAGCATCCGTCCTGAAACTTAGTGCATACAGTCGGTTTGGTCAAAGGTGCTGAAATAGAAGCAAACTTTTCCACAAACCTCCGGTAGTAACCCGCAAGGCCCAAAAAGTTGCGCACCTCCGTCGGGGTAGTAGGTGTTACACCCCGTAAATTCAAGAAGATAAGATAAGAATATACCAAGGAATATAAGATTTGAAAGTGGAAAGATAAGTGGACAAACATGTGTTGGACGGATTTTGAGTCTACCTTGGAGTGTTGTACCCCAGTTGTTAAGAATTTCAAGGTGTTTAAAAAGCCTAGTGTGTATTCCGTTAAATCTAGTTCCCAACGCAACAAACCGTTCGTTGATAGGACATCGGAGTCAAAAGTTATGGAAGTTTCAAGTTTGGTGCGCGATCGAGGCAAGCGGTGGTTTCGATTCGAAGTGCAGTGCGCGGCTGAATCTGAGGCATGGCGCGGTTATCTTGAGGGGTTCGCAGAGGTTGCAGCGCCGCGGCCGGAATCTGAGGCGCGGCACCGGAATGAGGGAATTTCGGAAGTGGGCGCGCGGCTGGCGGATTTTTCTGCGGTAAAGGGCGAAAATCAGGGGATATTTTGTTAAAAGCCTATGTGTTATACCCCGTATTTCCAGAGTATGTACGTGAGGGCGTACGTACAAAGTTTAAGTCTTAAGTTGGCATTAGGGACGAAAATTTTGTTCACAACTACCGAAAATAATCGTTTTTCGACGAAACGTTTTACAAAACTTGCGAAGGGAAAATTACGGCTATGTCATTTATATTTTTTGCGGATTTTTCCGAGAGATGAAATATTTTGGACCAGCGAGAGGCGACACTTGTCACCTCAGTGGTCGATCAAGGGCGATTGGTTGCACGTTTTCCTCCCATTTTGTGGCCTAAAACTTGGGTCGATGTTTGTGAGGATTTGTGGAGTAGGGTTAGGGTGCACTT
Organism: Przewalskia tangutica; assembly: GCA_029844215.1. Taxonomy (NCBI): domain Eukaryota; kingdom Viridiplantae; phylum Streptophyta; class Magnoliopsida; order Solanales; family Solanaceae; genus Przewalskia; species Przewalskia tangutica. Next base: position 40,412,912 of record CM056732.1, on the reverse strand, counting down.
GGGCAAATCTTGACCCTCACTTGCCCCCACTTGGCTTGATCTTGGCCATTGATCTCCTATAAATACCACTCCAATGCAAGACTATTTCTTCATCCTCACTTGAAATTCCAAGTCTAAAACCCTCTCCCCTTAGTGTAGTTTTCGTCAGGCTCACTCCCCTTTGAGAGGCCTTGGCGAAACATTCCCCCACTAGTAGTTTTAGTAAAATACCCCCTCCCTTGGTAGAAAAGTATTTCTCCAAGTATTGTTACTATTCCAAAATACCTTGGCCCAAATACCTTGTAGTATTCCAAGGTTACACCTATACTAAAAGCCCAGAAATACTATTATACTTCCTATAGTCACTAAACGAAACCCTAAGGAAAATCTTCATAGCGGGTTGAAGTATTAAGAAGAAGTTGCGTAGAACTTCTAAGGGTTGTTTGGAGCGGGTTGGGCGCCGAGTAGGAGCTAAGCGTTGCTCGGGATCGGCATAAAAACTTGGATAATTTTGGGCTTATCGAGGTAAATACTCTTGTCCTTCTATTATAGTTGGAAATTATATACTAAAGTAGTATAGAAATGAGTATAAGATATAGAAGGATGGTATAAGAGAAGAGAATTGAATTGAAATCACATCAGAAGAATTTTAAAGAAGAAGATTAAACTGTACTTACATAGAATTTGTATTCTGATGAACTTGTATAGTTGGATGGGTAGGAAGTCTTGCCCAATTTTCCGTAGATTAAGGAATGCGTATCTAGAATTATTATACAGAGTAGTCTAGACGTTAATAGACTTGTATAACCGTTATAGGTTGAAGTACTGCAAGTAGCGTATTCTACTCGAAGGGTGGAAAGGGCTAGCGGATTCTGATGCTTTGGAGCTATTTGCTAATAGTCGATAATCGTCGCGAGGTATGTGATTCTTCCTATCCTCTTGAGCATGATATTTTAAAAGAATATATATATAGTACGGTAGACGTACGTGTGTTAAGCGAGCGTGGTTTTACTCAGATGTCTTTTGGCGTGAGTTTAAATAATAAGAATCTTGAAGTATTTCAAAAGAATTAAGAAACCCTTTTAAAGAAGAGTAAGGCTTGGTTTTAAAAGCTTAAGAGTTATACTAGCTTTATGGGAAGTTAGGTATAACGACTTAAGAAGATAAAAAGAATGGTTTATTGATTTTAGAAGTTAAGAGACTTGATCTTAAAAGATAAGAGATTTGACTTAATTGAATTAATATGAATTTTGTTAAAAGTGTGAAACCTCGTTCGTGAGTAATGAGTACTTGGTTTTAAAAGGAATAATGTTTCTTGATTTGAAATCAGAATAAGTATCGAACAAACCACTGCGGCGTTAATAAAGGAAATGTATTGACTAATTAAGTATTATTAAAACCGTAGAAACCTCCATGCGTAGAAGCTAAGATGAGACAAAATGATATTACATTTCCTAGATCATGGCTGCTTTAATAAGATTGTTATAAACAAGAATAACCTACTCACATATAAGGCATGTGTTTCTCAAATTGTTTTAAAAGAGAATTACGTTATTAAATGATTAAGACTATGAACTATGAAATCTTTCAAAAATAAGAGACGTGAATAATTGAAATTAGGCAAACTTGAACTTTGGAAAAGAATGTTGTAACTTGATTTTAAAAGGAGAAGTGTTTTGGTTTAAAAAGGAAAGTATGGAAGTTGTTTTGGTTTACTTAAAAATGTTAGTCACTCTATTTTTATAATACGGGCATCGGGTGACCTTTGTAAAAGAAATGGATCCTTTAAAAGAATTTAACGTCACGTAGTACTCGGGGTTAAAACACGGACTTTGGCATAAAATGAAAGTACCTTGAGTTGTGTAACTTGCCTATGGTTGCGTGTGATAGCCTTGTCGTTCTAGTATTGTATTTCTATCTGCGCGTCTCAATGGAGGGCGGCTGATTTGTTATGATATTACTTGGGCGTCTGGCGGTGACGGAGAATTCCGCAGATGCGCTCGCTGATAGTGTTATTCCATGGACTAGCTCTCCGAGGTTTTACTAATTCGGCCTTGGTATCCGTGGTTGGCTTCGTGCTTGCCGTCTCGTGGTGATTCGGCCTTGGTACTGGTAGTTAGCCTTCGCTTGCCCGTCGGTTTAGTGGCGAAGTCTCGTGATCTGACCGGTATCGTAGTTAGCCCTCGTACTTGCCTCGGTCGACTCGTGACACGGCGCGGTATCTGGTAGTTGGCTTCGTACTTGCCCGTGTCGAACCGTGGCGGAGTCTCGTGATCTGACCACAGTATCTGGTTAGCCTCGTACTTGCCGGTCACTACGTGACACGGCCTTGGTATCCGTAGTTGGCTTCGTACTTGCCGTGACGGCTCGTGGTTTGATTGTATAGTATTGTTAGTACGACTTTGGCATCGGTAGTTGGCTTCGTACTTGCCCGGTCGATTGATGATGCGGCTTTGGTATCAGTAGTTAGCGCCGTCTTGTCGCACGGTTTTATGACTGAGTAGGACTTGGTGTTCATGTGTACTCTTGGTGTTATTATATCATAGATGCCGGTGATGAGGAAGGTATTCCACGGGCATGATTGATGTTGAGGCGTGAGACCCATAGTTATATTTGAGTGATGCCTTTGAGGCGTGAGTCACGACTTACATGCCTTATTTATTATGGGTAGTAGTTTGTTATCATACATGTCTCTGCTTTATATAGACTACTATGATTTCATTTCTGATATTTTGATTTCACATACTTGGTACTGTTATCTTGACCTCCTTGAGGCTGCGTTCATCTGCATGAGGTAAGTACACGATCGTTGATCCTCGCTCATATGATCACGATTCGTATTGGGAAGCTCCGTTTCTCGGAGGCTTATCTTTTGGTATAGTCCACATGTGTAGGTACTTGTACATTCGAGGGGTATGGCGAGGCCTGTCCGTCATGTTGTATAAAAACTCTTAGAAGTGCAGAAATCTTTGTTGTGGCGGGGTTTGTAAAAGGATTAAAGCTATTGGTTTGAAAGATTTGTATATATATTTTATTGGAAGGTGACCGTTTTGGTTATCCTGTTCTTATCATATATCTTGTTTCATTTTTAAGTTTTTATTTCCGCTGATTTTCTCTGATGTTGTATCACTAGGGTGCCCGGGGTAAGGCACCAGTCACAGGCCCGGGTTCGGGTCGTGACACTATGAGAGGGTGACAAGTGTCCCTCCCATCCTTTTGACCAGGAAAGGGGCCTATTTTAGGGCCAAGTCTTGGAAGACTTGGCCATTTCATTTTGGAAACCCTCCCAAGAACTCCTCTCCCTTCTATCTAGATTTTGAAGAAAACCTAGCCTAAAGGAAAAATTGTTGGAGCGACGGCAAGAAGGCAAAGTGTGGGTGAACTTGTGGGAAGCGCTGGTGGGCGTAGTTGACTTGAAAGAAGTGGAAGAAAAGGGCTTTTGTGGGCTTTTCCCAAAGGTAAAAGTTTCCCCTTCTCTTGGATATGAGTTAATACTTGTTATAGTAGTTTAGAAATGAGCACGAGGTACATTATATTTAAGTTTAAATAGATTTGGATCTTGTTGTCTTGTTGAAAACCGAAATGGGCATGTTAGCCTTAAGATTGTAACTTCAATTGGGTTACTAATTTAGTCGTCGCTTGTTGTAAGGGGGGAGGGGGATTGTAGTTGTTGAAGATGTCTAGGGCTAGATATCATGTTAGACCTAAGAACTTGGATTGGAAAAGAGTTGAAAGGGGTTTAGGATTGGTTTATTGTTGGCCAAGAATGGCATGGAAATTATTGGTTTATTTTGTATTATTGTGGGGCGGAATTTTACACGTATTGTTAGGCGTGTAATCCCTTGTATTCTTTGAATTAATTGAGCCTTAAATGTGGCGTTTGGTTATTGAATTCGGCCTTGAAAAAGGTGGCATAGTAAGTAGAAACAAAGGAAGTGCTGTCCAAATTTCCGTAGAATGTAGGGACCTTGCACTTAGTTTATTCTACGTTCGAAGCTAGAGATTGATAGACGTTTTATGACCCTTATAGGATTGAAGTACTACGAGTAGCATATTCTACTTAAGGGGGATAGTACTGTGGAGCATTTTGCTAACCGTCGATAATCGTCGCGAGGTATGTGATTCTTCCTATCCTCTTGACATGATTATTTGTGAAATATATAGTGCGATGATGCGTGTGTTAAAGGAATTTGATTTCCCTTGTTGTGCCTTGACTTGATATGAGGTGTAAAGGTCTTGATTGTTTGAAAGAGTAGGAAAATCTTATTCGTTAGTAATGGGTACTCGGTGGTTAAAGAATAAGCCCTCTTGGTCTCATGGGGCTTATAGTTGTAATTGGTTGGTTTAAAACATAAAGTGTTATAACGGCTTTATGGGAAGTTTGGTATAACCACTTTATGTAGGTAAAAGAATGGTTTGTTGATTTCAAAAGATAAGAGACTTGACTTATAATTGACCTAAATGGTGTTGAAAAGTGTGAAACCTCATTCGTGAGAAATGAGTACTTGGTTTTAAAAGAATAATGTTACATAAATTTGGAAATGGGAATAAGAATCGAACAAGCCAATGCAGCGTTAATAAAGGAAAAAGTAATGACAATTAATTATATTAAAACCATTGAAACCTCCATCTGCATAGAAGCTAATATAAGACAAAATTGTATTACATTTCTAGATCATGCATTTGCTCTAATAAGAATTATTGTAATCAAGTTTTGATCTTCTTAAAAATTCCAAAGTAAAGAACTCAATTTCTAAAAGAAAAGAGACTTAAGAATTTGAAGTGTTTTGGTTTAAAAGAAAGGCATGGTTTTGTCTTGACTTGTTTTAAAACATAAAGTGTTATAATAGCTTTATGGGAAGTTAGTTATAACGACTTTATGGAAAATAAAGAAATGGATTCATTATTGGATTTAGAATGGTAACTTGATTTTGGGAAAAGAGAAGTAACTTGTTTTCAAATATTGAACTCTTTGTGATGGAAAAACATAAATGGTTTGGTTATAAAAGGTAGGAGTACCTTGATCTTAAAGGGGTTAGATACTTGGGTTTTAATGGTATACTTGACGTTGTGTTAAGAAGTGTTTAAAGTACCTTGAGTTGTGTGTAACTTGCCTATGCTTGGTTGAGATAGCCTTGTTGTGCAAGGGTTTGATTTGTGCTCTGAGTCTCTCGATGGAGTAGGCTATCATTATTTGTTTGGATATCTTGACACGTTGGGTAGCCGGGTATGCTTCCTGATGAGTATTCTCTTGTTATTTGTTTGGACATCTTGACACGTTGGGTAGCCCGGGTATGCTTCCTGATGAGTATTCTCTTGTTATTTGTTTGGACATACCGACACGTTGGGTAGCGGGTATGCTTCCTGATGAGTATTCTCTTGTTATTTGTTTGGACATCCGACACGTTGGGTAGCCACGGGTATGCTTCCTGATGAGTATTATCTTGTTAGTTGTTTGGACATACCGACACGTTGGGTGGCCCGGGTATCTTCCACGGATTGTTATCTTGTTATCTCCTTTGGGCATACCGACACGTTGGATGGTCCACGGGTATGGGCCCACTAGGACGGTTCGAGGCCATGCTTATCCGAGTGAGATCTTGGGGCATGCGGCCGTTAGGCGGGTTAAATTCGGGTTGTATTTGAGTGATGATTTCACGGGCATGAGTCCCTAACTTGACATGGCTTATATGTTGAGTACTCTAGTTTGGTTATCATACATGTCACATGCTTTATATAGACTATTATGATTTCATTTCTGATTTTTTGATTTCACATACTTGGTACTGTTATCTTGACCTCCTTGAGGCTGCGTTCATCCGCGAGTTGAGGTACATAACTGGCGATCCGCACTCTTAGGATCATTGTTCGGTTCTCGGAAAGCTCCGTATCTCGGAAGCTTGTCACGTGATGCAGTTCCACGAAGTTGTACACTTTTGTACATTCGGGGGCATGGCGGGGCCTGTCCGTCATTATGGTTTTAAAATTCTTAGAGTGCATGCTTTGTTGTGGGAAGAGTTTGTAAGGGATATGTAATCGCTCAAGTTTTCATTTATGTACAAAAGGTAACCGTTTGGGTTGCTTTGTTTTCTTATTTCCTTTATTTCTTTCATGAGTTTTTATTTCCAGTTTTTCTCGATGTTGTATCACTAGGGTGCAGGTAAGGCACGATCCACGGGCCAGGTGGTCGTGACAAAAGTGGTATCGAGCGATTAATCCTCGGAAAGTGTCTACGAACCATATCTAGTAGAGTCTTGATTATCGGTGTGTTGTGCACCACATCTATAATCGTGAGGCTATAGGATATTTAGGATTAGTTTCCATTCTTCTCACTCGAGATCGTGCCTTAGAGATGTGTTATAAGTTGGACCCTCGGCGTATTCTTTGTATACAGTGATGCCTCCACGCAAGGCAACGAGCCCGAAGGCAAGCGTGCGAGGAGGCTGCGAGTAGAAGCGGAACGGTCTCTCGAGACCACGACACCGAACCTCGATTCCACGGCTGGAAGCGGAGGAGATGGGTTACAAGGAGATGGCGATTATTGGCGGGATCGTGGCTAAACACGAGGATAGGCCAGATCGGCAGTTCCGGTTTGATGGTACCGTGGTTCACCCGAGGTCGAGATAGTTTGAGACTACGAGTTTTACGAGTTGCGGCCGCGAGTTACATGGATCGAGGCGGAGGATGATCCGCGAGTTCATCCGGCGATTCTGACGGATCATGAGAGTGATCGGGCTTGAGACCGAGTCGGTAGTCTTAGGTTCGCATCGGTTTGCGTGATCTGCGATCGTGGTTTGATTCGTGGGAGGCTGTCCCGGGGAGCATGCACTCCGGTGGTCAGGCGAGTTCTCGAGGCTTTCTTGGCAATTTCTTTCCTCCACATATGAGGAGTGCACGCGACAAATTTTTGATCTTTGAGACAAAGAGGCGCACGATTGGAGTACAATGTAGAGTTTGACTCATTGGCTCGGTATGTCCCGCTCTGGTGGCGATATGGAGGATAGAGTGTGCCGTTATGTCACGGGCTCGATGATTATTTAGCGGAGGATGCCTGATAGCTCTTCACCGGGCATGGACATTGCCGCGTCGAGCCTATGCGCGTGACCGAAACGTGAGGCAGCGGAATAACCAAGATCGCGAAGAGGGCGAGCGGCAGAGGTCTATGGTGACCTCCGCGGCGGCCTCGCAGCCGAGACTAGTTATGCGCCTCCGCCAGTACGAAGTGCTCCACCACAGTCTTCAGGACGTTCGGGAGATTCGGAGAGTCGGGACTCGAAGGTTTTGAGTTTTGGGGAAACAGGGATGTTAGTCAGATAGGACCACCCCTACCTCGTTGTGGCCATTGTGGTAGGCTCCATGATGGGGAGTGTCGTGCTAGTATAGGAGTTTGTTTTACATACGGCCAGCAGGGCCATTTTGCGAGAAATTGTCCAACCAAAGGTAGCGCGGATGTAGAGACTCGACGCCGGGATCGATGGTGGTTCATCTCCTTCTTTTATGCGCCGTGCAGGGAAGGAACATAAGTAGAACGACAAAAAGGGAAAGTGAAGCAATAGTTACAGGTATATTCTTAACCCTCTAGAGACTATGTCACGACCCGAACCCGGGCCCGTGACTGGTGCCTTACCCCGGGCACCCAAGTAGACATACATCAGAGTAATCAGCGGAACATAAAACAAGACATGAAATAATATGAAGTGTAAAGCGATTATCGAGAAAAGTTGCCTTTCGGCATATATATAAAAACATGAATCGAAACGATTACATCCCTTTTACAAACTACGCCCATGCATGATTACTCTGGACCTCTAAGAATGATATAACGATAATGGCGGGACGGGGCCCGCCATACCCCGAATGTAAGTACTACAACGGCGGCGGGCTATACATCGATAAGCCTCGGAGAAAGCGGAGCTTCCCAAAATGCTTTGGCGTGATCCTAAGGCGAGGATCGGCGGCGGTGTGTACCTCTACATGCGGCATAAACGCGGCCCAGAAGGAGGTCGATCTAACAGTACCAGTATGTGGCCCGAAAATCGTAAATGAAATCATAGTAGTCTATATAAAGCGGGAGACATATATGATAACCAAACTACGATTCCTGATAAATAAGCGATCATGTCAAGTCGGGGACTCGCGCCTCAAGGTCATCACTCAAATATAACTATGGGTCTCACGCCCACAACATCAATCATGCGTAGAATACCTTCCGCATGCCGGCGATCTATGATATAAAAGCACCAGGAATACATGAACACGAGGTCCCACTGTATCATAATAAAACCGTGCGGGGTAAGTGCGAAGGCATAGCCTACTAAAACCCACAGTACCAACAAGGTCATAAAGCGTATCATGAGATCTGTCTACGCCACATGAGAAGGCGGCCACTCGCGTAGTATCTAATGTGCGCGTCTTGTCTGGAACTTCCGCGACTCGCATAGGCCACTCGCGTAGGCCGCATGAGGTATTCCCGCATCGAGTAGCTACTCCCGGCAACTTCACGGACTCGCGATCGCGTGGCCACATATCGCGTGACCACAAAGGCCGCACTAACACGGAACTCGTAGCTCGCATAGGTCCTGGACCCGCGTGAGGTATTCTCGAATCATGGTCCTGGACCGCCGAGTCTACCCCGCGTGGAGGCGGCTTAACCCGGGATCAAGTCAAGGTGAGTGATATAATACTAACATAATGACTTATCGTTAAACAACATAAACACAATCAAGGAAACCCGCTTACACAACATTACAAGACAACACACGTAGCGTCTTAACATGTTTATTTATCAAACCAACAAGAAAGTATTACGGGCTATCACAAACCAACATAGTCAAGTTATTCACACAAGGTACTTTCTATTCTATGTCAATAAGTTCGGGCTTTCAAACCCCCAAGTACTACGTACGTTAATTCTTTAAAAGATCCGTTTCTTTCACAAAAGTCACACAATACCCGTAGTATAAAAATAGAGTGACTATCTTTTTAAGTAAACCAAAACACTTCCCTTGTAAAATCAAGTAACAATCATTATTTTTCCAAACGTTCAAGTTTGCCTAATTTCAAATGCTCAAGTTTCTCATTTTCGAAAGGTTTCGTAGTTCATAGTCTTAATCACTTAATAAATATAATTCTCTTTTAAAACAATCTGAGAAACATATGCCTTATATGTGAGTAGGTTATTCTTGTTCATAATCAATCTTATTAAAGCAGCCATAATCTAGGAAATGTAATATCATTTTGTCTCATCTTAGCTTCATGCGGATGGAGGTTTCTCTTGGTTTTAATAATACTTAATTAGTCAATACATTTCCGTTATTAACTGCGATGGTTCGTTCGATACTTATTCGATTTCCAAATCGGTAAAACATTATTCCTTTTAAAAACCCAGTACTCATTACTCACGAATGAGGTTTCACACTTTTTAACAAAATTCATATTAATTCAATTAAGTCAGGTCTCTTAACTTCTAAAATCAGTAAACCATTCTATTTATTTCTCTTAAGTCGTTATACCTAACTTCCCATAAAGCTAGTATAACTCTTAAGCTTTTAAAACCAAGTATTACTCTTCTTTCAAAAGGTTTCTTAATTCTTTGAAATACTTCAAGATTCTTATTATTAGACTCAAGTCAAAAGACATCGGAGTAAAACCACGTTCAGTTAACACACGTACGTCTACCGTACTATATATATATTCTTTTAAAATATCATGCTCAAGAGGATAGGAAGAATGACATACCTCGCGACGATTATCGACTATTAGCAAAACGCTCCATGGCTATAACCCGGCTAGCCTTGTCCACCTTTCAAGTATAACATGCTACTCATGAACTTTCAACCTATAAAGGCATATCGTCTATCAACGTCTAGACTACTCGTAGAATATTCTAAGCGAAGGTTCTCTATTCTATGGAAAATCGGGCAGCACTTCTGCGTTAAACTACAAGTCTCTAAATACGATTCTATGTAAATGCAGATTCAATCTTCTTCTTTGATATTCTTACGATGTGATTGATTCAATTCTTTTCTGTAATATCCTTCTATTACAATTCAATTCTCTTCTATACTACTACAGTATGTAATTTCCAATTACAATATAAGGACAAGAGTATTTACCTCGATAAGCCCAAAATTATCCAAGTATAAATGTCGATCCTGAGCAAGGTTTAGCTCCTAATCTGAACGCTCCAATCCGATCCAAGAAACCCTTAGAAGTTTCTACACAACTCCTACTTACAACTTCAACCAACAATGAAGTTTTCCTAGGGTTTCGTTTAGTGGCTAAAGGAAGTATAGTAGTATTTTCCGGACTCTAAGTATAGAGGTAACTTTGGCAATACTACAAGGATTGGCTAAGGTCTTTGGGGGATAGTAACAATACGTGGAGGGTAGTTCTACCACGAGGGGGGTATGTGTGGACGTGAGCAATTTCCAAGGGAAGGGGGTGTGTGTCTCGGCTAGGCCACTACAAAGGGGAGGGTGGTTTCGGCCAAGGCCTTCTCGAGGGGAGGAGAGGCTTGGCGAGAACTACACAAAGGGAGGGAGGGATTTTGAGACTTGGAAAGTTGATTTGTGGATGAAGAATTCATCAACTCAAGGGGGGTATTTATAGGGCTTTCAAGGGCCAAGATGAAGTCAAGTGGTAGGCAAGTGTATGGTGGAGATTTGCACAAGTGCACCCTATCCTACTCCACAATTCCCTCACAAACATTGACCCAAGTTTTAGGCCACAAAACAAGCCACAAAATCTTGCCAAGAATCGTCCAAGGTACCGCCCACTTGAGGGTGACAAGTGTCACCCTCTCGTTGGTCCAAAATATTTCATCTCTCGGAAAAATCCGCAAAAATTATAAATGACATAGCCGGAATTTTCCCTACGCAAGTTTTGGAAAACGTTTCGTCGGAAAACAATTCGTTTTGGTAGTTGTGCACAAAATTTTTGATCCTTGCCTATCTTAAGGCTAAAACTTTCGTACGTACGTCCTTACGTACATACTCTGGAAATACGGGGTATAACATTCTCCCCTCCTTAGAAACATTCGTCCCGAATGTTCCTTCTCGATACAGATAACGATAACGTTCCACTTAACATATGCTCACTTCTTCCCTTACTCGTCGTACCCTCCTCGTACACTCGAACTCTTTCTCATAACTTACCACATTTCTGCTACTGCTTCAGTTCCCAAAATCTCGGGGTTACTATCTCCAACTTGGTCATCATTAACTGGGAACACTCTGGATGGATCTCCGATACTTTTCCGAACATAACAACCTGAAAGACCGGACGTCTTCCTACGTCCGGTAATGCCAAATTATAGGCAACCGCCTATTCTTCACATGATCAAAACGCTCCAAGTATCTCGGGCTAAGTTCCTCTGTTTTCCAAAACTCGTCACACCTTTCCGGTGGTACCTGAAGTACCGACCGTCAACCTGAACTTCAAGTGTCGACGTCGATTATCCGCATGACTTCTGTTGACCCTGAGCTGCCAATAACCTTTCTTGGATAAGCTTCACCCTACCCACATCCTGCTGAACAAGTATGAACCTACTAGCTGAACCGTGCCAACATCGAACCAATCGATCGGCAACCTACACTTCCGCCCATACGAGGCGTCATAAAGCGACATCCGAATACCGAAATGGTAGCTATAAAACACTCCCTCAACAGGAGGCAACCATCCTCACAGCTACCCCTGAAATCCAAACACTGGCCCGAGGGCGAATGCGATACTGAGACTCACCTGAGTTCCTAACCCTGCCTGGTAAAACTTCCAGAAAAGAAACAGCCGTAACCTGGGCTCCACTGTCTGTCATAAGGTGAAGGTAGGCACCTCGTGCAGCCTTACAACCTTCCTGATATAACATCTCGCATAACCCTCTGCCGAGTATACGGTCCTGACTGAAAGACAAGATGGGCTGACCTCATCGGCCCGACTACTGGTCGAACGCATCCACGAACTCGTACGATGGTTAACTAAACTTGGGCCTAACACCCTCGTGACCCTACCACAAAGTGGAACCACCACAAACTGACCCCACCACAATACAGGCCGCGGGTTGACCCGCAATTGGTCCGCAACCCGACCCGCTATCACGCAAAACTCTTGTTCCCCGATCCGGAACAATCTCACTAATCAAGTTACGCAAACCTAGTGGTCTTCTTAGATCAACTACCCTCTTTCCTTTCACACTACACAGGGACTTATCACACAAACATATCTCACATGAACTATGCACTCCGATAAGGGTCAAACATAAAATAAATCTTTTACTCAAGATGACCTCACATCTAAGGTCTCTACGTATAATATTCTAAGGCTCATAATTAACACAATGCTATCTGAACATAACACTTAAAATATACTCATCTTATCACACATACTAATCTCTAGAGGGTTAAGGATATACCTGTATCTACTGCTTCACTCCCCTTTTGTCGTTCTAGTCAATCCTGCCCTGTTGGGCGCATAGCTAGGGAAGGTGATGAACTAGCCACTGATCCTGAAGGCTGAGTCTCTACATCCGCGCCACTGCAGTGGACAAATTCTCACAAAATGGCCTTGCTGGCCGCAAGCATAACAAGTTGTCGAAGAAGCACGACACTCCCCAAAATGACATCTACCACAACGGCCACACCGAGGTGGGGGTGGCCTCCTCTGGCTAACACCCCTTCCTCTCCGAACCACTGACTCCGCAACTGATCTGGTAGACCGAGTCCTCCTACTAGGACATCTTTTCGACACATGGCCCTGACGGCGCAGTAAAACAAGTACCAACAAAAGACGACATTCCGGGATGACGTTTGCCTGTTGTGAAAACCGAATCGACCGGGTTGAAACCTCGTGTTTCTGAACTAGCACCCGAGCTCGACCAACTCCTACATACCCCGAACGTCCTGAACCCTATGGAGAATCACTCTGCACTGGCGGAGGCGCATAACCAATCTGCTGCTGAGAAGGTCCGCCTCGAAAGTTACCAAAGGACCCTGCTGTTCTGGCCCTCTTCTGCTGATCTTGGTTAATCTGTCGATCTCTACGTTTCTCGGCCTGCTGTGCATAAGCCTGTACGCAGGCCATGCTCATGCCTGACTGAAGAGCTACTCTTGCACAACCCTTTCTTAGATATTCATCAAGGCCCGCGATAAATCGATACATAAAATACTCTCTGGTTGCTAAATCCATAGCTAGAAACAGGGTCGTCTCTTTGCAATCCATACCTCACCTCGGTCGTGGGCGAAGGTTCAAATATCATGGCGCGATGGAGCTATCGCCGTGTGCTAGACTCTGCTGGGGTGCGGCGTCGCAGAACTCCCCGAATGAAGCACCAACTCAGGTGATGGTTGGGCCAGTGCCCTCGTAACCCTCTGTGCTCTACTCGCAGCTCCCTCGGCTGCCTTGCCCTTCTGGGCCCGGGTTGCCTTACGTGGAGGCATAACTGGTAAGGGAAAGAAATACGTTAGAGGGGTCCAACTTATAACACAGATCTAAGCACGATCTCAGAGTGAGAAGAATGGAAACCAATCCTAAATATCCCATAGCCTCCTGATTTTTGGTGTGGTGCACAACACACCGATAATCAAGACTCTACTAGATACGGTCTGTAGACACTTTCCGAGGATTAACTGCTCTGATACCACTTTTGTCACGACCCGAACCGGGCGTGATGGTGCCTACCGGGCACCCAGTAGACATACATCAGTGTAATCGGAACAAAACAAGACATGAAATAATATGAAGTGTAAAGCAGTTATTCGAGAAAAGTTGCCTTTGCGTATATATAAAAACATGAATCCGAGCGATTACATCCCTTTTACAAACTCGCACGCAAAGATTACTCTGCACCTTAAGAATGATATAACGATAATGGCGGGGCCGCCATACCCCGAATGTAAGTACTACAACGGCGAGGACTATACCACTGATAAGCCTCGGAAAGCGGAGCTTCCCAAAATGTTGAATCGTGATCCTAAGAGGATCGACGGCGGTGTACCTCTACTGCGGCATACGCAGCCCCGAAGGTCGATCTGGCGGTACCAAGTATGTGGCGAAAATCACGTAAATGAAATCATAGTAGTCTATATAAAGCAGAGACATATATGATAACCAAACTACGATTCCTGATAAATAAGCGATCGTATGTCAAGTCGGACTCACGCTCAAGGTCATCACTCAAATATAACTATGGGTCTCACGCCACAACATCAATCATGCCCGTGGAATACCTTCCGCCAGCTGCGATCTATGATATAAAAGCACCAAGGAATACATGAACACGTGTCCCACTGTGTCATAATAAAACCGTCTGGGGTAAATGCGAAGGCATAGCCGACTACTAAAACCCACAGTACCAACAAGGTCATAAAGCGTATCATGAGATCTGTCTAGACCGCCACATGAACGGCCGCCACTCGCCCGCGATAACTAATGTGCGCGTCTAGTCACGGAACTTCCGCGACTCCGCATAGGCCACTCACATAGGCCCGCATGAGGTATTCCCCGCATCGAGGGTAGCTACTCCCCGGCAACGTCCTGGACTCGCAGTCCGCATGGCCACATAGACCGCATGACCACAAAGGCCGCACACTAACCTGGAACTCGTAGCTCGCGATAGGTCCCTGGACCCGTATGAGGTATTCTCGAATCATGGTCCTGCATCACCGAGTCTAACCCGCGACGGAGGCGCCTTAACCCCGGGATCAAGTCAAGGTGAGTGATATAATACTAACATAACAACTTATCGTTAAACAACATAAGCACAATCAAGGGAAACCCCCTTACACAACATTACAAGACACTAACACACGTAGCCTCCTAACATGTTTATTTATCAAACCAACAAGAAAGTATTACCAGGCTATCACAAACCAACATAGTCAAGTTATTCACACAAGGTACTTTCTATTCTATGTCAATAAGTTCGGGCTTTCAAACCCCCAAGTACTACGTACGTTAATTCTTTAAAAGATCCGTTTCTTTCACAAAAGTCACACAATACCCGTAGTATAAAAATAGAGTGACTATCTTTTTAAGTAAACCAAAACACTTCCCTTTTGTAAAGATCAAGTAACAATCATTATTTTTCCAAACGTTCAAGTTTTCCTAATTTCAAATGCTCAAGTTTCTCATTTTCGAAAGGTTTCGTAGTTCATAGTCTTAATCACTTAATAAATATAATTCTCTTTTAAAACAATCTGAGAAACATATGCCTTATATGTGAGTAGGTTATTCTTGTTCATAATCAATCTTATTAAAGCAGCCATAATCTTGGAAATGTAATATCATTTTGTCTCATCTTAGCTTCTATGCAGATGGAGGTTTCTACTGGTTTTAATAATACTTAATTAGTCAATACATTTTCCGTTATTAACGCTGCAGTGGTTCGTTCGATACTTATTCTGATTTCCGAAATCAGTAAAACATTATTCCTTTTAAAAACCCAGTACTCATTACTCACGAATGAGGTTTCACACTTTTTAACAAAATTCATATTAATTCAATTAAGTCAAGTCTCTTAACTTCTAAAATCAGTAAACCATTCTATTTATTTCTCTTAAGTCGTTATACCTAACTTCCCATAAAGCTAGTATAACTCTTAGCTTTAAAACCAAGTATTACTCTTCTTTCAAAAGGTTTCTTAATTCTTTTGAAATACTTCAAGATTCTTATTATTAGACTCAAGTCAAAAGACATCTGAGTAAAACCACGCTCGATTAACACACACGTCGTCTACCGTACTATATATATATTCTTTTAAAATATCATGCTCAAGAGGATAGGAAGAATCACATACCTCGCGACGATTATCGACTATTAGCAAAACGCTCCATGGCTATAACCTGGCTAGCCTTGTCCACCTTTCAAGTATAACATGCTACTCGCAGAACTTTCAACCTATAAAGGCATATACGTCTATAAACGTCTAGACTACTCTGTAGAATATTCTAAGCAGAAGGTTCTCTATTCTACGGAAAATCGGGCGACTTCTCTGCGTTAAACTACACAAGTCTACTGTAAATACAGTCCTATGTAAGTACAGTTCAATCTTCTTCTTTGATATTCTTCTGATGTGATTCAGTTCAATTCTTTTCTGTAATATCCTTCTATTACAATTCAATTCTCTTCTATACTACTACAGTATGTAATTTCCAATTACAATATAAGAACAAGAGTATTTACCTCGATAAGCCCAAAATTATCCAAGTATAAATGTCGATCCTGAGCAAGGTTTAGCTCCTAATCTGAACGCTCCAATCCACTCCAAGAAACCCTTAGAAGTTTCTACACAACTCCTACTTACAACTTCAACCAACAATGAAGTTTCTCCTAGGGTTTCGTTTAGTGGCTAAAGGAAGTATAGTAGTATTTTCCGGACTCTAAGTATAGAGGTAACTTTGGAAATACTACAAGGGATTGGCTAAGGTATTTTGGGGATAGTAACAATACTTGGAGGGTATTTCTACCAAGAGAGGGGTATGTTTGGACGAGAGCAATTTCCAAGGGAAGGGGGGGTGTGTCTCGGCTAGGACACTACAAAGGGGGAGGGGGTGGTTTCGGCCAAGGCCTTCTCAAGGGGGAGGGGGAGGCTTGGGAGAGAACTACACAAAGGGAGGGAGGGATTTTTAGACTTGGAAAGTTGATTTGTGGATGAAGAATTCATCAACTCAAGGGGGGTATTTATAGGGCTTTCAAGGTCCAAGATGAATCCAAGTGGTAGGCAAGTGTATGGTGGAGATTTGCACAAGTGCACCCTATCCTACTCCACAATTCCCTCACAAACATTGACCCAAGTTTTAGGCCACAAAACAAGCCACAAAATCTTGCCAAGAATCGTCCAAGGTACCGCCCACTTGAGGGTGACAAGTGTCACCCTCTCGTTGGTCCAAAATATTTCATCTCTCGGAAAAATCCGCAAAAATTATAAATGACATATCCGGAATTTTCCCTACGCAAGTTTTAGAAAACGTTTCGTCGGAAAACAATTCGTTTTGGTAGTTGTGCACAAAATTTTCGATCCTTGCCTATCTTAAGGCTAAAACTTTCGTACGTACGTCCTTACGTACATACTCTGGAAATACGGGGTATAATAGACTAGTAGGCTTTGATGTTATGGTGATGTGTTAAGTGTTATGTTCGGATAGCTTTGTGTTAAAAATGTGATTTAGAAGCTTGGCTAGTGAAAAAGGGAAAGTCTGGGGATGAGAAATTTTGAACCTTAGAATTTATAACAATCGAGACCTTAGAGGTAAGGCCGGCTAGAGTAAAAGATTTTCTGATGATCTTTGTCGGAGTACATAGTATACGGGGAGTATATTCGGGTGATAAGTCCATGAGTGGCATAACTGATTCTTTTGTAAGTGCAGTGGTGAAGACTATACCGGCGTCTGCGTTTTGGAGACTTAGAAGGAACATTCGGGACGAATTTTTCTAAGGGAGAATGTTACACCAGTAAATTCAAGAAGATACGATAAGAACATACCAAGGAATATAAGATTTGAAAGTGGAAAGATAAGTGGACAAACATGTGTTGGACGGATTTTGAGTCTACCTTGGAGTGTTGTACCCCAGTTGTTAAGAATTTCAAGGTGTTTAAAAAGCCTAGTGTGTAGTCCGTTAAATCTAGTTCCCAACGCAACAAACCGCTAAATCGATAGGACATCGGAGTCAAAAGTTATGGAAGTTTCAAGTTTGGTGCGCAGTCAGGCAAAGCAGTGGTTTCGGTTCGAAGTGCAGTGGCATGGCACGAATCTGAGGCGGCGCGGTTATCTTGGGGTTCGCAGAGGTTGCAGCGCCGCGCCGGAATCTGAGGCAGCGCCGGAATCTGGCGCGGCGCGGAATGCGAGAATTTCTGGAAGTGGGCGCCATGGCGGCGTGGCCGCGGCGCGGATTTTTCTCGGTAAAGCGAAAATCGGGGATATTTTGTTAAAAGCCTATGGGAGGGTGACAAGTGTCCTCCCATCCTTTTGACCAGGAAAGGGCCTATTTTAGGGCCAAGTCTTGGAAGACTTGGCCATTTCATTTGAAACCCTCCCAGAACTCCTCTCCTTCTCTCTAGATTTTGAAGAAAACCTAGCCTAAAGGGAAAATTGTTGGAGCGGCAAGAAGGCAAAGTGTGGGTGAACTTGTGGGAGCGGCGGTGGGCGTAGTTGTGGAAAGAAGTGGAAGAAAAGGGCTTTTGTGGGCTTTTCCCAAAGGTAAAAGTTTCCTTATCTTGGATATGAGTTAATACTTGTTATAGTAGTTTAGAAATGAGCCCGGTCATTATATTTAAGTTTGAATAGATTTGGAACTTGTTGTCTTGTTGAAAACCGAAATGGGCATGTTAGCCTTAAGATTGTAACTTCAATTGGGTTACTAATTTAGTCGTCGCTTGTTGTAGGAGGGGGGGGGGGGATTGTAGTTGTTGAAGATGTCTAGGGCTAGATATCATGTTAGACCTAAGAACTTGGATTGGAAAAGAGTTGAAAGGGGTTTAGGATTGGTTTATTGTTGGCCAAGAATGGCATGGAAATTATTGGTTTATTTTGTATTATTGTGGGGCGGAATTTTACACGTATTGTTAGGCGTGTAATCCCCTTGTATTTGCTGAATTAATTGAGCCTTAAATGTGGCGTTTAGTTATTGAATTCGGCCTTGAAAAAGGTGGCATAGTAAGTAGAAACAAAGGAAGTGCTGTCCAAATTTCCGTAGAATGTAGGGACCATGCACTTAGTTTATTCTACGTTCGAAGCTAGAGATTGATAGACGTTTTATGACCCTTATAGGATTGAAGTACTACGAGTAGCATATTCTACTTAAGGGGGGATAGTACTGTGGAGCATTTTGCTAACCGTCGATAATCGTCGCGAGGTATGTGATTCTTCCTATCCTCTTCAGCATGATTATTTGTGAAATATATAGTGCAATAGATGCACGTGTGTTAAAGGAATTTGATTTCCCTTGTTGTGCCTTGACTTGATATGAGGTGTAAAGGTCTTGATTGTTTGAAAGAGTAGGAAAATCTTATTCGTTAGTAATGGGTACTCGGTGGTTAAAGAATAAGCCCTCTTGGTCTCATAAGGGCTTATAGTTGTAATTGGTTGGTTTAAAACATAAAGTGTTATAACGGCTTTATGAGAAGTTTGTTATAACCACTTTATGTAGGTAAAAGAATGATTTGTTGATTTCAAAAGATAAGAGACTTGACTTATAATTGACCTAAATGGTGTTGAAAAGTGTGAAACCTCATTCGTGAGAAATGAGTACTTGGTTTTTAAAAGAGTAATGTTACATAAATTTCGGAAATGGGAATAAGAATCGAACAAGCCAATGCAGCGTTAATAAAGGAAAAAGTAATGACAATTAATTATATTAAAACCAGTAGAAACCTCCATCTGCATAGAAGCTATGATAAGACAAAATTGTATTACATTTCCTAGATCATGGCTGCTCTAATAAGAATTATTGTAATCAAGTTTTGATCTTCTTAAAAATTCCAAAGTAAGGAACTCGATTTCTAAAAGAAAAGAGACTTAAGAATTTGAAGTGTTTTGGTTTAAAAGAAAGGCATGGTTTTGTCTTGACTTGTTTTAAAACATAAAGTGTTATAATAGCTTTATGGGAAGTTAGTTATAACGACTTTATGGAAAATAAAGAAATGGATTCATTATTGGATTTAGAATGGTAACTTGATTTTGGGAAAAGAGAAGTAACTTGTTTTCAAATATTGAACTCTTTTTGATGGAAAAACATGTGGCTTGGTTATAAAAGGCAGGAGTACCTTGATCTTAAAAGGTTAGATACTTGGGTTTTAATGGTATACTTGACGTTGTGTTAAGAAGTGTTTAAAGTACCTTGAGTTGTGTGTAACTTGCCTATGCTTGGTTGAGATAGCCTTGTTGTGCAAGGGTTTGATTTGTGCTACCGAGTCTCTCGATGGAGGGCCGGCTATCTGTTATTTGTTTGGACATACTGACACGTTGGGTAGCCGGGTATGCTTCCACGATGAGTATTCTCTTGTTATTTGTTTGGACATACCGACGTTGGGTAGCCAGCGGGTATGCTTCCACAATGAGTATTCTCTTGTTATTTGTTTGGACATACCGACACGTTGGGTAGCCGCGGGTATGCTTCCACGATGTAGTATTCTCTTGTTATTTGTTTGGACATCGACACGTTGGGTAGCCCAGGTATGCTTCCACAGTGAGTATTATCTTGTTAGTTGTTTGGACATACCGACACGTTGGGTGGCCCACGGGTATGCTTCCACAGGGATTGTTATCTTGTTATCTCCTTTGGGCATACCGACACGTTGGATGGTCCACGGGTATGGGCCCACTAGGACAGTTCCAGGGCCATGCTTATACCGAGGTGAGATCTTGGGGCACGCGGCCATTGGGCGGGTTAAATTCCCGGGTTGTATTTGAGTGATGATTTCACGGGCATGAGTCCCTAACTTGACATGACTGCTTATATGTTGTGTACTGTAGTTTGGTTATCATACATGTCTCCTGCTTTATATAGACTATTATGATTTCATTTACAGTATTTTCAGTTTCACATACTTGGTACCTGTTATCGACCTCTTTCGGGGGGCAGCGTTCATGCCGCAGGTTGAGGTACATAGCTTGCTGATTCGCACTCTTAGGATCGCTGTTCGGTTCTCGGAAAGCTCCATATCTCCGGAAGCTTGTCCTGTGGTACGGTTCCCTGAAGTTGTAGACTTTTGTACATTCAGGGGCATGGCGGGGCCTATCCCGTCATTATGGTTTTAAAATTCTTAGAGGTCCAGTACTGCATTTGTGGCGAGTTTGTAAGGGATATGCTATTCAAGTTTTCATTTATGTACAAAAAGGTAACCGTTTGGGTTAGCCTGTTTTCTTATTTCACTGTTTTCTTTCATGAGTTTTTATTTCCGCTGGTTTTTCTCTGATGTTGTATCACTAGGGTGCCCGGGGTAAGGCACCAGTCACGGGCCCAAGGTCGGGTCGTGACAAAAGTGGTATCAGAGCAGTTAATCCTCGGAAAGTGTCTACAGACCGTATCTAGTAGAGTCTTGATTATCGGTGTGTTGTGCACCACATCTATAATCAGGAGGCTATAGTATATTTAGGAATATAATATAAAAGAAAGGCATGGTTTTGTCTTGACTTGTTTTTAAACATAAAGTGTTATAATATCTTTATGGGAAGTTAGTTATAACGACTTTATGGAAAATAAAGAAATGGATTTATTATTGGATTTAGAATGGTAACTTGATTTTGGGAAAAGAGAAGTAACTTGTTTTCAAATATTGAACTCTTTGTGATGGAAAAACATAAGTGGCTTGGTTATAAAAGGTAGGAGTACCTTGATCTTAAAAGGGTTTTAATGGTATACTTGACGTTGTGTTAAGAAGTGTTTAATGTACCTTGAGTTGTGTGTAACTTGCCTATGCTTGGTTGAGATAGCCTTGTTGTGCAAGGGTTTGATGTGGCTACAGGAGTCTCTCGATGGGTCGCTTATCCGTTATACCAGTATTTCAGTATGTACGTAAAGGAATACGACAAAGTGTTATACCCGTAGTTGCAGGGTATGTATGTGAGGACGCACGTGCGAGTACTACAGAAAATTTTGAAAAGAAAGAAAGATGTGAGTTTTCGGAAAAGTTTAGGTTATTTGTGAAGAAAAGGTTCGTTAATGGGAATTGGATTCCCATTTGGTATTTGGACTTCATAGATTATATTAGAATTTTGAGATTTTATTTTGGAAATGGTCATGTGGGGCCACGGAGAAATTTACTGATTTTGTGGGCCCGCTTTGTTTTGAGATTTCAGAAATTGGATATTTTCGAAGATGAAATATTCAGGCGAATCGGGGCGACACGTGTCACCCCATGTGGCACCCTTGGCGATTTTACATTTGTACACAACACCGGTTGGAGTCGTTTTTAAACGTTTGCGTAACTTGCGAAGGAAAATTCCGGCTATGTCGTTTTGTATTTTTCGGATTTTTAGAGACGAAACATTCGGACCAACGGGAGGTGACGTGTGTCACCTCACAACGGAGACAAGTGGGGCGTGACTTGGCCGAATTGAGGCAAGTTGGGCTTGATATTTGTGTAGATATTTGTGAGGTTTTAAGGAGTAGGGTCTAGGGTGCACTTGGCTTGATCTTGGCCTTACACTTGCCTTGCACTTGGCTAGATCTTGGCCATTGGTTGGCCTTTGGGTTTGCTATAAATACCCCTTAGTTGATGAACTTTCTTCATCCAAAATCATTTTCAAGTCTTGAAATCTCTCCCCTTTGTGAGTCATGTCGTCCAAAGCCCTCCCTTTTGTGGAGCTTTGGCGAGAGCCCCCTTTGAGCGAGGCTTGGCAGTGGGGTACCACTGCCTAGTTGTTTCGTATAATACCCTTGTTGTGGTATAGAAATACTCCCCTAGTATTGTTATAATGCCCAAAATACCTTAGCCTTGTACCTAGTAGTATTCCAAAGATACCTCTTTACATAGAGTCCGGAAATACTACCTTTTGTCCTTTTTAGTCTCAAACCGAACCTCAAGGAAATCTTCATTGGTTGAAGTATGTGAGTAGAAGTTGGTTAGAACTTCTAAGGGTTGTTTGGAGTGGTTTGGAGCGCACGGAGTGGAGCTAAACCTTGCTCAGGAGCGACATTAAACTCGGATAATTTTGGGCTTATCGAGGTAATTATCTTGTCCCTCTATTGTAATTGGAAATTACATGTTTGTTAGGATATATAGTCAAGTACTATATATGGAACTATACTTAGTATTCGCAAATGTCTTTTGACTTAAGCTGAAGAATTAAGAACTGTATTTACATAGGGTGTATTGCAAGAGACTTGTGTAGAATTGTACACGCCCAGGTTAGGCGATGTAAACCCCCGGTTGGCTTGGTAGGCCGGCCTCGATCGAGAGGAGATTTCTGTTTGTTGCGGGAGAGTCGCCGAATTTTCTATAGAAAGATAGAAAACTTGTGTTTTGGGGTTAATAGACGTTTGTGACCTTTATAGGTGAAAATACTAAGAGTAGCGTATTACTCGAGGAGTGGAAAGGGCTAGCAAGGTTGTAGTACTTGGAGCATTTTGCTTATTGTCGATAAATCGTCGCGAGGTATGTGAACCTCTTCCTATCTCTTCTAGCATGATATGTGTGAACTATGTAGTACGGTAGATGTACATGTGCTAAGTGATTTGGTTGGTTTAAAACATAGGGTGTTATAATAGCTTTATGGGAAGTTTGTTATAACGACCTTATGTAGTGAAAATGGTTCATCATGTTAGAAGTTAAGAGACTTGATCTTATAAGATAAGAGACTTAACTTATTTGTTTTAATGTGAATGTTGTGTGAAACCTCATTCGTGAGTAATGAGTACTTGGTTTTAAAGGAATAATGTTTCTTGATTTGGAAATCGTAATGTGTATCGACAGGACCAACTGCGGCGTTAATAAAGGAAAATGTATTGAATAATGATGTGTTGTATTAAAACCAGTAGAAACCTCCATCTGCATAGAAGCTAAGATGAGACAAAATGATATTACATTTTCTAGATCATGGCTGCTGTAATAAGATCGTTATAAACAAGAATAAACTACTCACATATATGACATATGTTACTCAATTGTTCTAAAAAGGAATCAAGTGATTAAGTTTGGGAACTATGAAACCATTTGAAAATGAAAAGCTTGAGTAATCAAACTAGGCAACCGGAACTTAGGAAAAGATGTTGTTACTTGATTTTGAAAAGGAAGGTGGGTTGGTCATTCTAATACTACGGGTATCGGGTGACTTTTTATAAAAGTAATGGATCTCTTTTAAAAGAACTTAACGTATGTAGTACTTTGGGGTTAAAAACCCGGACTTTGGCATAAAATGAAAGTACTTTGAGTTGTGTGAAACTTGCCTATGCTTGTTGTTGTGAAACTTGCCTATGCTTGTTGTTGTGAAACTTGCCTATGCTTGTGATGATAGCCTTTATTGTACAATCGTTGTGTTTCTGTGTTACCGCGTCTCTCGATAGAGGGTCGGTTGACTGGTTGAGAACTTTATTGGATGTCTTGGCGTGTGGAGAAATTCCGCAATGCGTTCGCTGATAGTATTATTGTTGTTGCTAATCGCTTTGGACATACTGACACGATGCGTAGCGCACGGGTATGCTTCCATTTTGGTTAAGGTCTTGGTGTTAATCGCTTTGGACATCGACACGACGCGTAGCGCGGGTATGCCTCCATTTAGGTTAAGGTCTTGTGGTTAATCGCTTTGGATATACTGACACGATGCGTAGCGCACGTGTATGTTTCCATTTTGATTATAGCCTTCTGATTTCCTTTTGGACATACTGACACGATGCGTAGAGCACGAGTATGCGTCCATTTGTAATGTTGTCTTATTGTTTCCCTTTGGACATACTGACACGATGCGTAGCGCACGGGTATGCTTCCATTTGGATTCTCGTCTTGTTGTTGAGGTCACATGGACATGTCTACACCGGCAGAATTCGGGGCATGTGGCCATGGGACATTGGTATTATTGTTGCATCATGGACATGTCTACACCGGCGCGATATTCGGGCATGCGCCATAATGCGAACTCGATTGATGTTGTGGGCGTGAGACCCGCTTATATCGAGTGATGATCGTTTTATGTTGTGATCGTAGTTTGGTTATCATACATGTCTCCGCTTTATATAGACTAGTATGATTTCATTTCTGATTGCATGCGCTTTCACATACTTGGTACTGTTATCGACCTCCCTTGGGGCCGCGTTCATGCCGCAGTAGAGGTACATCGGTCGTAGATCCTCGCCATAGGATCACAAGCCAACGCATTCAAGCTCCGTTTCTCGGAGGCTTATCTTTTGCAGGTGTTCCCTGAGTTGTAGGTTCTTGTACATCTGTGGTATGGCGGCCACTGTCCGTCATAGTCATTGTATATCTTAGAGGTCCAGAATCTTTGTTGTGGCGGGGTTGTAAAAGGATTAAAGCTATTCGTGTTTTATGTATATCGAAGGCAACTGTTTTGGTTGGCTTGTTTATTTATTATATCTCTTGTTAAATAACTCATGTTTTATGTTCCGCGATTTTCTCGATGATGTATCACCAGGGTGCCTGGTAAGGCACGATGCGAACCCGGGCGGGTCGTTACAAAAGTGGTATCGAGCGCTTAATCCTCTGAAAGTGTCTACTGCACCGTGTCTAGCAGTAGTCTTGATTATCGGTGTGTTGTGCACCATCTATAATCGTGAGGCTATAGGACATTTAGGATCGTTTCCATTCTTCTCATTCCGAGATCGTGCCTTAGAGCCGTGTTGTAAGTCGGACCCTCCGACGATCTCGTTTTTACCGCTTATGCCTCGCGCAAGGCAACGAGCCGAAGGGCAAGGCAGCCGAGGGTGCCGCTAGTGAGATACTGAGAGTACGCGAGCGCAGCCCGCAAGACTCGAGTTGTGCTTCAGACGGCGGGTTAGCTGGGACGCCGCCAGCCCAGCGAGGTTAGAGCGCGGCGAATGGCCGAGACCGCGATAGACGAGCCTCCATCCCATACCGAGCAGGGAGATGGGTCACAAGAGATGGCGATTATCGCCGTGGTCAGGCGAGATATGAGGATAGGTCGATGCAGCAGTTCAGTTCCAGAGCACGGTGGTTCACCCCGAGATAGTTTGAGGCTACTGGACTTTCGAGTTGTAGCGCCAGAGTTTTACGGGTCGAGGCGAGGATGATCCGCAGGAGTTCATCCGGCGATTCTGACGGATCACGCGGTGATCAAGGCTTCGAGACCGAGTCTGTGACCTTTGGTTCGCATCGGTGCGTGATACCGCAATCGATTGGTTTGATTCACGGAGCTTTCGGGAGAGTACGCACCTCCAGTATGGGATGAGTTTTGGGGCTTTCTCACGCACTTTGCCTCCGCAGATAGCGAGGGCACGGGCGATAGATTTTTGTTCTTGAGACAGAGGCGCGCCGTCAGGAGTACAATGTCGAGTTCGATTCTTTCGCTCGATATGTCCTGCGCTAGTTGCAGATATGGAGGATAGGAGTGCATCGCCACGCCACCGGCTTGATGATTATATGGTCGAGTCTTGTGCGGGTGTTTCTCTTCACCGGGCATGGACATTGCCCGCACGCAGCTCATGCACTAGGATGTGAGGCACGGAGGGTCGACGGAATGACTGGATCGCGAGAAGAGGGCCGTGACGGCAGGTCCTGGTGGCTTTCGAGGCGGACCACCGAAGCGAGTTAGTTATATACCCCACGGCATGCAGTGGTCCTCCACCGCCTTCAGGAGCAGTCGGGGCTCGAGGTTGATTTTCAGAGCGGGGTGTTAACGGTGAAGCCACCTACCTCGTTGTGACTATCGTGGTAGACTCCATTTTGGAGAGTGTCGCTAGATTGGGAGTTTGTTTTGCATGCGGCCAGCAGGCCATTTTGCGGAACTGTCCGACCACGGAAGCGCGGATGTTAAGACTCACGCCAGTGATCTGTGGGTGGTTTATCACCTTCTATATGCACTGCAGGCGTGCCTATGATTAGAGTGAGCGGTAGCTTGGTATATCCTTAACCTCTAGAGTTTTGGTATGCTTGTTATGATGATCTCATTATTGTGTGCTATGCGGATAGCATTGTGATATGTGTGAGTTAGAATGCATGGTTAGTTGGGAGGATACGATGGCACGGTAAGTATGAACCTTAGACTATGTCACGACCGAGACCTTAGGGTAAGGTCGTCTTGAGTTAAAGATTTATTGTTGACCTTTATCGTAGTAGTATACGGGTTTTATTTGTGTGATAAGTCCGTGGGTAGTGTGAGATGGAAGTGGTAGCTTCATGATGTGAATTAGTAAGATTGTTCCTGATCGGGAACAAGAGTTTGGCGCGCGTGGGTCGGGTTGAGGACGTAATACGGGTCAACCCGTAACCCGGTTTGGGGTGGGGTCAGTTCTGGGTGGTCCCGCCAGGTGGTAGGGTCACGAGGATGCTAGGCCCAAGTTTGTGTGACCAACGATGAGTTCGTGGACGCGTTCGACCAGAAGCGGTTCGTGAAGGCCGGAATGGCCTTAAGGAAGTTTGAGGTTAGTAAGATGACCAAGTTTGGAGGTAGTGACTCGCAGATTTTCGAACGGAAGTAATGACTGAAGTATGGTACGTCCGGGAGAGTTCAAGTGTTCGAGAAGGGCACGACGAGTAAGGAAAGAAGAGGACGTGTGTTATTTCGCGGGCTGCCGTGGCGTTGACAACTTGTTAGAGGAACTTCATCGATATCCGTCTTGAGAAGGAACATTCGACCGAATGTTTCTGGAGAGGAGAATGTTATACCCGTAGTTGCAGTGGTATGTATGTGAGGACGCACGCACGAGAGTACGCAGAAAATTTTGAAAGAAAGAAAGATGCTGAGTTTTCGATTTAAAAGTTTCCTGTTATTTGTGAAGAAAAAGGTTCGTTAATGGGAATTGGATTCCCAGATTTGGTATTTGACTTCATAGATTATATTAGAATTTTGAGATTTTATTTTCTGAATGGTCATGCTGGGCCCACGAGAAATTTACGGTAAGGGGCCCGCTTTGTTTTTGAGATTTCCAGAAATTGGATATTTTCTAAGATGAAATATTCGGCGACCGGGGCGACACGTGTCACCCCATGTGGCACCCTTGGCCGATTTTACATTTGTACACAACACCATTGAGTCGTTTTCGACGAAACGCTTTGCGTAACTGCAAGCGGAAAATACCGCTATGTCGGTTTGTATTTTTTCGGATTTTTACGAGAGACGAAACATTCGACCAACGAGGGTGATACGTGTGTCACCCTCACAATGGAGACAGGGGCGACTTGGCCGAATCGGCGGGCAAGTTGGGCTTGATATTTGTGTAGATATTTGCAGGGGTTTTAAGGAGTAGGGTCTAGGTGCACTTGGCTTGATCTTGGCCTTACACTTGCCTTGCACTTGGCTAGATCTTGGCCATTGTTGGCCTTTGGGTTTGCTATAAATACCCCTTAGTTGATGAACTTTCTTCATCCAAAATCATTTTCCAAGTCTTGAAATCTCTCCCTTGTGAGTCAGAATCGTCCAAAGCCCTCCCCTCATGAGCTTTGGCCGAGAGGCCCCCTTTCGAGCGAGGCTTGCCGGGGTACCCCCTAGCCTAGTTGTTTTCGATAATACCCTTTGTGGTATAGAAATACTCCCAGTATTGTTATAATGCCCAAAATACCTTAGCCTTGTACCTAGTAGTATTCCAAAGATACCTCTTTACATAGAGTCCTAAATACTACCTTTGTCCTTTTAGTCTCAAACCGAAACCCTAAGGAAATCTTCATCGTTGGTCAAGATGTGAGCAGGTTGGTTAGAACTTCTGGGTTGTCGAGTGGTTTGAGCGCACTGAATGAGCTAAACCTTGCTCAGAGCGACATTAAACTCGGATAATTTTGGGCTTATCGAGGTAATTATCTTGTCTCTATTGTAATTGGAAATTACATGTTTGTTAGGATATATAGTCAAGTACTATATACGGAACTATACTTAGTATTCGCAATGTCTTTTGACTTAAGCCCAAGAATTAAGAACCGAATCAATCAGTATTTACATAGATCAGATTACAGAGACTTGTGTAGAATTGTACACGCCAGGTTAGACGTAAACCCCCGGTTGGCTTGTAGCGCCTCGATCGAGAGAGATTTACGCTCAAGTGGGAGGTGCCGAATTTTCTATAGAAAGATAGAAAACTTGTGTTTTGGGGTTAATAGACGTTTGTGACCTTTATAGGTGAAAGTACTAAGAGTAGCGTATTCTACTCGAGTGGAAAGTGGCCAGTGCGTCAGTAGTACTTGGAGCATTTTGCTTATTGTCGATAAATCGTCGCGAGGTATGTGAACCTCTTCCTATCTCTTCTAGCATGATATGTGTGAACTATGTAGTACGGTGACGCATACGTGCTAAGTGATTTGGTTGGTTTAAAACATAGGGTGTTATAATAGCTTTATGGGAAGTTAGTTATAACGACCTTACGTAGTGAAAATGGCTCATCATGTTAGAAGTTAAGAGACTTGATCTTATAAGATAAGAGACTTAACTTATTTGTTTTAATGTGAATGTTGTGTGAAACCTCATTCGTGAGTAATGAGTACTTGGTTTTAAAGGAATAATGTTTTACCGATTTGGAAATCGAACGTGTATCGACTGCACTACCGCAGCGTTAATAAAGGAAAATGTATTGAATAATGATGTGTTGTATTAAAACCAAGTAGAAACCTCCATCCGCATGAAGCTAAGATGACAAAATGATATTACATTTTCTAGATCATGGTCACTGTAATAAGATCGTTATAAACAAGAATAAACTACTCACATATATGACATATGTTACTCAATTGTTCTAAAAGGAATCAAGTGATTAAGTTTGGGAACTATGAAACCATTTGAAAATGAAAAGCTTGAGTAATCAAACTAGGCAAACCGGAACTTAGGAAAAGAATGTTGTTACTTGGTTTTGAAAAGGAAAGTGGGTTGGTCATTCTAATACTACGTATCGGGTGACTTTTATAAAAGTAATGGATCTCTTTTAAAAGAACTTAACGTTATGTAGTACTTTGGGGTTAAAACCCGACTTTGGCATAAAATGAAAGTACTTTATGGTTGTGAAACTTGCCTATGCTTGTTGTTTGTGAAACTTGCCTATGCTGATGATAGTAGCCTTTATTGTACAATCGTTGTGTTTCGTGTTACCGTCTCGATGAGTCGGGTTGACCGGTTAATTGGAACTTAATTGACGCGCATTGAGAAATTCCACGTACGCCTCGCTGATAGTATTATTGTTGTTGCTAATCGCTGACATACCGACACGCGCGTAGCGCACGCATGCTTCCATTTTGGTTAAGGTCTTGGTGTTAATCGCTTTGGACATACCGACACGACGCGTAGCGCACGTATGCTTCCATTTTGGTTAAGGTCTTGTGGTTAATCGCTGATATATCGACACGACGCGTAGCGCACGCATGTTTCCATTTCGATTATCGCCAGGATTTCCGACATACCGACACGATGCGTAGCGCACGGGTATCGCCCATTTGGAAAGTTGTCTTATTGTTTCTTCGACATACCGACACGACGCGTAGCGCACGTATGCTTCCATTTGGATTGTCTTTGTTGCTGAGGTCATACGGACATGTCTACACCGATGCAGAATTCCGGCATGTGGCCGGGACATTGGTATTATTGTCGCATCATGGACATGTCTACACCGATGCAGATTCGGGCACGCGCCATAATGCGAACTCGATTGATGTTGTGGCGTGAGACCCACGCTTATATCGAGTGATGATCGCTTTATGTTGGAATCGTAGTTTGGTTATCATACATGTCTCCGCTTTATATAGACTAGTATGATTTCATTTTGATTGTACAGCTTCACATACTGTACTGTTGCATCGACGACCTCGGCCGCGTTCATGCCGCAGTAGAGGTACATCGGCCGTAGATCCTCGCCATAGGATCACGCCAACAGATTAAGCTCCGCTTTCCGAGGCTTATCTTTTGCAGTGTTCTCGAGTTGTAGGTTCTGTACATCTGTGGTATGGCGGCCCCGTCCGTCATAGTCATCAGATATCTTGCAGGTCTGTAGCGCTGCCAAAGGCGGGGTTGTAAAAGGATTAAACTGCTCGTGTTTTATGTATATACCAAGGCAACTGCTTGGCTGGCCTGCTTATTTATTATATCTCTTGTTAAATAACTCATGTTTTATGTTCCGCTGATTTTCTCGATGTATGATCACTAGGGTGCCTGGTAAGGCACGATGCCCTGAACGGGTCGTTACAAAAAGTTTGGCCTTAGTTAGCCTCGACGCTTTTTTGTATACAACTCACTAAAAGAATCGCTTTCCGACTTAAACGTTTCCACAACTTTCGTAGGAAAATTCCGGCCATGCCATTACTATTTTTGGCGGATTTTTCCAGAGACGAAACATTTTGGACCAACGGGAGGCTTACACTTGGCACCCTCCCATTGGTGGACTTGAATCGCCCATTTGGACGAATTGGAATGCCTTGGCACGCTTTTTGTGCCTCAGGCACAAGTCAAGGAGTTGGTAGGATATTTGTGTATAGTTAATCCTCACCCTACACTTGCCTTGCACTTGTCTTCATCTTGCCATTGGTTGGCCAAGGCTCGAGCTATAAATACCTTAGAGATGAAGAGTTCTTCATCCACAAATCTTCCAAGTCTTGAAAAAATCCTCTCCTCTCCCTTAGCCTTCGTCCCAACACCTCCCCTCGAGTGAGCTTGGCCGAGGCCTACCCCTAGCCTAGCCGAAATCTACCCTCCCTTGGTAGAAAAGTTGTCTTCTAGTATCGTTATAATGCCCAAAATACCCTAGCCCAAATCCCATAGTGCTTAGTAGAAGTTGTGAAGAACTTCTGGGTTTCGAGCTACCTGAGCGCATAACTTAGAGCTAAACCTTGCTCAGCGCGACTTTTCTAGGATATTTTGGGCTTACCGAGGTAACTAATCCTAACCCTCTTTTGAATTAGAGAATACATACCGTAGTAGTATAAGAATAAGTATTAAATACTTAGAAGAATATCGCAGAGAATTGAACTGTTACTACAGTAGGCGGTTTAAAAGAAGAATAATCAAACTATGCTCACATAGACTGTTTTCACAAGAGACTTATATAGCTCACCGTAGGGAAGTGCTGCCCGACTTACCGTAGAATTATGAACCCTCTGCTTAGAATGACCTTGCAGTAGTCTTTGATAGATATCCGTGACTATTATAGTGACTTCTCGCGCGACATATTCAACTCAAGTGGTTTTCACGGTATGGTATGTGATTCTTCCTAAAGCATGATATTTTACAATATATAGTACGGTAGACGCATACGTGTTAACTGAATAATAACTACGGCAATGTCTTTGACTTAAGCTCTAATAATACTTATGGTAATGCCTCACGCTTAAGCTCAATAACAAAGAATCAAAACATTTCAAAAGAATATCGATCATTTTTAACAGAAGATAAATATTTGGTTTTAAACAAAAGCTAAGAGTTATACTAGCTTTATGGGAAGTTAGGTATAACAACTTAAGATGAAAAGGAACTGCTTACTTGTTTGTTTATAAAAGCCTTGTATTGATTTGTTAAGTGTAGTAAGATTTGTGTGATAAGTAGACATATTACGATGCTACCCGGTTAGTGTCTTGAATTGCCGTGTAAAAGGGTCATTCTTGCTGTGCTTACGCTGTTAACCGTAAGTCCGTTATCGTTATTGTATCACCTACCCTCGATCGTTATACCGAGGGCTTGCCCTCGACGCTGGTCTATACGGCCTACGCGGTTCGCGAGACTACGCGAGCAGCAGATGCTCCGTGATTGATCATTCCGGTGTTTAGCCCGACGCGGGATTCCTGCGCGTCCGCTGAGACTACGCGGTCTTTCGAGGCTATGCGCGTGCGGAGCCTAGGCGGACGCCGGGTTGGCTGCCCCGATGCGCGGGAATACCTCTACGCGGTTCGTGTGCGACGATGCGGCCGCTAAGTCCAGACTAGGCACGAAGAATGATACTACGGGCGATTGGCCTTGCTTCGATCATTCGCGCCTAGAATAGACCGTTACGCTTTTCCTATTATCGTTGTTGTTCAGGATGTGACACTATGTGCAATTGAACCGATTGTATTTGTGAAAAGGTTTTAAATACTTTGATTTTATTTCGCTTCTTTATAGTTTCACATACTTGGTACTGTTGCATCGACTTCTTCGGGTCTGCGCTCATGCCGCAGTAAGGGGCAAAGAAGTGCTAGATCCACATTCCTGGATCTCTACGCTGGTGTCAGAGCTCCATCCTTTCCGAGGCTCTACATTTGGGTATGATCTCCCCGTCAGAGATAGTTTTGTACCAGTGGTATGGCGGCCCCGTCCCGCCATAGTTGTATATTCCTCAGAGGTCTGTAGTCTGTACAAGATTTGGATGTAATCGCTAAACCATGTTTTTATATATATGCCGAAAGACGATGTTTTCTCACTTAAATCGTGGTTCTATTTTATAAATCGTTTATGTCTTGCTTTATATTTCCGCCGATTACTCGATGTATGACTACTGGGTGCCCTGCAAGGCACCATCACGCCCCGAACGTCGTGACAAAAGTGGTATCGAGCAGCTTAATCCTGGAAAGTGTCTACAGACCGCATCTAGTAGTCTTGATTATCGGTGTGTTGCGCACCACACCAATAATCGTGAGGCTATAGGATATTTAGGATTGGTTTCATTCTTCTCATTCCGAGATCGTGCTTTAGAGTCAGGTTATAGGTTGGACCTCTAACGTATTCCTTTCCCAGAATAGCTATGCCTCCACGTAAGGCAACCCGCCCGTGGCGGCAAGGCAAATGAGGAGCCGCTAGCAGACACCCAGAGTCACGAGGGCTCGTGCCCGCCTATACCAGAGACGGCGAAGTTCTATGACGCCGCCCAAAGAGAGACCACAGCATTCCCACCTCCCGCCCCACACCGCTGAGGAGTTAGGTACAAGGAGACGGCCCAGCCTTTGGCTAAAGTCAGGTCTGATACGGTGAGAGGCCGGACGCGGCAGCTCAGCCTCCGGCCCGCCTGGGGCCGCACTGCAGTAGGCACCCGAGGCGTATAGTTTGAGACTACGGATTTCTTAGTTGTAGCCTCCGCAGTTTTACTGTCGAGGCCTAAGATGATCCGCAGGAGTTCATCCGTCACCGCAGAGGATTACGCGGTGATCGTGGCTTCGTAGATCGAGTCTGTGACATTCGGTTCGTGACGGCCGCGTGATACCGCAATGATTGGTTTGATTCACGGAGCTTTCCTGGAGAGCACGCACCCGCAGATGGGATGAAGTTTTCGAGGCTTTTCTCACACACTTCGCCTCCGCATGGCGAGGGCACGAGCCGACAGATTCTTGTTGCCGACAGTGAGGACGCACGCCGAGGAGTACAATGTCGAGTTTGATTCTTGGCTCGAGCATGTCCTCGCGACCGGTAGCGCAGACGGAGGATGTGGTGCATCGCTATGTCACCGGGCTAGATGATTACATGGCCGAAGTTCGCGCGGCAGGTGTCCCTTCACCAGTACGGACATAACCCGATGCGCAGCTCACGACCGATGCGAGTGAGCGTAGAGACCGCCGTAGAGCGATATCGCTAGCAGGTTAAGGCCAAGACGGCCGTTCTTTGTGGTCCTCGTGGTGGGCGGCATCGCCAGGTCCAGATTTGCACCACAAACAGCGCAGAGCGCCCTACTCATTTTCAAGATACCAGAGCCGGGGGCGTGTCGTGGCCCCAGACTTTGGATTTGCAGTAGCAGGGTGCTAACTGCTCGAGGTCCGCTTCGCCAGCTGCGGGCAGATACCATTCTGAGTCAGACCGAGCCCGCTATACTTCAGGCCACAGGTCATTTCGCGAGAGTTTGTCCGACCGAGCGGCGCGCCGGTAGTAGGCCCGGCCATGTGGTCTGCGCCGCTTCTTCATCCTCGACAGCTATCGCCCGAGGCAAGGTACACATGGATCGGTCGCGGCAGAGGTCGTGGCGCAGTCTCAGCTTCTAGCGTCCTCGAACCGCATTTATGCTTTGTCCACCGACAGATCGTGAGGCCTCACCGATGTCGCCACTGTACCTTATCGGGCTGGCTTTGACGTATGCTTTGATAGATCCGGTTCTACTGGCCCTATATATCTCCCTCGTTGCTAGTAGGATAGGGATAGAGCCCGAGTCTATAGACCTTTCGAGGTAGCTACGCCAGCTGGTGATTCCTGGTAGCTCGGCGGTATATGAGCTTGTCCCGTGACTATTTACGCCGCCTGACTCACCGACTTGATAGAGTCGAGATGATTGACTTCGACGTGATTATTGGGATGGATTGGCTAGCTTCTTGCTACGCCAATGTAGACCGCAGAGAGAGTAGTACGTTCCAGCTCGGCGAGCTATTGTTGAGTGGGAGGAGCACCAGACGCCGAGTGGTAGGTTTATTTCCTACCTCGCCAGGAAGACGGTATGGCATGGGTATATCTACCATCTCGCTCGGGTGTTTGATATCAAGTCGCAGTACCAGATTTTCCGCCGCCCAGTGGTCGAGAGTTCCTGCACGTGTTTCCGCACGACCTCGTATCCTCTCCCGAGAGGAGATTGAGTTTTGTATTGACATATTGCGGACACTTACCTATTTCCATTCCGCCATACAGAACGGCACCCGCCGAGAGAGAGTCAAGGATCGCCTAGGATTTGGAGAAGCGGCTTCATCGTGCCTAGTGTTTCTCCCCGGGAGCGCCATTGTTCGTGAAGAATGACGGACGCCGCGCACGCTGTGTTGATTACAAACCAATAAGGTGACCATTAAGAACAGATACCCTTCCTGTGATTGATGATTTGTTCGACCAGGTGCGCGAGATGTTTCTCCAAGATTGACCGCGATCGCTATCATCAGTGCGAGTCGAGAGAGGATGTCCCTAGATCGCATTCAGACCCAGACGCATTATGAGTTCGTGGTCATGTCTTTGGTGACCAATGCTCCGCCAGATTCATGGATTTGATGAACCGAGTGTTCAAACCATTTTGGACACGCTTGTGATAGTGTTCATCGATGATATCTTGGTTTATTCTCGCCAGAGCAGAGCACGCGAGCATTTATGATCAGGCCGGCAGCTTCCGAGACCAACAACTGACGCCAAGTTTTCCAAATGTGAGTTTTGGTTGACTTCAGTGGCGCTTGGGCATATTGTCGGCCGATGGCATTCAGTGATACGCCAAGATCGAGGCCAGACTTGGCCTAGACCTACTACTCCGGCAGAGGTTCGCAGCTCGGCCTCAGGATATTATCTACGTTCGTAGAGAAGTTTGCTTCTATCTTCGCACCATTGACCAGGTCGACTCGTAAGCGCCCAAGTTCCAGGATCGATGTCATGAGCGTGGTTTCCGCCGGCGAGAGATTGACGATCGCCTCGTTTACTTCTTCCGCAGGTCCAGATTTATGTTGTGTATTGTGGATGCGCCGTGCATCGGTTGGGATGTGGTTGATGCAAAGATGGCAGAGTTATAGCATATGCATCCCGATACCAAGAAACACGCAGGAACTACCCCACCCATGATTTGGAGTCGCGTACCGTGATTCACGCCAAGATCCTGAGGCACTATTTGTATGGGTTCACGTGGATATTTATACTGCACCACAAGAGCCTCCAAGATATCTTCACCAGAGGAGTCGAACTTACACAGACGCGGTTGAGTTGCTTAAGGATTACGATGTTGATATCCCGCACCACCCGCAAGGCCAATGCCAGGCGTATGCTCTAGTCGTAGTCGACGGGGAGCCCATCGGATGTGCAGCTCGCAGAGAGGGACATGGTTCGTGATTTGCATCGCTTAGCGAGCCTGGCGTCCGCTTGATTGATTCGATAGCAGCCGGGTTAGAGTTCGTGAGGTTGCCGAGTCTTCCATCGTCGGCGAGGTGAAGAGGCAACACCGAGGATCCAATTTGATTCGATATCGTGATACGCCTCTTCGTGAGGGCAAGCGGTCCTTTGAGGTAGCACCTCATGGGTGCTAAGGTTCGAGGGCGCATCGAGTGTTCCAGATGTTTCAGACTTCGCAGCAGGTTCTCGGGGAAGCACACAACGCAAGCATTCATCCATCCGGGTCGACCAAAATGTACCACGACCTGGATCCGTGTATTGGTGGGATGGCTTGAAGAGACGCTGCAGAGTTCGTAGCTCGCCCGTGTTGTCGCAGTGAAGGCAGAGCACCGCAGGCCCGGTGGTTTGTTACGCACGATCGAGATCCCGACCGAAGTGGAGGTAATCAACATGGACTTCATCACAGGATTACCTCGCACTCGCAGTGAGACATGATTCTATACGGGTTATCGCCGACAGTCGACGTAAATCAGCCCACTTTCTTCCCGTCCGACGACTTTTCTACCGAGGATTATGCTAGACTTTACATCCGAGAGATCGTCGATCGCATGGAGTCCCTACTTCGATCATATCGCATGCAGGAGCCCGCCACGCTAACTTCGAGGTCCTTCCAGAGGGTTTAGTGGACGCAGTGAGCCCGAGTAATCGCATTTCATCCACGCATGCATCTGACAGCAGAGCGCACTATCCGCACTTCGAGGATACGCCGCGAGCCCGTGTTATCGACTTCATGGTAGTCGGAGGATCATTTGCCTCAGTTGAGTTTGATAATAATAGCTACCACCCAAGATTCGACGGCGCCTTACGAGGCCTTGTATGGGAGGAAGTGCAGATCGCCTATAGGTTGGTTCGACGTGTGCGAGAATGCTGGGACCAGATGGTGCAGCAGCAGCCGATAAGCGGCTTATCCGAGAGCGCTTATCGACGCAGAGTCGATGTAAGTCGATGCGCAGATCATCGCCGTCGTGCATCTTGAGTTCGAGGTTCATGATCGGGTTTTCCTAGGTGCCACCACGGCGGTGTGATGAGATTTGGAAGAAGGAAACTCACCAGTACATCGGGCCGCTTCGATTGTCCGCAGGTAGGCAAGGTTGCCTACGAGTTGATCCGCCGTCCGACCGAGGCGCAGCATCCGGTTTTTCACGTATCTATGCCGGCGAGATGTATCGGATCCATCTAGTGGTACACCCGATCGACGATGTCCAGTGACCAGGGGTTATCGTATGAGGAGATTCCCATAGCGATAGTCGATCGTCGTTAGGCTCATGGACGAAGGACGTGGCTTCCGCCAAAGTCTTGTGGCGAACGAGCTCAGAGGAGATGACGGGAAGCCGGCGGAGGACACGAGGCGAAGTATCTCACCTATTCCCCACACCTCCGTAATTCACTTTCCTACTTGTAAATTTTCGTTATCGCTTATGCCTAAGTGTTGTTTGTGGCCGCGCGTGGCATTTGCAAACCGCTTAAGTTATGAAGAATCTTATCGTTAATCGTTTGAGAAGGAACATTCGACGAATGTTTCTGGCGAGGAGAATGTTATACCCGTATTTCAGTATGCACGTGCGGAATACGCACAAAAAGTTTGGCCTTAGTTAGCCTCGACGCTTTTTTGTATACAACTCACTAAAAGAATCGCTTTCCGACTAAACGCTTCACGCTTTCGTAGGAAAATTCCGCCATGCCATTACTATTTTTTGCGGATTTTTCCGAGAGACGAAACATTTTGGACCAACGAGGGCGACACTGGCACCCTCCCATCGTGGACTCGAATCGCCCATTTGGACGAATTGGAATGCCTTGGCACGCTTTTGTGCCAGGCACAAGTCAAGGAGTTGGTAGGATATTTGTGTATAGTTAATCCTCACCCTACACTTGCCTTGCACTTGTCTTCATCTCGCCATTGTTGGCCAAGGCTTGAGCTATAAATACCCCTTAGAGATGAAGAGGTATTCATCCACAAATCTTCCAAGTCTTGAAAAATCCTCTCCTCTCCCTTAGCCTTTCGTCCAACACCTCCCCTCGAGTGAGCTTGGCCGAGAGCCGACCCCCCCTAGCCTCGCCGAAATCTACCCCCCTCCCTTGGTAGAAAAGTTGTCTTCTAGTATCGTTATAATGCCCAAAATACCCTAGCCCAATTCCCATAGTGCTTAGTAGAAGTGGTGAAGAACTTCAGGGTTTCTCGAGCTACCTGAGCGCATAACTTAGAGCTAAACCTTGCTCAGCGCGACTTTTTCTAGGATATTTTGGTGCTTACCGAGGTAACTAATCCTAACCTCTTTGAATTAGAGAATACATACTGTAGTAGTATAAGAATAAGTATTAAATACTTAGAAGAATATCGCAGAATAGAATTGAACTGTTACCACAGTAGAAGGGTTTAAAAGAAGAATAATCAAACTATGCTCACATAGGACTGCCACGAGACTTATATAGCTCACCGGCAGGGAAGTGCTGCCCGACTTACCGTAGAATTATGAACCCTCTGCTTAGAATGACCTTCAGAGTAGTCTTTGATAGATATCCGTGACTATTATAGGTGACTCTCTCGCGCACATATTCAACTCGGTGGTTTTCACGGTATGCATGTGATTCTTCCTAAAGCATGATATTTTACAATATATAGTACGGTAGACGTATACGTGTTAATCGAATAATAACACGGCAATGTCTTTGACTTAAGCCCGAATAATACTTATGGTAATGCCTCACGCTTAAGCTCGAATAACAAAGAACCGAAAACATTTCAAAAGAATATCAATCATTTTTAACAGAAGATAAATATTTGGTTTTAAACAAAAGCTAAGAGTTATACTAGCTTTACGGGAAGTTAGGTATAACAACTTAAGAAGATGAAAAGGAACTTACTTGTTTGTTTATAAAAGCCTTGTATTGATTTCTCGTTAAGTAGTAAGATTTGTGTGATAAGTAGACATATTATGATGCTACCGGTTAGTGTCTTGAATTGTGTAAAAGTGGTCATTCTCAGGCTTACGCTGTTAACCGTAAGTCCGCTGTCTCGTTATTGTATCACCTACCCTCGATCGTTATACCGAGGGCTTGCTCTCGACGCGGTCTATACGGCTATGCGGTCCATGAGACTACGCGAGCAGGTATGCTCCGTGATTGATCATTCCGGTGTTTAGCCCGACGCGGATTCCTATGCGGTCCGCTGAGACTACGCGGTCTTCGAGGCTATGCGGGTGCGGGAGCCTAGGCGGATGCCGGGGTTGGCTGCCCCGACGCGGGAATACCTCACGCGGTCTGTGTGACCCATGCGCCGCGAAGTCCAGACTAGGCACGAAGAATGATACTACGGGCGATCGCCTTGCTTCGATCATTCGCGCCTAGAATGCACTGCTACGCTTTTCCTATTATCGTTGTTGTTGTGGATGTAACACTATGTGCAATTGAACTGATTGTATTTGTGAAATGGTTTTAAATACTTTGATTTTATTTCAGTTCTTTATAGTTTCACATACTTGGTACCGTTGTAATCGACTCTCCTCTGGGCCGCTCATGCCGCGGTAAGGGCAGCAGTGCTAGATCCACATTCCTAGGATCTCTACGTTGGTGTCAGAGCTCCATCCTTTCCTGAGGCTCTACATTTCGGGTATGATCTCCTGTCAGAGATAGTTTTGTAGCCAGGTATGGCGGGGCCCTCCCGCCATAGTTGTATATTCCTCAGAAATCTGTAGTCTGTTGTACAAGATTTGGATGTAATCGCTAAAACCATGTTTTTATATATATATGCCGAAAGGCGATGTTTTCTCACTTAAACTGTGTTCTATTTTATAAACTGTTTCATGTCTTACTTTATATTTCCGCTGATTACTCTGATGTATGACTACTTGGGTGCCTAGGCACCGGCCACGCCACGAACGGGTCGAACTGACTATCGTTATTTGTTTGGATATCGACACGACGTTGGGTAGCCACGGGTATGCTTCACAGCGAGTATTCTCTGTTATTTGTTTGGACATATCGACACGTTGGGTAGCCCGGGTATGCTCACCAGTATTCTCTTGTTATTTGTTTGGGACATACTTGACACGTTGGGTAGCCCACTTCCCGAGGATTGTTATCTTGTTATCTCTGGGCATACCGACACGCTGACGGTCCACGCATGGGCTCACCGGTTCCGTGGTCATGCTTATACCGAGGTGAGATGCCGGGGCATGCGGCCATTGTGTGGGTTAAATTCCCGGGTTGTATTTGAGTGATGATTTCACGGGCCATTGTGCGTGAAATCATCACTCAAATACAACCCGGGAATTTAACCCGCACAACGGCCGCATGCCCCTGATCTCACCTCAGATAAGTACGACTCGAACCGCCCTAGCTGGCCCATACCCGCGACCATCCAACGGCTCGGTATGCCCAAAGGAGATAACAAGATAACAATCCTCGGAAGATACCCGGCTACCCAACGTGTCAAGATGTCCAAACAAATAACAAGAGAATACTCATTGTGGAAGCATACCCGGCTACCCAACGTGTCGCAAGATGTCCAAACAAATAACAAGAGAATACTCATCTGGAAGCATACCCGGGCTACCCAACGTGTCAAGATGTCCAAACAAATAATGTATAGTCACCCTCCATCGAGAGACTCGGTAGCACACATCAAACCCTTGCACAACAAGGCTATCTCAACCAAGCATAGGCAAGTTACACACAACTCAAGGTACTTTAAACACTTCTTAACACAACGTCAAGTATACCATTAAAACCCTTTTAAGATCAAGGTACTCCTACCTTTTATAACCAAGCCACTTATGTTTTTCCATCACAAAGAGTTCAATATTTGAAAACAAGTTACTTCTCTTTTCCCAAAATCAAGTTACCATTCTAAATCCAATAATAAATCCATTTCTTTATTTTCCATAAAGTCGTTATAACTAACTTCCCATAAAGATATTATAACACTTTATGTTTAAAAACAAGTCAAGACAAAACCATGCCTTTCTTTTATATTATATTCCTAAATATACTATAGCCTCCTGATTATAGATGTGGTGCACAACACAACGATAATCAAGACTCTACTAGATACGGTCTGTAGACACTTTCCGAGGATTAACTGCTCTGATACCACTTTTGTCACGACCCGACCAGTTCGTGGATCGTGCCTTACCCTGCACCCTAGTGATACAACATCGAGAAAAAATGGAAATAAAAACTCATGAAAGAAAATAAAGGAAATAAGAAAACAAAGCAGGCTAAATGCTACCTTTTTGTACATAAATGAAAACTCAACAGCTACATCCCTTACAAACTCGCTTCACAACAAAGCATGCACTTCTAAGAATTTTAAAACAATAATGACGGGACAGGGCCCCGCCATGCCCCTGAATATACAAAAGTCTACAACTTCAGGGAACCGTACCACAGGACAAGCTTCCGGAGATATGGAGCTTTCCGAGAATCGAACAGCGATCCTAAGAGTGCGGATCAGCAAGCTATGTACCTCAACTCGCTGCATGAACGCATCCCCGGGCGAGGTCGATAACAGTACCAAGTATGTGAATCAAAATACTGTAAATGAAATCATAATAGTCTATATAAAGCGGAGACATGTATGATATCCAAATTACAAGATACACAACATATAAGCGATGTCAAGTTGGGGACTCATGCCAGTGAAATCATCACTCAAATACAACCCGAATTTAACCCGCACAATGGCCGCATGCCCAAGATCTCACCTCAGATAAGCATGGCCTCGAACCGCCCTAGTGGGCCCATACCGTGGACCATCCAACGTGTCGGTAT
Source organism: Przewalskia tangutica (assembly GCA_029844215.1). Classification (NCBI taxonomy): domain Eukaryota; kingdom Viridiplantae; phylum Streptophyta; class Magnoliopsida; order Solanales; family Solanaceae; genus Przewalskia; species Przewalskia tangutica. The sequence continues at coordinate 40,370,772 of CM056732.1, read as the reverse complement.
GCCCAAAGGAGATAACAAGATAACAATCCTCGTGGAAGATACCCGTGGGCCACCCAACGTGTCGGTATGTCCAAACAACTAACCGATAATACTCACTGGAAGCATACCCGGGCTACCCAATGTGTCGGTATGTCCAAACAAATAACAAGAGAATACTCACCGTGGAAGCATACCCGGCTACCCAACGTGTCGGTATGTCCAAACAAATAACAAGAGAATACTCATCGTGGAAGATACCCGGCTACCCAACGTGTCAAGATGTCCAAACAAATAACAGATAGTCGGCCCTCCATCGAGAGACTCGGTAGCACACATCAAACCCTTGCACAACAAGGCTATCTCAACCAAGCATAGGCAAGTTACACACAACTCAAGGTACTTTAAACACTTCTTAACACAACGTCAAGTATACCATTAAAACCCTTTTAAGATCAAGGTACTCCTACCTTTTATAACCAAGCCACTTATGTTTTTCCATCACAAAGAGTTCAATATTTGAAAACAAGTTACTTCTCTTTTCCCAAAATCAAGTTACCATTCTAAATCCAATAATGAATCCATTTCTTTATTTTCCATAAAGTCGTTATAACTAACTTCCCATAAAGATATTATAACACTTTATGTTAAAAAACAAGTCAAGACAAAACCATGCCTTTCTTTTAAACCAAAACACTTCTAATTCTTTTTCTTTTAGAAATCGAGTTCCTTACTTTGGAATTTTTAAGAAGATCAAAACTTGATTACAATAATTCTTATTAGAGCAGCCATGATCTAGGAAATGTAATACAATTTTGTCTTATCTTAGCTTCTATGCAGATGAGGTTTCATCGGTTTTAATATAATTAATTGTCATTACTTTTTCCTTTAATAACGCTGCATTGGCTTGTTCGATTCTTATTCCCATTTCCAAATTTATGTAACATTATTCTTTAAAACCAAGTACTCATTTCTCACGAATGAGGTTTCACACTTTTCAACACCATTTAGGTCAATTATAAGTCAAGTCTCTTATCTTTGAAATCAACAAACCATTCTTTTACCTACATAAAGTGGTTATAACAAACTTCCCATAAAGCCGTTATAACACTTTATCTTTTAAACCAACCAATTTCAACTATAAGCCCTTATGAGACCAAGAGGGCTTATTCTTTAACCACCGAGTACCCATTACTAACGAATAAGATTTTCCTACTTTTCAAACAATCAAGACCTTTACACTTCATATCAAGTCAAGGCACAACAAGGGAAATCAAATTCCTTTAACACACGTGCATCTACTGCACTATATATTTCACAAATAATCATCAAGAGGATAGGAAGAATCACATACCTCGCGACGATTATCGACTGTTAGCAAAATGCTCCACGACTATCCTCCTTAAGTAGAATATACTACTCGTATTACTTCAATCCTATAAGGGTCATAAAACGTCTATCAATCTCTAGCTTCGAACGTAGAATAACTAAGTGCAAGGTCCCTACATTCTACGGAAATTTGGACGGCACTTCCTTTGTTTCTACTTACAATGCCTCCTTTTTCAAGGTCAAATTCAATAACCAACGCCACATTTAAGGCTCAATCAATTCAGCAATGCAAGGATTACACGCTAACAATACGCAAAATTCCGCCCCACAATAACACAAAATAACCCAATAATTTCCATGCCATTCTTGGCCAACAATATAACCAATCCTAACCCCTTTCAACTCTTTTCCAATCCAAGTTCTTAGGTGTTATACCAGATTTCGAGTATGCGAGGGCGACGCAAAAGTTTAGCCTTAAAGTTTAGGCATGGGACGTTTTTTTTGGGCACAACTCACTCAAAGAATCGTTTTCCGACGAAACGTTTTACAGGACTCGCGTAGGATAAATTCCGGCTATGTCATTTCTATTTTTTGCGGATTTTTCCGAGAGGCGAAACATTTTAGACCAACGGGAGGGTGACACTTGTCACCCTCATGGGACGGCAATGTGGGCTTCCCCCTTGGACGATGGGCATGAATTGGGGGCTTGTTTTGTGGCCTAAAACATGGGTCAATGTTTTGTGGAGTAGGTTAGGGTGCACTTGGGCAAATCCCCACCATACACTTGCCTTGCACTTGGCTTCATCTTGGCCATTGGTTGGCCTTTGCTTGACCTATAAATACCCCCCTTGTGATGAAGAGTTCTTCATCCACAAATCTATTTCCAAGCCTTGAAAATCCCTCCCCTCTCCTTTGAGTTCTCGTCCAAAGAAGCCTCTCCCCTCTGAGTTGAGCTAGCATGAGTCCCCTCCCTTGGTAGAAAAGTTGCCTTCTAGTATTGTTATAATGCCCAAAATACCCTAGCCCAAATCCCTTAGTACTTAGTAGAAGTTGTGAAGAACTTCTATGGTTCTTGGAGCCATCTGAGCTGTTCAATTGTGAGCTAAACCTCGCCGGATCGACGTTTATACTTGGTTAATTTTTGGGCTTATCGAGGTAAATAAACTTATCCTTCTTTTGTAATTAGATAATACATACTTGTAGAAGTATAGGAATAAGTATAAATACTTGAAGGATATTACAAAATAATTGAATGTTATCACAGCAGGCGGTATAAAAGAAGAATAATTGAATCACTCACATAGATCGCTTACAAGAGATCGTATAGCTTACTGTAGGGAAGTCGCTTGCCCAAATTCTATAGCATAGAACCTCTCGCTAGAGCTTTATACGCAATAATCAGACGCTGATAGGCGTATTCGATCATATAGTCGATTCTTCACATGACATATTCGACTTGGCGGAGGTTTTCGCAGAAGGTATGTGATTCTTCCTAAGCATGATATTTTAACATATATATATAGTGCTAGACGTACATGTGTTAATTGAATAATAATCACGACAATGTCTTTTGACTTAGTTCAATAATAACTACTAATGCTTTTTGACTTAAGCCCTAATAATAAGAATCTGATGATTTCAAAAGAATATCGAATCATTTTTAATGAAGAGAAATATTTGGTTTTAAAACAAAAACTTAAGAGTTATACTAGCTTTATGGGAAGTTAGGTATAACAACTTAAGAAAGATAAAAAGGCATTTGTTTGTTTATAAAGCCTTGTATTGATTTAGAGTTAACAAGATTGTTTGATAAGTAGATATATTACGATGCTACGTGTTAGTGTCTTGTAATGTTGTGAAAGGGGTCATTCTTGCTGCGTTGCTAACCGTAAGTCCGTTAGATCGTTATTATATCACCTACCCTCGACTTATTATAACAGGGCTTGCCACTTGATGCGTCTATATGCATCTGCTATGTGACTACGCGAGTGCGCGGGAGTTCGAGGATTGATCATTCGGGTGTTTTAGCCCGACGGGGATGCCCGTGCGGTCGCGTGACTATGCGGTCTATTGAGACTACGCGATCGCGGAGTCTGCGGTACCGGGTTAGCTACGATGCGAGGAATACCACGCGGGTTCTGTGACCTATGACTGCGGGAAGTCGGGATTAGGCACTTAATGATACTATGGGCGATTGGCCTTGCTTCGATCATTCGCGCCTAGAAAAGACTGATTTTCCTGACATCGTTTTGTTTGTGATATGGCACTTATGCAATTGAACTGATTTGCAAATGGTTTTAAATACTTGATTTCATTTAAGTACTTTACGCTTTCATACTGTACCGTTCGACCTCCTTCTGGGCGTTTCATGCCGCAAGGTGCAGTGCTAGATCCGCATCCTTAGATCTTTGCGTTGGTGTCGTGAGCTCCATCTTCTCCGGAGGCTCTACTTTGGGGTACGATCTCCACGTTGTAGATAGTTTTGTATCGTCGAGGCGGCGGCCCCGTCCCGCCATAGTTGTTTATCTTCTTAGAGGTCTCAGAGCCTATTATACGGTTGGGATGAATCGCTAAACCATGTTTATATATATATGCGAAAGGCGACATTTTCTCATAAAGCGTGTCTCATTTACAACTGCTTTCATGTCTTGTTTTTATATTCCGCTGATTTCTCCGATGACTACTTGGGTGCCCCTGAGGCACCACGCCCCCGTAACGGGTCGTGACAAAAGTGGTATCGTGAGCGCTTAATCTCGGAAAGTGTCTATGCATCAGTATCTAGTAGAGTCTTGATTATCGGTGTGGCACCACACCAATAATCGTGAGGCTATAGGATATTTAGGATTGGTTTCATTCTTCTCACTCGAGATCGTGCTTGTAGTCGTGTTATAGGCTGGACCCTCTAACGTATTCCTTTCCTGTAATTATGCCCACGTAAGGCAACCCTGCCCGTATGCAAGGCGCGTGGGAGGCGCTAGTATGACACCGAGAGTCACGAGGCTCAGCCCGGGCCTATACCAGACAGCGAGTTCCATGACGCCGCCGGCCCAGAGACCACAGCACTCGCACCCGCCCCACACACCGCTGAGGAGATAGGGTACAAGGAGACGCCCACTATTGGCTAGGATCAGGCTGACACGGCGAGGTGCGGACGCAGCTCAGCCTTCCGGGCTGCACCCGTGGTTCACCCGAGGCGCATGGGCTTGAGACTACGGATTTCCGAGTCAGCCCACCAGAGTTCTACGGATCGAGGCCGAGGATGATCCGCAGGAGTTCATCCGCCGGGCTTGCAGAGATTATGAGAGTGATCGTCGGAGACCGAGTCCGTGACCTGTTCGTGATCGCCGCGTGATACCGCAATGATTGGTTTGATTCGGAGCTTTCCGGGAGAGCATGCACTCCTCAAAGATAGGATGAGTTTCTGAGGCTTTTCTCACACACTTCTTGCCTCCGCATGGCGAGAGCACGCGGACGATTTTTGCTTGGCGGTGGAGGACGCCAGGAGTACAACGCCGAGTTCGATTCATTGGCTCGATATGTCCCCGTGACCGTAGCGGCTATGAGGACCGGTGCATCGCCACGCCACGGGCTAGATGATTATATGGTCGAGTCTTGTGCGGGTGTGTCCCTTCACCCGTGGGCGACATTACCCGATGCAGCTCACGACCGGATGGCGAGCGCAGACCGCCGCAGACGATATCAGCGAAGAAGGCCAAGACGGGCGGTTCTTTTGGTGGTTCTCGTGGTGACGGCATCGCAGTCAGATTTGCACCACACCGCCAGAGCACTCCTACATCGTTTTCGCATACCAGAGCCGGGGCGGTGTCGCGCCCCGTGACTTGACTTCCAGGGTAAAGGTGCTAACGATCGAGGTCCGCCAGTCAGCTGGGTAGATTCTATTCGAGTTGTAGTACTACTCCGGAGCTTATATACTTCAGGCGGCAGGTCATTTCGCGAGATTTTGTCCGACCGGGCGCGGCTGTGGTAGGCCCGCGGCTACGGTCTGCCGCTTCTTCATCCTCGACGCCATCGCCCGAGGGCAGTACTCATGACCAGCGGGCCGCGGCAGGGTCGTGGCGCAGTCCCAGCTCTAGCGTCCTCGTAACCACATTTATGCCTTGTCCAGGCAGATCGTGAGGCGCCGCTGATGTCGCCACGTACTTTATCGGTTCGAGTTGATGTGTATGCCTTGATAGATCCGGTTCTACCCCCATATCTCCCTTATTGCTAGTAGGATAGGATAGAGCCTGAGTCCATGGACCCTTTCGAGGTAGCTACGCCAGCCGGGTGATTCGGTAGCTCGGCGGTATATGTGGCTTGTCCAAGGGGACCATTTATCGCCGCACCTAGCCACTTGATAAAGTTGGACATGACGATTTCCGCGTGATCACGGGTATGGATTGGCAGCTTCTTGCTAACGTGACCGCGGGGAGAGTGGCATGCAGTTCCAGCTTCTGAGGAGCCGGTTGTTGAGTGGGAGGAAGCAATCAGATCGCTAGGGTAGGTTTATTTCTTACCTCGAGGCTAGTAAGATGGTGCGGCGGGTACATTTACCATCTCGCTCGGGTGTTTGATAAAGTCGCCGCACAGATTTTCGCCGCAAGAGTCGAGTTCCCGCACGTGTTTCCGCACGACCGTATCCTCCAGAGGAGATAGAGTTTTGTATCGACAGGTTGCGACACTCATTGCCTATTTCCATTCCGCCATACATGGCACCGAGTTGAGAGTTGAAGGACCACCGAGATTTGCCGAGAAGGGCTTCATTAGGCCTAGTGTTTCTCCCCGGGAGCGCCGTATTGTTCGTGAAGAAGAAGACTCGACGCTGCGCGTGTGTTGATTACAGCGGTGAACAAGTGACCATTAAGAATGATACCCCTTCCCGTGATTGATGATTTGTTCGACTACCAGTGCAGTGCGTAGATGTTTCTCCAAGATTGATCCGCGATCGGGCTATCATCAAAAGTAGTCGAGAGGTGGATGTCCCTAGGATCAGATTCCGATCTGCAGACGGAATTATGAGTTCGTGGTCATGTCTTTCGGTTGACCAATGCTCCGATATTCACGGATTTGATGAACCGAGTGTTCAAGCCATTTTTGGACACGCCAGTGATAGTGTTCATTGATGATATCTTGGTTTATTCGCTCGCAGAGCATGCGGAGCATTTGACCGTGGCCGACGCTTCTCCGACTGCAGCTTATACGCCAAGTTTTCCAAATGTGAGTTTTGGTTGACTTCTGGCTTTTCTTGGGCATATTGTCTGGCCGACGGCATTCGAGTGGATACGCCAAGATCGAGGCAGACTTGGCCTAGACCTACTACTCGGCTGAGGTGCGCAGCTCGGGCCTTGCAGATATTATCGGTTCGTAAGAAGTTTGCTTCTATCTCGCACCATTGACTAGGCGACTCGGGGCACTAAGTTTCAAAGGACTGATGTAATGTGAGCGTGGTTTCAGCATTAAAGGAGAGACGACGACGCTCGCTTCTTACTCTTCCGTAGGTCCAGATGGTTATGTCGTATTGTGACGCGTCGTGCATCGGGCTGGACGTGTGTTGATGCAAAGAGGTAGAGTTATAGCCGCACGATCCCGGCAGCCTTAAGAAACACGAGAGAACTACCCCACCCATGATTTGGAGTTGGCGTGATTCACGCCAAGATCCGAGGCACTATTTGTATGGGTTCACGTGGATATTTATACGCACTACAAGAGCTTCCAAGATATCTTCACCAGAGGAGCCGAACTTACATGCAGACGGTTAGAGTTGCTAAGGATTACGATGTTGATATCCTGCACTCACCCTGGGAAGGCCAATGTTGTGCAGATGCTCTTAGTCGAGGTCACGGGGAGCCTATCGATGCAGCTATAGAGAGGGCATGGTTCGTGATTTGCATCGCTTAGCGAGCCTCGTGTCCGCTTGATTGATTCTCGAGCAGCGGGGTTAGAGTTCGTGAGGTTGCCGTCTTCCATCGTCGAGGAGGCTAAGACAACAGCTTGAGGATCCGGTGTTGATTCGGTATCGCGACACGGCTCTTCGTGAGGGAAGGGTCCTTTTGAGGTAGCACCACGGGTGCTAAGGTCGAGGCGTGTGTGTTCCGGGATGTTCGTGACTTGGCAACAGTGTTCTGGAAGCACACAACGCACGTTACTATCCATCCGGGTCGATCAAGATGTACCACGACCTTAGATCGTGTATTAGTGGGATGGCTTAAAGAGGACGTTGCAGTTCGTAGCTCGCCGTGTTGTCGCAGTGAAGGCAGAGCACAAGAGGCCCGTGGTTTGTTATGCACGACAGAGATCCCGACTGGAAGTGGGAGGTGATCAACATGGACTTTATCACGTGATTACCTCGCACTCGAGGAGACATGATTCTATATGGGTTATCGCCGACAAGTCGACGAAATCAGCCCACTTTCTTCCCGTCAGACGACTTTTTCTACGAGGATTACGCCGACTTTACATCCGAGATCGCCGATCGCATGGAGTCCCTATTTCGATCATATCGCATGCAGGAGCCCGATTTCGCTAACTGGAGGTCCTTCCAAGGGTTTAGGACGCATGAGTTCGAGTATCGCATTCCATCCACGCATGCACGAGGCAGAGCGCACTATCCGCACTGCGAGATATGTCGCGAGCCCGTGTTATTGACTCGTGGGTAGGGAGGATCATTTGACTCTAGTTGAGTTCACAGATAATAATAGCTACCACTCCAAGATTCGATGGCGCCTTATGAGGCCTTGTCGGAGGAAGTGCAGATCGCCTATAGCCTGGTTCGATGGGCGAGTACGCATGGGACCAGATTTGGTGCGAAGAAATGGATAAGGTAAAGCTTATCCAGAGAGGTCACGACACCAGAGTCGCATAAGTCATATGCAGATCATCGCCGCCGGCATCCGGAGTTCGAGGTTAATGATTGGGTTTTCTGAGTGTCACCCACGGCGGGTGTGATGAGATTCGGAAGAAGAAACTCACCAAGGTACATTGGGCCTATCGATGTCCGCAGGTAGGCAAGGTTGCTACGAGTTGGATCTGCCGTCCGATCCGAGGCGCGGCATCCGTGTTTCATGTTTCTACCGAGAGATGTATCGGGTATCCATCTAGGGTGCATCCGATTGACGATGTCCAGGTGACCGAGGTGTTATCGTATGAGGTGTTTCGCATAGCGATAATCGATCGTCGTTAGCGCTCGCGGAAGGACGTGGCTTCCACAAAGTTACGTGGCGGAACGAGCTCGAGGAGATGACGTGGGAAGCCGAGGAGGACATGAGGTATATCCTCACCTATTCTACACCTCCGGGTAATTCACTTTCCTATTTATAAATTTTCGTCATATTTTGCCTAAGTGTTGTTACGCGTGTGTGGCATTTGCAAATTAAGTTATGAAGAACCTTATCGTTAATCGTCTTGGGAAGGAACATTCGACGAATGTTTCTAAGGAGGAGAATGTTATACCGTGATTTCTGAGTATGTACGAGGCGACGACGCATTTAAAGTTTAGCCTTAAAGTTTAGGCATGGGACGTTTTTTTTTGGCACAACTCACTCAAAGAATCGTTTTCCGACGAAACGCTTACAGACTCGCGAGGATAAATTCCGCTATGTCATTTCTATTTTTGCGGATTTTTCCGAGAGGCGAAACATTTAGATTAACGAGGGTGACACTTGTCACCCTCATGGACGGCAATGTGGGCTTCCTCGACGATGGGCATGAATTGGGGCTTGTTTGTGGCCTAAAACATGGGTCAATGTTTCAGGAGTAGGTTAGGGTGCACTTGGACAAATCCCCACCATACACTTGCCTTGCACTTGGCTTCATCTTGGCCATTGGTTGGCCTTTGCTTGACCTATAAATACCCCCCTTGTGATGAAGAGTTCTTCATCCACAAATCTATTTCCAAGCCTTGAAAATCCTCTCCTCTCTTTGAGTTCTCGCCCAGAAGCCTTCTCCCTCTTGAGTTGAGCTTAGCGAGTCTCCCCTCCTTGGTAGAAAAGTTGCCTACAGTATTGTTATAATGCCCAAAATACCCTAGCCCAAATCCGTTAGTACTTAGTAGAAGTTGTGAAGAACTTCTAAGGGTTCTCGAGCTATCTGAGCGCTCAAATTAGAGCTAAACCTCGCTCGGGATCGACGTTTATACTTGGTTAATTTTTGGGCTTATCGAGGTAAATAAACTTATCCTTCTTTTGTAATTAGATAATACATACTGTAGAAGTATAGGAATAAGTATAAATACTTAGAAGGATATTACAGAATTGAATTGAACTGTTATCACAGTAGAAGGGTATAAAAGGAGAATAATTGAACTGTACTCACATAGGACTGTATTCAGATCGCTTAGCTTACGGGTAGGAAGTCGCCCAAATTCCCATAGCATAGAGAACCTCTCGCTAGAGCTTTATACGCACGCCTGACGCTGATAGACGTATTCGATCGTTATAGTCGATTCTCGCGCACATATTCGACTTGGCAGAGGTTTTCGCCAAGGTATGTGGATTCTTCCTAAGCATGATATTTTAACATATATATATATCACGGTGACGACATGTGTTAATCGATAATAATCACGGCAATGTCTTTTGACTTAAGCTTTGAATAATAACTACGGCAATGTCTTTTGACTTAAGCTGAATAATAAGAACTCGATGCATTTCAAAAGAATATCAATCATTTTTAATGAAGAGAAATATTTGGTTTTAAAACAAAAGCTTAAGAGTTATACTAGCTTTATGGGAAGTTAGGTATAACAACTTAAGAAAGATAAAAGGAATCAATTTGTTTGTTTATAAAAGCCTTGTATTGATTTAAGTATGTAAAGATTGTTTGATAAGTAGATATATTATGATGCTACATGTGTTAGTGTCTTGTAATGTTGTGAAAGGGGTCATTCTTTGGCTTACGTTGCTAACCGTAAGTCCGTTATCGTTATTATATCACCTACCCTCGACTTATTATACCGGGCTTGCCACCCTTGACGCGGGTCTATATGGCCTATGCAATTTATGTGACTACGCGGAGTCGCGGAGTTCCGTGATTGATCATTCCGGTGTTTTAGCCCGATGCGTGTGACTACGCGGTCTATGAGACTATGCGATCGCGGAGTTCAAAGTGTACTGTGGTTAGCTACCCGATGCGAGGAATACCTCATGCGGTCGTGTGTGACCATGCGATCAGAAGTTCAGATTAGGCACGCGAGAATGATACTATGGGCGATTGGCCTTGCTTCGATCATTCGCGGCCTAGAAAAGACTCATTCGCTTTTCCTATTATCGTTTGTTTGTGATATGGCAATATGTGCAATTGAACTGATTTGCAAATGGTTTTAAATACTTGATTTCATTTAAGTACTTTACGCTTTCACATACTTGGTACAGATCGACTTCTCGGGGCCGCGTCATGCCGCAGTGAAGGGCAAGGTGCTAGATCCGCATCCTTAGGATCTTTTGCGTTGGTGTCGAGCTCCATCTTCTCGAGGCTCTACTCGTGGGATCTCCGTTGTAGATAGTTTTGTATCGAGGTAGGTATGGCTCCGTCCGCCATAATTGTTTATCTTCTGTAGGTGCAGAGCTATTGTATACTGATGTAATCGCTAAACCATGTTTATATATATATGCCAAAGGCGACATTTTCTCACATAAATCGTGTCTCATTTTACAAGTTTCATGTCTTGTTTTATATTCCGCTGATTTCTCCGATGTATGACTACTTGGGTGCCGGTGAAGGCACACCACCCCGAACTGCGGACATTAGGTCTAACATGATATCTAGCCCTAGACATCTTCAACAACTAAAATCTCCTTTACAAATACGTGACGCCTAAATTAGTAATCCAATCAAGTTACAATCTTAAGGCTAACATGCCCATTTCGGTTTTCAACAAGACAACAAGATCCAAATCTATTCAAACTTAAATATAATGACCTCGTGCTCATTTCTAAACTACTATAACAAGTATTAACTCATATCCAAGAGAAGGGGAAACTTTTACCTTTCGGAAAAGCCCACAAAAGCCCTTTTTCTTCCACTTCTTTCCCGTCAACTACGCCCACCAGCGCTTCCCACAAGTTCACCCACACTTTGCCTTCTTGCCACCGCTCCAACAATTTTCCCTTTATGTCACGACTGATTCTCGGTCGCGACTAGTACCACGGGGTACTGTCAGTACACGCTGAGAATAGCAGCGGAACATACATAAAACAAATCTGTATAAGGTAAACATCACTAGCAAGCCGATAAGGCCGCCTTTCATAAAATAACTTAATCGAAAGTGAAACAGTACAACTTATTCTTACAGCCCAAACCACAAACGTGACTACAGACCTCTAGGAATAACAACTGTATGACAGGGCCCGCCATACCTCGAATGTACAAAAGTCTATAACCTCGTGGAATCATACCAAAAGACAAAGCCTCCTGAGGACGGAGCTTCAGAAATGAACAGTGATCCTAAGAGTGCGGACCAGCAAGCTACGTATCTCGACCTGCGGCATGAACGCAGCCCCCCGAAGGAGGTCAGTACAACAGGTACCAAGTATGTGAAACTGAAAATACTGTAATGAAATCATAAGTCTGAAAATAAGCTGGGGTCAGGGATGAAATCAACTTACCTTTTACTGTGCCTTACTAACAATGAGAGTAACAAGCATATATATAATACTGCATAAAAATAGGAGGCTCGTGATCAAAACAGGTCCTCGCCTTAGTATCGATAAGCAATCCTACTCGGACTATTTCACCCGCATGAGGTATTCTCGATAGGTCAGACTACCGCACGGGACTATTTCACCCGCATAAGCCCATAAGGACTCGCATGAGGTATTCCTCGTGATCGTGGGTAGCAAGTCCACTAATGTGGTATAACGATCTTGGGACTTACCCTCGATATACTCTTACCCGGCGTATGGTATAACGATCTTGGGGACTTACCCTCGATATACTCTTACACCGACAGATGGTATAACGATCTGGGTCAGTTCTCGATATACTCTTATCTTCGAGCAGATGGTATAACGATCTTGGGGCTTGCCTCGATATACTCTTATACTGGTGCAGATGGTATAACGATCTTGGTGCTTGCCCCTCAGATATACTCTTACACTGAAGAAGGTGGTATGACGATCTTGGGGCTTGCCCCTCAGACATACTCTTACCCTGGAGTAGGTGGTATAACGATCTTGGGGCTTGCCCCTCAGATATACTCTTACCCTAGCTCAAACTGTTATCATAACATAATCATAAATAAGTTAAGAAACTTATAACTTCTTATTAGTCTTGTTCATATACCCTCTCATTTTAGTTAAGGCACTTAATCATATCTTTAATAAAAGAAAACCGGGAATTTAACCCAAAGTACTACATACTTCAACTCTTTCAAAAGTGACTCTTTTTCATGTATAAAACCTTTGGGCAATTGATGCCTTAAAATCAATTTGCCTCTTCACATACTTATCTTATTTAGAGAAAATCTCTTCTCATTAACCTTATGAAGCTAATAAACCAACTTCCCATAAAGCCGTTATACTGTCTTTATACTTTAGAAATTAAGACCTTCTTATCCTTTCATAAGGCCGTTATAACTAACTTCCCATAAAGTCGTTATAACTCCTTATAAACCATTTTGTTCTTTTACTAACCAAGAGACTTATACTTCAAACAAATCTACACAACTTTCAAAAATACTTCAAGCCTCTTATCTCTAGAATAATTCAATACTCAATACTTTCACACCAAGTACTCTATACTTTTGTAAAATCATACTTTTCCCTTAACCAAGGGATTTATACTTCTTAAAACAAAACAAGTCTTTATATATACTTAAACAAGTAAGAATACTAAATCTTGTACGTCTACCGTACTACATAGATACAAATACTCATGCTCAAAGGATAGGAAAGCTTCACATACCTCTTTGGTCAATCCACTTGCTAAGTCCAACTACCGCAAGTAATATTTCAACCTATAATAACCATGATATGTTCATTAACCTCTAGTTTCAATGTAGAATAATCTAACTCAAAGCCACTAAATTCTATGGAAAATTGGGCAGCATTTCCTTTGTTTCTACTCACTTTGCCACCTTTCTCAAGGCCGAAATTACCATCAAAACATCACATTTAAGGCTCAATCAATCCAACAATACAAAGGGGATTCCACACCCAAAATTCTGCCCCATAAGTTTACAACAATTCACTTAACAATTCTAAGGTAGTTTTTAGGCTACAACATGCTCATAATCTCTTCTTAACCCATTCTTCATATCCAAACCACATTTCTAGCATGCAATGACTCTAAGAGCATTATTTACTACCACAAGTTCTTTCCTCTTAACATGCAACACTATAAACTAAATCTAAAGGAAGAATCATTACCTTAAAGTTTTAGCCAAAACTTATTCCAAATATTGCTAGCTTCCTTGCCAAGAACACCACCACAACAATGCCAACAAGCTAGCTACAAGCTTCCTTTTCTTGTTCTAAACTTTCAGATTTTTCTTGGGTTTTTAGAGAGAAGGAGGAGCTGATTTTTAGAGAGAGGAAGATGTTTGAGGGATGACCAAGTATACAAGACTTGGTCAATATAAGCCATGCAAGCAAAATCAGATGGGGGGTGACACTTGTCACCCTCCCATGGCCTTTTTAAAAGAGAAATCAGACTTTCCTAAGTTTTTCCGCCAAATTCTCGCCGCGCCATGCTCGCCACCGCGCGCTGAAACCTCCGCAGCTCTGACTTTCGCGCCGCGCCCTGCTATCCCGCGCGGCACAACTTCAGCGACCCTCCGTAACTTTAGGCGCCGCCTCGCCGCTTTGCCCAAAACATTTCTGTCCGATTGACCGAACTTGTAACTCATAACTTTCTACTCCGACGCCCTATCGATTTAACGGTTGGTTGCGTTGGAATCCAGACTCAACGAACTACGCCTAGGCCTTTAAAACACTTAGAACTCTCAATGTACCGGGTCATAACCCGCCTCAAAGTTGACTAAAACCCGTCCGAATAATCCGTCAACCTATCCTTTGAAAATTTTAAGTCTTACATGCTTTAACGCTCATACGTAGGGTCAGAACTACTGGTATAACATTCTCCCTTAGAAACATTCGCCCCGAATGTTCCTTTGGAGCCAATCTACTATTCCTCGATACATCCTCTGACTTCACGCTTAATAGGACCTTACTATGCCACTTGTGACCACAAGATATCGTGCACACGCTCAATCATTCCTCATAACTCAAACAGAAAACTAATCCAACGTATGACCCATTACCACTTACTCTCGCTCACGGGCCAATGTAATTGCCCGCTCAGATCTACCAACTTATTCTAACATGTACATAGTCTCAATATCCTCTGCTCATAACACTAAATCATACAACAATCCTATCACACATACTAATCTCTAAAGGGTCAAAGATGTACCAGAACTATTGCTTCGCATTCTCCTTGTCGCCCTAATCATGATCCCGCTCGCACGACGATAACAAAAGAAGGCGATGAACCACCACCGATCCCGGCGTCGAATCTCTACCTCGCTATCCTCGGCCGGACAGCTCGCATAATGGCCCGCTGGCCGCATGTATAGCAATTACCCAAACTAGCACGACACTCCCATAATGGGTCCTACCACATCGACTACACCGGTAGAGGTGGCCTCCTTAGACTAACACCCCTACTTCGAAAACTCGAACCCTGAGCTCGACCGCCTCGAGTCTCCTAACGCCTCAAGATCAGGTGGAGTACTCCGTCGCTCGAGGCGCGTAACTAGCCTGCCGCTGAGGCGGTCCGCCTTGAAACCGCTCAGACCTCGCTATCCCGCCTCTTGGGTTGGCCTAAATCTAGTTGATCCCGCCTCTCTCGTCTCACCCCTCGCGATACGCCGCATCTCCGGCAATATCCATCTCGGCCAAGAGCCACCCCAAGCATGCAATCATGCGACGGCCTAACCCCATCACATATCGATGAACCCTGCTCGCCATGTCGCCTACAATGGTGTCGCGATATCGCCAAGGAGTCAAACTCTGTGTACTCGATAGTCCTCCCGCCCCGCCTCAAGGTCAAAAACCTATCTACGCTGGCTCTCCTCACCTCGTGAGGCAAGAAGTGGTCTAGAACGCCTCCGTGAACTCCTCCCAAACACCGGAAGAGCATCCTCACCTCGCCAACACCCATGACTCAAACCGCTTCAACGCAATATCGTAACCCAGAAGAAGCTAACACAACGGACTCCATCTCCGAGGCCCTAAGCACCGCGTCCGCCGCACTGCCGAACAAACTCGAGGATCCTCGCGCACCTCGAACCATAGAACTCGGGTGGATCACAACTCGTAAAATCCCAATCCTTAAACTGCCGGACCTAGGGTTAGCCATCGCCGACGGTACGCCGCCACAATGCTAGTCAACAACCCGACCGCTTCGTATCCTTATATCGCCGCCGCGAATCGAGGCTGCACGGACTCGAGCCACGCCGCCGGCCTAACACCGCGGCGTGGTGAACTCGCCGACCGCCACTACCTCGTGCATCGTCGCGTTCGAGTCCCGTAACTCTTGCACTCTAGCGCCTCCTCGCTGCCGCTTTGCCCTTCGCTCGTCGCTTCCGCGAGGCATAATCGCATAAGCGATAGGTCGAGAGACTCAACCTACTATGACGACTCATCGCACGATCTTAAAGAGAAGGATGGAAACCAATCCTAAGTGTCCCGCACTGATTATAGATGTGCACGACACACCGATAATCAAGACTCTACTAGACACGCCTATAGACACTTTCCGAGGACTAATCGCTTTGATACCACTTTTGTCACGATTCTGATTCTGGTCGCGACTAGTACCTCTAGGGGTACCGGCCGTCAGTACACGCCAGAATAGCAATGAACATACATAAAACAAATCAGATAAGGTAAACATCACTAGCAAGCCGATAAGGCCGCGCTTCATAAAATAATTTAATCGAAAGTGAAACAAGATAAACTTATTCTTACACCAAACCACAAACGTGACTACGCACTTAGAATAATAACCGTATGACAGTGGCCCCGCCATACCCTCCGAATGTACAAAAGTCTATAACCTCGTGGAATCATACCAAAAGACAAAGCTCCGAGGATGGAGCTTTCCAGAAATGAACAGTGATCCTAAGAGTGCGGACCAGTTACGATCTCGACTGCAGATTTAACGCAATTTCCAAGGCGAGGTCAAGACAACAGTACCAAGTATGTGAAATCAAAATATCAGAATGAAATCATAAGACCGAAAATAAGCCGGGTCATGGATGAAATCAACTTACCTTTTTATCAGGCCTTACTAACAATGAGAGTAACAAGCATACGATATAGTATCGCGTAAAAATAGAGGCTCGTGATCAAAACAGGTCCTCGCCCGTAGTATCGATAAGCAATCCTACTCGGGACTATTTCACCCGCATGAGGTATTCCTCGATAGTCAGGTACTGTACGGGACTATTTCACCCGCATAAGCCCATAAGGACTCGCATGAGGTATTCTCGTGATCGTGGTAGCAAGTCCACGAACGTGGTATAACGATCTGGGACTTACCCTCGGATATACTCTTACCAAACAGATGGTATAACGATCTGGGGACTTACCTCGATATATACTCTACATCGGGCGTATGGTATAACGATCTTGGGTGTATCAGCTCGTGATATACTCTTATACCGAGCAGATGGTATAACGATCTTGGGGCTTGCCCGATATACTCTTATATCGTGCAGATGGTATAACGATCTTGGTGCTTGCCTCGATATACTCTACACCAAGAAGGTGGTATGACGATCTGGGCTTGCCTCGCATACTCTTACCCCGAGTAGGTGGTATAGCGATCTGGGGCTTGCCTCGATATACTCTACCCTAGCTCAAATCAATTATCATAACATAATCATAAATAAGTTAAGAAACTTATAACTTCTTATTAGTCTTGTTCATATACCCTCTCATTTTAGTTAAGGCACTTAATCATATCTTTAATAAAAGAAAACCGGGAATTTAACCCAAAGTACTACATACTTCAACTCTTTCAAAAGTGACTCTTTTTCATGTATAAAACCTTTAGGCAATTGATGCCTTAAAATCAATTTGCCTCTTCACATACTTATCTTATTTAGAGAAAATCTCTTCTCATTAACCTTATGAAGCTAATAAACCAACTTCCCATAAAGCCGTTATACTGTCTTTATACTTTAGAAATTAAGACCTTCTTATCCTTTCATAAGGCCGTTATAACTAACTTCCCATAAAGCCGTTATAACTCCTTATAAACCATTTTGTTCTTTTACTAACCAAGAGACTTATACTTCAAACAAATCTACACAACTTTCAAAAATACTTCAAGCCTCTTATCTCTAGAATAATTCAATACTCAATACTTTCACACCAAGTACTCTATACTTTTGTAAAATCATACTTTTCCCTTAACCAAGGGACTTATACTTCTTAAAACAAAACAAGTCTTTATATATACTTAAACAAGTAAGAATACTAAATCTTGACGCTCACCGCACTACATAGATACAAATACTCATGCTCAAAGGATAGGAAAGCTTCACATACCTCTTTGGTCAATCCACTTGCTAAGTCCAACTACTGCAAGTAATATTTCAACCTATAATAACCATGATATGTTCATTAACCTCTAGTTTCAATGTAGAATAATCTAACTCAAAGCCACTAAATTCTATGGAAAATGGGCAAAGCATTTCCTTTGTTTCTACTCACTTTGCCACCTTTCTCAAGGCCGAAATTACCATCAAAACATCACATTTAAGGCTCAATCAATCCAACAATACAAAGTGATTCCACACCCAAAATTCTGCCCCATAAGTTTACAACAATTCACTTAACAATTCTAAGGTAGTTTTAGGCTACAACATGCTCATAATCTCTTCTTAACCCATTCTTCATATCCAAACCACATTTCTAGCATGCAATGACTCTAAGAGCATTATTTACTACCACAAGTTCTTTCCTCTTAACACGCAACACTATAAACTAAATCTAAAGGAAGAATCATTACCTTAAAGTTTTAGCCAAAACTTATTCCAAATATTGCTAGCTTCCTGCCAAGAACACCACCACAACAATGCCAACAAGCTAGCTACAAGCTTCCTTTTCTTGTTCTAAACTTTCAGATTTTTCTTGGGTTTTAGAGAGAAGGAGGAGCTGATTTTTAGAGAGATGAAGATGTTTGAGGATGACCAAGTCTACAAGACTTGGTCAATATAAGCCATGCAAGCAAATCAGATGGGGGTGACACTTGTCACCCTCCCATGGCCTTTTAAAAGAGAAATGTATTTCCTAAGACTTTTTCTAAGTTTTTCCGCCTCGCGCGGCTGGGCCGCCAAGCGCTGAAACCTCCGCAGTTCGACTTCGCGCGTTCGTTATCAGCCGCGCCGGCGCTGCAACATCAGCGACCCTCCCGAACTTTAGGCGCCACGGCTCAGATCCGCGCCGCGCTGCCGCTTTGCCCAAACATTTCTGTCCGATCATGACCGAACTTGTAACTCTCATAACTTTCTACTCCGACGTCCTATCGACGAACGGTTGGTTGCGTTGGAATCCAGACTCAACGAACTACGCTCTAGGCCTTTAAAACACTTAGGAACTCTCAATGTACCGGGTCATAACCCGCCTCAAAGTTGACTAAAGCCCGTCCGGAATAATCCGTCAACCTATCCTTTGAAAATTTTAAGTCTTACATGCTTTCGTACGCTCTCATACGTAGGGTCAGAACTACGGGGTATAACACTTTAGGCTAGGTTTTCTTCAAAATCTAGAGAGAAGGGAGAGGAGTTCTTGGGAGGGTTTCCAAAATGAATTGGCCAAGTCTTCCAAGACTTGGCCCTAAAATAGGCCCCTTTCCTGGTCAAAAGGATGGGAGGACACTTGTCACCTCCCATAGGCTTTAACAAAATATCCCCGATTTCAGCCTTTACCGCAGAAAAATCCCGCCTTGGCGCTTCCACTTCAGAATACCACGCACTCCGCGCCATGCCCTCAGATCTCGGCCGTGGCACGCAACCTCGCGAACCCTCAAGATAACCGCGCATGCCCAGATTCCGGCCGCGCTACTGCACTCAACCGAAACCATCGCTTTGCCTCGATCACGCACCAAACTTGAAACTTCCATAACTTTTGACTGGATGTCCTATCGATTTAACGGTTTATTGGTTGGGAACTAGATTTAACTGACACACACTAGGCTTTTTAAACACCTGAAATTCTTAACAACTGGGGTACAACACTCCAAGGTAGACTCAAAACTCCCAACACATGTTTGTCCACTTATCTTTCCACTTTCAAATCTTATATTCCTTGGTATGTTCTTATCTTCTTGAATTTACGGGGTGTAACACTATAGACTCAGGCTCTATCCTTATCCTACTAGCAATAAGGGGGGATATATAGGACAAGGTAGAACCTGGATCTATCAAGGCATATACGTCGCAACACGAACCGATAAAGTACCTGATGACATCCGCGACGCCTCCCGGTCTGGCGGCCGGACATGGCATAAATGCGTTCGAGGACCGCCGAACTAGCACTCGCCACGACCTCCGCCGCGACTGGCCGCCTACGAGAACCCCGCCCGGCGAGTAAATCAGAGAGACGAATATCCGCAAAAGACCAAGCCGAACTTCTACTATTCGCGCCGCCTTAGTCTGACAAGCCGCAGTGACCGCTGCCACAAGTGAAACAAACTCCGCAGCAGCATTACATTTCCCGAAATGGGATCTCCCACATCGAACACACTGAGAGGAATGTGGTCTCGATTGGTTAGCACCTTTGCTACCCTGAAAGTCAAAGTCCCGGGCCCCGACTCGCCCGAATACCTCGGTCCCGAAGATGCGCGGGAGTGCTCAGCCGGCCGAGGTGAAAATCTACTCGTTGCCGAGGTCGCCCACCTCGAGGACTACCAAAGCGACCCCGACGCCCCGGCCTTCTTCTCGCTAATATCACAACCCGTCGCCTCTACGCCTCACACCTAAGTGCATGAGCTCGCATGCGGCAATGTCCATGCTCCGGCCAAGAGCTACACCGAGCAAGACTCGCCAAGTAGTCATCAAGACTGCGGACGTAACGCACTCGGTCCTCCATAATCGCTACGGCGGGACATACCGAGCCAACGAGTCGAACTTACATTGTACTCAATCAGGCGCTTCTACGCTTTAGCATCAAAAATCTGCTACCGCGTTCTCTCATTCGCGGAGGCAAGAAGTGAGCAAGAAATGCCTCGAGAACTGGCCCAACGGCCGAGGCGCCGCTTCCCCGACAGCTCCCAAGAATCAAACGATCATGATCGCGGTATCGCGCATGGCGTGGAACCTAAGACCATCGACGGTCTCCGACGCTGATCACTCATGATCCAGAATCGCTCGATGAACTCTCGCGATCATCTCGTGCCTCGACCCATAAAACTCGCGGTCCGCAACTCGTAAAGTCGAAGTTCAAACCATCCGACTGGTGAACCACGGTACTATCCGGGATCGAATCGCCAGATTCGGCCTATCTCGTGCTCGCCACGACCGCCAATAATCGGGCCATCTTTGTAACCCATGTCCTCCGCTGTGCCGCGGGTCGGCTCTGCAGCGTGGCCTTAGCAGCCGCCGCGCCCTAAACTCGCTGCCGGGCGACGCCGGAACTCGCCGTCGAGGTATCACCGGTGGTTGGTCCCGAGCCTCGTGACTCTCGTACTACTAGCGCTCCTACCGCTTTGCCCTTCGGGCCCGGTTGCCTCACGTGGAGGCATAATCGTAAGAAAGAGAAGTTCGCCGTATGGTCTAACCTATAACACCGCCTAAGGCACGATCTCAGAGTGAGAAGAATGGAAACCAACTTAAATGTCCCGCACTCATGATTATAGATGTGCACAACACACCGATAATCAAGACTCTACTAGACACGGCTCAGACACTTTCCGAGGATTAACCGCCTGATACCACTTTTGTCACGCACTGCCTCGCCCGTGATCGTGCCTTACCCGGACACCCAAGTAGCTAAACATCAGAGTAACCAGCGGAACATAACCAAGACATGAAATAATATGTCTATCCAAGGAAAAGTTGCCTTTCGGCATATATATATCATTACCCAATAGTGAACAGTTAATCCCAAAATGTGACAGGACTACAGAACTCTAAGGAAATGTAAACACTACGATGGGACAGGGCCCCGTCATACCCATGAATGTACAAAACATCTACAACACCAGGGAAAACCATACCAAAAGTCGAGCCTCCGGAAAAATGGAGCTCCTGACATCAGAGTAAAGATCCTAAGACTGAGGATCCGCTACTCGCTTCCCTTTACCACGGGCATTTAACGCACTTCTCAAGGAGGTCGATAACAGGTACCAAGTATGTGAAACTTTAAAGCACAGATATATACACATATATAAAACCATAACATTTTTTAAAACCAATTCGCAAGTATGTATGAAAACAACCGAGTTAACTGCACATAGTGCCACATCACAACCAAGAGCAATAATAGGTATACTGTAACAGGTCTTTTCTAGGCCGCGAATGATCGAAGCAAGGCCAATCGCCCATAGTATCATTATGCATGCCTAATCTCGACTCCGCAAATCGCATAGCCACCCAGGCCCGCATGAGGTATTTCAGATCGAGGGTAGCTACTCGGCATCGCCCCGACTCGTAGTCCGCATGGCCACATAGACCGCATGAGGTATTCTCGCACACTAACTCGAACTCCGTAGCTCCGCATAGGTCCCCGACCCGCATGAGGCATTCCTCGCATCGGGGGGCAGCTTAACCCCCGGTATAACATGTCAAGAAGTGGGTGGTACAATACTAGCATAACGGCTTATCGTTAAACAACATAAGTACAATAAGAATAACCTCTTTATACAATCATCACACAATCGAGCACAACGACTAATCGTTGAACAATATAAGCATAACAAGAATAACCTCATTACGTAGGCGTACAAGATACTAACACACGAGGTATCATAACATGTCTATCAAACCAACTTACCATACCTTCGCATAATATTTCAAGCATTTGATAAACAAATAATAAAACCGCTTATCCTTCTTAAGTCGTTATACCTAACTTCCCATAAAGCTAGTATAACCCTTAAGCTTTTGTAAAAACTCAAGATACTTTTCTTCCAAAATGATTCATAACTCTTTTGAAATATTCAAGATTCTTATTATTTAGAACTCCACCAAAGATATCAAAGTAAAACCAAGTTCGCTTTAACGACGACGCTTCACCGCACTATATATATATTTGGAAAATATCATGCTCAAAGGGATAGGAAGAATCACATACCTCCTGGCTAAACCCACTTGCCAAGTCGGATATGTTGCGTGCAAAGTGTCAACCTATAATAGTCAAAACACGACTATTAACCTCTAGTTTTTCGTGGAATTCTTCTAAGTGAGACTTCTTATCCTACGAAAATTGGCAAAGACTTCCCGCTTTTACTCAATTCTCCATTTTTAACAAAGCCCGTGAATGGTGACGTGCCATAAATAAGACGCATTACTTCGATCAAGAAGGAAGGATAACACGCCCAAACTAACGCGATTAACAATCTCTCCTTCATAAATATAATAAGTAAAGAAGGGGATTACGCGCCAAACGGTAACGCGTTTACTATCTCGCCTTCAAAATAACAATAAGTAAAAAGGGGATTACGCGCCAAACGGTAACGCGGTTTACTATCTCGCCTTCAAAATATCAATAAGTAAAAGAAGGTGATTACGCGCCCAAACGGTAACGCGGTTTACTATCTCGCCTTCAAAGTAACAATAAGTAAAAGAAGTCCAAAGTAACAAGTCCATAAAATACTTCCAATATATGTATAATATCATATATACATAACAATCAAATTCACAAAGAGTCTAAGGCGCATTACCTTAATACTAGCCCAACAATATCCAAGATTTTAAAGTCGTTTCAAAGCAAGTCTTAGCTCCAAACCTTTGTGTTTTAGCTCCAATTTCTTGTGTTCCAACTCACCATAGTTTACCCTTAGAAGTTCCAACCTAACCCTCGTGGGCCCCGCAAAACGTAAAATTCCTCGGGTGGGCCCCACGTGACCAAATCCGTAAAAATAAATTTCCATAATGTTAATAAGTTCCATACTCTTCAAATAATGCATTTTGAGAATCCAATTCTCAACAACGAACATGTCACGACTGCCCGGCGTGGATCGTGCTCACCGGCACCCAAGACATACATCGAGTAATCACGAATATAAAAACAAGACATGAAACAAATGTAAATTGAGACACGTTTATCGAGAAAAGTCGCCTCTCGGCATATATATATAAAGAGTGAAGCTACATCCCAACTTTACAACATACGACTCATGCACCAGGAATGTAACAACTATGGCGGGACAGGGCCCGCCATTTACATCCCAACTTTACAACATGACTATGCACTTAGGAATGTAACAACTATGGCGGACAGGCCCGCCATACCCTGAATGTACATATATCTATAACATCGGGAGAACCATACCAAAAGTCGAGCCTCCGAAGATGAGCTCCCGACACCAAAGCAAAAGATCCTAAGGATGCGGATCTAACACCGCTTGCCCTTACCGCGGCATGAACGCACTTCAGGCGAGGTCAAGATAACAGTACCAAGTATGTGAAATCGTAGCATCAAGTAAAATCAAAGTTTTAAAACCATTTTGTCAAGACCAACCGGCCCGTGGATCGTGCCTTACCCGCACCCTAGTGATACAACATCGAGAAAACCAATGAAATAACACTTAAACATACAGTTTAGATATGGAATAAGATGAAAGAAAATAGGCCAACCAAAACGGTTGCCTTTTCAACATATATATAACTAAAACTTGAACAGCTTTAACTTTTTACAACCCCGCCACAATAGTACTTCTGCACTTAAGATTTACAACAACTATGACGGACAGGTTCCCGCCATACCGAATGTACAAGAACCTACAACTCGTGGAACACATACCAAAGATAAGCCTCCAAGGAACGGAGCTTCCAATACGCTGAAAGGTGATCCTAAAAGGATCGACACTAATGTATTTACCGCGGCATTTAACGCACTCGGCGAGGTCAAGACAACAGGTACCAAGTATGTGAAACTGAAAATACTGCAGTTAAATCATAACAGTCTATATAAAGCAGGAGACACGTATGATAACCAAAATACAGTACGCAATGTAAAAGCAGTCACGCCAGGGACTCACGCCCTCAAAGTCATCACTCAAATACAACTATGGGTCTCACGCCCACAACATCAATCATGTTCGCATCATGGCCATGCCCCGGATTCTGCAGTGTAGACATGCCCATGATGCAACAATAATAACAATGCCGCGTGGCCACATGCCCCGGAGTCTCAGACGGCAGACATGTCCATGTAACATCAACAACAATATATCGTGATCAACCCCGCCGCATGGCCACATGCCCCGAATGCGTGACGCCGGTGTAGACATGTCCATGTGACCACAATAACAATATATCGGTAATCAACCCCGCCGCATGGCCACATGCCGAATCTGTGACGGCAGACATGTCCACTAAGTCTTAATAAGTCAACCGCCCTCCAACGAGGCGCCAGAGTATAGAAACACAATTCTACAACAAAGGCTATCACAACTAGCATAGGCGAGTTACACAACAACAAGCATAGGCAAGTTATACAACCACAAGTATAGGCAAGTTATACACAACTCAAGGTACTTCCATTTTATATCAAAGTCCGAGTTTTAACCCCAAAGTACTACGTACGTTAAATTCCTTTTAAAGAGATTCATTCCTTTTATAAAAGTCACCTGATACCCGTAGTATAAAAATAGAGTGACTTACATTTTTAGGTAAACCAAAACACTCCTCTTTTAAAGTCGAGTTACCACATTAAAACCAATGATAAAACCCTTCTTTGTTTCTATAAAGTCGTTATAACTAACTTCCCATAAAGCTGTTATAACACTTTATGTTTTCAAACCATTTTAAGACAAGACAATGCCTTCCTTTTCCCTAGAGTTCCAGTTTGCCTAATTTCAATTACTCCAGTTTCTTTACTTTAGAAAAGTTTCATAGTTCAATGTTTTAATCTCTTTTAAAACAATTGAGTAACATAGGCCATATGTGTGAGCAGTTTATTCTTGTTCATAATCAATCTTATTAAGCAGCCATGATCTAGAAAATGTAATATCATTTTGTCTCATCTTAGCTTCTATGCAGATGGAGGTTTCTACTGGTTTTAATAATACTTCATTATTTATTACATTTTCCTTTATTAACGCTGCAGTGGTTTGTCGATACACATTCTGATTCCCGAAATCAGTAAAACATTAATCCTTTTAAAAACCAAGTACTCATTACTCATGAATGAGGCTTCACACAAACATCCATATTATATCAGTTAAGTCTCTTATCTTTTAAGATCAAGTCTCTTAACTTCTAGAATCAGTAAACCATTTTCCTTACCTCTCTTAAGACGTTATACCTAACTCCCCATAAAGCTAGTATAACTCTTTTAAAACCAAGTACTCTTCTTTCAAAAAGGTTTATTAATTCTTTTGGAATACTTCAGCATTCTTTATTATTCAGCTTAAGTCAAAGACATTGCTGCATAACCACGTTCTGTTAACACACGACGCTCACCGCACTATATATACTTTTAAAATAGTTCAAGATTCTTATTATTCAAAGCTTAAGTCAAAAGACATTGCCACACGCACGTCTACCGTACTATATATATATTCATGCTCAAGAGTATAGGAAGGATCACATACCGCGACGATTATCGACTATAAGCAAAACGCCCACGCTATAACCCGCTAGCCTTGCCCACCTTCTAAGTAGCACATGCTACTTGCAAAACATTCAACCAATAAAGGTTATCACCATCGTAATACAAATTCTAAGTACGCTTTAACTTCTACTTATGCTTCATTGTGATTTCGCTCAAGTCTATTCGTAATATCCTTCTATTACGCTCAATTCTTCTATGAATCTTATATTCATTCTATACTACCATAGTATGTAATTTCCAATTACAATACAAGGACTTAGTATTTACCTCGATGAGCCCAAAATTATCCGAGTTTAAAGTCGCTCCTGAGCAACGCTTAACTCCTACTCCGAGTGCTCCAATCCGCCCAAACAACCCTTAGAAGTTCTAACCAACTTCTACTTAAATACTTCAACTATCAATGAAGATTTTCCTTAGGGTTTCGTTTAGTGGCTAAAGAAAGTATAATAGTATTTGGGCTTTTGTATAAGTGTAACCTTGGGAATACTACAAGGTATTTGGGCCAAGGTATTTGGGCATTATAACAATACTTGGAGAGTATTTCTATACCACAAAAAAGGGGTATTTATACGAGACAACAAGGCTAGGGGGGGGGGGGGTTTGCCTCGGCTTAGGCTCTCAAAGGGGGGGAGGGCTTTGGACGATTTTTAACTCACAAAGGGGGAGAGATTTCAAGACTTGGAAAATGATTTTTGGATGAAGAAAGTTCATCAACTAAGGGGGTATTTATAGGTCAAGCAAAGGCCAACCAATGGCCAAGATCAAGCCAAGTGTTAGGCAAGTGTAAGGCTAGGATCAAGCCATGTGCACCTTATCCATCTACCACACAACTTGCACAAAATATCCTACCTAACCATGCCACCTTTCTCGTCCAACTTTGCCGTCCACTCCTTCCAATTAGAGGGTGACAAGTGTCGCCCTCTCGTTGGTCCAAAATGTTTCGTCTCTCGGAAAAATCCGTAAAAATAATTAATGACATAGCCGGAATTTTCCCTACGAAGGCTGTGGAAACGTTTCGTCGGAAAACGACTCTTTTCGGCACTTGTGCCCAAATTTCGAACTTGCCAAATCTTTAAGGCTCAAATTTATACGTACGCCCTCACGTACATACTCAGGAATTACGGGGTATAACATTCTCCCCTCCTTAGAAACATTCGTCCCGAATGTTCCTTCTCAAGGTGGATTACGAAGAAGATCTTCTAACAAGTTGCCAACGCCACGCCTGGCCACGAACTAACACCCGTTCTCTTCCTTCCTTACTCGTCGTGCCCTCCTCGAACACTTGAACTCTTCTAGTATACGCACCATACTTCAGTCATTGCTTCAGTTTCCAATACTTTGGAGTCACCACCTCCAAACTTGGTCATCCTACTAGCTTCACTTTCACCTAAGGCCATCCCCGGCCTTCACGAACCGATTCTGGTCGAACATATCCACGAACTCATACGATGGTCATCTAAACTTGGGCCTAACACCCTCGTGACCCTGCCACTGGGACCACCCAGAGCTGACCCTACCTCTAAACAGGCCACGGGTTGGCCCGCAACATGGCCCCAACCCGACCCACTAACGCATCAAGCTCTTGTTCCCCGATCCGGAACAATCTTACCAATACAGGTTATGAAAGCTACCACTTCCATTTTATACTACCCAAGGAATTATCACATAATACATTCTAGGCAAAAAATGTACTCCGACAAGGATCACTCGCAAAATCTTGTACTCAAGACGGCCTTACATCTAAGGTCTCAATTGTAATATTCTAAGGTTCATCATTTCCTCACCCCCAGGCTTACCCGTTTACACTAACCAGGTTTCTTAATCACATTTTTGCACAAGCTATCCGAACATAACACTTATCACATTATCATAACATCAATACATACAAGTCTCTAGAGGGTTAAGGATATACCTGTCTCTACCGCTTTTCTAATCACAGTCCTGCCCTGCAGGGCGCATAGCTAGTGAAGGCGATGAACCACCATCGATCCTCGGGCCGAGTCGTAACATCCGTGCTACCTTGGTCTGACAGCCTTCGCAAAATGGCCCCGGCCGCAAAAATAACAAGCTCCCTTGGCACCACGACATTCCCCGAAATGCGGTCTACCACATCGACCACACCGAGGTAGGGGTGACTACACCTGGCCAACACCCCTACTCCCGAAACTCGAACCTACGGAGCTCGACCGCTTCCCGAATACTGATGCCCGAAGGTTGCGAGGACCACTCGACTGGGCGGAGGTACAAAACTAGTTCGCTGGCTGAGGCGTCCGCCTCGAAAGTCACCAAAGGACCGCTGCTCGCCCTCTCGCCGATCTCTGGCCATTCCGCCGATTTCTCCGCCTCACATCCAAGCGCATAAGCTCGCACGCGGCAATGTCCATGCTCACCGGGCGGCTACACCAACAACTCTCTGCTAGGTAATCATCAAGCCTCGTAATATATCGGTGCACTCGATCCTCCATACCGCTACTAATGTGGGAACATACCGCCAATGAGTCGAACTCACATTGTACTCCCGAATCAGACGCGCTTTGCCTCAACATCAAAAATCTGTTTACCGAGCCCTCTCATCCGCGAGGCAAGAAATGTGCCGAAGGCCCTCAAAACCCGTCCCAAACGGTGGAAGTGCATTCTCTCCCGACAGCTCCCACGAATCAAACCAATGACCGCGTATCACGCAGCCGATGCGAACCTAGACCACCGACGGTCTCCAAGCCTCGATCACTTACGATCCGTCAGAATCGCTTGATGAACTCTCGCGATCATCCTCGTGCCTCGACCGTAGAACTCGGGCGGGCTACATCTCGTAAAGTCCTGTAGCCTCAAACTATCCGATCTAGGTGAACCATCTGGCGCTATCGAACTGCCGGCCCACTTATCTCATATTCGCCACGACTCGCCAGAATCGCCATCTCCTTGTAACCCATCTCTTCTCGCCTGCATCGGGACCTGAGGCTCGTATCAGAGTCTCAGCAGCCACCGCTGCGCTCTAAACTCATTGGCCGGGCGGGCGCGAAACCCGGGTCGGGAAGCACTGCTCAGTATCGACCGCTCGCGCTCGTATTCCTCAGTATCCCACTAGCCTCCTACGCTTTGTCTGTCTGGGCTCGCTTTACGCGAGGCATAATCGTAAAGGAAAGGAATACGCCGAGGGGTCCAACTTATCACACGGCCAAGGCACGATCTCGAATGAGAAAATGGAAACCAATCCTAAATGTCCTATAGCCTCTCGATTATAGATGTGTGCACAACACACCGATAATCAAGACTCTACTAGACACGGTCAGACACTTTCCGAGGATTAATCGCTTCGATACCACTTTGTCAAGACCAACCTGCCCGTGATCGTGCCTTACCCCGCACCCTAGTGATACAACATCGAGAAAACCAATGGAAATAACACTTAAACATACGATTTAGATATGGAATAAGATGAAGAAAATAAAGGCCAACCAAAACGGTTGCCTTTCAACATATATATAACTAAAACTTGAATAGCTTTAATCTTTTACAACCCCGCCCACAATAGTACTATGCACTTAAGATTTACAACAACTATGACGGACGTGGCCCGCCATACCCCGAATGTACAAGAACCTACAACTCAGTGGAACACATACCAAAGATAAGCCTCCAAGGAACTGAGCTTCCCAATACGAAAGGTGATCCTAAAATGGATCGACACCAATGTACTTCTACTGCAGATGAACGCAGCCCCGAGGTCAAGCATAACAGTACCAAGTATGTGAAATCAAAATATCGCAGCTTAAATCATACACTATATAAAGCAGAGACACGATGATAACCAAAATACAGTACGCAACGTAAAAGCAGTCACGCCAGGGACTCACGCCCTCAAAGTCATCACTCAAATACAACTATGGGTCTCACGCCCACAACATCAATCATGTTCGCATCATGGACATGCCCCCTGTCACAGAGACATGACCATGATGCAACAATAATAACAATGCCGCACGGCCACATGCCCGAATTCGCCGGTGTAGACATGTCCATGTAACATCAACAACAATATATCGGGTGATCAACCCTGCCGCATGGCCACATGCCCCCGGAATTCTGCATCGGTGTAGACATGTCTATGTGACCACAATAACAATATATCGTAATCAACTCCCGCCGCACGCCACATGCCCCGGACTCAGACGGCAGAGCATGTCCATGGAAGTCCTTATCAAGTCAACCGCCCTCCAACGAGGCGCGGAGTATAGAAACACAATTCTACAACAAAGGCTATCGTAACTAGCATAGGCGAGTTACACAACAACAAGCATAGGCAAGTTATACAACCACAAGTATAGGCAAGTTATACACAACTCAAGGTACTTCCATTTTATATCAAAGTCCGAGTTTTAACCCCAAAGTACTACGTACGTTAAATTCCTTTTAAAGAGATTCATTCCTTTATAAAAGTCACCCGATAATTCGTAGTATAAAAATAGAGTGACTTACATTTTTAGGTAAACCAAAACACTCCTCTTTTAAAGTCGAGTTACCACATTAAAACCAATGATAAAACCCTTCTTTGTTTCTATAAAGTCGTTATAACTAACTTCCCATAAAGCTGTTATAACACTTTATGTTTTCAAACCATTTTAAGACAAGACAATGCCTTCCTTTTCCTAGAGTTCCAGTTTGCCCTAATTTCAATTACTCCAGTTTCTTTACTTTAGAAAAGTTTCATAGTTCAATGTTTTAATCTCTTTTAAAACAATTGAGTAACATAGGCCATATGTGTGAGCAGTTTATTCTTGTTCATAATCAATCTTATTAAGCAGCCATGATCTAGAAAATGTAATATCATTTTGTCTCATCTTAGCTTCTATGCAGATGGAGGTTTCTACCGGTTTTAATAATACTTCATTATTTATTACATTTTCCTTTATTAACGCTGCAGTGGTTTGTCGATACACATTCTGATTCCCGAAATCAGTAAAACATTAATCCTTTTAAAAACCAAGTACTCATTACTCATGAATGAGGCTTCACACAAACATCCATATTATATCAGTTAAGTCTCTTATCTTTTAAGATCAAGTCTCTAACTTCTAGAATCGAGAAACCATTTTCCTTACCTCTCTTAAGACGTTATACCTAACTCCCATAAAGCTAGTATAACTCTTTTAAAACCAAGTACTCTTCTTTCAAAAAGGTTTATTAATTCTTTTGAATACTTCCAGATTCTTTATTATTCAGCTTAAGTCAAAGACATTGCCGCATAACTACGTTCGTTAACACACGACGCCTACCGTACTATATATACTTTTAAAATAGTTCAAGATTCTTATTATTCAGGCTTAAGTCAAAAGACATTGCCACACGACGCTCACCGCACTATATATATATTCATGCTCAAGAGTATAGGAAGGATCACATACCTCACGACGATTATCGACTATAAGCAAAACGCTCCACGGCTATAACCCGGCTAGCCTTGCCCACCTTCTAAGTAGCACATGCTACTTGCAAAACATTCAACCAATAAAGGTTATCACCATCAGAATACTCCTATGTAAGTACGCTTTAACTTCTACTTATGCTTCATGTGATTTCGCTCAAGTCTATTCTGTAATATCCTTCTATTACAGTTCAATTCTCTTCTATGAATCTTATATTCATTCTATACTACCATAGTATGTAATTTCCAATTACAATAGAAGGACAGTAGTATTTACCTCGATGAGCCCAAAATTATCCGAGTTTAAAGTCGCTCCTGAGCAACGCTTAGCTCCTACTCCGAGTGCTCCAATCCGCTCCAAACAACCCTTAGAAGTTCTAACCAACTTCTACTTAAATACTTCAACTATCAATGAAGATTTTCCTTAGGGTTTCGTTTAGTGGCTAAAGAAAGTATAATAGTATTTGGGCTTTTGTATAAGTGTAACCTTGGGAATACTACAAGGTATTTGGGCCAAGGTATTTGGGCATTATAACAATACTTGGAGAGTATTTCTATACCACAAAAAAAGGGTATTTATACGAGACAACAAGGCTAGGGGGTTTGCCTCGCTTAGGCTCTCAAAGGGGGAGGGCTTTGGACGATTTTTAACTCACAAAGGGGGAGAGATTTCAAGACTTGGAAATGATTTTGATGAAGAAAGTTCATCAACTAAGGGGTATTTATAGGTCAAGCAAAGGCCAACCAATGGCCAAGATCAAGCCAAGTGTTAGGCAAGTGTAAGGCTAGGATCAAGCCATGTGCACCTTATCCATCTACCACACAACTTGCACAAAATATCCTACCTAACCATGCCACCTTTCTCCCCAACTTTGCCGTCCACTCTTCCAATTGTAGGTGACAAGTGTCGCCTCTCGTTGGTCCAAAATGTTTCGCCTCTCGGAAAAACCGTAAAAATAATTAATGACATAGCCGAATTTCCACGAAGGTCGTGGAAACGCTTTCGTCGAAAACGACTCTTTTCGGCACTTGTGCCCAAATTTCGAACTTGCCAAATCTTTAAGGCTCAAATTTATACGTACGCCCTCACGTACATACTCAGGAATTACGGGGTATAACACATTTGCAAATACAACCAGTTCAACTGCACATAGTGCCACAACATAAACAAGAGCAAAATAAAAATAATGTAACTGGTCTTATCTAGGCCGCGAATGATCGAAGCAAGGCCAATCGCCCATAGTATCATTATGCGCCTAATCTCGACTTCCCGCACCGCATAGTCACACGCACCCGCATGAGGTATTCCTCGACGGGGTAGCTAACCCCTGCACCGCCCCGACTCCCGCATCCGCATAGTCTCATAGATCGCATAGTCACATTGCATCGCATAGGCATCCCCGTGACGGATAAAACACCGAATGATCAACTCGAACTCCCGTAGCTCGCATAGTCACACGCATCGTAAAGCTACCCAAGTTCATCAGAATACAAATCTATGTAACAGCTTTAATTCTTCTTCATTATACCCTTCTACCGTGATTACAGCTCAATTCTATTCTTTAATATCCTTCTATATCTTATACTCAAGTCTTAACTATTCTTATATGTAATATCCAATTACAATAGGACAAGAGTATTTACCTTGATAAGCCCAAAATTATCCAATTTAAATGTCGATCCTGAGCAAGGTTTAGCTCCTAATTTGCACGCTCCGATAGCTCCAAGAAGCCCTTAGAAGTTCTACACAACTTCTACTTAAATACTATAAGGGATTTGGGGCTAGGGTATTTTGGAATAGTGACTACACTAGAAGGCAACTTTCTACAACAAAAGGGGGGGGGGGGTATTCGGCCGAAGCCACTAGGCTAGAGGGGGGAAGGACTTGGACGAGAGAGCAACTAAGGGAGAGGGAGTTTTGAGACTTAGAGAAGTGTGGAGTGGATGAAGAAGTCTTCACTCAAGGGGGGGTATTTATAGAACACTCAAGGGGCAAGATTAAAACAAGTGGAGGGTTGGGATTATGATCCAAGTGAAAGGTGAGGTCTTCCAACCAAGTGTCTCCCACAACATTTGGACATATGTCCACCACAATATTGGAACACTTGCCCACCACAACAAAGAGCCATGTGTACTCCACTATCTTCATAAAAACGCCCCACTCTCTACCTACTCCCACTCACAAAATGTCTTGCAAGACTTGACCAATTGACTTGTCCACTAGGCCATTATTTTCGTCCAACATAAGCCAACTAAGGGTGACACATGTCGCCCTCCCATTGGTCCAAAATATTTCGTCTCTCGGAAAAATCCGTAATCGGTTAAAATATTAAAAACGTAGAATTTCCTTCACAAGGTTCGGAATCTTTTCCGTCGAAAGCTTATAATTTCATTCTTAACCTAATTAGGGTTTGTACAAACGTACGTACGTCCTCACGTACATACTCCGAAAATACGGGGTATAACATTCTCCCCTCCTTAGAAACATTCGTCCCGAATGTTCCTTCTCGAGACAGATAACGATAAAGGCTCCTCACAATTTAAAAAAGTTACAAATGCCACACATGGCCACAATACAACTCTTAAGAAAATATGTCAATGAAAATTTACAAGTAGAAAAGTGAGTTACCTGGAGGTGTGGGGAATAAGTGAGGGTACCTCTGCCTCATGTCCTCCTCTGCTTCCCACGTCATCTTCTCTCTGTTCTCGTTCCGCCATAGGACCTTGACGGAAGCCACATCCTTCGTCCGCAACCTCCTAACCTGACGATCGAGTATCGCTATGGGACTCTCCTCATACGATAACCCCTCGGTCACCTGGACATCGTCAATCGGGTGAACTCTAGATGGATCCCCGATACATCTCCTCAGCATAAAAACATGGAAAATCGGATGCACTGCCTCCAGATCGGACGGCAGATCCAACTCGTAGGCGACCTTGCCCACCCTGCGGACAATCTGATAAGGCCCAATGTACTGGCCGAGCTTCCTTTCCGCCAAATCTCATCACACCCTTCATGGGTGACACTTCAGAAAACCCAATCATCAACCTCAACCTGGATGCCGACGACGATGATCTCGCATACGACTTGCCGACTGAGCCGTCAAGAATCGATCCCGATAAGCTTCACCTTATCCATCGCTCGCTGCACCAACCGGGTCCCACTAAATGCACTCGCCCACATCAAACCAACCCATCGGCGACCGCACTTCTCCTACAAGGCCTCATAAAGCGCCATTCGAATACCGGAGTGGTAGCTATTATACGCAAACTCAACTAGAGGCAAATGATCCTCCCCTACCACCTCAAGTCAATAACACAGCTCGCAGATATCTCAAGAGTCCGGATAGTGCGCCACTGCCCATCTGCTCGTGGATGGAATGCGCACTGTGCTCACTGCGCCCCTAAACCCTTCCGAAAGACTCTGTTAGCCGTAAACCGGGCTCCTCATGCGATATGATCGAAATAGGGACTCATGCACCGACGATCTCTGATGTAAAGTCCGCATAATCCTCACTAAAAGTCGCCCGACGGAAGAAAGTGGGCTGATTTCGTCACCGCCGATGATAACCCAAATAGAATCATGCTTCCTCCGAGTGCGAGGTAATCCCGCGATAAAGTCCATGTTGATCACCTCCCACTTCCGTGTCGGGATCTCTATCGTCGCAACAAACCACCGTGCCTCCGTGCTCTACCTTCACCGCCGACAACATGGGCACCGAGCTACAAACTCGCAACGCCCCTCTTCAAGCCATCCCACCAATACATAGATCCGAGGTCGTGGTACATCTTGGTCGACTCGACGATGGATAGAGTAACGCGCGCGCGTGCTTCCTAGAACTCCGCCGCCAAGTCCCGCAATATCCGGAACACACAACTCGCCTCGAACCTTAGCACCCCATCGTGCTACTCAAAAGTACCTTCCTCACGAAGAGTCGTATCACGATCACAAAACCGGATCCTCAAACGGCCGCTTCTTCACCTCTCGACGATGGAAGACTCGGCAACCTCTCGAACTCGAACCCCATCGCTATCGTAATCAATCAATCGACTCAAGGCTCGCTAATCGATGTAAATCGCGAATCATGCCTCCTCTCTCGCCGCACATCCGATAGACTCCCATCGACCTACGACTAAGGGCATTCGCCACAACATCGCCTTCCCGGTGGTACAGATATCGACATCATAATCCTTAAGCAACTCTAACCACCGCTCTCGCCGTAAGTTCACCTCCTCCGCCGAAGATATACTGAGGCTCTTGTGGTTCAGTATAAATATCCACATGAACCCCATACAAATAGTGCCTCCAAATCTTGGCGTGAATCACCGCTAACTCCAAATCACGCGGGTAGTTCCTCCATGCTTTAAGCCGGGACGTGACGCTATAACCTTACCACCGCATCAACACACATCCGAGCCCGACGCCGACGATCACAATACACTACATAACCGTCTCGACCTCCGGAAGAGTAAGAACGGGGCGCCACCTCTCTTTCAAGAATCGGAAACCCCGCCACAAGCATCACCATCAAACTTAGCCGCTTTCTCGAGTCACCCTAGTCAATGGTGCAGATAAAGCAAACTTCTCCACGAACCGCCGATAATAACTCGCAAGGCCCGTAAAATCGCGAACCTCTGCGGAGTAGAGGTCTAGGCCAACTCCCGATCGCTTCGATCTTGCCAGATTCACCTAAATACCATCTACCACTATATGCCCAAGAAAAGCCACCAAGTCAACTGAACTCACATTTCAAAACTTGGCGATAATCGCCGGTCTGGAGAACTCTCAACATAGCCTCAAATGCCCGCATGCTCCCGCTCGAGCGAGAATAAACCAAGATGTCATCAATGAACACTATCACAAACGTGTCCAAAATGGCTTGAACACTCGGTTCATCAAATCCATGAATACCGCCGAGCATTGGTCAACCCGGCGATATGACCTGAACTCATAATGCCCGTGACCGGGTCCGAATGCAATCTGGGACATCCGCCTCTCGACTCGCACTGATGATAGCCCGATCGCAGATCAATTCGAGAAATATCTCGCACTCGCAGTAGTCGAACAAATCATCAATCCCGGAAGGTATTCGTTTAATAGTCACCTTGTTCACCGCTCAGTAATCAACACACATGCGCAGGCCCCATCCTTCTTCTTCACGAACAATATCGGCGCTCCTGCGGAGAAACACTAGGCTGATGAAGCCCTTCTCCAAAGAAATCTCTCACCGGTCCTTCAACTCTCTCAACTCGGTGCCATTCTCAGATGGCGGAATGGAAATAGGCCGAGTGTCCGGCAAAGACATCGACACAAAACTCTATCTCCTCTCGAGGGATACCGGAGGTCGCCTGAAACACGTCGGGAACTCTCGACTCATCGAATCGATCAAAATCTGCACCGCAACCTCAGATCAAACACCGAACGAGATGGTAGATGTACTTCTCGCACTATCTTCCTAGCCTTGAGGTAGGAAATAAACCTACCCTGGCGATACAGATGTTCTCCCACTCAATAACCGGCCTCAGAAACTGAACCGTACCACTCTCTCCTCGCAGCTACATTGGCGTAGCGAAGCTAACCAATCCATGCCCATGATCACATCGAATCACCATGTCCAACTCTATCAAGTCGGCCAGTGGTCCGACAATCGCATAAAGTCATCGGGCAAGCCCTATATACCCGCCGAGCTACCACCGAATCGCCATCGCGTAGCTACCTCAAAGTGGCTCCATGGATACGCTTTATCCTATCTTACTAGCAATAAGCGGGAGATATATAGATGAGTAGAACCCGATCTATCAAGGCATACACATCATAACCGAATCGATAAGGTACTGCGGATTTACGCCAGCGACGCCTCCGGTCTCCGCCGGCCGACAAGGCATAAATGCGCTCGAGGACCGTTAGAATCGGGACCCGCCACGACCGCCACGACCTGCTGGTCCATGAGTACTCGCCCCGGGCGAGTAATCGGGCGGGATGAAGACCGCAATGCACTCGCAGCCGACTCTACCATCGCCACGCTCGGCCTGACAGACTCGATAATGACCTGCCGCCACAAGTGTAGCAAGCTCCGGTAGTACCACAACCTCCCGAATGGAATCTACCACATCGGACACACCGAGCGGACTCGATCGTTAGCACTTTGCTACCCCGAAATCAAGTCCCGCCCCGACCGCCTCAATACTCGTTGTACCAAACGATGTAGGAGTGCTCAGCTGGCCGTGGTGCACCTAGACGTCTCCGAGGCCGCCCACCCCGAGTTACCAAAAGATCCGGCCGCTCGCCTTCTTCTCGCTGGCGATATCCGCCGACCCGCTTGCCTCTACGCCTCGCATCCAAGTGCATGAGCTCGCATGCGGTAATGTCCATACCGGCCAAGAGCAACACCGCACAAGACTCGCCATATAATCATCTAGCCCGTGACGTAGCGGTGCACTCGCCCTCCATATCCGCTACCAACGCAGGGACATATCGAGCCAACGAATCGAACTCAACGTTGTACTCCTAATCAGGCGCCTCTCCGTCTCAAAGAATAAAACTTGTTTACCCGCGCCTCCTCATCTGCGGAGGCAAGAAGTGAGTGAGGAAAGCCTCCGAGAACTCATCCCATACCGCTGAGGCGCATGCTCTCCCGGAAAGCTCCCACGATCAAACCAATCGATCGCGGTATCACGCACTGATGCGAACCAAGATCACGGACGGTCTCAAGCCTTGATCACCCGTGACGATCCTCTCAGAATCGACGGATGAACTCCTCGCGGATCATCCTCGTGCCTCACCAGAACTCGCGGGCTACAACTCGTAAAAATCTCAGAGCCTCAAATCGTCTGATCTCTGTGAACCATGTATCGCTGAATCGAATCGCCAGATTCAAATTATCTCATGTTCGCCACGATCCCGGCGAATCGCTATCTCTCTTGTACTTAACCTCTCGCCTGTGCCGGGACTGAGGCGCGGTACTCGCCGTCATGAAACTTCCGCCACCGAGGTATCGCTGTAAGAATCGGGCTCAGGCCTCGTGACCTCGTGTCACCTACAGCCTCCTACCGCTTTGCCTTCCGCCCGGCCGTTGCATGTGAGGCATAATCGGCATGTAAAAGGAATACGTTAGAGGTCCAACTTATAACATGCCTCTAAAGCACGATCTCAGAGTGAGAAGAATGGAAACCAATCCTAAATATCCTATAGCCTCTCGATTATTGGTATGGTGCACAACATACCGATAATCAAGACTTACTAGATACGGTCTGTAGACACTTTCCGAGGCTTAACTGCTCTGATACCACTTTTTTCACGACCCGCCTGGCCCGTGGATCGTGTCTTACCGGCACCCAAGTAGACATACATCGAGTAATCGGAATATAAAAACAAGACATGAAACAAATGTAAATCGAGACACGCTTTATCCGAGAAAAGTCGCCTCTCGGCATATATATATAAAGAGTGAACAGCTACATCCCAACTTTACAACATGACTACTGCACTTAGGAATGTAACAAATATGGCGGGACAGGGCCCCGCCATACCCTGAATGTACATATCTCTACAACATCAGGGAGAACCATCCCAAAAGTCGAGCCTCCGGAGAAGATGGAGCTCCTGACACCAAAGCAACAGATCCTAAGGATGCGGATCTAGCACTCGCTTTCTTACTCGCGATTTAACGCCTCGGGCGAGGTCGATAACAGTACCAAGTATGTGAAATCAGTAGCATCAAGTAAAATCAAAGTTTTTAAAACCATTTGCAAATACAACTAGTTCAATCGCATAGTGCCACAACATAAACAAGAGCAAAATAGAAATAATGTAATCGGTCTTATCTAGGCCGCGAATGATCGGGCAAGCGCCAATCGCCCATAGTATCATTATGCGTGCCTAATCTCGACTTCCGCAGTCCGCATAGTCACACATGCACTGCATGAGGTATTCCTCGTGACGGGGTAGCTAACCCTGCATTCTCCGACTCCCGCAGTCCGCATAGTCTCATAGACCGCATAGTCACAGCATCGCATAGGCATCCCCGCATCGATAAAACACCCGAATGATCAATCCCGAACTCCCGCAGCCCCGCATAGTCACACAGATCGTATAGCCGATAGACCGCATCAAGGGTGGCAAGCCCTGTGATAACAAGTCAAGGGGTAGGTGATATAATAACAAAGATAACGGACTTACCGCTTAACAACGTAAGCGCAACAAGAATAACAATATCACAAGACACTAACACACGTAGCATCCTAACACGTTACTTATCAAACCATCTTACTACACTTTGCGTAAATCAATACAGATTTTCATAAACAAATAAGTAAAACTGCCTTTTATCTTTCTTAAGTCGTTATACCTAACTTCCCATAAAGCTAGTATAACTCTTAAGCTTTCGCTTAAAAATCAAGTATTTCTCTTCTTTCAAAATGATTATAATTCTTTTGAAATACTTCAAAGTTCTTATTATTTAGACTCAAGTCAAGTAAAACCATGTTCGGTTAACACACGACGCTTCACCGTACTATATATATACTTTAAAATATCATGCTCAAGAGGATAGGAAGAATCACATACCTTCGGCGAAAACCACCGCCAAGTCGAATATGTCACAAGCAGAGTATCGACTATAATACCAAATACGCCTATCAATGTCTAGACTATCTTGTATAAAGTTCTAAGCAGAGGGTTCTCTATTCTATGGAAAATTGGGCAAGACTTCACCCGCAAGCTACCCAAGTTCATCAGAATACAAATTCTATGTAAGTACTGCTTTAATTCTTCTTCATATACCCTTCTACTGTGATTACAGCTCAATTCTATTCTTTAATATCCTTCTATATCTTATACTCAAGTCTTAACTATTCTTATATGTAATATCCAATTACAATAGAAGGACAAGAGTATTTACTCGATAAGCCCAAAATTATCCAAGTTAAATGTCGATCCTGAGCAAGGTTTAGCTCCTAATTTGCACGCTCCGATAGCTCCAAGAAGCCCTTAGAAGTTCTACACAACTTCTACTTAAATACTATAAGGGATTTGGGGCTAGGGTATTTTGGAATAGTGACTACACTAGAAGGCAACTTTCTACAACAAAAGGGGGTATTCTACAAGCCACTAGGCTATGGAAGGACTTGGACGAGAGCAACCAAGGGAGAGGAGTTTTGAGACTTAGAGAAGTGTGGAGTGGATGAAGAAGTCTTCACCAAGGGGGTATTTATAGAACACTCAAGGGCAAGATTAAAACAAGTGAGGGTTGGGATTATGATCCAAGTGAAGGTGAGGTCTTCCAACCAAGTGTCTCCACAACATTTGGACATATGTCCACCACAATATCGAACACGTGCCCACCACAACAAAGAGCCATGTGTACTCCACTATCTGCATAAAAACGCCCCACTCTCTACCTACTCCCACTCACAAAATGTCTTGCAAGACTTGACCAATTGACTTGTCCACTAGGCCATTATTTTCGTCCAACATAAGCCAACTAAGGGTGACACATGTCGCCCTCCCATTGGTCCAAAATATTTCGTCTCTCTAAAAACTGTGAATCGGTTAAAATATTAAAAACGTAGAATTTCCTTCACAAGGTTCGAAATCTTTTCCGTCGAAAGCTTATAATTTCATTCTTAACCTAATTAGGGTTTGTACAAACGTACGTACGTCCTCACGTACATACTCCGGAAATACGGGGTATAACAGAACATTTTTCCTTTCCGACGTCCGAAAGATTTTTCGTCGGAAAAACAATTCTTCCTTTCGTACCAATTTCCAAGTCTTGATTCCTTACGTACATTCTCTTATACATGTCCTGGACTTACGGGATGTAACAGTAAAAATATAATATTTGCACTCAAAGGCTATCACAAGCAAGCATAGGCAAGTTCATAAAATCTTTAGACTTTCATTATCATACAATAATGAATTTCATTTTATAAACTCAAGGCACTTTCGTTTCACATAAAAATCCGGGAATTTAACCCAAAGTACTACGTACTTCCATTCTTTTCAAAAGACTCTTTTTTATATAAAACCCCAAGATACTAACACCCGTAGTATCAAGGCATGTCTATTTTTCAAATTAAGTTACTACACCTTTAGGAATTCATTCCAAGACTTTGAAACCAAGTAACTTCTAATTTCACAACCTAGGCAACTCATGCCTATCAATCAAAATAGACAACTCTCTTGACCTTCCATAAAGTCGTTATAACTAACTTCCCATAAAGCCGTTATAACTCTTTATGGTTTTAGACAAATTCATTCTTTTTATAACCAAGAGACTTATACTTTTAAAACCAAGTATCATATACTTTCAAAATACTTCAAGTCTCTTAACTTTGGAAATCAAGTTTCTTAACTTTAGAAATCAAGTCTCTTAACTTTAGAAATCAAGTTTCTTAACTTTAGAATTCATGTTTCTACTTTTAAATCCCAAGTAACTCACACCTTTAAAACAAGTTACTTCTCTTAAATCATGTCATTTATCCTCTTTAAATCAATTAAGTAAATCACTCTTGACTTCTAAAGTCGTTATAACAACCTTTAGGTTTTGGAACTAAGGCACTATCCAATAGATTAGGAAACCACTTCCTTTTTAAGACTCTAAGTACTTCAAGTAAAACACTTTCACTTTTGAAAATCCAATTTTTATCAAGGGAATGGATTATAACAACTTCCAATTTAAACATCCAAAGTACAATCAAGGAAGTATATAGAACAACTTATATATTAGGACATCCAAGTATTATCAAGTATATGTACCATCTTCTATATTAGGCAATCCAAGTACAATCAAGTAGATCATTTAAGAGTAGGATTTACTTTCTTCACCATAAGGAATCATGCTAGAAGAAAAGGAGATGGTTCACATACCTTTTCGGCTTAATCCACAAGCTAAGTCGAATACGCCGCACGTATAATTGTCAACCTATAATGGCCACAACACGACTATCAACTTCTAGTTTCTAACGTAGAATGATACTAAGTATACGGTCTCTTATTCTATGGAAAATTGGGCAGCACTTCCTTTGTTTCTACGCATTTTCCACCTTTTAAGGCCCAAAATCAATAACCAACACGCCGCATTTAAGGCTCAACACATCAACCAATCAGGGGATTACACGCCTTACAATACGTAAAATTCTGCCCCACAATTAATACTAAGTTCTCACACGACCCGATCCGGCCCGTGATCGTGCCTTACCCGGCACCCTAGTGATACAACATCGAGAAAATCAGCGAAATAAAAACTAAAATATGAGACAAGTCATAAAGTATGAAACAAAGCAACCAAAACGGTCACCTTCCGAATATGTACATATATATATCAACCTCGAGCTTTAATCCTTTTACAACCCCGCCCACAACAAGATTCATGCACTTAAGAATGTAATTATAACTATGACGGACAGGCTTCCGCCATACCTCAATGCACAAGTAACTACACCGATAGGACTATACCAAAGATAAGCCTCCGAGTAACTGAGCTTCCTAAAACGCTCAATCGTGATCCTAAGAGCGGATTCACAACCGATTTCTACCGGCGGCATGAACGCAGCCTCGGCGAGGTCGCATAACAGTACCAAGTATGTGAAATCAGAAATATCAGTAAATGAAATCATAGTAGTCTATATAAAGCAGAGACATGTATGATTACCAAACTACAGCTCACAATAAATAAGTTGCTCGTGACTCACGCCCTCAAAGTCATCACTTAAATACAACTATGGGTCTCACGCCCACAACATCAATCATGCCCGTGGAATACCTTCCTCACTGCCGGCAGTACATCATGTAAAACAACACCCATATGTGAACTCAACACTAGATCCTCAAGGCTATCAAACCGACGGCCAAGTAGAATCTCTCATACCGCCCAAAAGCTAGTCATAAAACTTCACTGCAAGGTACTAATTACCAGATCCAAAAGCTAGCCACG
Organism: Przewalskia tangutica; assembly: GCA_029844215.1. NCBI lineage: Eukaryota > Viridiplantae > Streptophyta > Magnoliopsida > Solanales > Solanaceae > Przewalskia > Przewalskia tangutica. The sequence continues at coordinate 40,327,324 of CM056732.1, read as the reverse complement.
CAACTGGCCGAGGCAAGTACCAAAGCTAACGCATTCCTAGCCAACCGCTCACGAGATACGACAGGCAAGTATCTCGTTATCTACCAGCACTCGGCCGATACACAGAAATGACCAGACAAGTATCTAAAGTGCGTCAGAACCACATGTACAAATCAAGCCCGTGATTGTTCGCCACCGCGCAAGCTTCATGGATTAGCGGTCCATGGACTAACAACTCGAACCTCACAATGACCACATGCCCGCATCTCACCCTAAGTCATGGCCATGAAACCATCATATCGACGACGCCCGTGGAACATCCATCACAAGATGTCCAAAGGAATAACAAGATGATACTCAAAGTGGACGATACCGTGGAAAATCCAACGCGCCAAGATGTCCAATACCAATCGATAACCGCCTCTGCAGAGTCACTGCAACACATCAAGAAAACACTGCACATCAAAGACTATCACGACAAGATAAAAGTTCAACATACATTTATTTTAATCAACAATCCGGGTTTCAAACCCAAAATACTACATACTTTCATTCTTTCGAAAAGACCTCTTTTTACGTAAAAGCCACATGATACTAATACTCGTAGTATATAAAGAGAACACGTTTTACTTTTAAACCAAATTACTTCACCTTCGTAAAAATCTTTACAAGGCTTTTAAAATCAAGTACTCTATACTTTTTAAACCAAGTGCTTTTCTTTTAGAACAACATCAAGTGTACTCTTTTAAAACCCAATTAACTTACTCTTTTCAAAACAAGTAACCTATACTTAAATCAAGTTACTTCTCCTTTTCCGAAAACAAGTCGTTATAAGTCAAGTCTCTTATCTTTCAAGATCAAGTCTCTTAACTTTCAAAATCAAGTCGTTTATAAGTCAAGTCTCTTATATTTGAAGATCAAGTCTCTTAACTTTCAAAAATCAATAAACCATTCTTTTACCTACATAAAGTCGTTATAACTAACTTCCCATAAAGCTATTATAACACCCTATGTTTTTAAACCAACCAAATCACTTAGCATACGACGCTCACCGCACTACATAGTTCACAACAATCATGCTAGAAAAGATAGGAAGAGGTTCACATACCTCGCGACGATTATCGCATAATTAGCAAAACGCCCACAAGATCAGAATCGCTAGCCTTTTCCACTCTTCAAGTGTAATACGCTACTGGCATCGCAACCTATAAAGGCCACAAAACGCCTATCAACTCCTAGATCTCTTCAGAATATTCTAACCGCAAGATTCCTTATTCTACGTAAAATTCGCAAAGACCTCCCGCAATCACATAAATCTCCTCCTATCCAGCCCGCTACTGTGCCAACAACTCCTGTAGGATTACACGCCTAACCTGACGTACAATTCTACTCCACAATAATACAAATACCACCGTAAATACACTTTCATGTAAATACTCAATTCTTTTCAATACTCATTCTATATATATAGTATACTCAACTATATATTACAACAACATGTAATTTCCAATTACAATAGGGGGACAAGATTATTTACCTCGATAAACCCAAAATTATCCAAGATTTAAAGTCGATCCTGAGAAACGTTTAGCTCCAATTCCTTACGCTCCAACCCGCTCCAAGCAACCCTTAGAAGTTTCTAAACAACTTCTCTTATCACCTCAACCAAGCTAGGAAGATTTTTCTAGGTTTCGTTTAGCGACTTTTGGAATAAAAATAGTATTTCGCCCTAGTATTAAAACAACTTTGGAATAGTACTAGGATACTAGGCAAGGTATTTGGATAATACAATAATACTCAAAGTATTTCTACACAAGAGGAGAGAGGGACGAAAACACCTCAGGGAGGAGTATTTTTAGCCTGAAAGCTTAAGTGTGGATGAATAAGTCTTCAACTTAGGGGTATATAGAGGATTCAAGGACAAGATCAATGCAAGGTGTGTGGTCAAGATTGGGCCATGTGTGTGTGGGTCCCACCACACCACATGGCCAACGATTTCACAAGACATGTGGTCACACTTGTCAGGTCATTTCGCCAGGACACATTGGGGTGACACGTGTCGCCCGACTTGTCCAAAATATTTCGCCTTCCAAAAAATATCCAAAATACCTAAAATCTCAAAACAAATGGCCCCACAAAATCAGAATTTCTCCGTGGCCCCACGTGACCATTTCTGAAAATAAAATCCCAAAATTCTAATATAATCCAAGAAGTCCAATACCAAACTGGGAATCCAATTCCCATTAACGAACCTTTTCTTCACAAAACCGGAAACTTTTCCGCTTAAAAATCACATCTTTCTTTCTTTCCAAAATTTCTCGATTCTCGCACGCATATCCCCACATACATACTCGAACTACTGGTATAACATTCTTCCTCTTAGAAACATTCGTCCCGAATGTTCCTTCTAAGTCTCCAAACACACACGCGCGCAGATAGTCTTCACTACTATACTTACGAAACCAATCATGCCATCAATGGCCATAGTATATCATACAAATCCAAGCCAACGAGAATCACCTCTAACATCACAAAAAGCTCACACCCATGGTCTAAAGGATACTCCTTCAGATCTTCACTTCACAAAAGAAATGATCACTCGCTCTTATAACACATTGTTCGCTTCTTCTTCTTACTCGCATCTTTCTCGACATTCGAACTCTTTCTAGTACACGCACCACACTTCATTCATCTCTTCGCTTCAAAACTTTGGGGCCACTACTACCCCAAACTTGGTCATCTCACTAGCTTCAATTTCTTCTAAGGCCATTCCCGGCCTTCACGATCCGATTCTAGTCGAACACATCCACGAACCCATACGATGGTTACCTAAACTTGGGCCTAGCACCCTCGTGACCCTATCACAAAGCGTTACCACCACAAATTGACTCACTCAAACCGGCTGCGGGTTGACACGCAACCTAGCCTCAACCCACCCATTATCGCGCTAACTCTCTCGCTCGATCCTAACAATCTCACTAATCAAGTCACGAAAACCTAATGGTCTTCTTAGCTCAACTACCCTCTTATAAATCACACCACTCAGGGACTTATCACACAATTATACTCCACGTATACAATGTACTCCGACAAGGATCAAATCGTAAACAAAATCTTTTACCCAAGACGGCCTTGCACCCAAGGTCCTAATCGTATAAATTCTAAGGCTCATAATCGCCTCGCTCGCACTTACTCTTTCTCAATCGCCATGTTTTGTCACGACTGCCCGGCTCGTGATCGTGCCTTACCGGCACCCAAGTAGTCATACATCGTAGAAAATCGGAATATAAAACAACCAAGATATGAAACAAGATAAATAAGACACGCTGGAAAAAGTTGCCTTCGCATATATGTATATAAATACCCCAAAATGAATAAACATATCCCAACCTTACAACAGTCTATGCACTTCTAAGAGTTTAAATAACAATGGCGGACAGCCCCGCCATACCTCAATGCAAATATCTACAACGACAGGACCATACTAAATGTTAAGCCTCCGAGAAACGGAGCTTTTCCAACGTGAAACGGTGATCCTAAGAACGGATCAACAAGAGAGTACCTTTACTCACAGATGAACGCAGCCTCAAGGAGGTCAAGACGACAGTACCAAGTATGTGAAATCAAAATATCAGAAATGAAATCATAGTAGTCTATACAAAGCGGAGACATGTATGATAACCAAAACTACATACACAATAATTAAATACGTCAAGTCGTGACTCACGCCTCAAAGTCATCATAAAACCGTTTGTAAGTACGAAGGCATAGCCGACTACTAAAACCCACAAGATAAACAAGTGCCAGAATCAGATCATGAGATCCGTCTGCATCATTACATGATCAAAGCCGCCACTCGCTCGCAGATCTAACGCGCGCCTAGCCCCGAACTTCCCGTAGCCCGCACGGGCCACTCCAATGGCTCGCATGAGGTATTCCCGCATCGCGGTAGCTACTCCCCAGCGGCCCCGACTCGCCGTCCGCACGGCCACAAAGACCGCATGACCACAAGCGGCCGATACTAACTCGAACTCCGCAGCCCGCATAGGCCATACTGCACTACATAAGGTATTCTCGAATCATAGTCACTGCACTACCAGTCTACCCCGCACGGAGGCGCCTTAACCCCTAATCATGAGTGATATAATATTAACATAACAACTTATCGTTAAACAACCTAAGCACAACAAGTGGAAAACCCTTTACACAAACATCACAAGATACTAACTCACGTAGATCCTAACATGTTTACTTATCAAGTCAAGAAAGTATTACAAGACTATCACAAATCAATACAATCAAGTTATTCACACAAGGTACTTTCTACATTATGTTAACAAGTTCGGTTTTTAGCCCCAAAGTACTTCATGTATTACTCTTTAAAAGATCCGCTTTCTTTCACAAAAGTCACACAATACCCGTAGTATAAAAAATAGAGTGATTATCTTCAAGTAAATCGTAACACTTCTCTTTGTAAAATCAAGTAACAACATTCTTTCCCAACGCCAAGTTTGCCTAATTTCAATTACTCAAGTTTCTCATTTTAAAGGTTTCAGAGTTCATAGTTTTAACTTTAAAAAAATTTGAGAAACATATACCTTATGTGTGAGTAGGTTATTATTGTTCATAACAATCTTATTACAAGACCATGATCTAGAAATGTACTATCATTTTGTCTCATCTTAGCTCCTATGCAGATGGAAGTTTCTACTGGTTTTAATAATACTTTATTAGTCAAAACATTTCTTTATTAGCGCCACGTGGTTTGTTCGACATTCATTCCGATCAGAAACATCATTCCTTTGAAAACCAAAAATACTATTTACTCACGAACGAGGTTTCACACTTTTCACATTAGTATAATTAAGTCAAGTCTCTTATTTTCTTAAATCAATAAATCATTCTTTTTATCACTCTTAAGCCGTTATACCTAACTTCCCATAAAGCTAGTATAACTCTTAAGCTTTTAAAACCAAGTGTTACTCTTAAAAAGGTTTCTTAATTCTTTTGAACTACTTCAGATTCCTTTATTCAGCTTAAGTCGAAAGACATTGCTGATTTATTATTCAGCTTAAGTCCAAGACATTGTCGTAATTATTATTCAGTTAACACACGCACGCTCACCGCACTATATACATATTCTTTAAAATATCATGCTCAAGAGGATAGGAAGAATCACATACCTTCCTGCGAAATCCACCGCCAAGTTGAATATGTCGCGCAGAGAATCGACCTTATAATACCAAATACGCCTATCAACGCCTCAGATCAGACATAAAGCTCTAAGGTAGGGTTCTATATCCTACGGAAAGTCACAGCACTTCCTACCCTGAGCTACTCAAGTCTACTATGAAAACAAATTCTATTATTCTTCTTTAAACCCTTCATCGTGATATCAATTCAATTCTATTCTTTAATATCCTTCTAAGTATTTATACTTATTCCTATACTTCTACAAGATGTATTTTCTAATTACAAAAGGAGGATAAGGTTATTTACCTCGGAAGCCCAATAATATCCTAGATAAAAGTCATACTGAGCAAGGTTTAGCTCCTAAGTTGTACGCCCAGAGTCTAAGAAAACCTTAGAAGTTCTTCACAACTTCTACTAAGGACTAAGGGATTTGGGCTAGGGTATTTTGGGCATTATAACAATACTAGAAGACAACTTTTCTACCAAGGGAGTGGGTAGATTTGCTAGGCTAGAGGGGATTAGCCTGCTAAGCTTCTCAAAGGGGGAGGTGTTGACGAAAAGGCTTGGGAGAGAGAGGATTTTAGACTTGAAAGATTTTGTGGATGAAGAACTCTTCATCTTAAGAGGGTATTTATAGGTCAAGACATGGCCAACCAAGGCCAAGATGATGCCAAGTGCAAGGCAAGTGTAAGGCCAAGATTTGGGCAAGTGTACTAGCCAACTTGCACACAAAATATCCTACCAACTCCAAGACAAATGGGCTATCCACCTGGCCCCAAAGAACGCCTCAAGTTCATCAATTGGAGGTGACAAGTGTCGCCTCCCGCTGGTCCAAAATGTTTCGCCTCTCGGAAAAATCCGCAAAAATTAGAAATGGCATAGCCGAATTTATCCTACGCGAGTCTTGTAAAACGCTTCGCGAAACGACTTAATCGGGTCAGACACAAAGTGAAATCGCCCAAGCCAACTAGTGGGGTGACACGTGTCGCCTCCTACTGGCCCAAAATATTTCATCTTCCAAAATATCAACAATGGCCAAAATCTCAAAACAAAGTGGGCCCTACAAACTCAGAATTTCTCCTGGGCTCCACGTGACCATTTCCAAAATAAAATTCCATAATTTCTAATATTCCAAGAAGTCCGAATACCAATTCTGGGAATCCACCCCATTAACGAACCTTTTTCCTTCACAAAACCGGAAACTTTTCCGTGGAAAATCACCTTTCTTCCTTTCCACTTCAATGTCAGATTCTCGCACGCACGCCCTCGCATACATACCCTGGAACTACGGGGTATAACATTCTCCCCTCCTTAGAAACATTCGTCCCGAATGTTCCTTCTAAGTCTCAAAACAAACAGGCGCCAGTATAGTCCTCACTGCTATACTTATGAAAACAACCATGTCACACCTGGTCACAACACAACAAGCGCACGTACTTATCTCCAAGTCCACGAGGAATCACCTCTAGCACAAAAGCTCCTACTCGAGGTCTAAAAAGATACTCCCTTCGCCCCTACTCTTTACAAACGAAATGATCACACCTATGCTCGTAATACATGCTCGCTTCTTCCCTTACTCGTCGCGATACCACTTTTGTCACTTTGCCTGAGGCATTAACCTTCTCAGGCGACCCAACAAATGGTACCGGGCTGCATGCGATCCCTGAGGCATGAACCATCTCAGGACGTGCCATACGGAGAGCCACGGTTCGTGTTCGTGGCAGGCTCGCCTCTTTATACGCCACTCAAGTCCAAACATCGCCCGGTGAATGCGACATCGAGATTCACCGAGTTCCTAACCTTTCGTAACTCTTCCGTAAAAGAAACACCGCAACTTGACTTCCATCGCCAAAAGGTGAAGGTAGGCACCCCGTGCACTTTACACCCTTCCGAAATAATCATCTCGCAACTTACTACCGAGTACACCGCTTGACTAAAAGATAAGACGGGTCGACTCATCGCCCGACTACAGTGCCTAACGATCCACGAACTCGCATAATGGTTAACTAAACCCGGGCCTAACACCCTCGTGACCCTAACACAAAGCGACCACCACAACCGACTTCATCACTAAGCAGGCGTGGTCGACCCGCAACACGCTCAACCCGACCCGCAACGCCGCAAAACACTAGCCCCCGATCCGAACAATCTCACCAATCACGCTACTTAAAACCTAGCCTTCTAAGCTCAACTACCCTCTTCATTTCACATCACTCGTGATTCATCCCACAAAAATATCTCACGATACTATGCACCTCGATAAGGGGTCAAACACGAAATAATTCTTTTACCAAAGACGGCCTCGCCTCTAAGGTCTCTACGATAATATTCTAAGGCTCCCACTCTCTCTATCCCCAATCTTACCCTGCTAACAAAAAAAAATTCTAATCACACTAACACCATGCTAACCAAAAACAATACTTAAGATATTCGCATCTTACTACACATATAAATCTCTAAAGGGTTAAGGATATACTCAGATCTACGCAGACTTCCCTAGGTCGTTTAATCAAACCTCGCCGTTGGGCATAGTCAAAGCGTGATGAACTATCCATCGATCCCGGCGTCGAGTCCCTACATCCCCGCCAACTCGTTGGACAATTTCTCGCAAATGGCCCCGCTGGCCGCAAACATAACAAGCCGCCGCAGGCACGATAATTTCAAAATGACATCGATTACAACGCCACACCGAAAGCGGGTGGCCTCCTCAAGCTAACACCCTTCCTCTCCGCACCATCAATCCGCAATCGATCCGTAGGCCGAGTCTTCCTACTGCATCCTTCCTCATAGAACATTCTCGCCATACGGCTCGACGGCCGCAAGTAAAACAAGCACTAAGAAAGACGCATTTCGATGACGCCGCCACACCGTGAACACCGAGGAAAATCAACTCGTAGGACACTGCATCCGGCGGGCGCATGTCTAATTGGCCGAGGCGGTTCGCCGAGAGTTACCAAATGATCTCGCCAATCGCCCTCTTCACGATTCGTTAACTGCCGATCTCTATATCTCTCACCACGCACATAATCTCGAACGCAAGCTCGCCTATTCTCGATCAAGAGCTACTTCTCACAACCCTTCTTTAGATAATCATCAATATCCTTGGTATACCGGCATACATAAAATACTCGCCGCCAAGTCCTTGCTAGTAACAGGCCGTTTCCTTCCAATCCATATTTCGCTTCCAAGTCGCGAATCAAGGTCCAGATGTCATGGCCGCAGAGAATCGCCGCTGCGTACAACTCGCACGCGACGCCTCGTAACTCCTCGCACGTAAGCATCACCTCAGGTGATGATTGGGCCTGCCCTTCTAACTCTCTCGAACTCCACTCGCAGCCTCCTACCGCTTTCGCTCTTCTGGGCCCGAGTTCTGGCGCGAGGCATCATCGGTAAAGGAAAGGAATACGTTAGAGGGTCCAACTTATAACACAACTCTAAAGCACGATCTCGAGTGAGAAGAATGGAAACCAATCTTAAATATCCTATAGCCTCGATTATTGGTGGTGCACAACACACCGATAATCAAGACTTACTAGATACGGTCAGAGACACTTTCCGAGGATTAATCGCTCGATACCACTTTTGTCACGACTGCGGCCCGTGGATCGTGCCTTACCCGGCACCCAAGTAGTCATACATCGAGAAAATCAGCGAATATAAAACAACCAAGATATGAAACAAGATAAATAAGACACGCTGGGAAAAGTTGCCTTCGCATATATGTATATAAATACCCCAAAATGAACAGCCATATCCCAACCTTACAACAGTCTACAGACTTCTAAGAGTTTAAATAACAATGGCGGGACAGGCCCCGCCATACCCCGAATGCAAATATCTACAACGACAGTGACCATACTAAAATGCTAAGCCTCCGAGAAACGGAGCTTTTCCAACGCCAAACGGTGATCCTAAGAACGGATCAACAGGAGTACTTTACTCGCAGATGAACGCAGCCTCAAGGAGGTCAAGACGACAGTACCAAGTATGTGAAATCAAAATATCAGAATGAAATCATAGTAGTCTATACAAAGGTGAGACATGTATGATAACCAAAACTACGCTCACAATAATTAAGCCACGCTAAGTCAAGGACTCACGCCTCAAAGTCATCATAAAACCGCACGGTAAGTACGAAGGCATAGCCGACTACTAAAACCCACGCATAAACAAGGCCAGAATCAGATTACGAGATCTGCCTGCATCATTACATGATCAAAGCCGCCACTCGCTCGCATGATCTAATGTGCGCTGCCTAGCCCCGAACTTCCCAGAGCTCCGCACGGGACACTCCAACGGCTCGCATGAGGTATTCCCGCATCGAGGGTAGCTACTCCCTAGCCGCCCCGACTCGCCGTCCGCACGGCCACAAAGACCGCATGACCACAAGGGCCGCGATACTAACTCGAACTCCCAGCCCGCGATAGGCCATGCGCTGCACTGCATAAGGTATTCTCGAATCATAGGTCACCAGACTACCGAAGTCTACCCCGCGTCGGAGGCGCCTTAACCCGGAATCACGAGTGATATAATATTAACATAATACTTATCGTTAAACAACCTAAGCACAACAAGGAAAACCCCTTTACACAAACATCACAAGATACTAACTCACGAAGCATCCTAACATGTTTACTTATCAAGTCAAGAAAGTATTACAAGACTATCACAAATCAATACAATCAAGTTATTCACACAAGGTACTTTCTACATTATGTTAACAAGTTCGGTTTTTAGCCCCAAAGTACTTCATGTATTACTCTTTAAAAGATCCGCTTTTTCACAAAAGTCACACAATACCCGTAGTATAAAAAAATAGAGTGATTATCTTTCAAGTAAATCGTAACACTTCTCTTGTAAAATCAAGTAACAACATTCTTTTCCCAACGCTCAAGTTTGCCTAATTTCAATTACTCAAGTTTCTCATTTTCGAAAGGTTTCGTAGTTCATAGTTTTAATCCTTTAAAACAATTTGAGAAACATATACCTTATGTGTGAGTAGGTTATTATTGTTCATAACAATCTTATTACAGAAGCCATGATCTAGGAAATGTACTATCATTTTGTCTCATCTTAGCTCCTATGCAGATGGAAGTTTCTACTGGTTTTAATAATACTTTATTAGTCAAAACATTTCCTTTTATTAGCGCTGTTGTGGTTTGTTCGACATTCATTCGACGCAGAAACATCATTACTTTTGAAAACCAAAAATACTATTTACTCACGAGTGAGGTTTCACACTTTTTCACATTAGTATAATTAAGTCAAGTCTCTTATTTTCTTAAATCAATAAATCATTCTTTTTATCACTCTTAAGCCGTTATACCTAACTTCCCATAAAGCTAGTATAACTCTTAAGCTTTTAAAACCAAGTGTTACTCTTAAAAAGGTTTCTTAATTCTTTTGAACTACTTCAGATTCTTTTATTCAGCTTAAGTCGAAAGACATTGCCGCATTTATTATTCAGCTTAAGTCCAAGACATTGTCGTAATTATTATTCGCTTAACACACGCACGTCACCGCACTATATACATATTCTTTAAAATATCATGCTCAAGAGGATAGGAAGAATCACATACCTTCTCGAAATCCACCGCCAAGTCAATATGTCGCGAGCAGAGAATCGACTATAATACCAAATACGCCTATCAACGCCTAGATCAGATCGCACAAAGCTCTAAGGTAGGGTTCTATATCCTACGGAAAGTTGGGCAGACTTCCCTACCCGTGAGCTACTCAAGTCTCATCGTGAAAACAAATCCTATTATTCTTCTTTAAACTCTTCATCGTGATATCAATTCAATTCTATTCTTTAATATCCTTCTAAGTATTTATACTTATTCCTATACTTCTACAAGATGTATTTTCTAATTACAAAAGGAGGATAAGGTTATTTACCCTGTAAGCCCAATAATATCCTAGATAAAAGTCGCACCGAGCAAGGTTTAGCTCCTAAGTTGTACGCTCCCAGAGCTCCAAGAAAACCTTAGAAGTTCTTCACAACTTCTACTAAGGACTATGGATTTGGGCTGGGTATTTTGGGCATTATAACAATACTAGAAGGCAACTTTTCTACCAAGGGAGGGTAGATTTGGCTAGGCTAGAGGGGATTAGCCTCGCTAAGCTTCTCAAAGGGGGAGGTGTGTTGGACGAAAAGGCTTAAGGGAGAGGAGAGGATTTTAGACTTGGAAAGATTTTGTGGATGAAGAACTCTTCATCTTAAGAGGGTTATTTATAGGTCAAGACATGGCCAACCAAGGGCCAAGATGATGCCAAGTGCAAGGCAAGTGTAAGGCCAAGATTTGGGCAAGTGTACCTAGCCAACTTGCACACAAAATATCCTACCAACTCCAAGACAAAATGGCTATCCAATTCGTCCCAAAGAACGCCTCAAGTCCATCAATTGGAGGGTGACAAGTGTCGCCCTCCCGTTGGTCCAAAATGTTTCGTCTCTCGGAAAAATCCGCAAAAATTAGAAATGGCATAGCCGGAATTTATCCTACGCGAGTCTTGTAAAACGCCATTTAAAAACGACTCTAAGCGCCAGACACAAAGTGAAATCGCCAAGCCAACTGTGGGGTGACACGTGTCGCCTCCTACTGGCCCAAAATATTTCATCTTCCAAAATATCAACAATGGCCAAAATCTCAAAACAAAGTGGCTCCCACAAACTCAGAATTTCTCCAGTGGGCCCCACGTGACCATTTCCAAAATAAAATTCCATAATTCTCTAATATTCCAAGAAGTCCGAATACCACCTGGGAATCCAATTCCCATTAACGAACCTTTTTCCTTCACAAAACCGAAACTTTTCCGTGGAAAATCACCTCTTTCTTCCTTTCCACTTCAATGTCAGATTCTCGCTCAGACGCCCTCGCATACATACCTCGAACTACGGGTATAACAGCTTTTCTAATTCACACTTAACACAATGCTATCCGCATAAAGACCTAACATGTACTCCACCATAACAACATAAACAAGTCTCTGGGGCTAAAGATATCTCTCGCAACTACCGCCTCACTTTCCTTTGTCGCCTAACCATAATCCTCACCGCAGGCGCCTAGCTATATAAGGCGATGAACCACCCATCGATCCCGGCGTCGAGTCTCTACATCGCTACTACCGCCTGGACAAACTCTCACCAAATGGCCCCGCTGGGCCGTAAGTACGCAAGCCGCCAAGCAAGACGACACTCCCACCACGACGCCTATCATAACGCCACACCGAAAGCGGTGGCCTCTCGCTAACACCCCTTCCTCTCCAACCACCAATCAAGAACTAACCCGGTAGTCGAGTCCTCCTAATCGTATCCTCCTACTAGACATCCCCATCACACGGCCCCGACGCCATAGGTATAATAATCTCCCAAACTAGCACGACACTCGAGGATCATCCTCGCCTCTATCCATAGAACTCGCGAATCGCAACTCAAGTCCGAAGTCTCGCATTATCGGATCTGGTGAACCATCGGTATCGCTGGAACCACCGGCCTCGCCTGCTCATTCTCACCACCACCTAGCTAGTAATCGGGCTATCTCTCAACTCATATCTCGCCTCGCCGCGATTCGAGGCTCGTATCGTGGCCTCGTAGAAATCGCTGCCGCTCTAAACTCGCTGGGCTAGCGCGCCATAAAACTCGCCGTCAAGTACTATCTCGTAACGACTGTGCCTAAGCCTCGCACTTCTCGTGTTCTACTCGCAGCCTCTCGCCGCTTTGCCCATCCGGCCTCGCCGCTTCGCGAGGCATAATCGTACATAAGAATACGCTGCAGGAGTCCAACTTATAACATGCCTTTTAAGGCACGATCTCGAGTGAGAAGAATGGAAACTAATCCTAAATATCCTGCACTCCCGATTATAGGTGCACAATACGCCGATAATCAAGACTTACTAGATACGGTCATAGACACTTTCCGAGGATTAATCGCTCGATACCACTTTTGTCACGACTCCGATCCGGCCGTGGATCGTGCCTTACCTGCACCCTAGTGATACAACATCGAGAAAATCACGAAATAAAAACTAAAACATGAGACAAGTCATAAAGTATGAAACAAAGCAACTAAAACGGCCACCTTCCCGGATATGTACATATATATATCAACTCAACAGCTTTAATCTTTTACAACCCCGCCTACAACAAGATTACTGCACTTAAGAATGTAACCATAACTATGACGGACAGTGGCCCCGCCATACCCTAAATGCACAAGTAACTACACCGACAGGACTATACTAAAGATAAGCCTCCGAGTAACTGAGCTTCCCAAAAACGCTGAATCGTGATCCTAAGAGCGGATCCACAATCGATGCATTCTACCGCAGATGAACGCAGCCGGGCGAGGTCGATAACAGTACCAAGTATGTGAAATCAGAAAATATCAGAAATGAAATCATAGTAGTCTATATAAAGGTGAGATACATGATTACCAAACTACGATTCACAATAAATAAGCCATGTTAAGTCGTGGATCGACGCCTCAAAGTCATCACTTAAATACAACTATGGGTCTCACGCCTACAACATCAATCATGCGTGGAATACCTTCTCATCACGGCAGAAGACATGATGTAAAACAACACCTATACGTGAACTCAACACTAGATCTCGCTCAAGGCTATCAAACCGACGCCAAGTAGAATCTCTCTATACCACCTAAAAGCTAGTCATAAAACTTCACGCAAGGTACGAAAGCTAATTACAGATCCAAAAGCTAGCCACGAATCAAGCCGAGGCAAGTACCAAAGCTAACGTACTCTAGCCACCGCCTCACGAGATATGATCGAGGCAAGTATCTCAAGCTATCTACCGGCGCCGATACACGAGAAATGACCAGACAAGTATCTAAAGTGTGCTCAGAACTACATATACAAATCAAGCCCGTGATTGTTCGTCATCGCGCAAGCTTCATGGATTAGCGTCCACGGACTAACAACTGAACCTCACAATGACCGCATACCCCAAGATCTCACCTAGGAAGTCATGGCCATGAAACCATCCCATCGACGCACGCCCGTGGAACATCCATCGCACAAGATGTCCAAAGGAATAACAAGATGATACTCAAAGTGACGATACTCGTGGAAAATCCAACGCCACAAGATGTCCAATAACAATCGATAACCGCCTCCCAGAGTCACTAAGAAGACATCAACAAAACACTTGCACATCAAAGACTATCACGACAAGCATAGGCAAGTTCAACATACATTTATTTTAATCAACAATCCGGTTTCAAACCCAAAATACTACATACTTTCATTCTTTCAAAAGACCTCTTTACGTAAAAGCCACATGATACTAATACTGTAGTATATAAAGAGAACACGCTTTACTTTTTAAACCAAATTACTTCACCTTCAGAAAATCTTTACAAGGCTTTTAAAATCAAGTACTCTATACTTTTAAACCAAGTGCTTTTCTTTTAGAACAACATCAAGTGTACTCTTTTAAAACCCAATTAACTTACTCTTTTCAAAACAAGTAACCTATACTTAAATTTACTTCTCCTTTTCCAAAACAAGTCGTTATAAGTCAAGTCTCTTATCTTCAAGATCAAGTCTCTTAACTTTCAAAATCAAGTCGCTTATAAGTCAAGTCTCTTATCTTTGAAGATCAAGTCTCTTAACTTTCAAAATCAATAAACCATTCTTTTACTACATAAAGTCGTTATAACTAACTTCCCATAAAGCTATTATAACACCCTATGTTTTTAAACCAACCAAATCACTTAGCATACGACGCCTACCGCACTACATAGTTCACAACAATCATGCTAGAAAAGATAGAAGAGGTTCACATACCTCGCGACGATTATCGATAATTAGCAAAACGCTCCACAAGATCAGAATCGCTAGCCTTTTCCACTCTTCGCAGAATACGCTACTCAAATCGCAACCTATAAAGGCCACAAAACGCCTATCAACTCCTAGATCTCTTCAGAATATTCTAATCGCAAGATTCCTTATTCTACGTAAAATTCGCAAAGACTCTCCCCGCAATCACATAAATCTCTCCTATCCGTGCCCGCTACTGTGCCAACAACTCCTGTGGATTACACGCCTAACCTGACGTGTACAATTCTACTCCACAATAATACAACAATCTCACCAGAATACAAATTTCTATGTAAATACAGTTCAATTCTTTTCAATACTCATTCTATATATATAGTATACTCAACTATATATTACAACAACATGTAATTTCCAATTACAATAGGGGGACAAGATTATTTACCTCGATAAACCCAAAATTATCCAAGATTTAAAGTCGATCACGAGCAACGCTTAGCTCCAATTCCTTACGCCCAACCCGCTCCAGCAACCCTTAGAAGTTTCTAAACAACTTCTCTTATCACCTCAACCAAGCTAGAAGATTTTTCTGTGGTTTCGTTTAGCGACTTTTTGGAATAAAAATAGTATTTCCGGCTCCTAGTATTAAAACAACTTTGGAATAGTACTAGGATACTAGGCAAGGTATTTGGGATAATACAATAATACTCAAAGTATTTCTACACAAGAGGAGAGAGGGACGAAACACCTCAAAGGAGGAGAGTATTTTTAGCCTGGAAAGCTTAAGTGCTGGATGAATAAGTCTTCAACTTGGGGTATATATAGAGGATTCAAGGACAAGATCAATGCAAGGTGTGTGGTCAAGATTGGGCCATGTGTGTGTGGGTCCTTGCACCACACCACATGGCCAACGATTTCACAAGCACGCATGTCACACTGTCATTTCGCCAGTGGACACATGGGGTGACACGTGTCGCCCCGACTAGTCCAAAATATTTCGCCTTCCAAAAATATCCAAAATAAAAAATCTCAAAACAAAGCTGCCCCACAAAATCAGAATTTCTCCGTGGCCCCACGTGACCATTTCAAAATAAAATCCCAAAATTCTAATATAATCCAAGAAGTCCAAATACCAAATCTGGGAATCCAATTCCCATTAACGAACCTTTTTCTTCACAAAAACCGGAAACTTTTCCGTCGAAAAAATCACATCTTTCTTTCTTTCCAAAATTTCTGTCGTATTCTCGTACGTACATCCCCACATACATACCCTGGAACTACGGGGTATAACAAGTTCAATATCCAAAGCCATTCTCGGCTAACATGTACAACAACACAAAGTCTTTTCCAATTATTTTTCAATCCAAGTTTTTTTTTTTTTTTAGGTAAATGCAAATATTATTACTAATAACGGAAATAAGGATGGCTACAATCAGTCATTGAGGGTTCTCAATCCTCAACGTTATGCAAACAAGAAATGGGGGAGGGGAGCAGTGGTCACTCAAAGGTGCCATTACAAGAGGGGATGAGATCATAATAGATTTAAGTCCTTTCGTTCTGCATATGGATCAGAAAGATTCCCGCCTAAGTTTCCTATGTCAATTAAAACTCCTTGACGCTTAGTACGTGCATTAGATGCATTTGTTGGGAATTCAAGAGTACTGCACTATTGGAAAATGTTGCCATAAATGGCTCAAGTCTTTTGGAAATAAATGCTCCATTAGCCGAGATCAAATGAGTTCTTAGCGACTGAAAGGAGCGACTTTCGATTTCCACATAAGTTGATCTTCCAAGACTTGATTGAAGAGAAGTCCCTTCGAATTCCGTAGCCATCAACTTTCCAAGTCTCTTTTGACGAGTTTCCCCTATGGTTTCCGCAACATTTGAATTCGTTAGGATAGGTGACTCTTCGGTTCTCACCCTCCAAGTTGTTAAGTTTAATACGTGTAAAATTCTGCCCCATAATCTCAAGTTTGTCAAGACTTAATCATCTTCCTTGGACATTGACCGTAATACCCTTGGTCCAATTCGAGTAAGCCCATGTGGGGGGTGATACGTGTCGCCCTCCCATTCGTCCATAAAATTTCGTAACCCTCGTGGGCCCCACAAAACGTAAAATTTTTCTGGTGGGCCCTACGTGACCAAATCCGTAAATAAATTTCCCCAATGTTAATAAATTTCATACTCCTCAAATAATGTATTTTGAGAATCTAATTCTCATCAACGAACATTTTTCCCTTCCGAAGTTCGGAAGATTTTCCTTCAGAAAAATAATTCTTTCTTTCGTACCAATTTAGAGTCCTGATTCTTACGCATATCTCTTAAACATGTCCTCGAATTACTGGTAACAAAGAGCCTCCGGTATATCTTCAGACAGAGGCAGCTGAATTTGGACAGAGATGGTGGATAGAGTTACTCAAGGATTGTGATGTTGATATCCTATACCACCCGAGGAAAGTCGATATGGTTATAGATGCTCTTAGTCGTAGATCTATGGGTAGTCTGTCAGATGGACATCCAGATAGACAGGACGTGGTCCGTGAGATTCATCAGCTACCGAGCCGGGGGGTTCGATTATTTGTTTCCGAGGTTAATGGAGTTTGGATCCGAGAGGTTGCCGAGTCTTCTCGCTGGCGAGGTGAATAAAGAGTATAAGGATCCGCTTAGGCGAAATCGAGATACGACTCTCCAAGATGAAAAGGACTCGCTTGGGTAGCACCGATAGAGTGATGTGATATGAGGATAGGTGTATGCCATGCCGCAGGACTTGTCTGCAGGTTTTGCCGAGGCACGTAGGCTTATTGCTCTATTTGTTCTGGGTCGACTAAGATGACGCGACCTCATATGTATGTATTGATAAGATGGCTCAAGAGGACGAGCAGTTCGTTGCTTAGTGTCCGAATTAGTAGCAGTAAAGGTTGAATACCGTAAGCCTGGGCTATTACAGTATTGAGATCCCGACTTAGAAATGGGAGGTGATTGATATGGATTTTGTTACGAGGTTGCATCGCACTCGAGGAAGCGCGACTTCGAGGGTCATAGTAAACAAGTGACTAAATCAGCCCATGTTCTTCCTGGAGACCGCCATTACTACCGAGGATTATGCTAGATTATATAGCGTGAGATTGTGAGATCGCACGGTTCCTACATTTATGATGTCGACGGATGAGCTCACATTTGATAACTTCGGAGGTTTTCCGGCGGATTAGGACACAGTGAGTCTCTGTTGCATTTCACTCGCATCGACGCAATGTGCGTAGCTGCACTATCCGTGCACTCGAGGATAGGTCATGGCCCGTGTTCTTGATTTCGCAGATAGTTGGGAGGATTATTTGCCTCTTGTTGAGTTACGACGATAATGTATACCTTTCCAATATTCATGGCCCCGTGCGAGGCTTTGTATGAAAGGAAGTAGATCGTTTGGTTGGTTCGACGTGGCGAGGTTCGCTTAATTGGTCCGCACTTGATTCTGGTCGTGGATAAGCGCTTATCCAGAAAGATTATTAGTAAGCTCGAGTCACAGGCTTTATGCAGATAACCGACGCCGACACTTGAAATTCAGTTGACGCTTTAGTATAAGTATCATGTGGTCATGGGCATATTTTGTAGTATGGGTGTAGTAAAGGAGACTATGTCACTATCTAATTAGATTGACTCAAAGAACATTCGGGGACGAATGTTTCTAAGGGGGGAAGAATGTTACACCCCGTAGTTCCAGGACATGTGTTTACGAGAATAGACGTGAGAGCACAAGACTTATAAATTTGAACGAATGAAATATTTGTTTTCCCAAGGAAAATCTTCCAACTCCTGAAGAAAAATTGTTCTAAGAGAATTAGATTCTCAAATTTGTTAGTTAAGACTTTTAAGAGTTTATCTAATTATGAAATTTTATTTTCAGTTGATACGCGGGCCCATCCGAGAGATTTTACGCTTTTGTGGGCCCACGAGGCTTCCATATTTTGACCAATTATGGAAATTTAAAACAAAATATTATGGATCAATGGGAGGCGACACGTGTCACCTCCACACGGTCATCCTCGACGAAATAGCACAAAAATAAACGGTCAATTGGCTTGATATGACCAAGTCTTAGGTCAAGTTGCAAGTTTAATCTTCCCGCCACGCCCGAACCTGCCTCGCGGATCGGTGCCCTACCGACACCCTTCTACCTTAACAACTAAGTAAATCATGAAATTAAATAACATCTTTTTTTTTAAAACCAATCGTGACGTGCAAGGGCAAAGCCACTCAGCCGCCATATAATATACATAACAAAAGACACTACACCGCATACGAGTCCAATCCACACATGAATACTGCACTTCTAAGAGTTATATCGAACTATGACGGACAAGGCCCCGCTGCATCTATAATCGCATAAAGCTCACATCGAAAGAACTTATACCAAAATGATAAACTCAATGTATGAGCTATCCATAAACTCCGAGCAGGTCCTACACTGCCGATCACCAAATCTGCAGACCTAAACTCATGGCATTTAACGCAAATTTCGAATGAGGTCGAAGACAAGAATGTACTAAGTATGTAAATAAGAATATCAGAATGAAATCATATGATTTAACAAAACATGAGACATGTATGATAGCCAACCTACAAGACACAACACATAAGCAACATATCAAGTCGTGACGATGCCTCAAGTCATTACTAAAATATAACCACGGGTCTCACGCCATAATATCAATCATGCCTGGAAATCCTTCCTCACCGCTGCATCCGTGATATAGTACAACACCAATAGGCATACATGAACACCAAGTCCCACCGGTGGTATAGCCTGGGGGTTTACCCTCACTTATACTCTTACCCCGAGAGGTGGTGTTATGGGTATAATGTCTGGGGTTTACCCTCACTTATACTCTTACCGAGAAAGTGGTATAGGCCTGGGGGTTTACCTCACTTATACTCTTACCCTATCTCAACCGACCATCAAACAAACAAGCAGTGGTATAATGTCTGGGGTTTACCTCATTTATACTCTTACTCGGAGAGTATGGTATGGCTCTTGGGGTTTACCTCACTTATACTCTTACCCTATCTCAACCGACCGGCCAAACAAAACGTAGCATCGCCTGCCTTCTATAAAAATCCGAATTTAACTCAAGTACTACAATGACGGAAGCATACCCGTGGAATCCCACATCATCACGCAGACGCCCAAGTAACTTTCATCACAAGTACGGTTCTCCAACCGAGAGTCGCAAGAACTTAATAAAACATAATACTTGCACTCAAAGGCTATCACCAAGACACGAGGCAATTCTCAATTAATCAAGCCAAAGTACTTATCAAGGCGCAAATAGAATAATTCTCATTTAACAAGCCAAAGTACTTATCAAGGCACAAATAGAATAATTCTCAATTAACAAGCCAAAGTACTTATCAAGGTGCAAATAGAATAATTCTCATTTAACAAGCCAAGTACTACGACGCATTTATTCTTTTCAAAAGACTCTTTATGTAAAAACACAAGATACTAACACCCGTAGTATCAAGGTATGTCTATTTTTTCAAAGTAAGTTACTACACTCTTATAAAACTCATTTCAAAGCTTGAAATCAAGTAACTTCAAATTTTCACAATCTAGGCAACTTATGCCCATTAATCAAAATAGACAACTTTCTTAACCTTCCATAAAGTCAGTTATAACCAACTTCCCATAAAGCGTTATAACCCTTTTATGGTTTTAGACATATCCATTCCTTTTATAATCAAGAGACTTATACAATTAAAACCAAGTATCACATACTTACAAATCAAGTTCTCAACTTTCAAAATACTACAAGTCTCTTAATATTTAGAAAACAAGTTTCTTCTACTTTTAAACCTCAAGTAACTCACACCTCTAAAACAAGTTACTTCTCTTAAATCATGTCACTTCTCCTCTTTTAAAACAAGTAAGTAAATCACTCCTTTGACCCCCCTAAAGTCATTATAATGACCCTTAGGTTTTGGAATTAAGGCACTAGCCAAAAGCTTTGGAAACCACTTCCTTTTCAAGACTCTATGTACTTTAAGTAAAATACTTTCACTTTTAAGAATCCAAACTTCACTAAGGAAATGGATTATACAACTTACAATTTAAACATCAAAGTACAATCAAGGAAGTACATAGAACAAATTCTATTTTAGGTAATCCAATTACAACCCAGGAATGGATCATTTAAGGAGTAGGACATACTTTCTTTATCTTAAGGAATCATGCTAGAAGAGGAGATAGTTCACCTTTCGACTAAATCCACAAGCTAAGCCGAATACGCCGTGACGTAGAAGTGTCAACCTATAATGGTCACAACAAGACTCAACTTCTAGTCTCTAACGAGAATAATACTAAGATACCCGCTTGCCTCTACGCCTCGCATCCAAGTTTGAGCTCGCATACGGTAATGTCCATGCCGTCAAGAGCCACACCCGCACAAGACTTCGGCCATGTAATCATAATCATCTAGCCCTGCGTGATCGGTGCACTCGGTCCTCCATATCTCGCTAGCGCAGGACATATCGAGCCAATGAATCAACTCAACGCCAGACCCTAATCGCGCCTCTCTGCCTCAAAGAATAAAAATTGCACCGCGTCTCCTCATTCGCGGAGGCAAGGCGTGAGAAAAGCCTCCAAAACTCGCCCCATACTGGCGAGCGCATGCTCTCCCGAAAGCTCTCATGAATCGAACCAATCGAATGTGGTATCACGCGACGCGAACCGAATGTCACGACTCGGCTCTAAAGCCTGATCACCCGTGATGATCTCTTCAGAATCGACGGATGAACTCGCGATCATCCTCCGCCGACCAGAAACTCGCGGCTACAACTCAGAAATCCCGTAGCCTCAAACTATTCGCCTCGGTGAATCCACGGTACTACTGGGCCGAATCGAATCGCTGTGATCCACCGCCCTCGCCTGCCACGATCTCCGCCAATAGCCGCCATCTCTTGTACTTAACCTCCGCCAGCCGCGGGATGCGAGGTGCGGTATCGTGGTCTCGGCCGGGCGGCAAGGCATGGAACTCGCTGCCTCTGCATAGATCCCGAGCCTCGTGACTTTGTCCTACTAGCAGCCTCCTACCGCTTTGTCCTTCGGGCCGGTTTTACGTGAGGCATAATCGCGTAAAAGGAATACGTTAGAGGGGTCCAACTTATAACACTGCTCTAAGGCACGATCTCAGAGTGAGAAGAACGAAACCAATCCTAAATATCCTATAGCCTCCGACATTGGGGTGCACAACACACCGATAATCACATTTACTAGATACGGTCATAGACACTTTCGAGGATTAATCGCTCGATACATACTTTGTCACGACCGCCCGGCTCGTGGATCGTGCCTTACCCGCACCTAAGTAGTCATACATCGAGTAATCACGAATATAAAACAAGACAGAAATGGCTTGTAAATGAGACACGCTTTATGCGAGAAAGCGCGCTTTTCGCATATATATATAAACATAGTTTTCAGCTACATCCCAACTGCATAATAGACTACAGCACTTCAAGAAGATAACAACTATGGCGACAGGTTCCCGCCATACCGATCAGACAAAACTATCTACAACAGGAGATCATACCCAAAAGTCGAGCCTCCTATAAGGAGCTCGACACTAACGCAAAAGATCCCAAGGACGTGGATCTAGCACTGCTGCCCTTACCATGCAGATTTAACGCACTTCGGGCGAGGTCAAGACAGATACCAAGTATGTGAAATCAGAAAGTACTTAAATGAAATCAAAGTATTTAAAACCATTTGCAAATACAATCGCCAATTGCACATAGTGCATATCACAAACAAGAACAATAATAGTAAATCGTAACATGTCTTTTCTAGCCGCGAATGATCGGGCGAGGCCAATCGCCCATAGTATCATTATGCTGCCTAATCCCGACTCCCGTAGTCCGCATAGTCACACTGCACCGCATGAGGTATTCTCGTGACGGTAGCTAACCCTGCATTCTCCGGACTCCCGCAGTCCGCATAGTCTCAATAGACCGTGATAGTCACAATGCATCGCATAGTGGCATCCTCGCGTCGCTAAAACACCCTAATGATCAATCCTGAACTCCCGCAGCCCGCATAGTCACACAGCATCGCATAAAGCCGATAGACCGCATCGGGTGGCAAGCCCTGTATAACAAGTCGGGCGGGTAGGTGATATAATAACAAGATAACCGACTTACCGCTTAGCAACGTAAGCACAACAAGAATGACCCTTCACCACATCACAAGACACTAACACACGTAGCATCATAATATGTCTACTTTTCAAACAATCTTATTACACTTTACAGAATCAATACAAGGTTTTTATAAACAAATAAGTAAACAGCCTTTTATCTTTCTTAAGTCATATACCTAACTTCCCATAAAGCTAGTATAACTCTTAAGCTTTTGTTTAAAACCAAATATTTCTTCTGTTAAAAATGATTCAAGATTCTTTGAAATGCTTCAAGATCCTTATTATTCAAGCTTAAGTCACAAGACATTGCCGTAAGTATTATTCAGCTTAAGTCAAAAGACATTGCCGTAATTATTATTCGCTTAATACACGACGCCTACCGTACTATATATATATTTAAAAATATCATGCTCAAGAGTATAGGAAGAATCATATACCTTCTGGCGAAAAACCACCGCCAAGTCGAATATGTCGCTACGCAGAGAATCAAATTTATAATAGTCAAATACGCCTATCAACGCTTAGACTATTCTCAGAAATGATTCTAAGCAGAGGGTTCTATTCTACTAAAAATCAAGACTCCCTACCCGTCATTACTCAAGCCATCAGAAATACACCCATGTAAATACATTCAATTATTCTTCTTTTATACCTTCTACGTGATAACAATTCAATTCTATTCTGAATATCCTTCTAAGTATTTTATACGTATTCTATACTTCTACAAGATGTATTCTCTAATTACAAAACAGGATAAGATTATTTACCTCGATAAGCCCAAAATTATCCAAGTTAAAAGTCGATCCGAGCGAGGTTTAGCTCCTAATTGCACGCTCCGATATCTCCACGAAACCCTTAGAAGTTCTTCACAACTTCTACTAAGTACTATACGGATTTGGGCTAGGGTATTTAGGAATAGCAACTACACTTGGAAGACAACTTTTCTACCAAGGGGGTAGGTTTCGCCTAAGGGCTCGTGGAAGGGAGGCTCTCGGCCAATGCCACTAGGCTAGAGGGAGAGGTGTTGGACTAAAACACAACAAGAGAGGGAGGAATTTCAAGACTTGTAGAATTGATTTGTGGATGAAGAAACCTTGAGTTAGGGGTATTTATAGGCCAAATCCAACGGTCAAGATGAAGCCAAGTGCTATGCAAGTGTAGGTGAGGATTTAGGCAAGTGTCCTATCCATCTACTACACAAAATATCCTACCAACTCCTTGACAAAACAAGCCACCAATCGCCCCTTTACCGCCAAACATCCTTCCAATTAGAGGTGACAAGTGCCGCCTCTCGCTGGTCCAAAATGTTTCGCCTCTCGGAAAAATCCGCAAAAATTATAAATGACATAGCCGGAATTTTCCTTCGCAAGTTTGCAAAACGTTTCGTCGAAAAACGATTCTTTTGTGAGTCAGTAGTACAAGTATTTTCGCCCAACCTAACTTTAAGACTAAACTTTTACGCACGCCCTCACGCATATACTCGTGAAATACGGTATAACATTCTCTCCTTAGAAACATTCGCCGAATGTTCCTTCCAAGACAGATAACAATAAGGTTCTTCATAACTAAAACGTTTGCAAATGCCACATACGCCACAAAACAACACTTAGGCAAATACGATAATTAAAAACCAAAGACGTGGAAAGTAAGTTACCCGAGGTGTGGGAATAAGTGAGATACCTGCGCCTCATGTCCTCCTCCGCTTCCCACGTCATCTCCTCCTCGAGCCTGCTCCGCCACAAGACTTTGACGAAGCCACGCCTCGTCCGCAGACGCCTAACCCGACGATCGATTATCGCTATGGGAATCTCTCATACGATAACCCCGTCACCGACATCGTCAATCGGATGCACTCTAGATGGATCCTCGATACATCTCCTCAAAGATAGAAACGTGAAAACCGGATGCATCGCCTCCAGATCGGACGGCAGATCCAACTCATAGGCAACCTTGCCTACCTCGCGACAACTGACACGCCTAATGTACTGGGCCGAGTTTCCTTTCTTCCGAATCTCATCACACCCTTCATGGGTGACACCTTCAGAAAACCCAATCATCAACCTCGAACTCTGGATGCTGACGACGATGATCCGCATATGACTTCGCCGACTCGAGCCGTCAAGAATCGCCTCGATAAGCTTTACCTTATCCATCGCCACTGCACCAAATCTGGTCCTCCAATCGCACCTCTCCTACATCAAACCAGCTTATCGGCGATCGCACTTCTCCCATACAAGGCCTCATGGCGCCATTCGAATCTTTGAGTGGTAGCATTATTATACGCAAACTCAACCAGAGGCAAATGATCCTCCATTTACCCTGGTCAATAACACAGCTCGCAGATATCCTCAAGAGTGCGGATAGCGCTTCTTCCGTCCGTCTGCTCTGCGTGGATGGAATGCACGACTCGAGCTCACTCGCCCCTAAACCCTTTCTCGAAAGACCTCAGAAGTTAGCCAGAACCGGGCTCCTCATCGATATGATCGAAATAGGGACTCCATGCACCGACGATCTCTGATGTAAAGTCCGCATAATCCTCACCAAAAGGTCGTCCCGACGGAAGAAAGTGGGCTGATTTCACACTGTCGACGATAACCCATATAGAATCATGTCTCCTCCGAGTGCGAGGTAATCCCGTGATGAAGTCCATGTTGATCACCTCCCACTTCCGTGTCGGATCTCAATCGTCGCAACAAACCACCGTGCCTCCGGTGCTCTACCTTCACCGGCCGACAACACGCACCGAGCTACAAACTCGCAACGCCCTCTTCAAGCCATCCCACCAATACACATCCGAGGTCGTGGTACATCTTGGTCGACCCGATGGATAGAGTAACGGCGCCGTGTGCTTCCTAGAACTCGCCGAAGTCCTCGCAATATCCGGAACACACAACTCGCCTCAAACCTTAGCACCCCATCGGCCGCTACCTCAAAAGGACCCTTCCTCACGAAGAGCCGTATCACGATATCGAATCAAAACCGGATCTCAAATCGCTCTTCACCTCCTCGACGATGGAAGACTCGGCAACCTCTCGAACTCGAACCCCACTGCTATCAGAATCAATCAATCGGACACCAAGGCTCGCTAACTGATGCAAATCGCGAACCATGCCCCTCCTCTCTGGCTGCACATCTGATAGACTCCCCATAGACCTACGACTAAGATGAATGCCATAATATTGGCCTTCCCCGGGTGGTACAGGATATCAACATCGTAATCCTTAAGTAACTCTAACCACCGTCTCTGTCGTAAGTTCAGCTCCCTCTGGCTGAAGATATACTGGAGGCTCTTGTGGTCTGTATAAATATCCACATGAACCCCATACAAAAAGTGCCTCCAGATCTTCAAGGCGTGAATCACCGCTGCCAACTCTAAATCATGGGTGGGGTAGTTTCATGCTTCTGCCTGATGCGACGCTTATAACCTTACCTCGTATCAACACACATCTCACCGATGTTCGACGATCACAATACACGCATAGCCGCTCGACCTCCGGAAGAGTAAGAACGGGCTGCCGCCTCCTTCGAATCGGAAACCCCGCCACACGCCGGTCCCATCAAACTCACCGCTTTCCGAGTCACCTAGTCAATGGTGCAGAGATAGAAGCAAACTTCTACGAACCGATAATAACTCGCAAGGCACGTAAAATCGCGACTGGCCGGAGTAGTAGGTCAGGCCAACTCGATCGCCTCGATCTCGCCAGATCCACTGAATACCATCACCGACAATATGCCCAAGAAAAGCCACCAAGCTAACCAAAACTCACATTTGGAAAACTTGGCGATAATCGCTGTCGGAGAATCACAAGATGCCTCAAATGCTCGCGACGCTCTCGCTCTGAGCGAATAAACCAAGATATCATCAATGAACACTATCACAAACGTGTCCAAAATGGTTTGAACACTCGGTTCATCAAATTCATGAATACCGCGAGCATTGGTCAACCTAAAAGACATAACTCGAACTCATAGTGCTCGTGACTGGTCGAATGCGATCCTAGTGGACATCCGCCTCGACTCGTACTGGTGATAGCCCGATCGCAGATCAATCTTGAGAAACATCTCGCACTCGCAATCGTCGAACAAATCATCAATCACGGGAAGGGTATTCGTTTAATGGTCACCTTGTTCACCTTCAGATCAACACACACGCGCGGCGTTCCGCCCTTCTTCTTCTTCACGAACAATACGGCGCTTCCGGGGAGAAACACTAGGCCCGGGAAGCCGCTTCTCCAAAGAAATCTCTAAGCCGATCCTTCAACTCTCTCAACTCGGCAGTGCCATTACGTATGGCGAATGGAAATAAGCCGAGTGTCCGCAAAGACATCGATACAAAACTCTATCTCCTCTCGGGAGGATACGGGAGGTCGTGCGAAATACGTGCGGGAACTCTCTCGACTCCGAATCGATGAAAATCTGCACCGCAGCCTCGATCAAACACCCGAACGAGATGGTAGATGTAATTCTTCCGCACCATCTTCCTAGCCTTGAGGTAGGAAATAAACCTACCCGCCGGCGTCTGATGTTCTCCCACACCGACAACCGCCTCAGAAACCGGAACCGCACTACTCTCTCCTCAGCTCTACATGGGCGAGCAAGAAGCTAGCCAATCCATACCCGTGATCACATCAAATCGCCATATCCAACTCTATCAAGTCGGCTAGGGTATGACGATCGTATATGGTCACCGACAAGCCCTATATACCCGCCGAGCTACCACCGAATCACCATCGGCGTAGCTACCTCGAAAGGGTCTATGGACTCGTGCTCTATCCCTATCCTACTAGCAATAAGTGGAGATATATAGATAGAGTAGAACCCGATCTATCAAGGCATACATCGAATCCGAAATCGATAAGGTACTGTGACGACATCGGTGAGGCCTCCGATCCCGCTACCCGGGTGGACAAGGCATAAATGCGGTTCGAGGACCGCTAGAAGCTGAGACCGCGCCACGACCTGCGCGACCGCTGGTCCATGAGTACCCGCCTCGGGCGAGTAATCAAGGGATGAAGACCAAGAACAGCACTGGTGACCCTACCGCCTGCTACGCCGGACGGACTCTCGCGTAATGACCTCGCGGCCAAGTATAGCAAGCTCCGAGTAGTACTACGGCTCACTGAATGGAATCTACCACAACGGACACACCGAGAAGACCTCGATCGGTTAGCACCGCTACCTCGAAGTCCAAGTCACGGGGCCCGACACGCCCAAATGCTCGCTGTACCGAAACGATGTAGAGTGCTCACGAGCCGGTGTGGTGCAAATCTAGGCGTCACGAGGCCGTCCACCGAGAACTACCAAAAGAACCGCCGTCTCGCCTTCTTCTGCTGATATCTGTCGACCCGTCGGTCTCTACGCCTCGCATCCGGTGCATGAGCTGCATATGGATAATGTCCATGCTCGGTCAAGAGCCACACCCGCACAAGACTCGGCCATGTAATCATCTAGCGGTGACGTGTCGCACTCGGTCCTCCATATCCGCTACTAGCGAGGACATATCGAGCCAATGAATCGAACTCGATGTTGTACTCCTAATGCGCGCTCTGCCTCGGAATAAAAATTGGCCTGCGTTCTCCTCATCTGCGGAGGCAAGAAGTGCGTGAGAAAAGCCTCCAAAACTTCGCCCCATCACTTGGAGGCGCATGCTCTCCCGAAAGCTCCATGAATCGAACCAATCGATTGCGGTATCACGCGCCGTGCGAACCGAATGTCACGGACTCGGTCTCAAGCCTTGATCACCCGCATGATCTCAGAATCGAGCGGATGAACTCTGCGGATCATCCTCCGCCTCGACCAGTAAAACTCGGCGGGCTACAACTCAGAAATCCGTAGCCTCAAACTATTCGCCTGGTGAACCACGGGTACTACGAATTTTGGGCCGAATCGAATCGCGTGATCCACTGTCCTCACGTTCGCCACGATCACGCCGATACCGGGCCATCTCCTTGTACCTAACCTCCGCCCAGCCGTGGGCAGGCGCGAGATGCGTGGTCTCTGCCGGGCGGCGTCATGGAACTCGCCGTCTCGGGTATAGGCGGGCACGAGCCCTCGTGACTCTCGGTGTCCTACTAGCGGCTACCTTGCCCTTCGCACGGGTTGCCTTGCGTGGAGGCATAATCATTACGAAAAGGAATCGTTAGAGGTCCAACTTATAACACCTCTAAGGCACGATCTCGAGTGAGAAGAGCGGAAACCAATCCTAAATATCCTATAGCCTCACGATTATTGGTGTGCACAACACACCGATAATCAAGACTTACTAGATACGGTCAGACACTTTCCGATGATTAATCGCTCGATACCACTTTTGTCACGACTCCGCCCGGCTCGTGGATCGTGCCTTACCCGCACCCAAGTAGTCATACATCGTAGTAAGTGGAATATAAAAACAAGACAGAAACAGATTGTAAAATGAGATACGATTTATGTGAGAAAGGCGCTTTTCGTATATATATATAAACATAGTTTTGCGATTACATCCCAACTGCATAATAGACTCTGCACCTCTAAGAAGATAAACAACTATGGCGGGACAGGCCCCGCCATACCTCGACTGCACAAAACTATCTACAACGGCGAGATCATACCCAAAAGTCGAGCCTCGGGAGAAGATGTTCTCACGACACCAACGCAAAAAGATCCTAAGGATGTGGATCTAGCACTGCTTGCCCTCTTACCTGCAGATGAACGCGGCCCGGCGAGGTCAGTACAACAGGTACCAAGTATGTGAAACTGTAAAGTACTTAAATGAAATCAAAGTATTTAAAACCATTTGCAAATACAATCAGTTCAATTGCACATAGTGCCATATCACAAACAAGAACAATAATAGGTAAACTGTAACAGGTCTTTTCTAGGCCGCGAATGATCGGGCAAGGCCAATCGCCCATGTATCATTATGCGCCTAATCACGACTTCGTAGTCCGCATAGGTCACACGCACGCATGAGGTATTCTCGTGACGGGGTAGCTAACCCTGCATTCTCCTCGACTCGCATCCGCATAGTCTCAATAGGCCGTATAGTCACTGCACCGCATAGGGCATCCCCGTGACGCTAAAACACCGGAATGATCAACTCGAACTCCCTGACTCCGCATAGTCACACAGACCGCATAGGCCGTATAGACCCGCATCAAGGGTGGCAAGCCCTCGGTATAACAAGTCAAGGGGGTAGGTGATATAATAACAGTACAACTGACTTACCATTTAGTAACGTAAGCACAACAAGAATGACCCCCTTTCACCACATCACAAGACACTAACACACGTAGCATCATAATATGTCTACTTTTCAAACAGTCTTACTACACCTTACAGAAATCAATACAAGGTTTTTATAAACAAATAAGTAAAGCCTTTTATCTTTCTTAAGTCATTATACCTAACTTCCCATAAAGCTAGTATAACTCTTAAGCTTTTGTTTAAAAACCAAATATTTCTCTTCATTAAAAATGATTCAAGATTCTTTTGAAATGCTTCAAGATCCTTATTATTCGGGCTTAAGTCACAAGACATTCTGTAAGTATTATTCAGCTTAAGTCAAAAGACATTGCTGTAATTATTATTCATTAACACACGACGTCACCGTACTATATATATTTAAAAATATCATGCTCAAGAGTATAGGAAGAATCACATACCTTTTCGGAAAACCACCGCCAAGTCGAATATGTCGCACAGAGAATCAGCTTATAATAGTCAAATACGCCTATCAACGCCTAGACTATTACAGAAATTCTAAGCAGAGGTTCTCTATTCTACGGAAAATTGGGCAGACTCCTACCCGTCAAGCTACTCAAGTCTCATCAAATACAAATTCTATGTAAATACAGATTCAATTATTCTTCTTTATACCCTTCTACGGTGATAACTCAATTCTATTACGTAATATCCTTCTAAGTATTTTATACGTATTCCTATACTTCTACAAGATGTATTCTCTAATTACAAACAGGATAAGATTATTTACCTCGATAAGCCCAAAATTATCCAAGTTAAAAATCGATCCGAGCGAGGTTTAGCTCCTAATTGACGCTCCGATATCTCCACGAAACCCTTATAAGTTCTTCACAACTTCTACTAAGTACTATACGGGATTTGGGCTGTGGTATTTTAGAATAGCAACTACACTTGGAAGACAACTTTTCTACCAAGGAGGGGGTAGGTTTCGACTAAGGGCTCATGGAAGGGAGGCTCTCCAAAGCCACTAGGCTAGAGGGGAGAGGTGTTGGGCGAAACACAACAAGAGAGGAGGAATTTCAAGACTTGTAGAATTGATTTGTGGATGAAGAAAACCTTGAAGTTGTGGGTATTTATAGGCCAACCAATGGCCAAGATGAAGCCAAGTGCTATGCAAGTGTAGGGTGAGGATTTAGGCAAGTGTCCTTATCCATCTACTACACAAAAATATCCTACCAACTCCTGACAAAACAAGCCACCAATCGTCCCTTTACCGCCTAAACATCCTCCATTAGAGGTGACAAGTGTCGCCTCTCGTTGGTCCAAAATGTTCGTCTCTCGGAAAAATCCGCAAAATTATAAATGACATAGCCGGAATTTTCCTTCGAAGTTTGGTAAAGCGTTCGTAAAAACGATTCTTTTAGTGAGTTGTGCACAAGTATTTTCGTCCAACCTAACTTTAAGACTAAACTTTTGTACGTACGTCCTCACGTACATACTCAGGAAATACGGGGTATAACAGTAACACTAAGTCCTTTCCAATCCTTTTCCAATTCCAAGTTCTAAGGTCTAACATGTTATATAGTCATAAACAACTTCAACAACTACAATTTCCTTCTTTTTACAACATGCGACGACTTTACTAATAATCGACTTGAATTGAAATCTTAGGGCTAACATGCTAGTTTTCGGATTAGGGTTCCAATAACCAATATACTTTTCCAACTACATAATATATAACTCATGCTTGCTAATATCCATAGCTATAATCAATAAGTAAACTTAATTGCTAAAACGACAAAATTTATACCTTTCCAAGCCCTTAAAATTCCCAAGATTCAAAGTCGCGCCTTAGAAATTCTTAGCTCCTTTCCTTATGTTCCAATCCGCTATTTTAAGCCCTTAGAAGTTCACCACCAACTTCTCTTCCATTTCCAAACAAAACCTAGAAAAGCAACTAGGTTTTCACCTTGCGACTAACACGAAAACTCTCTCTTTCCAGGATTTTTCTATTGAGATACACTTACAATACACTCATGAACCTTGGTTTAAAGTCTTGTGGCTAATGGATCAAAACTACAAAATTTTCTTGTTGGAATTGCACTAAAGCCGAGCGCAACTATAGCAACAAGAATGTTGTCTAATTTTTCTAAGTGTTGAAAATGCCAAGTCTTGCTACTAGTGTAGTATTTAAAACACATTGGAGGGCTTAGATTACAACAAATGTGAGGCTTGGATGGGTTCCACTAGGATCAAGCCCATGTGGACAAGTTGACAAGTCAACAATGTCGCTAATGAAGACTAATCTTCCAAGGTGGTCAATGACCATTTTACCCTCACTAAATTTCGTCCAAGACCACATGTGGGGGGGTGCCACGTGTCGCCCTCTCATTCGTCCACAAAATTCCGTAACCCTCGGGGGCCCCACGAAAATGTAAAATTCCTCGGGTGGGCCCCACGTGACCAAATTCGTAAAAAAATAAATTTCCATAATGTTAAAAGTTCCATACTCATCAAATAATGCATTTTGAGAATCCAATTCTCAACAACGAACATTTTTCCTTTCCGACGTTCGGAAGATTTTCCGTCGGAAAAACAATTCTTCCTTTCGTACTAATTTCCAAGTCTTGATTCCTTACGTACATTCTCTTATACATGTCCTGGACTTACGGGGTGTAACACTTCCATATCTTAGCCACACATTTGGATAAATCCTAGCCCTTGGTCTCATTATATATTGCACACTAGTGCAAGACTAGTCTTCAACACTTAGAAAAAATATCCACAACATTCTTGTTCTAGAGGAAGCTCTCGGTAATGTCACGACCCGAACCCGGGCCCGTGACTGGTGCCTTACCCCGGGCACCCTAGTGATACAACATCAGAGAAAATCAGCGGAAATAAAAACATGAACATGAATTAAGAGACAAGATAAGTAAGCAGACCCAAGCGATTGCCTTCATCATATATACATAAATACCCGAACAGTTATCCTTTTTACAAACCCTGCCCACAACAGTGCTACAGACCTCTAAGATTTATACCACAACTATGACGGGACAGGGCCCCGCCATACCCCTGAATGTACAAGGACCTACAGACTCAGGGTAACATACCAAAGATAAGCCTCCGACGGAACGGAGCTTCCCAAAATCTTTGAAATGAGATCCTAAACGCGGGGATCGGCAGTGATGTACTTCTACTGCGGATGAACACAGCCGAAGGAGGTCGATAACAGGTACCAAGTATGTGAAACTGTAAAATACTGTAATGAAATCATAATAGTCTATAAAAAGCAGGAGACATGTATGATAACCAACTACAGTTCATAACATAAAAGCAGTCATGTCAAGTCAGGGACTCACGCCCTCAAGTCATCCCTCATGCCCGTGGAACTCCTTCCTCACTGCCGGCAGTCTAGGTACAAATCAGGTGATACGTACAACATGTCTCGGCCCATCTCATGGACCAAGTATAAACGCGTGTGAAATACATTCCCGGATGACCCGGTAGTCGAGTGAAATACATTCCCGGATGAACCGGTAGTCGAGTGAAATACATTCCCGGATGACCCGGTAGTCGAGTGAAATACATTCCCGGATGAACCGGTAGTCGAGTGAAATACATTCCCGGATGAACAACTAGTCGAATTAAATACATTCCGGATGAACCTAGTCGAGTGAAATACATTCCCGGATGAACCGGTAGTCGAGTGAAATACATTCCCGGATGAACCGGTAGTCGAGTGAAATACATTCCTTGCACAACAAAGGCTATCACAATAAGCATAGGCAAGTTTCACAACAACATGCATAGGCAAGTTACACAACAACAAACATAGGCAAGTTATACACAACTCAAGGTACTTTCATTTTATGCCAAAGTCCGGATTTTAACCCTAAAGTACTACGTACGTTAAATTCCTTTTAAGAGATTCATTCCTTTGTAAAAGTCACCCGATACCCGTGGTATATAAAAATGTGTGACTTATATCTTTTAAGTAAACCAAAACAACTTTCATACTTTCCTTTTTAAGACCAATTTTAAGGCAATACCATGCCTTCTTTTTTTGGACCAAAATACTTCTCTTTTAAAAGTCAAGTTACCACATTAAAACAAATGATAAAACCCTTCTTTTGTTTTCATAAAGTCGTTATAACCAACTTCCCATAAAGCTGTCATAACACTTTATGTTTTAAACCATTTTAAGACAACACAATGCCTTTCTTTTCCCTAAAAGTTCCAGTTTGCCTAATTTCAATTACGCAAGTCTCTTTTTAGAAAAGTTTCATAGTTCAATGTCTTAATCCCTTTTTAAAACTAGTGAGTAACATATGCCTTATATGAGTGCAGGTTATTCTTATTCATAATCAATCTTATTAAGCAGCCATGATCTAGGAAATGTAATATCATTTTGTCTTATCTTAGCTTCTATGCAGATGGAGGTTTCTACTGGTTTTAATAATACTTCATTTTTCAATACATTTTCCTTTATTAACGCTGCAGTGGTTTGTCGATACACATTCTGATTTCCGAAATCAGTAAAACATTATTCCTTTTAAAAACCACGTACTCATTACTCACGAATGAGGTTTCACACAAAAACTCATTTTAAGTCATTTAAGTTAAGTCTCTTATCTTATAAGATCAAGTCTCTTAACTTCTAAAATCAGTAAACCATTTACCTCTCTTAAGACGTTATACCTAACTCCCCATAAAGCTAGTATAACTCTTTTTAAAACCTTTTAAAATCAAGTGTTACTCTTCTTTCAAAAATGGTTTCTTAACATTTGAAATACATTCAAGGTTCTTTATTATTCAGGCTTAAGTCAAAGACATTGCCGTACAACTACGTTCAATTAGCACACGTACGTCTACCGTACTATATATTATTCAGGCTTAAGTCAAAAGACATTTGCATTTATATATATCTTCCTTTAAAATATCATGCTCAAGAGTATAGGAAGAATCACATACCTCGCGACGATTATCGACTATAAGCAAACGCTCCACGGCTATAACCCTACTAGCCTTGTCCACCTTCTAAGTAGCACATGCTACTTGCAAAACATTCAACCAATAAAGGTTATCGACCATGTCTGATACCCTATGTAAGTACAGTTAAACTTCTACTTATATTCTTCTGAAGTGATTTCAGTTCAAGTCTTTTCTGTAATATCCTTCTATGAATCTTATATTCATTTCTATACTACCATAGTATGTAATTTCCAATTACAATAGAAGGACAGTATTATTTACCTCGATGAGCCCAAAATTATCTGAGTTTAAAGTCGCTCCTGAGCAACGCTTAGTTCCTACTCCGAGTGCTCCAATCCGCTCTAAACAACCCTTAGAAGTTCTAACCAACTTCTACTTAAATACTTCAACTATCAATGAAGATTTTCCTTAGGGTTTCGTTTAGTGGCTAAAGAAGGTATAATAGTATTTTAGGCTTTGTAAGTGTAACCTTGGGAATACTACAAGGTATTTGGGCCAAGGTATTTGGACATAACAACAATACTAGAGAGTATTTCTATACCACAACAAGGGTATTATACGAAAACAACTAGGTAGGGGTACCCCTGGCTTAGGCACCACAAAGGGGAAGGGAGGCTCGGCTAGCTCACAAGAGGGGAGAGGGGCTCTTGGACGAGAGTCAGCAAGAGGAGGGAAGGGATTTATCACTTAGAACAATTTGTGGATGAAAGCCTTCAGAGGGTATTTATAGGTCACCGCCAACCAATGGCCAAGATTCTTCCAAGTGTATAGCAAGTGTAAGGTCAAGATTTAGCCATGTGCTACCTTATCCATCTACCCAAAAATATCCTACCTAATCCTTGACAAAAAGCCAAGGCAAATCGTCCCAAGGCAAGTTGCCGTCCAAGCCTTCCAATGTGAGGGTGACACATGTCACCCTCCCGTTGGTCCAAAATGTTTCGTCTCTCGGAAAAATCCGCAAAAATTAAAAATGACATAGCCGGAATTTTCCCTACGAAAGCTGTGGAAACGTTTCGTCCGAAAACGACTCTAATCGGGTGTTGTGTACAAATTTCGAAACTAGCCAATCCTTAAGGCTTAAATTATAATACGTACGCCCTCACGTACATACTCTGGAAATACGGGGTATAACAGGTAATGCTTCATTTCCCACACAAAAATTTTGCAATTGTGAATCATAAATCACAATACTTAAACCAAGGATTCCTAAAGGTATTCTAAGGTTATCTCAATAGAAAGATCCTGGAAAAACTACGTTTTCACGTTAGTCGGAAGATGAAAACCTAAGGTGTTCTTCAACTTTGAAGTTGGAAATTGAAGAGAAGTTGGTCATGAGCTTCTAAGGAGTGCTTGGAGCGGATTGGAACGTAAGAAGAGGAGCTAAAAGTTGCTAAGGATCGACTTTTACGCTTGGACATTATTAGGGCTTATTGAGGTAAAATTTTCGTCTTCTTAATGTGATTAAAGATTACATGTTATAGTAGTTGATAAATGAGCATGTGGTATGTAGATTTAAGTTTGAAAAGATTTGGATCATGTCGACATGTTAAAAACCGAAAATGGGCAAGTTAGCCATTTATGTTGTAATCAATTTGATCGATAGTTACAATCGTCGCATGTTAAGAAAGAAAGGATTTGTAGTTGTTATAATTGTTATAGGGTATATAACATATTAGAATAACAACTTGGATTGAAAAAGGAATTGAAAGGAAATTGATATTATTGCGGCATTGATTGTAGCCGAGAAAGGCTTAAGTTGTTGGATAGTTTTTATATTAATTGTGGGGCAGAATTTTACACGTCATGTTAGGCGTGTAATCCCCTTTGAATTGTTGAATTGTTGAATTGTTGAGCCTTAAATGTGGCATTTGGTTATTGATTTTCGGGCCTTGAAAAAGGTGGAAAAGTATGTAGAAACAAAGGAAGTGTTGCCCGATTTTCCGTAGAATTAAGAGTTCTTATACTTAGGAATATTCTACGTTGAAAGCTAGTAGTTGATGGACGTATTATGGTCATTATAGGTTGACATTCTACGTGCGGCGTATTCAACTTGGCAAGTGGATTGAGCCGGAGAGGTATGTGGAACTTTTCTTATCTCTTGAGCATGAGTAGCTATAAATGTATAGTACGGTAGACGTACGAGATTTAAATGAATTTAGTTTCATTTGATATCCTTGACTTGTTTAAGAATTTCCAAGTTGGTTGAGTTAGAGAATTAACTCACTTGTTTTAAAGGTTAAAGATGTCTTAGTTTCTAAAGCATAAAGTTAGTATAACGACTTTATGGGAAGTTAAAAGAATGGTTTATTCTAATAAGGTAAACAAAGATTTCTTGACTTGAAAATGTATAGAATACTTGATTTGGAAAGTATCAATTACTTGAACTATTCTAAAGTTAAGAAACTTGATTTCTAAAGTTAAGAGACTTGAAGTATTCTGAAAGTTATGTAACTTGATTTGAAAGTATATGATACTTGGTTTTTGAAAGTATAAGTCTCTTGGTTATAAAAAGAATGTAATTGTCTAAAACATAAAGAGTTATAACGACTTTATGGGAAGTTAGTTATAACAGCTTTATGGAAAGTTAAGAGAGTGTCTACTTGATTTATAGGCACGAGTTGCCTAGGTTGTGAAAGTAGAAGTTACTTGGTTTTAAAGCCTTGAGGTGAATTTCTAAAGGTGTAGTAACTTGATTTGAAAAATAGACATGCCTTGATACTACGGGTGATAGTATCTTGGGGTTTTTATATAAAAAAGGTTATTTTTAAAGGAACGAAAGTACATAATACCTTGGGTTAAATTCCCGGATTTTTAATGACATGTTAGTGCCTTAAGTTAAATAAAATGATAGTGCATGATAATTAAGGCTAATGAGAAGTTAGGGGAATTCTTAACTTGCTTATGATAATTATGATAAGTCGGTGGTGCTTATGTTATGTATGATAAGCCGGTGGTGCTTATGTTATGTATGATAGCCGGTTGTGCTAGTGTTATGTTATTCTTGCTGGGTAAACCCCCGGGTTACTACTTATTCCATGGATTTGCTACCCATGATGCGAGTGCGGCGTTTGTACTCATTGCGGGCCCACCGGGCCTAAGCGGGTGAAATATGTTATACCCCGTATTTTCAGAGTATGTACGTGAGGGCGTACGTATTATAATTTGAGCCTTAAAGTTGGCTAGTTTCGAAATTTGTACACAACACCCGATTAGAGTCGTTTTTCGACGAAACGTTTCCACAGCTTTCGTAGGGAAAATTCCGGCTATTTCATGAATAATTTTTGCGGATTTTTCCGAGAGACGAAACATTTTGGACCAGCGAGAGGGCGACACTTGTCACCCTCTAATCGCCGAGTGACGGACGAAATGGGCTAGTCTTGCACGCTTTTGGTGTTGAAATTTTGGTCAAGGTTAGGTAGGATATTTTGTGTAGATGGATAAGGTAGCACATGGCTTAATCTTCGCCTTACACTTGCCTAACACTTGGATGGATTCGCCATTGGTTGGCCATTCCGACCTATAAATACCACCTTTGTTGATGAAATTCTTCATCCAAATATTTTCTAAGTGTTAAAAATCCCTCCTCTCCCTTGTGGTTTTCGCCCACCACAACCCCTCGAGTGAGCTTGGCCGAGAGCCTCCTCCCCTTTGTAGTTAGATGGGTACCCCCTAGCCTAGTTGTCTCGTATAAATACCCCCTTTTGTGGTATAGAAATACTCTCCAAGTATTGTTATAATGCCCAAATACTGCCCAAATACCTTGTAGTATTCCCAAGGTTGCACTTATACCAAGCCCGTAAAATACTATTATACTTCCTCCGCAAAAACGAAACCCTAAGTAAATCTTCACCATGGTTGAAGTTATAAGTAAGTTGGTTAGAACTTCTAAGGGTTGGGTCGAGCGGCCTGAGCGCACTGAGCAGAGCTAAACCTTGCTCAGATCGACATATAAACTCGGATAATTTTGGGCTTATCGAGGTAAACATTCTTGACCTTCATTGTAATTGGAAATTACATGTTGTAGGAGAGTATATAGTTAAGTATACTATATATAGAACTGAACATAGTTGTGCGGCAATGTCTTTTGACTTAAGCTCGAATAATACTTACAGCAATGTCTTGCGACTTAAGCTGAATTTAAAGAAGAGAACCGAATGTAATTACATAGATCAGACATGAGACTTGTAGCATTACGTGTAGTAGAATTGTACACGTCCGGTTAGACGTGTTAACCCCCCCCCCCTGGTTGGCTTGGTAGCCGGCCTCGATAGAGAGGAGATTTACGCTGTTGCGGGGGGTCGCCAATTTTACGTAGAATATTCTACATTGAGATCTAGATGTTAATAGGCGCCTTGTGGCCTCTATAGGTCAAGTACTACGATGGCGTGATCTACTTGGCTTAAGGAGTAGCCGACGGTTTGAGGTACTTGGAGCGTTTGCTATTAGTCGATAATCATCGCGAGGTATGTGAACCTCTTCCTATCTCTTCTAGCATGATATGTGTGAACTATGTAGTACGGTGAGACGCATACGTGCTAAATGTATTTGATTGGTTTGAAACATAAAGTGTTATAACGGCTTTATGGGAAGTTGGTTATAACAGCTTTATGTAGGTAAGAGAATGCTTTGTGGTTTCAAAGTGGTAACGATTTGACTTATAACGGATTTGATGTGTAGTAATAAAGAACTTGAAGTGTTTCAAAAGACCTTTTGAAAGAAAAGTAATACTTGGTTTTGAAAACTTAAGAGTTATACTAGCTTTATGGGAAGTTAGGTATAACGGCTTAAGAATGTTTCTTGATTTCGGAAATCGAATGTGTATCGACAAACCATCGCAGCGTTAATAAAAGGAAATGTTTTGTGATTAAGTATTAATAAAACCAAGAGAAACTTCCATCCGCATAGAAGCTAAGATGAGACAAAATGATATTTCCTAGATCACGGTCTTTGTAATAAGATTGTTATAAACAAAAATATCCTACTCACACATAAGGCTTATGTTTCTTAGATGGTTTAAAAGAGAATTATATTCGTAAATGAATAAGACTATGAGCATTTAAACCTTTCTAAAATGAGAAACTTGAGCATTTGAAATTAGGCAAACTTGACGCGTTTGGAAAATAAGAT
The DNA here is from genome assembly GCA_029844215.1 of Przewalskia tangutica. NCBI lineage: Eukaryota > Viridiplantae > Streptophyta > Magnoliopsida > Solanales > Solanaceae > Przewalskia > Przewalskia tangutica. The sequence goes on along the minus strand of CM056732.1, from coordinate 40,286,855 downwards.
TGTTACTTGATTTTTACAAAGGAAAGCATTTTGGTTTACTTCACAATGTTAGTCACTCTAATTCTATACTACGTATCGGGTGACCTTTGTAAAAGAAATGGATCAAAAAAGAATTTGACGACGTAGTACTTTAGGTTAAAATCAGACTTTGACATAAAATGAAAGTACCGAAGTTGTGTGTAACTTGCTTATGCTTGTTGTTATGAAACTTGACCATGTTACGTGTGATAGCCTTGTTGCAAGTGCGTGTTCACTCGACTACCGCTCATCCGGAATGTATCTCACGATTACGGCTCATCCGAATGTATCTCACTTGACACGGTTCATCCGGAATGTATCTCACTTGATTACGGTTCATCCGAATGTATCTCACTTGATTACCGGTTCATCCGAATGTATCTCACTTGATTACCGGTTCATCCGAATGTATCTCACTTGATTACGGCTCATCCGGAATGTATTTCACTTGACTACGGCTCATCCGGAATGTATTTCACCGACACGGCTCATCCGAATGTATTCCACACGCTTTCTATATCGGGTCCATAAGACGGGCCGAGACCGTTATCGTATCACATAATTTGTACCTAGATCGGCGGAATGGCGGGAGTTCCACGCATGAGGATGACTTTGGCGGCGAGTCCACGACTTGACATGATCGCTTTTATGTTGTGAATCGTAGTTTGGTTATCATACATGTCTTCGCTTTATATAGACTATTATGATTTCATTTACGTGATTTACGATTCACATACTGTACTGTTATCGACCTCCCGGGGCTGCGTTCATGCCGCAGTAAAGGTACATCGACCGCCGATCCCCGCTTATAGGATCACATTCGCGTGTTGGGAAGCTCCGTTCCTTCGAGGCTTATCTTTGGTATGTTACCACGAGTCCGCAGGTTCTTGTACATTCGTGGTATGGCGGGCCCCGTCCGTCATAGTTGTTGTCACTTCTTAGGTCCGTAGTAATGCTGTGGCGTAGTCCGTAAAAAGGATAACTGTTCGTATTTATGTATATATACCGGGCGCAAGCGCTTTTGGTTGCTGCTTATTTATCATGTCTCTTAATTCATGTTCATGTTTTTACTCACTGATTTTTCTCGATGTTGTATCACCAGGGTGCCCGGGTAAGGCACGATCCACGGCCCGGTTCGGTCGTGACAAAAGTGGTATCGAAGCGATTAGTCCTCGGAAAGTGTCTGCACCGCGTGTCAGTAGTAGTCTTGATTATCGGTGTGTTATGCACCACATCTATAATCGTGAGGCTATAGGACATTTAGGATTAGTTTCCATTCTTCTCATTCGAGATCGTGCCTAGAGGCGTGTGATAAGTTGGACCCTCCGACGTATTCCTTTCCTTTATCGATTATGCCTCCGCGTAGTGCAACCCAGCCCAGATGGGCAAGCAATCGAGGAGTCGTTAGCGAGATACTGAGGAGTACGAGGCGCAGCCCGGTCAAGACACGAGCATGCTTCCGACGGCGGGTTTCGCAGCGCCAAAGACCAAAGAAGTTTAGAGCGCGGCGATGGCTGCGAGACTCTGATACACGAGCCTCGGTCCCACACCGAGCCGATGAGATAAGTACAAGGAGATGGCGATTCGCCATGGCGGTCATGGCCGATATGAGATAGCCGGACGCACAGCGATTCCGGCCCGAGCACCCGTAGTTCACCCCGAGCGCATGGTTTGAGGCTACGTGACTTTACGAGTTGTAGCACTTGATGTTCTATGGATCGAGAGCGAGGCGACCTCGGGAGTTTATCCGACAGCTACAGGATCGTGAGAGTGATCGAGTCTCGAGGCGAGTCGGTGGTATTGAGTTCGCATCACCGCGTGATATCGATTGATCGTTTGATTCGGAGTTGTCGGGAAGAGCATGCACTTCGCCGTATGGACGAGTTCTCAAGGGCTTTTCTTGCACATTTCTTGCCCACGATGAGAGGCTCGGGCCGCAGATTTTTGACGTTGAGGCGGGGCGGGCGGGGTTAGAGAGTACAATGTGAGTTCGACTCATTAGCTCGGTATGTTCCCGCTGTGGTAGCGATATGGAGGACGAGTACACCGCCACGCCACCGGGCCGACGATTACTGGCGAGGCTTGTACGGGTGTAGCTCTTCACCGCATGGACATTGCCCGCACGCAAGCTCATGCACTAGGATGTGAGGCACGGAGAGGTCGGCGGAATGGCCGAGATCGGCAGAAGAGGCGAGCAGCGGGGTCCTGGTAACTTTCGAGGCGGACCGCCTCAGCCAGCGATCTAGTTATGTACCTCCGCCAAGATCTAGTGGTCCTCCTCGCCTTGGGACGCTCAGGTATTCGGGGCTGGTCGAGCTCCAGGCTTAGTTTCGCGGTATACGTGAGTGCTAGCCACCGGATTCATGTCCCCTCGGTGCACGCGATGGCAAACATCATCCCGGGAATGTCGCCTTTTTATCGGTGCTTGTTTCACTGCGGCCGTCGAGGCCATGTGACGAAGGCGTGCTTATAGAGAGGTACCGGCACTGGCGCAGCCTCGGATCGATGGCGGGTTCATCGCCTTTACGGTTATGTGCCTGCAGGCGACTTACGATTAGAGTGGAGCGGTAGCGGTATATCCTTAACCTACAGAGGCTTGTATGTTTTGATGTTATGTTAATGTGTTAAGTGTTATGTTGGATAGCTTTGTGCTAAAATGTGATTTAGGAACACAGTTGGGGAAAAGGGTAAGCACAAGGGTGAGGAAATGATGAACCTTAGAATATTACGATTGAGACCTTAGATGTAAGGCCGCTTGAGTACAAGATTTTGCAGTGATCCTTGTCGGAGTGCATTTTATGCCTAGAAAGTATTGTGTGATAAGTCCCTGGGGTGGGTAAATGAAAGTGGTATCTTTCATGAGGTGATGTAGCACGATTGTTCCGTGTCGAGGAGCAAGAGTTGGCGCGACAGTGGGTCGGGTTGGGGCCGTGTTGCGGGCCAACCCGCAGCCTGTTTCGAGGTGGGGTCAGCTCTGGGTGGTCCCGCCAGGTGGTAGGGTCACGAGGGTGCTAGGCCCAAGTTTAGTTGACCAACGTATGAGTTCGTGGTGTGTTCGACGAGCGGTCGTGAAGGCCGGGAATGGCCTTAAGGAAGATTAAGGCTAGTAAGATAACCAAGTTGGAGGTGGTGACTCCAAAGGCTGGAAAACAGAAATGTTGACGGAAGTGTGGTACGGATACTAGAAAGAGTTCGAGTGTTCGAGAAGGGTACAACGAGATAGGGGAGAAGTGAGCGTGTGTGATCATTTCTTGTAAAGGGAGAAGGTCACGAAGGATGTATATTTTTTTTTTGACCTCGTGGATCGCATGCGATCCGTACCATATGTTGGGTCGCGGAGTGACACTAGAACCTCGCGCAAAGTGACAAAAGTTTGTGATGTTAGAGGTGTTTCCTCGTGGACTTGGATATAAGTATTTGCGTGCATGTGTTATTTTCGTGGCCAGTTGTGGCGTTGGCAACTTGTTAGAGGAACTTTATCGTTATCCGTCTTGAGAAGGAACATTCGGGACGAATGTTTCTAAGGAGGGGAGAATGTTATACCCCATATTTTCAGAGTATGTACGTGAGGGCGTACGTATTATAATTTGAGCCTTAAAGTTGGCTAGTTTCGAAATTTGTACACAACACCCGATTAGAGTCGTTTTTCGGCGAAACGTTTCCACAGCTTTCGTAGGGAAAATTCCGGCTATGTCATTAATAATTTTTGCGGATTTTTCCGAGAGACGAAACATTTTGGACCAACGAGAGGGCGACACTTGTCACCCTCTAATTGGAAGGAGTGGACTGAAATGGAGGGCTAGTCTTGCACGTTTTTGGTGTTGAAATTTTGGTCAAGGGTTAGGTAGGATATTTTGTGTAGATGGATAAGGTAGCACATGGCTTAATCTTGGCCTTACACTTGCCTAACACTTGGATGGATCTTGGCCATTGGTTGGCCATTCCTTGACCTATAAATACCCACCCTTTGTTGATGAAATTCTTCATCCAAATATTTTCTAAGTGTTAAAAATCCCTCCCTCTCCCTTGTGAAGTTTTCGTCCACCACAACCCCCCCCCCCCCCCTTGGGTGAGCTTGGCCGAGAGCCCCCCCCTCCCTAGCCTAGTTGTCTCGTATAAATATCCCCTTTTTGTGGTATAGAAATACTCTCCAAGTATTGTTATAATGCCCAAATACCTTGTAGTATTCCCAAGGTTGCACTTATACCAAGCCCAGAAAATACTATTATACTTCCCTCAGTCGCAAAAACGAAACCCTAAGTAAATCTTCACCAGTGGTTGAAGTTATAAGTAGAAGTTGGTTAGAACTTCTAAGGGTTGGTTGGAGCGGGTCGGAGCGCACGGAGTAGGAGCTAAACCTTGCTCAGGATCGACATATAAACTCGGATAATTTTGGGCTTATCGAGGTAAACATTCTTGACATACATTGTAATTGGAAATTACATGTTGTAGGAGTATATAGTTAAGTATACTATATATAGAATGAACATAGTGCGGCAATGTCTTTTGACTTAAGCTGAATAATACTTACAGCAATGTCTTGCGATTTAAGCTGAATTTAAAGAAGAGAAGCGAATCGTAATTACATAGGGCGTGTACATGAGACTTGTGTAGCATTACCGTGTAGTAGAATTGTACACGCCGGTTAGGCGTGTTAACCCCCCCCACGGTTGGCTTGGTAGCCGCACCGATAGAGGAGAGATTTCTGTTGTTGGGGAAGTGCCAATTTTACGTAGAATATTCTACATTGAGATCTAGATGTTAATAGGCGCCTTGTGGCCTCTATAGGTTGAAGTACTACGTATGGCGTGATCTACTTGGCTTAGGAGTGGCCGACGGTTTGAGGTACTTGAGCGTTTTGCTATTAGTCGATAATCATCGCGAGGTATGTGAACCTCTTCCTATCTCTTCTAGCGTGATATGTGAACTATGTAATGCGGTGAGCGTACATGTGCTAAATGTATTTGATTGGTTTGAAACATAAAGTGTTATAACGGCTTTATGGGAAGTTGGTTATAATGACTTTATGTAGGTAAGAGAATGCTTTGTGGTTTCAAAGTGGTAACCGATTTGACTTATAACGGATTTGATGTGTAGTAATAAAGAACTTGAAGTGTTTCAAAAGACCTTTTGAAAGAAAAGTAATACTTGGTTTTGAAAACTTAAGAGTTATACTAGCTTTATGGGAAGTTAGGTATAACGGCTTAGAATGTTTCTTGATTTGAAATCGAGAATGTGTATCGACAAACCACTGCGGCGTTAATAAAGGAAATGTTTTGTGATTAAGTATTAATAAAACCAGTAGAAACTTCCATCTGCATAGAAGCTAAGATGAGACAAAATGATATTTCCTAGATCATGGCTGCTGTAATAAGATTGTTATAAACAAAAATATCCTACTCACACATAAGGCTTATGTTTCTTAGATGGTTTAAAAGAGAATTATATTCGTAAATGAATAAGACTATGAACGACGAAACCTTTCTAAAATGAGAAACTTGAGCATTTGAAATTAGGCAAACTTGAACGTTTGGAAAATAAGATTGTTACTTGATTTTTACAAAGGAAAGCATTTTGGTTTACTTCACAATGTTAGTCACTCTAATTCTATACTACGGGTATCGGGTGACCTTTGTAAAAGAAATGGATCAAAAAAAAAAGAATTTGACGTACGTAGTACTTTAGGGTTAAAATCCGGACTTTGACATAAAATGAAAGTACCTTGAAGTTGTGTGTAACTTGCTTATGCTTGTTGTTATGAAACTTGACCATGTTACGTGTGATAGCCTTGTTGTGCAAGTACTGTGTTCACTCGACTACCGGTTCATCCGGGAATGTATCTCACTTGATTACCGGTTCATCCGGGAATGTATCTCACTTGATTAGGTCATCCGGAATGTATCTCACTTGACACGGTTCATCCGGAATGTATCTCACTTGATTACGGTTCATCCGGAATGTATCTCACTTGATTACCGGTTCATCCGGAATGTATCTCACTTGATTACGGTTCATCCGGAATGTATCTCACTTGACTACGGTTCATCCGAATGTATTTCACCGACTCTGGTTCATCCGGAATGTATTCCACACGTTTCTATATTGGGTCCATAAGATGGGCCGAGACACGTATACGTATCACATAATTTGTACCTAGATCGCTGGCGGTAAGGAGTTCCACGCGCATGAGGATGACTTTGAGGCGTGAGTCACGACTTGACACGATCGCTTTTATGTTGTGAATCGTAGTTTGGTTATCATACATGTCTCTGCTTTATATAGACTATTATGATTTCATTCTGATATTTACGATTTCACATACTTAGTACTGTTATGCTTGACCTCCCCGGAAGTGCGTCATCTGCGAGTAAAGGTACATCGACCGTCGATCCGCTTATAGGATCACATTCGGCGTGTTGGGAAGCTCCGTTCCTTGAGGCTTATCTTTGGTATGTTACCACTGAGTGCGTAGGTTCTTGTACATTCGTGGTATGGCGGGGCCCCCCGTCATAGTTGTTATCACTTCTTAAGTGCAGTAATGCTTGTGGCGTAGTAAAAAAGGATAACTGTTCGGGTATTTATGTATATATACTGAAGGCAACTGTTTTGGTTGGCCTGTTTATTTATCATGTCTCTTAATTCATGTTCATGTTTTTATTTCCGCTGATTTTTCTCTGATGTTGTATCACTAGGGTGCCCTGGGTAGGCACGATCCACGCAGGTTCGGTCGTGACAAAATAGTCTGTCTTGGGTGAAATAGTCTCATGCGAGGCGGATGACCTCACCGCGGGTCCACATGACCTATGCGGGTGAAATAGTTCGAGAGTAGGGCGCTTGTGATACTACGGCGGGTGGCCTAATTTGATCATGAGCCTCCTATTTTTATGCAGTAAAGTATACTCTTGTTTACTCTCATTGTTATTATGGAATAGTGTACTGTTAATGTGGTTATCATACATGTCCCCAGCTTTATTTTAGACTATTATGATTTCATTCTGATCTTTCTGGGCCACATACTTGGTACATTGTACTTACCTCATTCGGGCCTGCGTTCATGCCGCGGTATAGTTATCTGATTCTTGATCCTCACTCTTAGGATCCTTCATTGTTGAGAAGCTCCATTACTCAAGGCATATCTTTGGTTCGATCCACAGTATTGTCGGTGGTTGTACATTCAGGGGTATGGCGGGGTCCTGTCCCGTCACAGTTGTTATGTCAAAATTCTTAGAGGTCTGTAGTCATGTATGTGGGTCGTTTTGTAAAGAAAAATGATGTAACTGCTTTTGACTATTTATATATGTATATCCAGGAAGGCAGCCTCATCGGCTAGCCTGTTGTTTATTTCTTACTGATTTAAGTTGTGTGTTCTATGTATGTTCCGCTGACTTTCTCTGATGGTTACCTGTAAGGGTGCCCAGGTAGGGCACCAGTCGCGGGCCCGAGGTCGGGTCGTGATAGTATTCTTCTTAGCGTGTGGATTAAGCTGAAGAGGTGTGTGAACTCTTCCTTTCTTCTTTGAGCATGAACCTTATAAAATGATACTTGATATGATAAGTGTCTTGAATTTCCAAATGAGGCTTTTAAATGAATTCGGATTTCATTGTGGTGTTTACTTGATTTGGAAAGAATAGGTTACTTGATTTTAAAGGTGTGAGTGCCTTGATGTTAAAAATGTAAGATACTTGATTTAAAAGTGAAAGTGTCTTGATGCTACAAGTGCTAGTGTCTTGGGGTTTATGAAAGAAAAGGATGTGCGGCGGACGTACATGGTTCTAGTTGGTTTGTCTAGAAAGGAAGTGGTTCTATCTATTTCATTAAAAGTACTTTGGGCTTTATAAGGAAGTTGTTATATCCATTCTCTTATTAGTACTTTGAGTTTCTAAATAGAGGTTGTTCTATCCATTCTCTTGATAGTACTTTGGTCATTTTAAAAGGAAGGCATGGTATTGTCTTGGTTATTTTAAAAAGGAAGGCATGATATTGTCTTTGTCATTTTAAAAAGAAAGGCATGGTATTGCCTTGGTTGTTTTAAAATGAAAGGATGTACGGCGGACGTACATAGTACTTTTGGGTTCAAGTCCCTAATACTATACTTTTGGGTTCAAGTCCTTAATAGTATATGACATAAAAATGCCTTGAGTTTCTAAAAAGATAGTTCATTCTATGTGTTTTAATGAGAGTCAAAGATTATTTAACTTGTATATGTATGTGGGTTAGAGTCCCATGACATTATATTATTCTCCCGGCGACATTATATATGTATGTGGGTTAGAGTCCCATGACATTATATCATTCTCCCGACGACATTATATATGTATGTGGGTTAGAGTCTCATGACATTATATTATTCTCCCGGCGACATTATATATGTATGTGGGTTAGAGTCTCATGATATTATATTATTCTCCCGGCGACATTATATATAGATGTATGTGGGTTAGAGTCTCATGACACTATACTGTTTCATGGACTAGCTCTCCATGATTTGGGTTCAAATCCCATGTCACTATACATACATATGTGGGTTTGAGTCCCATGATGCTATATACATACATATGCGGGTTCGAGTCCTGTGATGTTATATTCCGGGGGCAGGTGTCCCTGATTTTGGCATGACTTTCATATCTTGAAAAGGTACAGTTGGTTTCATACCTTGAAATGGTATTGATTTCATAATTTGAAAGAACACGATTGGTCTCACTTTTAAAAGACATAACTTAAAAGGTAAAGTTGACTCTCATTACTCTCATGTTTTCATAAAGGCACGATTATCTTGGTAGTTTGATTATCATAATTGTGTCTTGTTATACTTTGGACTGTTATGATCTCATTTACAGTACTTATTATTTCACATACTTGGTACATCTTTCAGACCCCTTTCCTGGAGGTGCGTTTACGCCGCAGTGTAGGTACGATTTGGTGATCCTCGCTCTTAGGATCTCTGTTCAGTTTTTGGGAAAGCTCCATTACTTCGGAAGCTTATCTTTTGGTACGGATCCCTGTTGTTGTAGGTTTATGTACATTCAGGGGTATGGCGGGGCCCTGTCCCATCATAGTTGGTTTTGTCCAAACTCTTAGAGGTCTGTATTCATATGTGGGCTGGACTAGCGTGAGTTGTATTTATATTTTTGTACAGTTGTAGTCCCATTCGGGTGTTATATATTATGACAGCCTTGCCGACTTTGCCTTTGCAAAAAAATGAAAAAAATGATGAGTGTTATTTAGCTTCCGCAGGTTACTTGTGTTGTATGGGTAGAAGGGTGCCCATGTAGGGCACCAATCGCGGGTCCGGGGTTCGGGTCGTGACAACAAGCATCATATAAGACACTCGAAGGAGGTGTTGGTCAATAAGATCAATTATGGTATACTACTATCTCCTGGACCGACTCGACTACTTTTGTAGGACTTATAATATTGTGATATAAATTGAGTGGGTATGAGTGATGATTGGTCGATAGCAGTGAATGTGATTTGAATGGAATAAGGAAATTATAGAATTAAGGTAAATGTATAGTTGATCAAGAATCAGGAGGAAAAAGGTACAACTTCGGGCAAAGGAAAGGATTTAGATTTGAAACAATAGTATTATTCGAGCTGGTGTAGATTATGGTGGCGTTATTGGTCAGATGGGTTGAAATTGGTTAGTCTGCTCGAAGAATAAGTTCATGATAATCGACTAAGTGTTTGACTACTGTTCCATGGAGTTTTGGATTGGCAACTGCCATTGTACCAAGATATGTAATTGTCATGACCCGACCCCGGGCCCGCGACTGGTGCCCTACATGGTGTTATACCCCGTGGTTCGGTGCGGACCGCGATCGAGTCTCAGCGTGGCTGAGCGAGGCCGCGGCACCAGCGGTGATTGTAGGGTCGCGGCGGAAGGCAGTCGCTACCGAAAGTTCCGAGTCCGCAGAGTTGGCGCGCGGCTGCGATCAGCCGAGGCGAGAAATCTGGCGGAAAAACTTAGGAAAATCTGATCTTTTCTTTTAAAAGGGCATGGGTGGGTGACAAGTGTCCCCCCCATCTGATTTTTGCATACATTATATTGACCAAGTCTTAAAGACTTGGTCATCTTTCATCTCTCTCTTAGAAAAAGCTCCTCCTTCTCTCTTAATTATTTCAAGCTCCTCCTTCTCTCTAAAACTCCAAGAGATATTCTAGCCTTAGGAAAAATCTGAAAAGTAAAAGGCAAGAAGGAAGCTTGTGGCTAGCTTGTGAAGGTTGTTGTGGTGGTGTTCTTGGAATAGAAGCTAGCAAATTGTTGGATAAATTTGGCTAAAAGATTTAAGGTAATGATTCTTCCTCTATTATTAGTTTTTAGTATTGCATGTGAAGAAGAAAATACTTGTGGTAGTAAATAATGCTATTAGAGTCATTGCATGCAAGAAATGTGGGTTGGGTATGAAGGATTTGGCTAAAGAGATATTATGAGCATGTTGTAGCCTAAAAACTACTTTAGAATTGTTAAATGTATTATTATAACTTATGGGGCAGAATTTTACACACCCAAGATTAGGTGTGTAATCCCCTTTGTGTTGGTTTGGATGTTGGCCTTAATGAGGCGTTTGAGTGTTGAAAATCGGCCTTTGAAAAAGGTAGGCAAAGTGAGTAGAAACAAAGGAAATGCTGTCCAATTTTCCTTAGGAATTGGTAACTTGAATTTGGAATTTCTACATTGAAATTAGGAGTTAATAAACGTATTATGGTTATTATAGGTTGACGTATTACGTGCGATAGTTGGAATTAACAAGTGGATTGACCGAAGAGGTATGTAGAGCTTTCCTATCTCTTGAGCATGAATAGTTGTATCTATGTAGTACGGATAATGCAAGATTTGATAATCTACACTTGTTTTAAAGTATATGATACTTGTTTCATTTCAAAAGTATAAGTCCCTTGGATTGAGGGAAAATGTATTTGACAAAGGGATAACGCTAATATAATGACTTTATGGGAAGTTGGTTATATTAGTTTTCTTGAAAGGTTCACAAAGAAAGGTTTACTCTAATTAAAACAAGTACGGGTAAAGGATTTGAAACTAAGAAAGGTGAATTGATTTTTAGGCATTGGTTGCCTAAGGTTTTAAAGGAAATGAAGTCACTTGATTTAGAAGCCTATTATATTTCTAAAAAGGAAATGTGACTTGTCTTGAAAAGAAATGGTAACTTGATACTATGGTGATTAGTATCTTGGAATCTTTGTATAAAAAGAGTTTTTCTTAAAAAGTTAGAAGTACATGGTACATGGGTTGAATTCCCGGATTTTCTATTAAAAGACATGTTAGTGCCTTAGGATACTAAAATGAGAGGATATACTAATAATGTTAATAAGAAGTTAGGGGATTTCTTAACTTGCTTATGTTATAATAAGCCGGTAGTGCTTATGTATGATATGATAGGCCGGTAGTGCTTATGTATGATATGATAGGCCGGTAGTGCTTATGTTATGTATGATAGCCGGATGAGCTATGTTATATATTTGTATTATTACGGGGTAAACCCCGGGTTATTATCTATGCCATGGATTTGCTACCCATGATGCGAGTGCGGCGCAGACTCGTGCGGATCGGACCACAGGATCCATGCGGGTGAAATAGTCCCATGCGAGTACGGCGATGGTACTCATGCGGGTCCACAGGATCCATGCGGGTGAAATAGTCCCATGCGGGTGAAATAGTCCCATGACGAGGCGGATGACCTCATGCGTGTCCACAGGACCCTTTAAAACCTGAGTAAAAGATCAAGGTGAGTGGTACAATACCAACATATCGGCTGATAGTGAAACAATTTAAGCGCAATCGAGGGGAAACCCCTTTACACAAACATCACAAGATACTAACACACGTAGCATCCTAGCATGTTTACTTAACAAATCAACAAGAAAGTATTACAAGGCTATCACAACCCAACACAATCAAGTTATACACACAAGGCACTTTCTACTATATGATTAACAAGATCGGGTTTTATCCCCAAAGTACTTCATACATTAACTCTTTTAAAAGATACGTTACTTTCACAAAAGTCACACAATACCCGTAGTATATGAAAATAGAGTGATTATCTTTTGAAGTAAATCAAAACACTTCTCTTTGTAAAATCAAGTAACAACATTCTTTTCCAAACGTTTCAAGTTTGCCTAATTTCAATTACTCAAGTTTCTCATTTTCGAAAGGTTTCGTAGTTCATAGTTTTAATCCTTTAAAACAATTTGAGAAACATATACCTTATGTGTGAGTAGGTTATTCTTGTTCATAACAATCTTATTAAGCAGCCATGATCTAGGAAATGTAATATCATTTTGTCTCATCTTAGCTTCTATGCAGATGGAGGTTTCTACAGGTTTTAATAATACTTCATTAATCAAAACATTTCCCTTTATTAACGCTGCAGTGGTTTGTCGATACTCATTCTGATTTCCGAAATCAGTAAAACATTATTCCTTTTAAAAACCAAGTACTCATTACTCACGAATGAGGTTTCACACAAAATTCATATTAATTCATTTAAGTCAAGTCTCTTATCTTTTAAGATCAAGCCTCTTAACTTCTAAAATTAATAAACCATTCTTTTTATTACTCTTAAGCCGTTATACCTAACTTCCCATAAAGCTAGTATAACTCTTAAGCTTTTAAAACTTTTAAAACCAAGTGTTACTCTCTTTTTCAAAAAGGTTTCTTAACTCTTTTGAAATACTTCAAGATTCTTATTATTCAGGCTTAAGTCAAAAAACATAGCCGTAGTTATTATTCAGGCTTAAGTCCGAAGACATTGCCGTAATTATTATTCAGTTAACACACGTACGTCTACCGTACTATATATATATTCATTTAAAATATCATGCTCAAGAGGATAGGAAGAATCACATACCTCGCGACGATTATCGACTATTAGCAAATCGCTCCACGACTATAACCCGGCTAGCCTTGTCCACCTTTCAAGTAGCACATGCTACTCACAGAACAATCAATCTATAAAGGTTATACGTCTATCAAAGTCTAGACTACTCGGTAGAATAAATCTAGATACAAGATTCTAAGGAAAATTGGGCAGCCCTTCCCTACCCGTCAAATCTACACAAGTCTACTGTAATACAGTCCTATGTAAGTACAGTTCAATTCCCTTCTTATATACCTTCCTTGTATATACTTATACTTATTCTTATACTTCAATAGAATGCACACTCTAATTACAAAAGGGAGACAAGATAATTACCTCGATAAGCCCATAATTATCCAAGCATAAATGTCGGTCCTTAGCAACGTTTAGCTCCTACTCAGGGTGCTCCAACCCGCTCCAAACAACCCCTTAGAAGTTCTACGCAACTTCTTCTTAATACTCCAACTAACTATGGAGATTTCCTTAGGGTTGTGTTTTGTGACTAAAGGGAAGTATAATAGTATTTCTGGGCTTTTCGTATAGGTATAACCTTGGAATACTACAAGGTATTTAGGCCAAGGTATTTTGGAATAGTAACAATATTTGGAGAGTATTTCTACCAAGAGGGGGGTGTATTTTACGAAAACAACAAGGCAAGGGGGGGTACCCCACGGCCAAGGCCACTAGGAGGGGGGGTGGGGTGCTCTCGGCTAAAGCCTCACAAGGGAAAGCAGGTGGTAGATCCTCATTCCTAGGATCTTTTACTCAGGTGTCAGGAGCTCCATTTCTTCGGAGGCTCGACTTTTGGTATGGTTCTCCCTGGTGTTGTTGATATTTTGTATATTCAAAGGCATGACGGGGCCCTGTCCCGTCATAGTGTTACTCATTCTTAGAGGCCTGTAGTCTTGTCATAACTTGGTTTGTTTAAGGATGTAGCTGTTCGGGTTTATGTCCTGGTGGTGTAGCCAGTTTGGGCTAGACTATTTATATCATTATGGTTGTTTATTTTGAGTTTATATTCCGGTTTTCTCCGATGTTGTGTCACAAGCGGTGCCCGGTCAGGCACCGGCCACGATCCGGGTCGGTCGTGACAAAAGTGGTATCGAGCGCTTAATCCTCGGAAAGGGTCTACAGCCGTATCTAGTAGAGTCTTGATTATCGGTGTTGTGCACCACATCTATAATCGTGAGGCCGCAGGATATTTAGGATTGGTTTCCATTCTTTCACTCTAAGATCGTGCAATGAGCTATGTTATAGGTTGAATTTCCTCCGACGATTTTTCTCAGATCGATTATGCCTCCACGCAAGGCAACCGCGACCCGAATGGCGCGCAAGAGAGGAACTACTAGTAGGGCACCGAGGGTTACGAGGCACAGGCCCGGGCCCCACCGGATGAGGTGTTTGGACGGCGAAGTTCTACAACGCCGCCAACCCCAATGCGAGGCGGCGGCGCCATCGAGACCGCGGTACCTGAGCCTCCAGTCCAGCAGCCAGGGGCACAGGATATGGGCTACAAGGAGATGGCCCGCCATCGCCGAGATCGTGGCGCATACGAGGATAAGCGAGACAGCAGCTCCATTGCACGTAGTTCAAAGACAGAGTCGCTAGCGAGGCGAGGACTTTTGAGTGCCTCACCGAGTTTTATGGGTGAGGCACGAGGATGATCTCAGGAGTTTATCAAGCGACACTGATCATGAGGTGATTGGGGCTTGGAGACCGAGTCGGTGGTACTAGGTTCGTGACGTGCGCGGACAGCTGCAGATTGGATCGGTATGATTCACGGAAGCGTCCCGGGGAGCATGCGCTTCCGTGTTGGGGACGAGTTCTCGAGGCGCATTTGGCCATTTCTTGCATCCACAGATGAGAGGGCTCGGGCCGATAGATTTTTGACACCGAGACAGAGTGGGCGACGGTCCGAATACAACGTGGAGTTTGACTCATTGTTTCGGTATGTGCCCGCTTGGTAGCGTACATGGAGACAGTGGTGCACCGCTATGTCACAGACTCGATGATCACTTGGCCGAGAGTTGCGGGAGTGGCTCTTCACCGGCATGGACATTGCCAGCACGCAGCATACGCACTGTGCGAGTGAACGCGGGCCGACGGATCGGCAGATATCGCCAGGCAGGCCAGACAGCAGTGGTCCTCTGTAGTTTTAGGGTAGACAACCCCAAAGAACAAGATTTGCACCACTGGCCCAGAGCGCTCCTCCACCATCTTCGGACGTCTGAGTATTCGGGAGCGGGACAGGTTCGAGGCTTCGGTTTCGGAGGACGAGTTCGATCCGATGAGGCCACCTATGCCTCGGTGTGGTCGATGGTGATTGCCATTATGGGGTGTCGTGTTCCTCCAGAGCTTGTTACTCTTGTGGATGCAGGCCATTTGAAGAGAGATTGTCCGACCGCAGGCGCGGAAATGCTATGGCTCACCACCGATTCGATTGTCGGGTCTTCATCTTCGCTGGTTATGCGCCCGAGGCGTGGTGTTCATGGCCAGCGGACGCGCCAGAGTCGTGGCGGGGTTCTAGTTCCGATCCTCGTAACCGCATCTATGCTATGTCGCCGAGACCGTGAGGCGTCACCGATGTCGCCACAGGTACATTATTGGTTTCTTTGTGATGTATATGCTTTGATAGATCCGTGTTCTACCTTGTCCTATATATCTCCTCATATTCTTTGGTAGAATAGGATAGAGCCCAGTCCATAGAATCTTTTGAGGTGGCTACGCTAGGTGCTTGAGCCGTAGCCGGGTATATAAGGCTTGCCCGGTGACTATAGATGGTCGTCGACTCTAGCCGACTTGATAGAGTTGGATATGACAGCACTTGATGTGATTATGGGTATGGATTGGCTAGCGTCTTGCTATGCCAATGTGGACCGCAGAGAGGTTAGTTCGGTTCCGCTTCTGGTGAGCCGCTATCGAGTGGAAGGAATCTTGCATCGCCGGGGGTAGGTTTATTTCTTACCTCAAGGCTAGGAAGATGGTGCGGAAGGGTATATTTACCATTTGGTTCGGTATTCGATCATCGAGGTGAGATACGGACCTTGATCTCCGGTTGTTAGAGAGTTTCAGACGTATTCTCGCACGAAGCTTCGGGTATCCTCCCGAGAGGAGATTGAGTTTTGCATCGATTTGCGCCGGACACTCGACCGATATCTATTCCGCCATACAGGATGGCACTGCCGAGTTGAAGGAATTGAAGGACCAAAGAAAGATTTCTTTGGAGAAAGGCTTTATCGCCAAGTTTTTCTCCCCGGGAGCGCCAGTGTTATTTGTAAAGAAGAAGGATGGACGCCAGATGTGTATTGATTCTGTGCGGTGAACAAGGTAACTATCAAGAACAGATATCCTCCCCGGGATTGATGATTTGTTTGACCAACGAAGTGCGAGATGTTTTTCCAAGATAGACTGCTCGTTATCATCAAAGCGCGAAGTTAGAGAGGGATATCGAAGATCGCATTCGGGACCGGTATGGGCACTATGAGTTCGAGGTGATGTCTTTCGGATTGACCAACGCCCGGCAGTATTCATGGATTTGATGAATAGGGTGTTCGTGCCATTCTTGATATGTTCGTGATAGTGTTCATTGATGATATCTTGGTGTATTCGCGCACGCAGAGCGAGCATACTGATCATTTGGCGACGGTATCGAGTCCTCGAGACCGGCGATTGTATGCCAAGTTCTCGAAATGCGAGTTTTGGCCGGCTTGTGGCTTTCTTAGGACATGTTATCGAGCCGATGGTATTCGGGTTGTCTGACTAAGATTGAGGCAAGACTTGCCTGCACCCACCACACCGGCAGTGCGCAGCTTTTTAGGCCTTGCAGGTTATTATCGGAGGTTTGTGGAGAAGTTTGCTTCTATT
This sequence comes from Przewalskia tangutica, assembly GCA_029844215.1. Lineage (NCBI taxonomy): Eukaryota > Viridiplantae > Streptophyta > Magnoliopsida > Solanales > Solanaceae > Przewalskia > Przewalskia tangutica. The sequence goes on along the minus strand of CM056732.1, from coordinate 40,270,095 downwards.
TCATCACCTTTGACTAAGCTGACTCAGAAGGCAGCTATGTTCCGGTGGACGGATACTTGTGAGGAAAGTTTCCAGTTGCTAAAGGAGAAGTTGACGACCGCCCCAGTTCTTACTCTCCGGAGGTTTAGATGGATATGTGGTTTATTGTGACGCCACGGTGTCGGGCTTGGAGTGCGTCTTTGACGCAAAGACGGCAGAGTTATAACTACGCATCTCGGCGGCAGGAAGCATGAGAAGAACTATCCCACACATGACTTGGAGTTAGCGTGGTTCATGCCTTGAAGATCTAGAGACATTATTTATATGGAGTTCATGTGACACTTACACACCACAAGAGTCTCGGATATCTTCACCAGAGGAGTGAACTTGCGATGCAGGCGGTGGTTGGAGCTACTTAAGGATTACGATGTTGATATTCTATACCACCCGGGAAGGCCAATGTAGTGCAGATGCCCTTAGTCGCAGATCGATGGGTAGTCCGTCCGATGTTCAGAGAAGGGATATGGTCCGAGAGTTACATCGCCGCGAGCCTTGGGGGTCCGTTTGGTTGATTACGATAGTGACGAATTCGATTCGAGAGGTTGCCGAGTCTTCCATCGCCGGCGAGGTGAAGAGGCGGCGATGAGGATCCGATTTTGGTGCGACGAGATGCAGCCTCTCGGGAGAAGGGTCGATTTGAGGTAGCGCCTGATGGGGTGCTAAGATTCGAGGGCCGGTTGTGTGTTCCCGATGTGACAGGACTTCGTCAGCGGATTCTGGGGGAGGCACACAGTGCTCGTTATTCTATTCATCCGGGGTCGACTAAGATGTATCATGACCTCAGATGCGTGTATTGGTGGGATGGCCTTAAGCGAGGCGTTGCGAGTTCGTAGCGCGGTGCGAATGTCGGCAGGTTAAGGTTGAGCACCAAAGCCCGGTGGCTATTGCAGTGCTATTGATATTCCGACTGGAAGTGGAATGTGATAAATATGGATTTTATTACAGGGCTACCTACCACTCAGAGGAAGCATGATTCCATTTGGGTGATTGTCGACAGGCTGACGAAATCAGCCCATTTTCTTCCGGTCAGAACGACGTTCTCAGCTGAGGACTATGCGAGATTATATATTAGAGAGATTGTGAGACTGCACGGAGTCCCGGTGTCGATTATATCCGATAGAGGAGCCCAGTTCTCGGCTAACTTCTGGAGGTCTTTTCAGAAGGGATTAGGGACACAGGTGAGTCTCAAGACGGTTTCACCTCGTGACCGACGGACGGGCCGAGCGCACTATCCGCATACAACGAGGATATCTTTGCGGGCTTGTGTTATTGACCGTGGGTAGCCGGAGGATCATTTGCCTCTTGGAGTTTGTTTACAACAACGGCTACCATTCCAAAGATTCGATGGGCGCCTTGAGGCCTTATACGGGGAAGCGCAGTCACCGATAGCTGGTTCGAGGTGGGAGAAGTTCGCTAGTCGGGCGGACTTGGTACAGCGATGGATAAGGTGAAGCTTATCCAGAGCGGTTATCGCGGCCAGTCGGCAGAAGTCGTATGCAGATCAGCGGCGTCGACACTTGGAGTTTGAGGTACATGATTGGGTTTTCCTGAAGGTGTCACCCATGAAGGGTGTGATGAGATTTGGAAAAAAGGGGAAGCTTAGCCCAAGGTACATTGGGCCGTATCAGATTGTCCGTAGGGTATGCAGGGTTGCCTATGAGTTAGATCTGCCGTCCGATTTGGAGGCGGTACATCCAGTTTTCCATGTGTCCATGTTGCGGAAATGTATTGGAGATCCATCTAGAGTGCACCCGGTTCATGATGTCCAAGTGACTGAGGAGTTATCGTATGAGGAGAGTCCCATAGCGATACTCGATCGACAGGTTAGGCGACTTCGGACGAAGGACGTGGCTTCCGTCAAGGTCTTATAATGAGCGAGCGGTGAGGAAATGACGTGGGAAGCAGAGGATGACATGATGAAGAAGTATCCTCACTTATTCCCTACACCTCCAGGTAACCCACTTTCCTGCTTGTTAGTTTTGATTTAGCAATTGTGCTTAAGTATTGTTGTGGCCGTGGGGAGCGTCTTTATTTGTAAAAGAGTAGTTAAGAGCGTCTACGTCAATTTGTGATTCAAGTAAGCCTAGAAGGAACATTTGGGACGAATGTTTCTGGGGAGAATGTTATACCAGTGGTTCGGTCCGACCGCGGTCAGGTCTCAGCATGGCCAGAGGCAGGGCCGCGGCACCAAGGCGGGTGATTGTAGGGCCGCGGTGCTTGAAAGTTCCGAGTCCGCAGAGGGGCCGATCGCAGGCCGCGCCACGAGGCGGAAATCTGGCGAAAAACTTAGGAAATCTGATTTTTCTTTTAAAAGGGCATGGGTGGGTGACTGTCCCCATCCGATTTTGCATACATTATATTGACCAAGTCTTTAAGACTTGGTCATCTTTCATCTCTCTCTTAGAAAAAGCTTCTCCTTCTCTCTTAATTATTTCAAGCTCCTCCTTCTCTCTAAAACTCCAAGAGATATTCTAGCCTTAGGAAAAATCTGAAAAGTAAAAGGCAAGAAGGAAGCTTGTGGCTAGCTTGTGAAGGTTGTTGTGGTGGTGTTCTTGGAATAGAAGCTAGCAAATTGTTGGATAAATTTGGCTAAAAGCTTTAAGGTAATGATTCTTCCTCTATTATTAGTTTTTAGTATTGCATGTGAAGAAGAAAGTACTTGTGGTAGTAAATAATGCTATTAGAGTCATTGCATGCAAGAAATGTGGGTTGGGTATGAAGGATTTGGCTAAAGAGATATTATGAGCATGTTGTAGCCTAAAAACTACTTTAGAATTGTTAAGTGTATTATTATAACTTATGGGGCAGAATTTTACACACCCAAGATTAGGTGTGTAATCCCCTTTGTGTTGGTTTGGATGTTGGGCCTTAATGAGGCGTTTGAGTGTTGAAAATCGGCCTTTGAAAAAGGTGGCAAAGTGAGTAGAAACAAAGGAAATGCTGCCCAATTTTCCTTAGGAATTGGTAACTTGAATTTGGAATTTCTACATTGAAATTAGGAGTTAATAAGCGTATTATGGTCATTATAGGTTGGCGATACGCGATAGTTGGAATTAACAAGTGGATTGACCAAGAGGTATGTAGAGCTTTCCTATCTCTTGAGCATGAATAGTTGTATCTATGTAATGCGGATACGCACAAGATTTGATAATCTACACTTGTTTTAAAGTATATGATACTTGTTTCATTTCAAAAGTATAAGTCCTCGATTGAGGAAAATGTATTTGACAAAGGGATAACGCTAATATAATGACTTTATGGGAAGTTGGTTATATTAGTTTTCTTGAAAGGTTCACAAAGAAAGGTTTATTCAAATTAAAACAAGTACGGGTAAAGGATTTGAAACTAAGAAAGGTGAATTGATTTTTAGGCATTGATTGCCTAAGGTTTTAAAGGAAATGAAGTCACTTGATTTAGAAGCCTATTATATTTCTAAAAAGGAAATGTGACTTGTCTTGAAAAGAAATGGTAACTTGATACTATGGTGATTAGTATCTTGGAATCTTTGTATAAAAAGAGTTTTTCTTAAAAAGTTAAGTACATGTACATGGGTTGAATTCTGATTTTCTATTAAAAGACATGTTAGTGCCTTAGGATACTAAAATGAGAAGATATACTAATAATGTTAATAAGAAGTTAGGGGATTTCTTAACTTTCTTATGTTATAATAAGCCGGTAGTGCTTATGTATGATATGATAGGCCGGTAGTGCTTATGTATGATATGATAGGCCGGTAGTGCTTATGTTATGTATGATAGCCGGATGAGCTATGTTATATATTTGTATTATTACTGGTAAACCCGGGTTATTATCTATGCCATGGATTTGCTACCCATGATGTGAGCGGCGCTTGCACTCATGCGGATCGGACCACGGGATCCATGCAGTGAAATAGTCCCACGCAGTCTGGCGATGGTACTCATGCGGGTCCACGGGATCCATGCGGTGAAATAGTCCCACGCGGGTGAAATAGTCCATGACGAGGCGGATGACCTCATGCGTGTCCACGGGACCCATGCGGTGAAATAGTCCCGGAGTAGGATTGCTTAATGATACTACGGGCGAGGTACCTGCTTTGATCGTGAGCCTCTATTTTTATGCTATAAGATTTATAATTACTCTCATTTGTTAGTAAGGCACAATGCAAGGAAATTGATTTTTATCTATGACTCCACTTATTTTTGACTTATGATATTACTACGATTTTCCGGTTTACATACGGTACGTTGTGTAACGACCTTCCTGGGCTGCGTTCATCCGCAGGTAAGGGAAAGCGGTGGTAGATCCTCATTCCAGGATCTTTTACTCAGTGTCAGAGCTCCATTTCTTGAGGCTCGACTTTTGGTATGGTTCTCCACAGTGTTGTTGATATTTTGTACATTCGGGGGCATGGCGGGCCTGTCGTCATAGTGTTACTCATTCTTAGAGGCCTGTAGTCTTGTCATAACTTGGTTTGTTTAAGGATGTAGCTGTTCGGTTTTATGTACTTTTGGGGTAGCCATTTTGGGCTAGACTATTTATATCATTATGGTTGTTTATTTTGAGTTTATATTCCGCTGGTTTTCTCTGATGTTGTGTCACAAGGGTGCCCGGGTCAAGGCACCGGTCACGGATCCGGGGTCGGGTCGTGACACATGGGCACTCTTACAGGTATACATCAGAGATAATCAGCGAAACATACATAAACTCAACAAGGAATAAATAACAGGTTAGCCGATAAGGATACCTCCCTGGATATATATAAATATACATAAATCCAAAAACAGTTACCTCTTTTTTCCTTACAAACCGACCTACAAGATATACTACAGACCTCTAAGAGTTTTGACATAACAACTGTGTGACAGAAATCATGCGTCATTTCGAATGTACATAAATCTACACCGTGGAGTGCCAAAATACAAAGCCTCCGGAGAAATTGAGCTTTTCAATAACTGAATAGTGATCCTAAGAGTGAGGATCAGCAAGCTATGTATCTTAACCTGCGGCATGAACGCAGGCCGAGGAGGTCGATACAACAGCAAGTATGGCCAGAAATCTTTGTAATGAAATCATAATAGTCTAAAATAAAGTGGAGACATGTATGATAACCAAAATAACGATCTGATGTGCCTTGTCGAAACGAAAGTAATGAAAGTCGGCTTTTTCCTTTTAAAGACTATTTCAACACATAAACAATAGTCACGCAGGGCTAGGGACACGAGGCCTCAAAATTATCATCACACGACCGGAAGGCCACTGGTGCCCTACCTGGGCACCCCGTTCAGGTATACATCAGAGAATAGCAGCGGAACATACACAACATACAACATTTAGACAATAATAACACAGGCTAGCCGATAAGGCCGCCTTCCATAAAATATGCATAATCCAAGAAAACTCACAATTCTTACGCCCCAAACCACAACATGTGACTACGGACCTCTAGGAATAACAACGGTGGCGGGACGGGGCCTGCCATACCACGAATGTACATAAATCTACAACATCGTGGAAAAGCGCAAAAAGACAAGCCTAGGGAGAAATGGAGCTTCTGACGTCTGATAAGTGATCCTAAGAATGAGGATCCACCACCTGCTTACCCCTACCTGCGACATGAACGCAGCCCCCGAGGAAGGGGGTCAGTACACAATATGTACCAAGTATGTAAAACTGAAAAATACTGTAAATTACATCATAAGTTTAAAACAAAGCTGGAGACATGTATGATAATAAAATTACAGTACACATTGCCTTACTAACAATGAGAGAGTAATCGATAGTATCGACAACATAAAAATAGGAAGCTCACGATCAAAGCGGGACCATCCGCCGCAGATCATTAAGCAATCCTACTCGGGACTATTTCACCCGTGATAGTCGTGTGGACCCGCATGAGGTATTCCTCGCATAGGCTGTATCCGCCCGCATGGGACTATTTCACCCGCATAAGCCCATAAGGACTCGCATGAGGTATTCCTCGCATCGTGGGTAGCAAATCCACGGAAACAGGTGGTATAACTATCTTGGGGATTTACCCCTCAATTATACTCTTACCACGGCGGTGGTATAACTATCTTGGGGATTTACCCCTCAGATATACTCTTACCCTGGAGAAGGTGGTATAACTATCTTGGGGACTTACCCCTCAGATATACTCTTACCCTATCTCAACCGGCCATCATACATAAAGTAAGCAAGTTAAGAAATCCCCCTAACTTCTTATTCATATACACTCTCATTTTAGTTTACTTAAGGCACTAGCATATCTTTTATAAAAATTCGAGAATTTAACCCAAGTACTACATATTTCTCCTCTTTAAAACAAATGACTCTTTTTAGTATAAAACTTCCAAGATACTATTAACCATAGTATCAAGTCGAAATTACGTTTCAAGGCAAGTCACAATACCTTTAGAATTAAAGTTAGGTTTCTAAATCAAGTGACTCCTTTTCTTATAAAACCTTAGGCAATTGATGCCTTAAAACCAAATTGCCTTTCATTAAATCAAGTCATTTATCTTTCCATAAAGCTAATATAACCAACTTTCCATAAAGTCGTTATATTCACTTTATACCTTAGTCAAGTACAATTTCCTATCCAAGGGACTTATACGTTTAAAACGAAACAAGTATCACATACTTTAAAACTCTTCAAGTCCCTTAACTTTAATAAAACTTAAGATATCCTTAATACTTTCAAAGAAGTGAGTTAATCTCCTAACTCACCCAAATTGGCTATTCATAAAACTAGTAAAGGATATCAAGGTCTTGTACGTCTACCGTACTATATACGTGCAACTAGTCATGCTCAAAAGATAGGAAAAGTTCTACATACCTCTTCGGGTCAAACCACTTGCCAAGTACAATGTCCCGCCCGTAGTATGTCAACCTATAATATCCACAATATGTCTATTAACGCCTTTACTTCAAACGTAGGATATTACAAGTGTAAAGTCTCTAAATTCTACTGAAAATCGGACAGAACCTCCTTTGTTTCTACTTAATGTGCCACCATTTTCAAGGACGAATACAATAACCAAACATGCCATATTTAAGGCCCAATCAATGCAATCAACACAGGGATTACACGCCTACTAGGCGTAAAATTCCGCCCCACAATAGATATCAAACTAATACAACTACTAGTCCAATTTCGGCCATATCGAGTACAACAATACCAATTCTTATCCAATTTCCATTTCAATCCAAATTGTTAGCATAACATGATATTAAGTCGCAATTGATTATACTACTATAATCTTCAAGTAAGTAACATGCGACGATTCTAGTAAACGACCAAATTGTAATCCAACTTCACATGGCTTACATTACATTTCGGATTTTAAGGCTACAAGCAATCCATAATACTTATAAACTTCAACATATCAACTTCATGCTAGCAACATGTAAAGCTAACAACAACAATATATATATAATCTTGTAATACTTTTAAGAGACAAGATTATACCTCAACGAATCTTAATCCAACTCCAAATCCGAAGTCGCTCCTTAGCAACTTAGAGTCTCTTCAAGACACTTCAATCCGCTACTTGAGACCCTTAGAACAACACCAACAAATTTCCTTCAAACATCCAAACCAAAACCTAGAAAGCAACTAGGTTTTCACCTTGCGACTAATACGAAAGCTATCTTTTTCCGAGATTTTTCTATTGAGATACGCTTACAATACACTCAAGAACCTTGGTTTAAAGTGTGGAGACTAATGGACAAGAAACAATTTTTTTTTGTAAAGAGAGCTAGCCAAACCCGAGAGCTCCTAGTGAGTGTTCTTGAAATTCTTGAAAATTTGGCTAAGTGTTAAGCTTGTCTTGCTACTACTAGTATTATATAGCACAATGGAGGGTCAAGATGTAAACAAATGGGTGGCTTGGATGAGGTCTTATTAAATATCAAGACTTTGTGGACCCATTGACCAAGTCAATTATCTCAAGCTCACTACTTGCAAGACTTAGTCATCCTAAGACTATGGTCAATGACCATTTTGGCCATGACATTTTCATCCAAGGCAACAATAAGGGGGGTGACACGTGTCTCCCTCCCATTCGTCACAATATTACGTTTTCCGACAATTTCATAATTCCGATAAATTTTTACAAGTCTCAATTCTCAACACTTGTGAGTTCTTACGTACATTCTTAAAACATGTCCTGTAAATATGGGGTATAACAATCACACAGTCCAGTAAGGGTCTCAAGCCCGCAAAACATCAAAGCGTGCCCGTGGAATCCTCCATCACTGCCGACAGCCGTAAGCGTAAAATATATACATGTAACACGCCCGTGGAATCCTACATCACTGTCGGCGTGCACATATGCCATATATATATATATATAAATATCTCATATCCGTGGAATCCCTCATCTCGGGTACATGACTTCATGGAGAGCTAATCCATAGAGTAATAATAGTAAATAACATGCCCGTGGAATCCCTCATCTCGGGTACATGTCTTCATGGGGAGCTAGTCCATGGAGTAATAATAGTATATAACATGCCCGTGAAATCCCTCATCTCGGGTACATGTCTTCATGGGGAGCTAGTCCATGGAGTAATAATAGTATATAACATGCCCGTGGAATCCCTCATCTCAGGTACATGTCTTCATGGGGAGCTAGTCCATGGCGTAATAATAGTATATAACATGGTTGCATGCCCCGAAATCCTTCATCGTATAAGCATGTCCATGGAACAATCACAATGGAAGCATACCCATGGAATCCTTCATCACTGTCGGTACGTCCAAGCAAATTCACCACAAGACAGTCGGCCCTCCAACTGAGAGACACGGCAGCGTATAAATATAATACTTGCACTCAAATGCTATCGCAAGTAAGCATAGGCAAGTTCATAAAATCTTTTAGACTTTCATTAACATACAAAAATGAATTTCATTTATAAACTCAAGGCACTTTCGTGTCACATAAAAATCCGGGAATTTAACCCAAAGTACTACGTACTTCCATTCTTTTCAAAAGACTCATTTTTATATAAAATCCCAAAATACTAACACCCGTAGTATCAAGGCATGTCTATTTTTCAAATTAAGTTACTACACCTTTAGAAATTCATTTCAAGGCTTTGAAACCAAGTAACTTCTAATTTCACAACCTAGGCAACTCATTCCTATCAATCAAATAGACCACTCTCTTAACCTTTCATAAAGCCGTTATAACTCTTTATGTTTTAGACAAATTCATTCTTTTTATAACCAAGAGACTTATAGTTTTACAACCAAGTATCATATACTTTCAAATTAAGTTACCTAACTTTCAGAATAATTCAAGTTTCTTAACTTTAGAAATCAAGTTTCTTAACTTTAGAATAGTTCAAGTAATCAATACTTTCCAAGTCAAGAAATCTTTCCATGTAACATCAAGTCACATATACTTTTCGAAAACAAGGCAAGGATACCAAAATGAAACCAAATTCATTTTTAACCATGTACGTCCACCGTACTATACATTTATAAAACTCATGCTCAAGAAGATAGGGAAAGTTTCACATACCTCTTCGACTCAATCCACTTGTCAAGTTGAATACACCGCGCGTAGAATGTCAACCTATAATAACCATAATACGCCTATCAACTTCTAGATTTCAACGTAGAATATTTCTAAGTATAAAGCTTCCTATTCTACGGAAAATTGGGCAGCACTTCCTTTGTTTCTACATACTTTCCCACCTTTTTCAAGGCCCGAAAATCAATAACCAAATGCCACATTTAAGGCTCATCAATTCAGAAATTCAAAGGGGATTACACGCCTAACAAGACGTGTAAAATTCTACCCCACAATTAATATAAAACTATTCAACAACTTAAGTCATTCTCGGCTACAAGCAATGCCACAACGCTATCAATTTCCTTTCAATCCAAGTTGTTATTCTAATATGTTATATACCCTATAACAATTATAACAACTATAAATCCTTTCTTTTTTAACATGCGATGATTGTAACTATCGACCAAATTGATTACAACATTAATGGCTAACATGCCCATTTTTTTTTTAACATGTCGACATGATCCAAATCTTTTCAAACTTCAATCTATATACCACATGTTGATTTATCAAATACTACAATATGCAATCTTCAATCACATTAAGAAGACAAAGATTTTACCTCAATAAGCCCTAATAATATCCAAGCGTCAAAGTCGATCCTTAGCAATTTTTAGCTCCTTTTATTACGTTCCAATCTGCTCCAAGAACTCCTTAGAAGCTCATGAAGAACTCCTCTTCAAGTTCTAATCCAACTTATGAAGAACACCCTAGGGTTTCACGTTGCGACTAACGTAGAAACGTAGTTTTTCCGGGGTTTTTGTATTGAGATATCCTTAGAATACCCTAAGGGATCTTGGGTTTGAATATTGGGAATTATGGAGTAAGATCGCAAAATTTCTTGCTTCAAATAAGAGCTTGGCCGAGAGCCTCTTCATGCTCTACAAAGTTTTCTTGATTTTTCTAAGTGTAGAATTGTCTTGCACTAGTATAGATATATACTACAACCAAGTGCTAGGATTAATCCAAATGTGTGGGTGAGATGTGGTCAACAATGTCAAGCCAAATGGCTTCTTGACCTAGTCACTAGTTCCGCCCCACATGGGCATGTGGAGGGTGACACGTGTCGCCCTCCGGTTGGTCTAAAATATTTCATCTCCCGAAATTCCGATAAATTCTATAAGTCTCAAATATCAAATTCGGGAACCCAATTCTCATTAACGAACAATTTCCTTCCCGAGGTTCGGAAGATTTTTCCTTTGGAAAATAATTCTTTCTTTCGTTCAAACTTAATATCATACATTCTCACGTACATTCTCTTACACGTGTCCTAGAACTACGGGGTGTAACAGTAATTACACGATACTGGCCCGAATCAAAGGGCTCTTCTTTCTTTGATTTGAAAAGAAGGTGAGAGCCTTAACCTCTGATGCATGGGTAAACCCTTCAAAGATAGAAAGCCAGTGTCCTCTTTGAAGAGTTCTTCGGTGAAAGGATCGCTAGCATCCAAAGATGATCTGAACTGAGGTCTAGCCCCAAAGGGATAAGGAGCAGAGCAACTGGCGTAAAAAGAAGGGATATGGGCCATACTACATAGCCTCCTTTTCGTACGAAATGGGACTTGAATAAATAGTCTATGGTTGAATAACAAAAGAAAATCTTGAGAATCTCTTCAGTGGTTAAGGTTTCATTTTCGAGGAAAGGCTATGATGGTGGAAGTAGGTTATATTGAGGCATTATTGACTAATGACATGAATGAGTAGTTCAATACTAAATATCTAAGAGGGAAATGTGCGAGGTAAGGTAAATATATTCTAAGGTTGATATGTCAGGAATTGGTAAGGCTGGTAAATAGCAAGCTATGATAGGTAAAGGTTAGATAAGGTGTCTAGAGTTGTGGGCGAGTAAGAGAGAGTACAAGGAAGATTCGATGTATTTAAAGTTCATGGGGTCCTAACAGACTAGCGCATCGAGTAGAAGTTGAGAAACGTGATGATTGCAATCATAAGGTAGAGTTTTTCAGTACTAAATTGATGACTTAGATGAAACCCATCTTTTAGAGTCGTGGGTGATGGCATATGGTTGATTACTCATGAGAAAATAGATGGAAAAGGTCACAATAGCTTTATGGAAAGCGTACTAGTTACTTGGGAATCAATTTAGGTGACTATCAATGATTTAGAAATCTGAGCACTTGTTTTCGGGTTAGAACTATTCAATTAGTGTCGGTGGCTTATGTTATATTGACTAGAAGATTTATGGTATTCTAGTAAATCACCGGCAAAGGTCGATGGATTTCATTTTGAAATGGAGATATGTCAGTATTACCGGTTCTCATCAAAATTGCAAGTAGTATTGACGATATACTTCAGATGACAATGATTCAAATAGATCTAATAGTTTACGCGGGTACTGGGTATGTAATGAGAAAGTACAAATAGTTAGAGGCAATTTTTAGAGTGATCAGTTGATTTTATACGAGTTTGGCACAATAAGGTAATTAGTAGGTATGATTATAGTATGGTGATTTAGAGATTAGAGAATAATTGGGCAATGAATTTTGACTGAGTAATTTTGATTTTGGATGCAACACTAGTAAAATTGAAATTCGCATAATCGACCTTGGAAAAGATCAGACTTCAGATAGAATTACTTAAAATTTTCTTAGATAAAGCGAGGATTCTTTACTGGCGAAAGGAAGTCATGATTGGGCTTGTGGTGTGTGTCTATGTATTTCTAAGCAATTTTGGTGCAAGGACGACCTAGGAAGGTGTGAGAGAAAAATTGGTAGCATCAAAATATTTTATCGTTATAGGCTGGACAGTGATTTGTGGCTACAACTAAAGGATGGTGGTGATTAATGTGATATGTGTGAGTTCAATCAAACGCGTAGAGAGGTGTGGTTATAATCAATTAGGAAATTCGAGCGAAGTCAGTTCTTACATTCAAGGATCAGTTGTGAAAGAAATGGCAGGCATGAAGAAATGAAAATTTAGGTCGATAAGCTTAAGTTAAAATATATCTGACTAATAAAGTGAATATGTGGTACTATCAGTATATGTTTCTTCATGATGAGACTTCATGAGGGTATAATGGGGATTGTTTGGTACTCGTCCGCTTTAGTACTTTTCTTCTTCCATTTGAGAACGAATGTTTGTGTAATTTGTATATGATGTAACGACTCATTTGGTCGTTTAGATATTTTACTCTTTTACCCCTATTGACCTTTCCCCTATCACCGTTAACACATATTTGACCAGCGTAGATGGGCGACATAATTCCCGAGGTCACCGGGCGAGTCTTGAAAGGACTTGAGGATGTTAGAGCTTTTAAGTTGAAATAATTTGATCAATAGTTGAATTTTGGGTAAACAAACTTTTTTCAGAATTCCATCGATTCCATAAGGTCCAGAGGATCGATTGTGACTGGGTGGCATGGATGGTTCGGTTCCTGAGGCATTGGGAGCATTTTGTACCCTTGGTTGGAAACTTGATTTTGACTGTTTGAGGGTTAATCTAGTCAAGATAACCTCCATTAGGAATTCTTAAGGCACGGTTGAGTTCGTAGCACATTTTTACATATTTTTGCATGTTTGGTTTGTATCTGGGAGGTCTCAAATAGATGTTGGGACATTTGGGTGAAACTTGGTGCAACTATAATTTTCCTAGTTTTTGGTGTCTATCCCCAGCGAGACTATACGTTCCGCAGCGGATCTGCTATAGCGAGGTTTGTCCCACTGATGCGAATCTCTAGATATTTAATGAGGTCCACCACGACGGATGGTTCTTTGCTGAGGCAAGTGCGTTATTGCGAATTCCTTGATCGCGGGAGCGATATCCCTGGATCAGAAAACTCTTTTTATTTCTAACTTTGTACCCATTCCTCCTATTCACAAAATCTTCAATCTAGAGAGCATTAAGGGTGATTTGAAGGGTTCTTGAGGTTGTTTCTTCTTGTGAGAAAGTTCCTTTATCTTATCTTATGATTATATATCCTCTTAAGCTTGAATTAATGGTGGAAATTAATGGAGACTAGTTGGAGAAGATAAGTTCCAACCTTCACCTTGAGAATTGAATTCTAGGATTTAAATATCAGTTTAATTGATAAATCTTGCTAATATTAAGATGATATTTCATGAACTAATGGATTATAAGCTCGAATCTCTAACCTAGACTAAAGAATTGATTATGATTAATTAGGGTTCATTTCTAATTTGGGGGTTCTTGTCATAATGCCGATTTTAGTGACTAAATGAGTCTAATTAATAATTGGAGGATAATATTGAACGTCTATAATGTCGGATTACCAATTTCACCTTTGAAATTCTTTTTGCCCTTGTGGGCCCAATTTCCCCTCTCTTTAAAGATAATTTTTACTAGGACGATTATATAGCAAAATGAGCATTGTTAGTTTCCAATTCTAACTTAGAATTCGATAATGGCTAGACTTTGAGTATTTGGAGGCTCTTCGAAAAGGCAAGGCGCATGTGTGATTGTTCGTGGCACATACTCGACATTGAGGTAGACTACGATTTAACTCTTTTAGACTCTGATAGAAGTACGTAGTAGTTATAAATGTTGAGGGATATTGAGCGTGTTTGGAGCTCCATGGTAGCGGTTGTGATGAACGCTTGGGTGGTTACCGACATTGAACTGTGTTGATGGGTGATTTGAGGAATCATCCTTAAGCTGATTCTGATGACTGTTTATTTAGGCTTGTCATCATCATGTGGGATTGTCGCCATTGTTGATATTGTGTATTTAGTCAGCATTATTTATGCTTGATAGCAAACTTGTTTATTTGGATAAAAAATTGAACCTTTAATGGTAAACTTGTTTATTTGGATAAAAGATTGAATCTTGATAGTAATTGAAACTTGGGTGATTGTTCTGATTAACTGTACTTGGATGATTGGATTGATCCTATTGGATTGGTTGCCATAATTAGGCTTATTCTTTGTAGATTTGGTAGTGTAGTTTACAACTTATTAGTTGTTATACCCCGTATTTCCAGAGTATGTACGTAAGGACGTACGTAGAAATTTGAGCCTTAAAGTTAGGCATTGGACCGAATTTTGTGCACAACACCCGGTTAGAGTCGTTTTTCGACGAAACGTTTCCACAGCTTGCGTAGGGAAAATTCCGGCTATGTCATTTATTATTTTTGCGGATTTTTACGAGAGACGAAACATTTTGGACCAAACGGCGGGTGACATGTGTCACCACATCGTTGGAAGAAAGCGGCAACCGCGGACGATTGGGCATGACTTTATGGCCTTGTTTTGTGCCTTGTTTTGTGGAGTAGGGTTAGGGTGCACTTGGCTTGATCTTGGCCTTACACTTGCCTTGCACATGACTTGATCTTGGCCATTGGTTGGCCTTTGGTTTTCCTATAAATACCCCCTAAGCTTGAAGACTTCTTCATCCAAAATCTTCCAAGTCTTGAGTCCCTCTCCCTCCCCTCTTGAGTTGTGTTCTCGTCCAAGAGTCCTCCCCCTCCCCCCTTTGTGAGCCCTTGGCCGAGAGCCTCCCCCTCCCCCTTTGTAGTGTCTAGCCGAGGGGTACCCCCCCTAGCCTAGTTGTTTCGAGAAATATACCCCCCCTTGTGGTATTGAAATACTCCTCCAAGTATTGTTATAATGCCCAAAATACCTTAGCCTTATACCTAGTAGTATTCCAAAGTTACCTCTATACGTAGAGCCCGGAAATACTACCTTTTGTCCTTTTTGTCTCAAACCGAAACCCTAAGGAAATCTTCTGGATTGGTTGAAGTATTTAAGTAGAAGTCGGTTAGACCTTCTAAGGGTGGTGCGGAGCGAATTGGAGCGCACTGAGTAGGAGCTAAACCTTGCTCGGATCGACTTTTATCTCGGATAATTTTGGGCTTATCGAGGTAAATAATCTTGTCCCTTATTGTAATTGGAAATTACATGTTGTAGGAATATATAGTTGAAGTATACTATATAGAATCAACGTAGTTATTAGCAATGTCTTTCGACTTAAGCTGAATAATAAAGAAGAATGAACTGTAATTACATAGATTTGTATTCAGATGAGACTTGTGTAGTATTCTTGTATAGTAGAATTGTACACGTCAGGTTAGGCGTGTAAACCCGCAGGTTGGCTTGGTAGCGGCCTCGATAGAGGAGGAGTTTCTGTTTGTTGCGGGAGGTCTTACGAATTTTCTGTAGAAAATGGAAGCTTGTGTATCGAAGTTAATAGACGTTGTGGCCTCTATCGGTGGACGTGCTATGCGTAGCGTGTTCTACTTAAAAGGTGAACGAGGCTAGCCGAGTTATAGTCGTGGAGCGTATTGCTTATTGTCGATACTCGTCGCGAGGTATGTGAACCTCTTCCTATCTTTTCTAGCATGATATGTGTGAACTATGTAGTACGGTAGACGTACATGTGTTAAATGTATTTGATTGGCTTAAAACATAAAGTGTTATAACGGCTTTATGGGAAGTTGGTTATAACAGCTTTATGTAGGTAAGAAAATGCTTTGTGGTTTTTAAAAGGTAACTGATTTGAATTATAACTGGCTTGATGTGTGATAATAAAGAACTTGAAGTTTTTCAAAAGATTTATGAATCATTTTGATAGAAGAGTAATACTTGGTTTTTGAAAACTTAAGAGTTATACTAGCTTTATGGGAAGTTAGGTATAACGGCTTAAGAATGTTATATGGATTTCGGAAATGAGAACAAGTATCGAACAAACCACTGCAGCGTTAATAAAGGAAAATGTATTGTCAAATAACTAATTGTTATTAACACCAGTAGAAACCTCCATCTGCATAGAAGCTAAGATAAGACAAAATTGTATTACATTTCCTAGATCATGGTCTTTGAAACAAGATTGTTGTAAACAAGAATAAACTGCTCACACATAAGACATATGTTACTCAATTGTTTTAAAAGAGATTAAGACTATGAGTTATGAAACCTTTCGAAAATGAGAAACTTGAGCATTTGAAATTAGGCAAACTTGGACGTTTGGAAAATAATGTTGTTACTTGGTTTCGAAAAAGGGAAGTGTTGTGGTTTACTTAAAAAGATAGTCACTCTATTTTATACTACGGGTATTGTGTGACTTTTGTGAAAGAATTGGATCTTTTAAAAGAACTTAACGTATGTAGTACTTTGGGGTTAAAACCCGGATTTGTTGTAAAAAAAAATATAAGTCTATGAGCATGTTGAACTTGCCTATGCTTGTGGTGATAGCCTTTGTTGTGCAAGTGTTGTATTTCTGTGCTACCGCGTCTCTCGATGGAGGGCCGGCTGATTTGTTATGAATGATTCTTTACCGAGTCCCATGGGATGGGCCGGGACACGTATTCCACATGTTTCTTTACCGAGTCCCATGGGATGGGCCGGGACACGTATTCCACATATTTCTTTACCGAGTCTCATGGGATGGGCAGGGACACGTATTCCACATGTTTCTCTACCGAGTCCCATGAGATGGGCCGGGACACGTATTTCATCTGATTCTCTACCGAGTCCCATGACGGGCCGACACGTATTCCATCGATTTATATCCGCATGGCGGTGAGGAAGGAGTTTCACGCATGAGGATGACTTGAGGCGTGAGTCACGACTTGACATGCCATTTTTATGTTGTGAATCGTAGTTTGGTTATCATACATGTCTCCCGCTTTTATAGACTATTATGATTTCATTCTGATTTTACAATTTCACATACTTGGTACTGTTATCGACCTCCTCGGCTGCGTTCACGCCGCAGGTAGAGGTACATCGGTTGTGGATCCTCGCCTTAGGATCACCGTTCGTGTTGGAAGCCCCGCTTTCTTGGAGGTTTATCTTTTGGTATGTTACCACGAGTGCAGCAGTTCTTGTACATTCGGTATGGTGGCCTGTCCCGCCATAGTTGTTATCCACTTTCTTAGAAGTGCAGAATCTTGTTGTGGCGAGTTTGTAAAAGGATAAGCTGTTCGGGTTTTGTTATGTATATACTGAAGGCATTTTAGTTGCTTTGATTATTTATTATATCTCTTGTTTCATGATTCATGTTTTATTTCCGTGATTTTCTCGACGATGTTGTATCACCAGTGCCCGGGTAGCACGATCCACGCCCTGGTCGTGACAAAAGTGGTATCGAGCGATTAGTCCTCGGAAAGTGTCTACAGACCGTGTCTAGTAGAGTCTTGATTATCGGTGTGTTGTGCACCACATCTATAATCAGGAGGCTATAGGACATTTAGGATTGGTTTCCATTCTTCTCATTCTGAGATCGTGCCTTAGAGCTGTGTTACAAGTTGGACCCCTCTGACGTATTCCGTTTTTCCAGTTATGCCTCCGCGCAAGGCAACCCTGGCCCAGGAGGGCAAGGCAGCCGAGGGAGCTGCTAGTGGGATACAGAGGAGTACGAGGGCGCAGGCCCGAACATTACCTGAGATAGTGTTTCAGACGTCGAGTTTTGCGACGCCGCCAGCCCCAGCAGAGTTTAGAGCGGCGATGGGCTGCCGAGACCACGCACCGAGCCTCCCCCCACGATGCGGGGCGAGGAGGTTGGGGTACAAGGAGATGGCCCATCGCCGCGGTCGTGGGCGAGATGAGGATAGGCCGACGCATCGGCCCAGTTCGAGCACCCGTAGTTCACCCCGAGCAGATAGTTTGAGGCTACGGACTTTCCGAGTTGTAGCCCGCGAGTTTTATGGGTCGAGGCACGAGGATGATCCGCAGGAGTTCATCAAGCGATTCTGATCGAGAGTGATCAAGGCTTGAGATCGGTGACCTTCGGTTCGCATCGGTGCGCGTGATATCGCAATGATCGTTTGATTCGTGAGCTATCCCGGGAGCATGCGATTCAGCAGATGGGACGAATTCTCGAGGCATTCCTCGCCACTTCTTGCCTCCGCGATTGCGAGGGCACGGCCGACAGATTTTTGACGCCGAGCGAGGCGTGCGCCGGGAGTACAACGCGTGGAGTTTGACTCGTTGGCTCGTTATGTCCCCGCACTAGTGACAACCATGGAGGATAGAGAGTGCACCGCCACGTCACCGCTAGATGATTACTTGGCGAGGCTTGTTCGGGTGTAGCTCTTCACCGCATGGACATTGCCCGCACGCAGCTCATGCACCAGATGTGAGGCACCGGAGAAGTCGACGGAATGACCGTGATCAGAAGAGGCCGTAACAGCAGGTCTTTTGGCGACTTTCGAGGCGACCGCCTCAAGAGCTAGTTATGTACCTCCGCCAAGACAGAGTGGTCCTCCGCGCCTTGGGGCGTTCGGTATTCGGAGCCGGTCGAGCTCGTGGCTTAGTTGCGGTATACGGGTTCTAGCGATCGGGTTGAGTTTTCCTCGGTGCAGACGATGTGGCGGCGTCATCCGGGAATGTCGTCTTTTTATCGGTGCTTGTTTTGGCCGCGTCGGGTACATGTGACGAGAAACCGCCCTAATAGGAAGGATGCAGCAACATGACTCACCCAGGATCGATGGTGTTCATCGCCTTATAGCATGCACTGCAGGCGTGCCTATGATTAGAGAGAGCGGTAGATTGTGTATATCCTTAACCCTCTAGAGATTTGTATGCGTGTTATGATGACCTTATTATTGTGTGCTATGTGCGGATAGCGTTGTGTTATTTGTGAGTTAGAAAACATGGTTAGTTGGGAGGATAAGTATGGGGGCATGGAAAGTGTGAACCTTAGAATATTTCACGATTGAGACCTTAGAGGTAAGGTCGTCTTGAGTAAAAGACTCATTTTATGTTTGACCTTTATCAGAGTGCGTAGTATACGTGGGATTTATTTATGTGATAAGTCCATGGGTAGTGTGAGATGGAAGTGGTAGCTTTCATGACGTGAGTTAGTAAGATTTTTCCGTATTGGGGAACAAGGGTTTGGCGCGATTGTGGGTCGGGTTGAGGACGTGTTGCGGGTCAACCCGTAACCCGGTTTGAGGTGGGGTCAGTTCTGGGTGGTCCCGCCAGATGGTAGGGTCACGAGGGTGCTAGGCCCAAGTTTAGATGACCATCGTATGAGTTCGTGGATATGTTCGACCAGAAGCGGTTCGTGAAGGCCGGGAATGGCCTTAAAGAAGATCGAGGCTAGTAAGATGACCAAGTTTGGAGGTAGTGGCTCCAGAAATTTTGGGAACTAAAGTAATGGCCCGAAGTGTGGTACGGATACTAGAACGAGTTCGAGTGTTCGAGAAAGTACAACGAGAAAGGGAAGAAGCGAGCATGTATCGGCATAGTTATGATCATTTCTTGAAGGGAGAAGGTGCGAAGGATGTATATTTTAGACCTCGGTAAGGGTTTTTGTGATGTTAGAGGTGTTTCTCGTGGACTTGGATTTAAGTATTTGCGCGCATGTTATTTTGTGGCCAGGTTTGGCATGTTTGGTTTCGTAAGTATAGTAGTGAAGACTATACCGGCGCGTGTGTGTTTTGAGGCTTAGAAGGAACATTCGGGACGAATGTTTCTAAGGGGGGAAGAATGTTATACCCCGTATTTCCAGAGTATGTACGTAAGGACGTACGTAGAAATTTGAGCCTTAAAGTTAGGCATTGGACCGAATTTTGTGCACAACACCCGGTTAGAGTCGTTTTTCGACGAAACGTTTCCACAGCTTGCGTAGGGAAAATTCCGGCTATGTCATTTATTATTTTTGCGGATTTTTCCGAGAGACGAAACATTTTGGACCAACGGGAGGGTGACATGTGTCACCCTCACATTAAAGCAAGCGGAAACCTGGGCGATTGGGCATGACTTTATGGCCTTGTTTTGTGCCTTGTTTTGTGGAGTGTTTTGTGGAGTAGGGTTAGGGTGCACTTGGCTTGATCTTGGCCTTACACTTGCCTTGCACATGGCTTGATCTTGGCCATTGGTTGGCCTTTGGTTTTCCTATAAATACCCCCCTAAGCTTGAAGACTTCTTCATCCAAAATCTTCCAAGTCTTGAGTCCTCTCCTCCTCTTGAGTTGTGTTCTCGCCCAAGAGTCCTCCTCCCCTTTGTGAGCCCTCGCCGAGAGCCTCCTCCCTGTAGTGTCAGCCAGGGGTACCCCACTAGCCTAGTTGTTTCGAGAAATATACCCCCCCCTTGTGGTATTGAAATACTCCTCCAAGTATTGTTATCATGCCCCAAATACCTTAGCCTTCTACCTAGTAGTTTTCCAAAGTTACCTCTATCGTAGAGCAGAAATACTACCTTTTGTCCTTTTGTCTCAAACCAAAACCCTAAGGAAATCTTCATAGTTGGTTGAAGTATTTAAGTAGAAGTTGGTTAGAACTTCTAAGGGTTGTTCGGAGCGGATTGGAGCGCACGGAGTAGGAGCTAAACCTTGCTCAGGATCGACTTTTATCTCGGATAATTTTGGGCTTATCGAGGTAAATAATCTTGTCCCCCTTATTGTAATTGGAAATTACATGTTGTAGGAATATATAGTTGAAGTATACTATATATAGAACTGAACGTAGTTATTGGCAATGTCTTTCGACTTAAGCCTGAATAATAAAGAAGATAACTGAACTGTAATTACATAGGACTGTATTACAGTAGACTTGTGTAGTATTACTATATAGTAGAATTGTACACGTCCGGTTAGACGTGTAAACCCTCGTTGGCAGTGGCGGCCTCGATAGAGGAGGAGTTTACGCTTTGTTGCGGGAGGCGGTCGCCGAATTTTACAGAAAATGGAACCTTGTGTTTAGAAGTTAATAGACGTTGTGGCCTATATAGGTGGAAGTGCTACGAGTAGCGTGTTCTACTTAAAAGGTGAACGAGGCTAGCCGAGTTATAGCCGTGGAGCGTATTGCTTATTGTCGATACTCGTCGCGAGGTATGTGAACCTCTTCCTATCTTTTCTAGCATGATATGTGTGAACTATGTAGTGCGGTGAGACGCATACGTGTGTTAAATGTATTTGATTGGCTTAAAACATAAAGTGTTATAACGGCTTTATGGGAAGTTGGTTATAACAGCTTTATGTAGGTAAGAAAATGCTTTGTGGTTTTTAAAAGGTAACTGATTTGAATTATAACTGGCTTGATGTGTGATAATAAAGAACTTGAAGTTTTTCAAAAGATTTATGAATCATTTTGATAGAAGAGTAATACTTGGTTTTTGAAAACTTAAGAGTTATACTAGCTTTATGGGAAGTTAGGTATAACGGCTTAAGAATGTTATATGGATTTCGGAAATGAGAACAAGTATCGAACAAACCACTGCAGCGTTAATAAAGGAAAATGTATTGTCAAATAACTAATTGTTATTAACACCAGTAGAAACCTCCATCTGCATAGAAGCTAAGATAAGACAAAATTGTATTACATTTCCTAGATCATGGCTGCTGAAACAAGATTGTTGTAAACAAGAATAAACTGCTCACACATAAGACATATGTTACTCAATTGTTTTAAAAGAGATTAAGACTATGAGTTATGAAACCTTTCGAAAATGAGAAACTTGAGCATTTGAAATTAGGCAAACTTGGACGTTTGGAAAATAATGTTGTTACTTGGTTTCGAAAAAGGGAAGTGTTGTGGTTTACTTAAAAAGATAGTCACTCTATTTTATACTACGGGTATTGTGTGACTTTTGTCAAAGAATTGGATCTTTTAAAAGAACTTAACGTATGTAGTACTTTGGGGTTAAAACCCGGATTTGTTGTAAAAAAATATATAAGTCTATGAGCATGTTGAACTTGCCTATGCTTGTGGTGATAGCCTTTGTTGTGCAAGTGTTGTATTTCTGTGCTACCGCGTCACTCGATGGAGGGCCGGCTGATTTGTTATGAATGATTCTTTACCGAGTCCCATGGGATGGTAGGGACACGTATTCCACATGTTTCTTTACCGAGTCCCATGGGATGGGCCGGGACACGTATTCCACATGTTTCTTTACCGAGTCTCATGGGATGGGCCGGGACACGTATTCCACATGTTTCTCTACCGAGTCCCATGAGATGGGCCGGGACACGTATTTCATCTGATTCTCTACCGAGTCCCATGAGATGGGCGGACACGTATTCCATCCGATTTATATCCGCATGGCGGTGAGGAAGGAGTTCCACGTGAGGATGACTTGAGGCGTGAGTCACGACTTGACATATGTTTTTATGTTGTGAGCGTAGTTTGGTTATCATACATGTCTCCTGCTTTTATAGACTATTATGATTTCATTTACAATATTTCTGATTTCACATACTTGGTACTGTTATCGACCTCGCCGAAGTGCGTTCAATCTGCATGAGTAAGTACATCGGTTGTGGATCCTCGCTCTTAGGATCACCGTTCAGCGTGTTGGGAAGCCCCGTTTCTTTGGAGGCTTATCTTTTGGTATGTTACCCTGAGTCTGTAGGTTCTTGTACATTCAGGGGTATGGTGGGGCCACATCCGCCATAGTTGTTATCACTTTCTTAGAGTGCATGAAATCTTGTTGTGGGCGAGTTTGTAAAGGATAAGCTGTCGGGTTTTGTTATGTATATACACTGAAGGCAACTGTTTTGGTTGGCCTGATTATTTATTATATCTCTTGTTTCATGATTCATGTTTTATTTCCGCTGATTTTCTCTGATGTTGTATCACTAGGGTGCCCGGGGTAAGACACCAGTCACGGGCCCGGTTTCGGGTCGTGCCATTAGTCTAAGTAATTGATGTCAAATTGTTATTATGGTCAGATATTCCTACTTGTCAGAATTATCATCTAGATCCAGGGAACTATGTGTGTCTGTGTGTTGTTATGGTAGTTGTTAACTTTTATGCTTAGTGTATGCAGAGTTTCCTCCTTGATTCAAGGGTGTAGCCTCCTACTTGTATATAATGAAGACGTTAATGAACTAATGTGTGTTATGTCCGTAGACGCCTAGAGTCATAACTAATTCTAAAGGCTAAGTTACTGAAAGAGCTAAGGTGGTACGTTAGCCTAAATAACATATCCTTGGAAGGTATTCTTAAAATGATGTTGTCACGACCCGAACCCGGGCCCGTGACTGGTGTCTTACCCCGGGCACCCTAGTGATACAACATCAGAGTAATCAGCGGAACATAACACAACAACATGAAATAACAAGAAGTGTACAACAGTTATCTTAGAAAACTTGCCTTTCGGCATAAATATATAAATCAACTTAAAACCGAACAGTTACATCCTTTTTACAACCCTGCCCACAAGATTACAGACCTCTAAGAATGATACGACAACAATGGCGGGAGTATCGCGACCCGTTCGGGGCGTGATCGTGCCTTACCCGGGCACCCAAGTAGTCATACATCAGAGAAAACCAGCGGAATATAAAACAACCAAGATATGAAACAGTATAAATAAGACACAGTTTCTGGGAAAAAGTTGCCTTTCGGCATAATATATATATATACCCAAAACGAACAGTTACATCCCAACCTTACAACAGGTCTACAGACCTCTAAGAGTTTAAAACAACAATGGCGGGACAGGGCCCCGCCATACCCCTGAATACAAATATCTACAACGACAGGGGACCATACCAAAATGCTAAGCTTCCGGAGAAACGGAGCTTTCCCAACGCTGAAACGGTGATCCTAAGAACGGGGATCAACGTGGAGTACCTTTACTGCGGCATGACGCGGCCCGAAGGAGGTCGATCTAACAGTACAGTATGTGAAACGAAAATAAATACTGTAAATGAAATCATAGTAGTCTATATAAAGCAGGAGACATGTATGATAACCAAACTACAGTTCACAATAAATAAGCAGTCATGTCAAGTCAGGGACTCATGCCCTCAAAGTCATCACAATAGAACCGTACGGGGTAAGTACGAAGGCATAGCCGACTACTAAAAACCCACGGTACCAACAAGGTCATAAACTGTATCATGAGATCTGTCTGCAGTCACGCATGATCAAAGCCGCCACTCGCCGCGATATCGATGTGCGCATCTAGTCCCGAACTTCCCGCGACTCCGCATAGGCCAATCGAATAGCCCGCGTGAGGTATAACCCGCATCGAGGGTAGCTACTCCCGGCGGCGTCTAGACTCGTCGTCCGCGTAGCGCCACAAGGACCGCGTGACCACGAGGGCGACACTAACACGGAACTCCGTAGTTCCGCGCCGCCATCTGAGCCCGCATAAGGTATTCTCGAATCATAGGTCCATCGACCACCGAGTCTACCGCGTGGAGGCGGCTTAACCGGAATCATGAGTGATATAATATCAACATGACAGTTTTATCGTTATACAACCTAAGCACAATAAGGGAAAACTCCTCTACACAAACATCACAAGATACTAACTCACGTAGCATCCTAACATGTTTATTTTTATCAAGTCAACAAGAAAGTATTACAAGACTATCATAAATCAATACAATCAAGTTATTCACACAAGGTACTTTCTACATTATGCTAACAAGTTCGGGTTTTTAGCCCCAAAGTACTTTATGTATTACTCTTTTAAAAGATCCGTTCCTTTCACAAAAGTCACACAATACCCGTAGTATAAAAATAGAGTAATTTCCTTTTGAAGTAAATCAAAAACACTTCTCTTTGTAAAATCAAGTAACAACCTTCTTTTCCTAACGTTCAAGTTTGCCTAGTTTCAATTACTCAAGTTTCTCATTTTCGAAAGGTTCCGTAGTTCATAGTTTTAATCCTTTAAAACAATTTGAGAAACATATACCAATGTGTGAGTAGGTTATTATTGTTCATAACAATCTTATTACGTGACCATGATCTAGGAAATGTAATATCATTTTGTCTCATCTTAGATCTATGCGGATGGAAGTTCTACTGGTTTTAATACATTACTAGTCAAAACATTTTCCCTTTATTAGCGTATTCTTTGTGGTTTGTTCGACATTCATTCGATTTCAAATCGGTAAAACATTATTCCTTTATCACTCTTAAGTCGTTATACCTAACTTCCCATAAAGTGGTATGACTCTTAGCTTTTAAAACCAAGTGTTACTCTTTTTCCAAAAGGGTTTCTTAATTCTTTTGAACCACTTGATTCTTTTATTGGGCTTAAGTCAAGACATTGCGTAATTATTATTCGGGCTTAAGTCAGAAGACATTGCGTAATTATTATTCGCTTAACACACGTCGTCTACCGTACTATATACATATTCTTTAAAATATCATGCTCGAGAGGATAGGAAGAATCACATACCTTCTCGGCGAAAACCACCGCCAGTTGAATATGTCGCGCAGAGTAGCGACTATAACGATCAAATCGTCTATCAACGTCTGGTATCTTTGTACAAAGCTCTAGCGAGAGGGTTCGTTATTCTATGGATATTTGGGCACTTCCTACCCTGCGGTGAGCTACTCAAGTCTCATGTGAAAACAAATTCATGTAAATCTGCTTCTATTATTCTTCTTTTAAGCCGCCTACTTGTGATAGATTGATTCTGATCTATGATATCCTTACAAGTATTTAATACTTATTCCTATACTTCTACGGTATATATACTCTAATTACAAAGGAAGATAAGGTTATTTACCTCGGTAAGCCCAATAATATCCTAGATAAAAGTCGCGCTGAGCAAGGTTTAGCTCACAAGTTGTGCGCTCAGGTAGCTCGAAAACCTTAGAAGTTCTTCACAACTTACATTAAGGACTAAGGGATTTGGGCTAGGGTAATTTGGGCATTATAACAATACTAGAGGCAACTTTTCTACCAAGGGAGGGGGTAGTGTTTGGCTAGGCTAGCTTTAGAGGGGTTGCTCTCGGCTAGGGCTTCTCAAAGGGGAGGGTGTGTTTGGGAAACAATGAGAGGGAGAGGGATTTGAGACTTAGAAAGATTGCTCAATTTAGGATGAAATAACTCTTCAACAAGGGGGGTATTTATAGGTCAAGGAATGGTCAACCAAGGGCCAAGATTATGCCAAGTGCAAGGCAAGTGTAGGGTGAGGATTTAGGCAAGTGTCCTTGGCCAACTTGCACCTGAAATATCCTGACTCCAAGACAAAAATGGCTATCCATTTCGTCCCAATGCCGTGTGACATCCATCAATGAGAGGGTGACAAGTGTCGCCCTCTCATTGGTCCAACGTGTTTCGTCTCTCGGAAAAATCCGCAAAAATTAGAAATGACATAGCCGGAATTTATCCTACGCGAGTCTTGTAAAACGTTTCGTCGAAAAACGACTCTAAACGGGTGTTGTGTACAAAGTGGAATTCGTCCAAGCCAACTAGGGGGGGTGACACGTGTCGCCCTCCTATTCGTCCAAAATATTTCATCTTAGAAAATATCCACAATGGCCAAAATCTCGAAAACAAAGTGGGCCTACAAAAGCGTAAATTTTCTCCGTGGGCCCACGTGACCATTTCAAAACAAAATTCCATAATTCTCTAATATTCCGAAGTCCGAATACCAAACTGGGAATCCATTCCCATTAACGAATCTTTTCCTTTACAAAACCGGAAACTTTTCCGTGGAAAAATCACCTCTTTCTTCCTTTCCAACTTGATGTCGTGTTCTCGCACGCACGCCCTCATACATACTGGAAATACGGGGGTATAACAAGGGCCCGCCATACCCCGAATGTAAGTACCTACAACGACAGGACTATACCAGATAAGCCTCGAGAAGCGGAGCTTCCAAGTCGACCGTGACCCAAGAGCGAGGATCAACGGCGGTGTACCTTTACTGCGGCATGACGCGGCCCGAAGGAGGTCGATACAACGGTACCAAGTATGTGGCCCGAAAATCGTAAATGAAATCATAGCGATCTATATAAAACAGGAGACATGTATGATAAACAAACTACGATCACGATAAATAAGCGATTATGTCAAGTCGAGACTCACGCCTCAAAGTCATCACTCAAATATAACTATGGGTCTCACGCCCACAACATCAATCATGCGTGGAATACCTTCCTCACCGCCGATCTATGATATAAAAGCACCAAGGAATACATGAACACGTGTCCGCTGTGTCCAAATAAAACGATGCGGGGTAAATGCGAAGGCATAGCGACTACTAACACCATGTACTAACAAGGTCATAAATCGTATCATGATATCTGTCTGGGCCATCACATGATCAAATCTGGTCACTGCCCGCAATATCAAATGTGCGCGTTTAGCCACGAACTCTCGCGACTCGCGATAGGCCAACCTCATGTAGGCGCGTGAGGTATAACCCCGCATCGAGGTAAGTACTCCGGCGTCCGCTGGACTCGCGATCCGCATGGCACATAGACCGCATGACCATAAAGGCCGCACTAACTGGAACTCGTAGCTCGCATAGGTCCCTGGACCCGCATGAGGTATTCTCGAATCATGGTCCTGCATCGCCGAGTCTACCCGCGTCGGAGAAGCGACTTAACCTCCGGAAACAAGTCAAGGTGAGTGGTATAATACCAACATAACGGCTGATCATTTAAACAACTTTAAGCGCAATCGAGGGAAAACCCCTTTACACAAAACATCACAAGATACTAACACACGTAGCATCCTAGCATGTTTACTTATCAAATCAACAAGAAAGTATTACAAGGCTATCACAAACCAACACAATCAAGTTATACACACAAGGTACTTTCTACTATATGATTAACAAGATCGGGTATCTATCCCCAAAGTACTTCATACATTATCTTTTTAAAAGATCCGTTCCTTTCACGGAAGTCACATAATATCCGTAGTATAAAATAGAGTGACTATCTTTTAAAGTAAACCAAAACACTTCCCTTTGTAAAATCAAGTAACAACATTATTTTCCAAACGTTCAAGTTTGCCTAATTTCAAATGTTCACGCTTCTTATTTTAGAAAGGTTTCGTAGTTCATAGTTTTATTCATTTAAGAATATAATTCTCTTTTAAACAATCTGGGAGACATATGCCTTATATGTGAGTAGGTTATTCTTGCTCATAATCAATCTTATTAAGCAGCCATGATCTAGGAAATGTAATATCATTTTGTCTCATCTTAGCTTATGCGGATGGAGGTTTCTACTGGTTTTAATAATACTTCATTAATCAAAACATTTCCCTTTATTAACGCTGCAGTGGTTTGTCGATACTCATTCTGATTTCCGAAATCAGTAACACATTATTTCTTTTAAAAACCAAGTACTCATTACTCACGAATGAGGTTTCACAAAATTCATTTTAATTCAATTGAGTCAAGTCTCTTATCTTTTAAGATCAAGTCTCTTAACTTTTAAAATTAATAAATCATTCTTTTTATCTTTCTTAAGCCGTTATACCTAACTTCCCATAAAGCTAGTATAACTCTTAAGCTTTTAAAACTTTTAAAACCAAGTGTTACTCTTCTTTCAAAAAGGTTACTTAATTCTTTTGAAATACTTCACGATTCTTATTATTCAGGCTTAAGTCAAAAGACATTGCGTAGTTATTATTCGGGCTTAAGTCCAAGACATTGCGTAATTATTATTCGATTAACACACGACGTACCGTACTATATATACTCATTTAAAATATCATGCTCAAGAGGATAGGAAGAATCACATACCTCGTGACGATTTATCGACTATTAGCAAAACGCTCCACGGCTATAACCCGGCTAGCCTTGTCCACCTTTCAAGTAGTACATGCTACTCACAGAACATTCAACCTATAAAGGTTATACAGTCTATCAAAGTCTAGACTACTCGGTAGAATAAATCTAGATACAAGATTCTACGGAAATTTGGCGACCTTTCCTGCAGTCAAACTTCACAAGTCTCATGTCTGATCACATGTAAGTCTGATTCAATTCCCTTCTTATATACTTTCCTTGTATATACTTATACTTATTCTTATACTTCAATAGTATGCAAACTCTAATTACAAAAGGGAGACAAGATAATTACCTCGATAAGCCCATAATTATCCAAGTTAAATGTCGATCCTGAGCAACGCTTAGCTCCTACTCCGGGTGCTCCAACCCGCTCCAAACAACCCCTAGAAGTTCTACGCAACTTCTTCCTAACACTCCAACCAACTATGGAGATTTTCCTTAGGGTTTCGTTTTGTGACTGAAGGGAAGTATAATAGTATTTCTGGGCTTTTCGTATAAGTGTAACCTTGAAATACTACAAGGTATATGGGCCAAGGTATTTTGGTATAGTAACAATACTTTGGAGAGTATTTCTACCAAGAGGGGGGGTGTATTTTACGAAAACAACAAGCGATGGGGGTACCCCACGGCGAGGCACTAGGAGGGTGTGTACCCGCGGCGAGCTCTCGAAGGGAGGGTGCTCTCGGCTAAAGCCTCACAAGGGGGCGAGAACACTACAAGAGAGGGGAGGGCATTTCAAGACGTGGAGATTTGTAGAATGGATGAAGAAGTCTTCAAAGGGGGGGGGGGGGTATTTATAGGAGAATCAAAGGCCAAGATCATGCCAAGTAGTAGGCAAGTGTAGGGTGTGGATTTGGACAAGTGTGTGTAGGTCGCACCTTATCCATCTAACACCAAACTATCCTACCCACGCCACTCTCCATTTCGTCCAATACCGCCCCACGTCCACCCGAGAGGTGCCAAGTGTCGCCCTCTCGTTGGTCCAAAATGTTTCGTCTCTCGGAAAAATCCGCAAAAATTAAAAATGACATAGCCGGAATTTTCCCTTCGCAAGTTGTGTAAAACGTTTCGTCGAAAAACGACTCTAACCGGGTGTTGTGCACAAAATATTTCGGCCAAGCCTACTTTAAAGCCCAAACTTTTCTACGTACGTCCTCACGTACATACTCTGGAAATACGGGGTATAACATTCTCCCCTCCTTAGAAACATTCGTCCCGAATGTTCCTTCTAAGTCTCAAAACAAACGCGCGCCAGTATAGTCTTCACTACTATACCTACGAGAACAATCCTGCCACACCTGGCCACAGAAACACCCGCGCAAATACTTCCATCCAAGTCCACGAGGAAACACCTCTAACATTACGAAAGCCCTTACCCGAGGTCTAAAATATACTTCTTTCGCACCTTCTCCATACAAAAGAAATGATCACATCTATGCTCGCAATACATGCTCGTTTCTTCCCTTACGCGTCGTACCCTTCTCGTACACTCGAACTCTTTCTCATAACTTACCATATTTCTGTTACTGATTCAGTTTCCAAATCTCTGGGTTACTATCTCTAACTTAGTCATCATTAACTGGAACACTCTGGATGGATCTCCGATACTTTCCCGAACATAGCAACACGAAAGACCGGACGTACTGCCTCCTAAGTCGGACGGCAATGCTAACTATATGCAACCTGGCCTATTCCTCACATGCTCTGAAAGGCCCAAGGTAACTCGGGCCAAGTTTCCACAAAGCTCGTCACACCTTTTCCGGGGTGGTACCTTCAAGAAGACCGACCGTCAACCTGAACTCTAAGCGTCGTCGCCGCTTATCCGCACGATTTCTCTGAGCTGCCAATAACCTCTTCTAGACAAACTTCACCCTATCCACAGTCTGCTGGAACAAGCCTGAACCAACTATCTGAACCTTGCCAACATTGAACCAATCGACCGACAACTTACACTTCCGCCCCTACAGGGCTTCATAAGGCGACATCCGAACACTGAATTGGTAGCTTAAACACTCCCTCCACAGGAGACAACAATCCCCACAACTACCCCTGAAATCCAAACACTGGCCCGAGGGCGAATGCGATTCTGAGACTCACCTGAGTTCCTAACCCTGCCTGGTAAGACTTTCAGAAGAAAAAGAAACTGCCGTACCCTGGGCTCCACTGTCTGTCATAAGGTGAAGGTAGGCACCCCGTGCAGCCTTACAACCTTTCTGATATAACGTCTCGCATAATCCTCTGCCGAGTAAACGGTCTTGACTGAACGACACGATGGGCTGACCCCATCGGCCCGACTACTGGTTGAACGAATCCACGAACTCGTACGATGGTTAACTAAACTTGGGCCTAACACTCTCATGACCCTAACACAAAGCGGGACCACCACAAACTGACCCCACCATCAAACAGGCCGCGGGTTGACCCGCAACGTGGCCTCAACCCGACCCGGCACGCGCAAAACACTAGCTCCCCGATCCGGAACAATTTCACTAATCACGTTACGAAAACCTAGCGGTCTTCTTAGCTCAACTACCCTCTTTCATTCCACACTACCCAGGGACTTATCCCACAAACATAGCTCACGTGCACTATGCACTCTGATAAGGGTTAAACACAAATGTAATCTTTCTCTCAAGATTGCCTTGCCTCTAAGGTCTCCACGTAAAAAGCTCTAAGGCTTACACTTTTCCTATCCCCCAATCTTTCCCGGTTACTAACCATGATTTCTAATCACAATTTACATAACACTTAAGGTATACTCATCTTATCATACGTACCAATCTCTAGAGGGTTAAAGATATGCCTGTATCTACTGCTTCACTCCCCTTAGTCGTTCTAATCAAACCTGCCCCGTAGGGCGCATAGCTAAGGAAGGTGACGAACTACCCATCGATCCTGAAGGCTAAGTCCTCATACTTGCATCCCTCCTACTAGGACGTCCTTTCCACACATGGCCCTGTCGGCCGTAGGTAAAACAAGTACTAACTAAAAGACGACATTCCGAATGACGCTGTCGTGATCGTGAACCTAAGCCCTGGAGCTCTGACCAACTCCGGCATACCCCGAAAGTCCTGAACCCTGTGGAGGACCTCTCTGCACTGGTGGATGTGCATAATCTAATCCGCTGGTGAGGTGATTTGCCTCGAAAGTTATCAAAGGACCCTGCTCGCCCTCTTCGTCGCCCGTTAACGCCGATCTCTACGCTTGGCTCGCCGCGCATAAGCCCGCATACGTGCCATGCTCAAGCCTAATCAAGAATTACTCTTGCACAACCTCTCTTAGATATTCATCAAGACTCGCGGTACATCGGTATACTCGCAGCCAAATCCATAGCTAGTAAATGTGGTCGCCTTGCAATCTATATTCTTCGCCCCTGGCCGCGAATCAAGGTTCAAATATCATGGCCGCAGTGAGGAACCGCCGCCACCGCTAAACTCTTTGGGGCTAAGTGACGTCGCGAGAACTCCCCAAAAGAAGCACCACTAGGTGATGATTGGGCTGCCCACGTAACCTCTCGAACTCTACTCGCAGCCTCCTCGGCCGCCCTCCCTGCCCGGTTTGCCTACGCGAGGCATAGCGGTAGTGGAAAGAAATACGTTAGAGGTCCAACTTACAACACACTCTAAGGCACGATCTCGAGTGAGAAGAATGGAAACCAATCCTAAATATCCTATAGCCTCACGATTATTGGCGTGCGCACAACACACCGATAATCAAGACTTTCATCGATACGGTCAGACACTTTCCGAGGACTAATCGCTTCGATACCACTTTTGTCACGACCAACCGGCCCGTGATCGTGTCTTACCCCGCACCCTAGTGATACAACATCGAGTAATCACGAACATAACACAACAACATGAAATAACAAGAAGTGTACAACGATTATCTTAGAAAACTTGCCTTCTAGCATAAATATATAAATCAACTTAAAACCGAACAGTTACATCCTTTTACAACCCCGCCCACAACAAGATTACATGCACTTCAAGAATGATACGACAACAATGGCGGACGGGGCCCCGCCATACCACGAATGTAAGTACCTACAACGATAGGGGACTATACCATCGATAAGCCTCGGAGAAACGGAGCTTCCTAAAAGCTGAATCGTGACCAAGAGCGAGGATCAACGATCGCGTACCTTTACTCGCATGATTTAACGCACTTCGGCGAGGTCGATAACAGTACCAAGTATGTGAAATCAAAATATCAGAATGAAATCATAGCTATATAAAACAGAGACATGTATGATAAACAAACTACGATTCACAATAAATAAGCGATGTCAAGTCGTGACTCACGCCTCAAAGTCATCACTAAATATAACTATGGGTCTCACGCCACAACATCAATCATGCCCGTGGAATACCTTCCTCACCGCCATGCCATGATATAAAAGCACGAAGGAATACACATGAACACCGGTCCCACTGTGTCCAAATAAAACAAGACAGCAGGCACGAAGGCATAGCCGACTACTAACACCTACAGACTAACAAGGTCATAAAGCGTATCATGATATGCTCTGCATCAGTCACATGATCAAAGCCGGTCACTGCCCGCAATATCAAATGTGCGCGTCTAGCCCCGAACTCTCCGCACTCGCATAGGCCAACCTCATAGGCCCGCATGAGGTATAACCCCGCATCGAGGGTAGCTACTCCCGATCCGCTCGACTCGCATCGCATGGCCACATGCACCGCATGACCATAAAGGCCGCACACTAACTCGAACTCGTAGCTCGCATAGGTCCTCGGACCCGCATGAGGTATTCTCGAATCACGGTCCTGCATCACCGAAGTCTACCCCGCGTCGGAGGTAGCTTAACCTCCTAAACAAGTCGAGGCGAGTGGTATAATACCAACATAACTACGATCATTTAAACAACTTTAAGCGCAATCGAGGAAAACCCTTTACACAAAACATCACAAGATACTAACACACGTAGCATCCTAGCATGTTTACTTATCAAATCAACAAGAAAGTATTACAAGGCTATCACAAACCAACACATTCAAGTTATACACACAAGGTACTTTCTACTATATGATTAACAAGATCGGGTATCTATCCCCAAAGTACTTCATACATTATCTTTTTAAAAGATCCGTTCCTTTCACGGAAGTCACATAATACCCGTAGTATAAAATAGAGTGACTATCTTTTAAAGTAAACCAAAACACTTCCCTTTGTAAAATCAAGTAACAACATTATTTTCCAAACGTTCAAGTTTGCCTAATTTCAAATGTTCACGCTCTTATTTTAGAAAGGTTTCAGAGTTCATAGTTTTATTCATTTAAGAATATAATTCTCTTTTAAACAATCTGGGAGACATATGCCTTATATGTGAGTAGGTTATTCTTGCTCATAATCAATCTTATTAAGCAGCCATGATCTAGGAAATGTAATATCATTTTGTCTCATCTTAGCTTCTATGCAGATGGAGGTTTCTACTGGTTTTAATAATACTTCATTAATCAAAACATTTCCCTTTATTAACGCTGCAGTGGTTTGTCGATACTCATTCGATTCAAATCAAGAAAACATTATTTCTTTTAAAACCAAGTACTCATTACTCACGAATGAGGTTTCACACAAAATTCATTTTAATTCAATTGAGTCAAGTCTCTTATCTTTTAAGATCAAGTCTCTTAACTTTTAAAATTAATAAACCATTCTTTTTATCTTTCTTAAGTCGTTATACCTAACTTCCCATAAAGCTAGTATAACTCTTAAGCTTTTAAATTTTTTAAAACCAAGTGTTACTCTTCTTTCAAAAAGGTTACTTAATTCTTTTGAAATACTTCACGATTCTTATTATTCAGGCTTAAGTCAAAAGACATTGCCGTAGTTATTATTCAGGCTTAAGTCCGAAGACATTGCCGTAATTATTATTCAGTTAACACACGTACGTCTACCGTACTATATATATACTCATTTAAAATATCATGCTCAAGAGGATAAGAAGAATCACATACCTCGTGACGATTTATCGACTATTAGCAAAACGCTCCACGACTATAACCCGGCTAGCCTTGTCCACCTTTCAAGTAGCACATGCTACTCACAGAACATTCAACCTATAAAGGTTATACAGTCTATCAAAGTCTAGACTACTCGGTAGAATAAATCTAGATACAAGATTCTACGGAAATTTGGCTTCCCTACCCACAACTTCACAAGTTCATCTGAATACACCCATGTAAATCTGATTAAATTCCTTCTTATATACTTTCCTTGTATATACTTATACTTATTCTTATACTTCAATAGTATGCAAACTCTAATTACAAAAGGGAGACAAGATAATTACCTCGATAAGCCCATAATTATCCAAGTTAAATGTCGATCCTGAGCAACGCTTAGCTCCTACTCCGGGTGCTCCAACCCGCCCAAACAACCCCAGAAGTTCTACGCAACTTCTTCCTAACACTCCAACCAACTATGGAGAGATTTTCCTTAGGGTTTCGCTTTTGTGACAAGGAAGTATAATAGTATTTACGGCTTTTCAGATAAGTGTAACCTTGAAATACTACAAGGTATATGGGCCAAGGTATTTTGGTATAGTAACAATACTTTGAGAGTATTTCTACCAAGAGTGGGGTGTATTTTACGAAAACAACAAGGCAAGTGGTACCCACTGGCCAAGTGCCACTGTGAGTGGGTGTACCCGCCGCGGCCTCAAAGGGGGAGGTGCTCTCGGCTAAAGCCTCACAAGGGGAGTGGGGACGAGAACACTACAAGAGAGGGAGGAATTTCAAGACTTGGAGATTTGTAGATGGATGAAGAAGTCTTCAAAGTGGGTATTTATAGGAGAATCAAAGGCCAAGATCACGCCAAGTAGGCAGTGTAGGGTGTGGATTTGGACAAGTGTGTGGGTCCCACCTTATCCATCTAACACAAAATATCCTACCAACTACACTCTCCATTTCGCCCAATACCGCCCCACACGCCCACTGGAGCAGGTGCCAAGTCGCCTCTCGTTGGTCCAAAATGTTTCGCCTTCTGAAAAATCCGCAAAAATTAAAAATGACATAGCCGAATTTTCCTTCGCAAGTCATGGTAAAACGCTTGCGTTTAAAAACGACTCTAACCGTGTCAGGCACAAAATATTTCGGCCAAGCCTACTTTAAAGCCCAAACTTTTCTACGTACGTCCTCACGTACATACTCTGGAAATACGGGGTATAACAGATGTTGTGTACAAAGTATCAACTTGCTTATTGGTTGTGTCAAGTCGGGTAAGTAGGTGAAATATGAATATGACTTGGTCAGCGGGTTAAATTGATGGGTATCGATAGTAAAGTCTATGTGCCCTTACATGTATTGAAGTGTACTTGACTGTGATTGACCCTTATGTAAACTGAATGATTTATTTGATTTATGAATTCGTACGTGATTAAGGTGATTATGTGACTTTTTGAATTGCCTAGAATATGACCTATTTGAGAGTCAACTTGATGTTTATATTTGTTACGTAGCTTCCGTTGTTGTCAATCTATGATGCCTACGGGAATACATTCTGTACTCATGCTACGCTTGTTGCATCTTTTATGTGGATGTATGTACTTGTCTATTCAGGTCGCAGCTTGGAGCACGATAAGGTTAAGGGATACCGTTCATTCTTGGTAGCCTTGATCTTCATCCAGTCAGGTCGCCGATATTCATTCAAGACGTAGCTATTAATTCTTTCCGCACTTTGTATCTTAGAGTTCTTGTACGAGTAATATCAGGTTCTACATAGTAAACAATTATATTTTGTGATGATGTAATCATCAAATGAGTTTGTTTTATACTTATAAACGTATTTCTTCTACTTCCGCATTTAAATTCATGTATTTCTATGGCTAATGATAGTGGTTCTCCTACGGGTTAGTGTAGGTTCCCTCACGACACAAATGTGATTTATCACCCACTACCTACTTATATTTTAAAGTCCTATTTTATCATTTACCTTAATTTTATTAATATATATATATATAAACTAATTTGTAATTAAGGAATAAGGATATTTTAGCAATCTTATATATTATTATACAGTAACATACAATCAAATCAATAAATAAAAATATTATTAAACCACAAAAAATTACATTTTATTTAAGCATTATATTTATTAATACAGTACACTATCAAGGCCGCTCAAGTGGCCAAGTACCACAGACAAGGCCCTCACACGAGGCCTCCGCTCAAAATTTTCATTTTTCTTTTATGAGTTTCAAATATTAAGATATCTATTTAAAATGTCTTCAATCTTCTCAACGAGATTGGTAGCCTAGCAGTTAAGGGTTCCCTTCAAAACCCATTCTCTAGTGAGAGGTCGCGTGTTCTAATACAATGAGCATCGAAAGTGTTTTTTTTTAAAAACACAAAAAACAAACTTGGGCTCAAGTTTTAAGTACCCAACCAGTGGACCCGACGGTCCACCTCCCTATTTAAATAAAAAAATAATTCATTATAGAAACACCACCAGACCCTCCCTCTTTAAATAAAAAAACACTCCATTGGGTTTCCAATCCCCAATAAGGCTCGACGGTCACCCAACTCTTTAAACAAAAAAAGCAGGCCCCTTTTGTTTTAAAAATACCACAAATACAATCCAAAAAAAAGTTACTCATTAATTATTGTAGAAATCTCAAGTCTCAACTTTCAAGTAAAGATCTTTTTGATAAGTTATTGTAATTTAATTGAAAATACTGAATTGAATATAGTGTTTACTATACATTTATTTGATGTTTTGATCAATAATTTTTTTAATCTTAATTAATTTTAATTTTTTATGTAAATAAAAAAGGTATGTTTGTGCCATCGAACCCTTAAGATAATGCACGTACACTATAATACCGTGAGCCATATACATATTATGAAACCATGGGTAACAACCATCCAAACAACACGGGAAAGAAAAAAGAAATCCTTTCTCTTCGTTTAGGACTAGAGAGGTCCTTTTGCTTCTTTTTCCATCTGTGCAGTGGTCATGAAGGGACGAAAACGCCGCCACGCCCCTTATCCAACACCACTATCGGACGATTCTCGCCGCCGTTTTCCACCACCCGAAGCCCAATCCCAAGCCCGTATTCACCCGTCAGTCTTCATAGATGACCGTGAAGCGGCTCAGGAACGCGAGATTGAAACCCTGCTCCTGGACAACCACCGTCTCGCGGCCGCGCATGTAGCTCTTAAGCAGGACCTCACCGCCGTCCAGCAGGAGCTCCGGCTTCTCTCTTCTACAGCCGCAAACGTCAAGGCCGAAAGGGATGCTGAAGTGCGTAAGGTTTACGAGAAGGCACGGAAAAAGGAGTCCGATGTCCGTATAGTCGATGAGGTTAGTATAGAGATGGCTCGGGTTAGGACCGATATTCAGAACCTAAATGCGGACCGCAAAGAGCTCACTGCCAAATTGCAAAAGATGGAAGATGATCTCGTCAAGGTTCGTTCGGAGTTGCAGCAGTTTCCCGTAATCAAAGCTGAAATTGAGGCCATGCATAAGGAAGTTCAACGAGGAAGGTAACCCACTACTACCTGTTCCACTGTATGATGTCATGTTTTCTTTTTTGACGACAAATGAACTCATAATAAATCGCACGGTATAAAGAAAAAGAAAGATGAACACAAGCACTTAAGCCAAGATTAGTTTGCCTGACGGAGCAAACTTACACATTAAATTCAAGCAATATCCTTCGTATTCATTGTGATCATTTTTCTAGTGTCCAATTGGAGTTCCCTATGTGAACAAGTTTAATTTAACTTCTTATAATGCTGGTGACTGGACAGCTTGTGCTAGACCTGCTACCTTCCACCTGCAAAACTACGGGGTACTTCTCCTCACCAAGGCTTAGGAGAAAAATCACCTAGCTTTTTTGTCTTTTGGAATTTGAACCCTGGTCTTTGCGGTCTGCACAAACTTTACCGGTTACTTCATGACTCCCCTTCAAGATATGCCTCGATGCAATATGCAAAATAGTTTCAATTTTCAATAACGATAATTTAAGTAACTTTGATAGCCAAAAAAAAGCTCATTTATCTGTATTTTATGCAAATGCTTACAATGGGATAATTGGGTGCTATTGAAACTAAAAGATAGCAAGGTAACAAAAAGTAGAAGGATGGAAATTTTGAAGATAATATGGATGCAGAAACAAATTTTAAATGAGATACGCTGCTAATATATAGTCATCTATTCATGTATGTCTTTTTGGCTGCCATATTGAGATGTCCAAGAGTGTGCTGATGTTTTATCTAGATGACCAATCATCATCACATATTTTCGTGTTGTATTCCTTTTCCGTAAACATGTTTGCACAAGCTTTTTGTGGTTTTATAAGACTATCCCCACTACACTACCTTCACCTTTGCTTAACTGTGTGAAATGAAATAATAAAGCTTTAAGAAAGACAAACAATGAGAACGGGTAACACGTTTTCACTTTTAGGATTTTGTTTCTCATTTATAGGTTCACGTCTATGTTTAAGGTCAAGATAATCATCAGGGATTTTAAAATGTACATTACATCGGAGCTACTCACCTTCCCTTTTGTATGTGTTGGATAGTCTTTGCCTAGAGCACTTGTTCTACTTGTAGTCGATCCAGTTGTGATAAAAACTGGTAACAATTATCTATTTCTTTCTGAAAAAAGAAAAGATGATCATGTTGCATTTAAAAGAGAGAATATTTCAGACCTGATTTCACTAATGGAAACAACACCTGCCTGAAACTGGACTCTTAATACCAAATAGATTAGCAACACTAGATGCAAGGTAAAACATCAGTAAATCAATGCGACATCCTAAGAATTACTCCCTTTGTCTCAAAGATTGTCCTACTTTCCTTATTAGTTTGTCCCAAACAGTGTTATCAGAGGCGCCGTCGCTTTAAACGAGAAGCAAGGCGCAGCACAGGCATAGAGATTTTCTGCCATGAAGCGCGACCATGGTGAAAAAGCGTACGCTTCTGGGTGAGAAGCGAGAAGTCGACAGAGGCGAGAAAAACGATCTAGTTTTTTTTTTAAAAAAATTGTAAAAATATACATAGCTGAGTTGCAACCTATCGAGTTCGACTGCTGTGACTTCTTTTCCTCTGCTCTTAGACTGCTGCGACTTCTTGAAGGTCTTCTTCTCTTCCTCTTGTTCTCTTCTTCCTTTTTTCTATTTTTTCTCCTCTTCTTTACTCGGTTTGCGCTGCTGCTACTAGACTGCACTGCTGGGCTGGGTTACTCTTTTTCTCTTCTTCTTTTCTATTTTTTCAGTTCTTTGACTTGCAGCAATTACTTTCTATGTTCTGTAATTTCTTTTAGTGTTCTGCTTTGTATTTTTGTCTCTATCTGCAAATTTTTTTCTCTGTTTTGTAATTGTTTTCTCTGTTCTGCTTTTTTGTTTGTTGTGATTTTAGTATCTATTATTTACTTTTAATTTAAGAATTGAAAGATTTACTTAATATGTTATTTTTATTGAGTTTTTGGTTGTTTATCTATGCAAAATTAATATTTTTTATTTTTGTATTGAAGTGCGCTTTAGTTGAAAAAAAAGCACGCTTCGGTGAAAGCGAGCCCTCGTCTCTTTTTTCCGCTTCTCGCTCTCCAAAAACTGGTCCAAAAAAGATTGACACTTTTCTATATTTAGAAACAATTTAACTTTTATGAGATGATTTACAGTCACAAATATCTAAGGCTTGTTTTGGATCATACATTTCAAAAGTCTTTATTTCTTAATCTCCGTGCCAAGTCAAACTAAGACAGTATTTTTAGGACGGAGGGAGTATAGTTTATCATGATATAAGAAGCCCTGTATTAGTGTATTGAGAGACATGTGAGGAGATGCTGCATTTACAAATTTTTGGTAGTAAGGAAAACAACACATGCCATTGCAATTAATGATGAAATGTGTTAGAGGAATTACACTTAATACATTTTGGTTATCAAAAAACGTAATGACGAGATGTGGTCAATTGGACATCTTTGTTTGCTGTGGAAGTCATAGTTATTTGGGATGACAAACAGTGCAGGGCGGGGCGGTTGCGGGAAAAACCCACCTAAACCCCCGAAGACTTCAACGCGCCCTGCCCCTCCCCGCATAGCTTAATTTTCTGTTTTCAACCCGCATAAACCCACCCCGCACCACCCTGCATAATTTTTTTTTAAATCCTCAAATCCTAGACGCCTCACTAGTAAGTGTTTAACCAAAAAAATTAAATTTTATTAATTGCTTAATATTTTTGTTTAAACACAAAAGTTAACATGTTAGCCTAGCATTATAAAGCAACTGAAGATCTTGAAGCAATTTAAATTTCACCACTTGAATTCCAAGAAGTTAATTCTTGCATTCAATTTTCACCCACCTAAACTTCAAGTGCATCTTTCATTTTCATTTTTCTATAGTCAAATTTTGCAGTATACAAGCATAGACAGAATAATCTGAAGTAAGATGAACTCGAATTCATGTGATGACCTTAAAGAAAATATTTATAGAACTGGCTCATTTAATAATACATCATGTTATTATACAGACAAGATATGCATGCATTTTGCACTTAATTAGACTCTATTCTAAATTAAATTGTATATTAAACTAGCTCATTTATAAATGCATTTTATGTCTAGCTAGTATTTGCAATATACAAGCAATTCCAAAATGTGAAGGAATGAAACCAGCAACCTGCCTCGCTCCGCCCGCACTCACATAAAGCCAGCCGCCGCGCCCCGCATAAGGCAAAACCCGCCCCGTCCCGTTGCCATCTATAATAGTTTTATCCAAATTGAAACTGTTAACCTACTCAAACTCTAGGATATATCACTTCACCTTCTCCAATATAATGTGGTAACCCTACTTATCCCAGATGTGGTTAAAGGTCCTTCACATTTGTTTATGAACTAGTTTCTA
Organism: Przewalskia tangutica; assembly: GCA_029844215.1. Classification (NCBI taxonomy): domain Eukaryota; kingdom Viridiplantae; phylum Streptophyta; class Magnoliopsida; order Solanales; family Solanaceae; genus Przewalskia; species Przewalskia tangutica. Next base: position 40,228,204 of record CM056732.1, on the reverse strand, counting down.
GATACGTGCCTTGCACGGATATCCCATGCTAATCAGTACAAATATTTTAAAACTATATAGCTAATATCGTTTGATATTTATTATCATCATAAAGCACTAATATACATAAACTTATTTTTGAATGAATGTGAGGAATATCCTTATCCAGATTTTTTTCTTGGTATTTTAACAACACATAGTTCTATAGGGTGGTGGTTAGACCGATTATGTCATGTGGGCGAGTGTCGCTACCAGCCTTCTCGCACATCCAAAAGATGAAAGTTGCGGAGATGCGAATGCTAAGATGGATGTGTAGGCATACAAGGAGGGATATGATTAGAAATGATGATATCGGGATAGAGTGGGAGTGACCTCGATGGAGGATAAGATGCGGAAAGTGAGGTTGAGATGGTTCGGGCATGTGCAGAGGAGAGACAAATGTCCCAGTGCGGAGGTGTGAGAGGTTGGCTATGGACGGGTTCAAGAGGGGTAGATGTAGGCCGAAGAAGTATTGGGGAGAGGTGATTAGACGGGATATGACGCAGGTGCAACTTACTGACGACATGACTTTAGATAGGGGGTTGTGGAGGACACGGATTAGGGTAGAAGGGTAGTAGGTAGTAGAGCGTAGTTCTACTTACGCTTACAAACTGGTAGTTGTAGTGCTATTATTGTAGGTATGCTTAGCCTATCATACTAGAAGACGCAATATTGCTTTATAGTGTCTTGTCGTTTGATTTCTGCTGTTGTGTTATTTAGTGTACTTTGTTTATCTTATTTACCTGCGTTAGTTGCTGTTTATTATTTTTTCAGAATGTGCTATCATGGTTTATTCGCTCTTGTTATGATCATTTTCATACTGCTTTAAACTTCTTGTCCGGGTATGACCGTTTATCGTGCTTTAATTGTGTTTGTGCTTCGTCTTGAGCCGAGGGTCTTTCGGAAACAACCGCTCTACCTACCAAGGTAAGGTCTGCCTACACTCTACCCTCCCCAGACCCCACGTTGTGGGAATATGAGCAAAGTTGGCTATGGTTGTAAATACTTCATGTTTCTGCCTTGTCGTTAAGAAACTGTAGCCTCCTTTTTACAATTTCATACATATCAAAAAGTTGTCGAATAAAAATAGTATTTCGTAGAAATTGTACAGAAACTCATTGACCTATGTCTTTGTATATCATTGTCAAGTTTATGGTGTCTGCAGAGAAGCAGCAGTAGTCAATTATGATGGAAATAGTGATCAATATTGAATTAAAAAGTAATCAACGTATATGAATTATAGTTGTACATATAGGAACCCTTTGGCTGATTCAAAACTGAGTTCTTCCATCTATGAATTTGGCAAATTATAGTTAAATTGTGTAAATATAAATGTATTATAAAATATAACATGATAATCGCATGTTAATTGTTGGTTATTTGTATTTCAGTACTCTATGAAAAATGTAACTCTTTATTAAATCAAAGGAAATAATATCTCTATTCTCCAAATTTAATATTTAACAATAAAAAAAGAATGTAAAAAGAAAATAATAAAAGGCGTTTTAACAATAAGAACTTTACAAGAGATTCCAAGTGGCAAATGATCAACAAGATACCCAATATTTACCTTTAAACAACTACATACTTACAAAGAGGTTTATCCTTATGTTTTATGTATATCACTACTTGATTTATGAACATTAAATTTCATCAGACCCTTGTGGTCTGGACCTTCCCTGGACCCCGCGCATAGCAGGAGCTTAGTGTACTGGGCTGCCCTAAATTTCATGAAATAAGAAAGCAACAATAACAAATGCGAAATCAGAAACGCGAAGTAGCCTTGTTTCCAGTTTCTTTTTTGGGAAAATGAGCCTTGTATCCAGTTTCTTATCAGGGATTTTTTTTATAAATGACACTATTTCATATTGCTCCCTCCGTCCCATTTTAAGTTTCTTACTTTCTTTTTTGGTCTCCTTTTTGGACTGTCGCAAAAAGAGTGTCTCTTTCCACATTTAGTAAGTTGACAATTCAAAGATAATACATGACAAGTTTATAACCACAAGATTAAAGGACTTTTTAGTACATTATACACAACTTTAATTTAAGATCACAAGATTCAAAAATCTCCCTTTATCTTAAACTCCATGCCTAGTCAAACTAAGACACTTAAATTGGGACGGATGGAGTAAATAACAGTAGAAAGTAATGCTTAGTAAAAATTTGCATAAATAAAAATATACAATTTCATGAACACTAGTAGGAAATAATAAAAGAGAAATGAACTCACCAGTTAAATCTATAGCTTTCATCTACTGTTTCTTCTTGTAATGTTGATGGTTATATATATTACTGATATACCGTTACATTATGGGTAAGCTGGTCATTGATGGAGAAGTTACTTTGCTATCTGATAATTATTTTCAGCATATATAATAATTTATTATCAATTAAATTTGGTAACTGAGTAACTGACAGCTTTATTCTTAACGGATGAGCAAATTTGTGCTGATGAGAAGATATGCAGACAAGGAAAACTAATTTTTTTACTAAACACATGTGCCTCTTTAACTTGTAAAATGGGTAGGAGGTTCAAAGGTTGTGAAAACATATTTTTTTCAATGAAGACATTCATTGTAGCAATAATTTACCATTTAATAGGATTCTACCTAACCACGTTCCATATTAATAATATTTAACATATAGATATAAGAGGTAATCTTTAATGGTAAAGGGTAAAAGGGTTAATCAACATTGTATGGACAATTTGGTCTTTTAACTTTGCGCTTCTGACTTATATAATAATATGATATGATGAGCAAAACTTGTTGTTCCCTTTTTTAGTATATGATGGATATCACTTTAGCTTTTCCAATGTCATGTGTTAACCCTACTCTAGTTTAGATGTGGTTACAGGTTCATCGTGTTTGTTTGTTAATGAGCAGTTAAAATATCTCTCTATCTATGAAGTGGGAGGAGAACTATGAGGTCTCATATTCAGCTCCCTGTGGTGGCAAAAAACACTACGTGATTCTTCCCATTTGCCTAAGCCTTGGTGGGCAGAGTTTCTCAGTACCTATGTTGGTGGGAGGTAGCAGGTACCCGGTGAAATAGTTGCTCTGCGCACAACTTAGCCCGGACACCACCATCACAAATGATAGAAAAATAAAAAAAAATGTCTATCATCCGTTAAAGTCGCATTTCTATGATTTTAATGGACATTGCAATGGAAAAGTCGATTATAAGTATAGTAGCTTTGCTGTGACATGAGCCCCCTTTATAGTTTATATTGCCATTTGGTCATTCTGCATCACATGTCTGCATTTGTTCCTGTATTGCTGTTTCTCAGGCTCTCATACTCTTGGTGATATTTGAAGATTTTTTTTTTACTGGTGTGTATATGAACAGGGCTGCTATTGACTATGAAAAAAAGATGCATGCCAGCAACCTTGAATATAGTCAAGCAATGGAGAAACATAAAATTACTGTGACTTCTGAAATTGAAAAACTACATGCTGAGCTTGCAAATGCAGAGAAGAGGGCAAGGGCAGCAGCTGCTGCAGCGGCTCCAAGTAATTCAAACCTCCAGTTTGCTGCAGCAACTCCAAGTAATTCAAAGTTTCAAACTCTAGTTTGCTGTTCCTGCAGAGTTATCATTATTAACTACTACATAGTACACTCAACTAATTAAATAGAAATTTTGATTTATCCTTCCAGGTTTTACATATTCTGCCAATTATGGAAATCCTGAAACAGGATATGGAGGGAATCTGTACCCTGCTCCTTATGCTGTACATCAGGTTTGTAATTACATCTCTCTGACATTCTCAAATTGTTTCATCTCCTAGTGACTTTTGGTTTGATAGTTTCTGTAGCATTTTGCATAAAGTAATTTCTATTTGGGTGGCAGCAATGAGATGTCTATTAAGTTGTTTTTTTTTTGCCTGTTGTTGATCCATCATTCTTCTCGTTCAGTGCTTCAGACAATTTAAATCCCTCTGCCATTTAAGTTTCCTCTGTCCGCTGCCTGTCAATGAGCTAAATTAGCATAGGCAGAATAGGTGAATTTCCTACTTGTTCACTTCAAAACTGTATGTTTTTTCCATCCAGATTCAATAATTTCCTTCTTACTCATTTTCTGTTGGGATGTCAGGACAATGATAGGCTATCTTTTATGCTTCTTGGTACATTGAAGATATTTTCTTGGGGAATACTGGGAATTGTTTTTGTTCTAACACCATAACACACATTCGAGAATTTCTTTTATCATTAAAAAGAAACAGCTCTCAGAAATTCTTTACATATTGCTAGCTAGGACTATTGTTTCCATCGTCATTTTCTGTCTTCTTTTTCCCTTTTCTTCACTTACTAGTTTACATCAGGAAATTAGACCATCCTTTGTCCACAAATATTTAGGAAATTAGATCATCATAAATGATTTTATGTGAGAATTTCATAATAGTCTTTCATCCCAGTGTCTTATTCAGATTGAATGATTGACTCATGATAGTTGCTTTTGGAAAAAGAAGATGGCATTGCCTGTTCAAATCATACCCTGGGACTTCTATGCTTATAATGATATCATGCTTATCTTTGGCCCTCAGGAGAAGCAAAAATTTGTAGGGAGTTTCATATTTAAAAGGCTACAAAACTGAACTATTATTTAGTTTGTTCCACCTGTTTTGATCAATGACACTTCCTTTGCTAACCTACAAAGAGGACAGAGTAGGAGCACATGCTAGTTGCCATCTATTGTAACTTAACTGGTATCCAAACTTTAAATGAGCTATAATACAACTGCCCTATTTGCAATGTTTCAGGTTCAGGGCAGTGCTGATGCAAGCACCCAATATGTTCCTGGAGCCATGTCTTATGGTTCACATGGTCCTTACGACATGTCCAAACCCTATGTATATCACGCGGTATGAAAAGAGGGGTCGTGATGATATCATCTACGTCCGTACCGCTCCTCGTGGAGTAGATCGCTGATAGGTATGCAATCGAAGAATCTGGATCTGCGAGAAAATGGAATAATCGAGAATCTCGAGTAACTGGCCAAGCCGCTAAAGTCGCTAAAGTAGTGATAAATCGAATGCAATCTCTGATGTCAATGACACGAAAAAGGGATATATACAATGAATGGAATATACTGCTAGAGTATTTGAAAGCATCTGCAAAGCCAACAACGGGCACAGTCGATCGTAGATCCCACATGATGCTTGGAAGTGTCTATTCTACCAAACCACGGGACGCTGCCGTAGATCGAGCCCTGGAAGTCCTCTCCTCGTGGCTCCCTGCGTTGATATTCGAGGAAGTAGCTCTCGACACGAGGGATATACAAGAAAGACCTGCTCTAATTTGTGGTTCAAAACTGAAAAGCTTCGGCTGGATCACAAGCAGATGTAAATGTGTCAAACTTGCGAATTTTTTAGATTTCACGAGAAAAGTGGTTTCTTGACGAAGCACAGGTCAAATGATTATTCTTGGTGCATGTATGCTAATCAGGCTTCAACATTCGTCTAGAGTGTAGGCTCAGAATTCAGATAACGACAGTTCTGGTTCTTTCTGCAAATCTCTTTGCCTTATTCCGGCTAGTAAATTTGCGAGATGTGGGATATAAACCTATTTAGTCCTTTATGTTAATTTCGTCATGATTTTAGAGACCTAAATAGCAAATTTAGAATTAACTAGAACCTGTAAAGCATATTTATCAATATTTTTCAAAATTTTCAGTTTTAGCAGCAAATCACACCTTATTTTACCGCTACTGAGCAAAACACCAAATAAGTTCGAAGACCGGAGATGGGAAATAATGAAATGATCATGCAAAAAGCGTTCTTAGAAATTTGTTTTCCATTACACCGGAATAGGGCAAGTGGAGGGGAAAGGGTGGCGGAAAGTGTAGGCAAAATACGAAGTTCACCCCTGATTTTGAGGTAAATTCCCGTGCCACCTCTGTAATGATTAGGTTTGTTCGGTAGTATGTATAAGAATAGTGTTGAATAAGGTGTATTAGTAATGCTGACATTAGTTGTGCAGAGATTATTTCTTATGCACGGTTTGATTTGGTGTATTAAAGCTTTGCATAATTTCTAAAAGAATTGTTTGTTTACCAACAATATATTTATTGTAGCAGTGTACAATTTACATTTTCCTCATACTCCAAAACAATATATATGTCTCCTTTGCCATATCCTTCTCCGCAGCGCTGGTAGACCTCTTCCGTCCTTTCCACTGATTTACAAATTCCACTACAGCTCCAATCGAATGATGCAGCACAAGTGTTCCCAGCTTGGGCCTGCTGCTCGCAGTCTTCCAGTTAAGAGGGCAAATAACCCAGTCACAAAAATGAATGCAATAATGCACCCTCAATGGCACTTATGCGTAAACTTAGGAGGGGCAGTTGCACGAAAGACCTCCAAACTATGCTCGAGCAACAGTGCAAACTCATATCATAAGACAAACAAGATATGAACATGGTCTGGAAGCCTAACTAATGAAGCATCTGCTTACTGCCTCCGATTGAGAGGCAATTGAGTCTTTAACCATATTTATGTATTGTATTAAAAATTCTTGCATTGCTAATGCACATAAGGATGTCTTCGGCCCGATCCCCCAAAAAAAATGGTCAGTGTCGGGGTTCGGACTCGGGACGCGGCGTGTGATCGTCCCACTCGTCCCGATTCTGCTTCCTATCCCGACTCGCTGACCCGATCGAGCCGCCTCGCCCCCGCAAAACGGCCAAATTTCAATTTTGGTCGTTGTGCAACGGTTATAATGACAATTTTTGCCCCCCCCCCCAATAAACCCCTCTTTTCCCTTAATATTTATTTTTAACCCTTAAGTTAATATATTTATAATTTAACCCTATTTCTCAACTTTAAATACCTCATTTTTCTCTTCATTTTTCTCCCAAATCTTCCTAACATCTCTTAATCTCTCAATTTATCTCTACAATTCTACATTACCTACTAAATATTATATTTTTTGCTAATTTATATCAAAGGTCAAAAATTGGGAGTGAAGTTGACAATTAGCTCTAGGATCATCCATCGAGCAAAGTTTTAATTTTCAACCTCGATTACACGTCGATGTTACGTCGGCTTTTGGTACCATCGTTCCTTCCTTAAATTGTTATTGTTAATTAATTTTAATTATCACACTTAATTTCATTTACTTTAATTATTTATTTGTATAATTAAAATGAAAGGATTGAAACGTATGATTACGGGTAAGGGTAAGGATGCTTCTTCTAATAGGGGTAACAAGGGTAAGGATACTTCTTCTAGTAATCATATTCCTAGTCCGTATGATTTGATTGACTACACTCATATTGATGAAACTGCTTTTTTTTTTAATGATATATCATTAGATGATGAGATAGATGGACCAAACTTTAATTTAGACGATAATATAGATGACACACCCACTAGTGCACCTCAACCTCAGACTCAGACTGAGTCTCAACATCAAACTAAAACTGGAATGTCTCATATTCCTCTTAGTATGAGTCGAGGCCCCACACAACGAAAATTAAAATCACATGCATGATATTTTTTTGATAAGGACCAAGAGAATCAACTAGCTAGATGTAAAATTTATAAAAAATGTTTATAGATTTAAAATCAGAAAATGTCAGGATGGGACGGAAGGTTTATTGAGACATGTACAAGGCGAACACACAACTAGGTGCAATCAATACCAGGCTAAAAATTGAGTGTGCCAATGTCATCTGAGTCGGGACAAGGTTCACATAGTGTCCCCGATCAAGTACAGGGTCAAATTAACCTGACGACGGGGGAAATTTTTGGTCCTAAATATGTAAAAATATAGGGAAAATATGGCAAAATTAATTGTGGTGGAGGGTTTGCCTTTTTCATTTCCTTTCTCTCCTCGTTTTTATTCATTACATTCGAGAAACATATAATCCTGCTTTTAATGGTTTTCCTAGATCGATTGTTAGAAGGGATGTTTTTAAATTTGCAAGTGAATATCAATAATATTTATGTTATGCACTGTATTATTTTAATGGCAAAGTGGCTATCACTTCTGACATAGGTCGACATTACTATGAATGATTATTTAACGGTAACATGTCATTGGATAGATCAAAATTGGTTTATGCAAAAATGTATTTTAGCATATAGATATATAGATGATAGGCACACTGAAAGTTTTATTGCAGAAACTATTAATGAAATTTATGAATATTATGGAATAACTGATAAAATTATGACTATTACATTAGATAATGCTAGTTCTAATGATTATGTTATAAGACTCTTAAAACTTAGATTAATTCCATCTTTTCCTGATCATTTTCATATAAGATGTGTGCCATATTTATAACTTAGTTGTAAAGGATGACCTAAATCTTTTTGAAAACATTCTTTATAAAATATAATTTGCTTTTAACTTTATTTTTAAAGGTAAAAAAATACAAAAACGCAAAGAGTATAAAAAAATATGTCATGATTGTGGATTACCTTATAGAAAAATTCCAGAAGAAGTTTCGACTAGGTGATATTCTCTGTATGAGCAACTACTTGTTGCTTACGATTATAGACAACCTATAACTTTATTATTTAACGCCCATAATAAAAATTCAAGAGATATGCTTGTAGAAAATATTGGGCAAATTTTTTAGAACTTAATAGATTTTTAGATAAATTTTATCAAGCTACTAAAGAAATTTTCGGTATTTATTATCCTACTATTTAAATATGTTATTTTATATAGATATAATATTTTTGGTACTTAATGAATATATGCAAAAACCAACTTATAAGGCATCTATTCAAAAAATATTTATAAAATTAAAAAAAAGTATTTTTTCCTATTCCCATTATTTATATTATTGGTGTTGTATTAAATCCAACTATTAAAGTAGACGGTTGTAAAACAATGTACAAACGATTTATAATTGTATAGAAGTACTTCCAACGGACCCAACTGAAGAACCAACTCGCACACTAACTAAAGAAGAAGTTACGTCTAGCATACACACGGAATACAAAAAAGTATATACATATTACCAAGAGCAAAGTGTAAATAATCAACCGGTTTCTGTACCATCTTCTACTACTTCGCTACAACCTTATAAAAATATGCAGTTTCTTCTGCTAATATTCAAGGCCTTAAAAATAAAATGTATAGTGGTTCAACTTCTTCACAAGTTAGCGAATTGGATGTTTATATTTTGCAAGGGTGTTGTACCGTACGAATTAATTGCCAATGATGAAGGACAAGAAGACTTGCTGAAATACTGGAGGGAGAATAAGAAGACATTTTCGACACTATCAAAGATGGCCCGAGATGTGTTGAACATTCAAGCGTCATCAACAGCGTCTGAAAGTGTCTTTTCTGTGGGAAAATTTCAAATAGGAGAGTACATACATTCATTTTCTGGAGACACATTGGATATTACAGTTCTATTCAGGGACTGGATTCTAGTGGAGCGTAGAAGGTGCGGTCAACCGAAGATCAACGAAGAAGAAGACTACAACTACAACGAAATCTTGTCCGAGGGAACAGGAAGTGACGTTGAAGAATTTGACAAATAAATTCCAATTCCAACAGAAGATCCTCAAGATATTGTAAGGAAATTCGAAAAAGTATGATTGCATATGTAATTTTTTTTATTACAATTTTACTATGTGATTTGCAACTTTTGAACAACACCACAAAGTTGCAATTTTGAAGAGGTACAAAAATAATCTTGAGATGTTTTTATTACACTATCTTGTTCAATTATTGAAGTGTTTATATATATTATTTTTTAAAATTAAGTAGCCAAAAAATCAAATCTCGACAAGACCCGTCCCGACCCCTCTTCCGGCGGGATGTGGACGGGACGGGACTGGCCCACCGGAATTCGAGTCCCGACCCTCCCCCCTTACCTCCGGGACCCGCCCCGGTTCACCCCGTTGGACAACCCTAGTTATACATAGCATAATTCAAAAAGTCTACCAAACATGTTATTAATAATACACATAGCTAATGTATGCATTATTTAGTACGTTACACATCTAATATTTTCAAAGTGTGTTATAACATCACTTTTACTAGTGACATCAAGGGTGAATTTATGTGTTATTTTTGGAGTATGTGAATTCATGATATTTTCGTAAAATTAAATATTTATGTCACATTTTTTTATTTGATATAATATTACCTGATGTTCATGCTACAAAAGGCTTAATAGTGCATTTGGTTCAAAATTTAGTTATTTATGGAGAGGAACAAGAATGAGTTCCACTTAATGCATTTTTATGCGCTTTATGTAGTAGTGTAACTATGTTATAGAAATCTTAAATTCGCATCCGCGTACGCACAAAAGGGGCTTATGAATATCAAAATTTTGTATCTAAAACTTGATATGAATGCCAGATATGTTCATCTTTTTCATTTTTTCCCATCTTTTCTTAAAAAGTTGCACCCCTATCTCTCTTATCTAACAAAAAACACCTCCGACAAACAAATCTTTGCCAATACAAACCCCAAAAATTTGCTTATATGAGTTTGCTTATAAAGATTTCGCTTATTATAATGGCTAACTACATAACTGAAAGTATATTTATGTCCTAAAGACAATCTATATTAGGACAAATGTACTTTATACACATTCATATTTTTATATTAATGGAGATTAATATTATGGATTTTGCAGTTATTGAATTATTAGTTGATTGTTTATAATATTCTATAAATACATCTCTAGAGGTTATATGGTTATTAATAATGTGAGTGATTAATATTATAACGTAACTCTTAAAATTGTCTCGACTAATGATCATCGAAAATGGGATATCAATGATATATAATACATCGACATGTGGTATGCATCATATCCTTAGGGGATGTAGTATGTCTCACCTTCTACGAGTTATGACAACTCGTGATGGACACATGGATACTTTTTGGAAGTATTGGTATACCTGATGATATCTCGCTTGTTTTCCATGTCTAAAGTATGATCAGCGTGTGGGATATAGAAATCCTTAGACTTGAGGTCGATACGCACCTTTTCTATAGAACAATGTACTTTGATTCTGTCCTAAGCTCAAATGCCTTATAGGTTGAGATACAGCTTGTTTTGGGTACATTGTGAAGTGGATTAAAAGTGGTAGTTGAGCCAAGATTAGGATTCATTCCTCGAATGTATCTTCGAGAGAACACTCATATTCTCATATGGTATTAGGTTAACTAAGTTATCGATCACGATAGACATATCTATGATATGGTCTTGTTGTCAACTAATATAGATGAGATATAATGATCAAGCCATTTGGATAGACACTTGGCAAATCCTAAGCTTGATCGTGTGTCGTGAATGAAAGGATTTTATCTTCCCATATAGAGGTTCAGTTCACAGGTTTCGTGTAACTATACTTCACATATTGAGTTCGTCTTCCGGTGCCATCTAGGAGTTCCGTGTAGACCCTAATATAATTAGTGTCGATATGTGAAGGCCTTGTCACGCCCGAACCCGGGCGTGGATGGTGCCCTACTGGCACCTTCTACCTTAACAACTAAGTAAATCTGCGAAATTAAATAACACCTTTTTTTTTTAAAACCAATCGTGCGTGCAGGGCAAAGCCCGGTGCCATATAATATACATAACAAAAGACACTACACCGCATACGAGTCCAATCCCACATGAATACTGACTTCTAAGAGTTATATCAACTATGACGGGACAAGGCCCGCGTACCCATAATCGTACAAAAGCTCAGATTGAAAGAACTTATACCAAAAGATAAACTCGAATGAAGGAGCTATCCAAAACTCGGCAGGTCCTACACTGCCGATCACCAAGCTGCGCACCTAAACTGCGGCATGACGCGGCCGAAGGAGGTCAAGACGAAGAATGTACCAAGTATGTGAAGCAAGAAATCAGAATGAAATCATAACAGTCTAACAAAACAGGAGACATGTATGATAGCCAACCTACAGTACACAACACATAAGCAGTCATATCAAGTCAGGGACGCATGCCCTCAAGTCATTACTAAAATATAACCATGGGTCTCACACCCATAATATTAATCATGCGGAAATCCTTCCTCACCGCCGATCGTGATATAGTACAACACCAATAGGCATACATGAACACCAAGTCCCACCGGTGGTATAGCGTCTTGGGGTTTACCCTCACTTATACTCTTACCTGGAGAAGGTGGTAAAGCAGGGGGTATAATGTCTTGGGGGTTTACCCATCACTTATACTCTTACCCTGGAGAAGGTGGTATAGCGTCTTGGGGGTTTACCCCTCAATTATACTCTTACCCAATCTCAACCGACCATCAAACAAAACAAGCAGGGGGTATAATGTCTTGGGGTTTACCCTCATTTATACTCTTACCACGGAGAAGGTGGTATAAGCGTCTTGGGGTTTACCTCACTTATACTCTTACCCTATCTCAACCGATCACAAACAAAGCGTAAATCGCGCCTTCTATAAAAAAATCCGAATTTAACCCAAGTACTACAACGACGGAAGCATACGTGGAATCCCATCACCGTTGACGCCCAAGTAACTTTCAACATGACGGCTACCAACCGAGTCGCGGCAACTTAATAAAACATAATACTTGCACTCAAAGGCTATCACCAAAGACACGTAGGCAATTCTCAATTAATCAAGCCAAAGTACTTATCAAGGCGCAAATAGAATAATTCTCATTTAACAAGCCAAAGTACTTATCAAAGCACAAATAGAATAATTCTCAATTAACAAGCCAAAGTACTTATCAAGTATGAATAGAATAATTCTCATTTAACAAACCAAAGTACTTATCAAGGCACAAATAGAATAATTCTCATTTAACAAGCCAAAGTACTTATCAAGGCACAAATAGAATAATTCTCAATTAACAAGCCAAAGTACTTATCAAGGCGCAAATAGAATAATTCTCAATTAACAAGCCAAAGTACTTATCAAGGCGCAAATAGAATAATTCTCATTTAACAAGCCAAAGTACTTATCAAGGCACAAATAGAATAATTCTCAATTAACAAGCCAAGGTAGTTAGCAAGGCTGAATAGAATAATTTCATTTAACAACCCAAAGTACTTATCAAGGCACAAATAGAATAATTCTCAATTAACAAGCCAAAGTACTTATCAAGGCACAAATAGAATAATTCTCAATTAACAAGCCAAAGTACTTATCAAGGCGCAAATAGAATAATTCTCAATTAACAAGCCAAAGTACTTATCAAGGCGCAAATAGAATAATTCTCATTTAACAAGCCAAAGTACTTATCAAGGCACAAATAGAATAATTCTCAATTAACAAGCCAAAGTACTTATCAAGGCGCAAATAGAATAATTCTCATTTAACAAGCCAAAGTACTTATCAAGGCACAAATAGAATAATTCTCAATTAACAAGCCAAAGTACTTATCAAGGCGCAAATAGAATAATTCTCAATTAACAAGCCAAATACTACGTACGTACATTCTTTTCAAAAGACTCCTTTTTATGTAAAAACCCAAGATACTAACACCCGTAGTATCAAGGTGTGTCTATTTTTTCAAAGTAAGTTACTACACTCTTAGAAAACTCATTTCAAAGCTTGAAATCAAGTAACTTCAAATTTTCACAATCTAGGCAACTTATGCCCATTAATCAAAATAGACAACTTCCTTAACCTTCCATAAAGCCGTTATAACCGACTTCCCATAAAGCCGTTATAACCCTTTATGGTTTTAGACATATCCATTCCTTTTATAATCAAGAGACTTATACAATTAAAACCAAGTATCACATACTTACAAATCAAGTTCTCAACTTTCAAAATACTACAAGTCTCTTAATATTTAGAAAAAGTTACTTCTCTTAAATCATGTCACTTCTCCTCTTTAAAACAAGTAAGTAAATCACTCCTTTGACTTCTAAAGTCATTATAATGACCCTTAGGTTTTGGAATTAAGGCACTAGCCAAAAGCTTTGGAAACCACTTCCTTTTCAAGACTACATGTACTTTAAGTAAAATACTTTCACTTTTAAGAATCCAAACTTCACTAAGGAAATGGATTATACAACTTACAATTTAAACATCAAAGTACAATCAAGTACATAGAACAAATTCTATTTTAGGCAATCCAATTACAACCAAGGAATGGATCATTTAAGGAGTAGGACATACTTTCTTTATCTTAAGGAATCATGCTAGAAGGAGATAGTTCACATACCTTTTACTAAATCCACAAGCTAAGCCGAATACGCGTGCGTAGAAGTGTCAACCTATAATGGTCACAACAAGACTATCAACTTCTAGTCTCTAACGAGAATAATACTAAGTATACTGGCCTCTAATTCTACGGAAAATCGGGCAAAGACTTCCTTTGTTTCTACTCACTTTGCCACCTTTTCAAGGCCGAATACAATAACCAACACGCCACATTTAAGGCTCAAAATAACAACCAAACAAAGGGGATTACACGCCTTACAATACGTGTAAAATTCCGCCCACAATTCATAATGCGAAATAGCTCCATAATCTAGCCATTCTCGGCCAACATAAATAATAACACTAAGTCCTTTCCAATCCTTTTCCAATTCCAAGTTCTAAGGTCTAACATGTTATATAGTCATAAACAACTTCAACAACTACAATTTCCTTCTTTTTACAACATGTGACGAATTTACTAATAATCGACTTGAATTGAAATCTTAGGGCTAACATGCTAGTTTTCGGATTAGGGTTCCAATAACCAATATACTTATCCAACTACATAATATATAACTCATGCTTGCTAATATCCATAGCTACAATCAATAAGTAAACTTAATTGCTAAAACGACAAAATTTATACCTTTCCAAGCCCTTAAAATTCCCAAGATTCAAAGTTGCGCCTTAGCAATTCTTAGCTCCTTTACTTATGTTCCAATCCGCTATTTGAAGCCCTTAGAACTCCACTAACTTCTCTTCCATTTCCAAACAAAACCTAGAAAAGCAACTAGGTTTTCACCTTGCGACTAACACGAAAACTCTCTCTTTCCGGGATTTTTCTATTGAGATACATTTACAATACAATCATGAACCTTGGTTTAAAGTCTTGTGGCTAATGGATCAAAACTACAAAATTTTCTTGTTGGAATTGCACTAAAGCCGAGAGCAACTATAGCAACAAGAATGTTGTCTAATTTTTCTAAGTGTTGAAAATGCCAAGTCTTGCTACTAGTGTAGTATTTAAAACACATTGGAGGGCTTAGATTACAACAAATGTGAGGCTTGGATGAGTTTCACTAGGATCAAGCCCATGTGGACAAGTTGACAAGTCAACAATGTCATGCTAGCAAGACTAATCTTCCAAGGTGGTCAATGACCATTTTACCCTCACTAAATTTTGTCCAAGACCACATGTGGGGGGTGCCACGTGTCGCCCTCTCATTCGTCCACAAAATTCCGTAACCCTCGGGGGCCCCACAAAAATGTAAAATTCCTCGGGTGGGCCCCACGTGACCAAATTCGTAAAAAAATAAATTTCCATAATGTTAAAAGTTCCATACTCATCAAATAATGCATTTTGAGAATCCAATTCTCAACAACGAACATTTTTCCTTTCCGACGTTCGGAAGATTTTCCGTCGGAAAAACAATTCTTCCTTTCGTACTAATTTCCAAGTCTTGATTCCTTACGTACATTCTCTTATACATGTCCTGGACTTACGGGGTGTAACATTCTTCCCCCCTTAGAAACATTCGTCCCCGAATGTTCTTAGTCGGTTGCCAAGCTATACAAACTCCGGCATAAACTCTATACTATGCCTATCAATCAAAACATGCACAAGACTAATGATGCCACACATGGCCACCACAACATACGTGAACATAATAATGGACCTTCCGTCCGTGGTCCCTTCTCACAAAACTCGAAGGTTACAGTCTTCCCAAACACGGGATCCTTAGAGGTTCCTTTCTTTCCTTACTTGTCATACTTTCTCGTACTTTCAAACTCATCTAAGTACACGTACAAAATCTCAAATTTTGTTTCTCTTCTCCAATCCTCGAGTTACTATCCAAACTTAGCCATATAGTTACTTACATTCCGTTAAGGCTCTTCTCGACCCTTACGGCTGGTTCGATGGAACACATCCACGAACTCGCATAACGATTAACTAAACTTGGGCTGGCATCGCCGGGACCACTACCACATGCGGGACCATTTCTAACCGACATCACCCCATTCCATACTACCTGGTGACCGAAATGAGTCCACAACCCGACTCATCGTCACTTAACTTCTCATTCTTAGGTGAAATAAATCTCTCTTATCTCAAGGTACTTCTCACCCTATCCTCATATTCACTAGAGGTTCACACATAAGCCAAAGTATTTCCACTGACATCCTTCCCTGTCGGTCTCACACATTCTGGGGTAATTACTACTTGTGAACTCTACACAACTATAGTCTCAGTTCACTTATCATTTTTGTCAACATTCTTAACCTTTCACTTTACTAATCAAAGTATCCCTACCTCTGGGGTACTATCACTTTACAACTCTAGCAATAAAGGGAAAACCTATACGCTAGGGTAAAATCTGAATCTAACAATGCACGTAGGATTAAAAAGAATCGAAGTATACCTGTAACCCCGTGCGATGTCGCCTCCTGATCATGTCCAGTAGTCACGTCACCTCTGCGGTTCGAAGGACCGCCAGAACTATAAACTCCACCCTGACCTCTACCACGGTGGTGGCATCCGACACTCGCAGGGGACTTGCAGTGTGGAGGAGCGGTAACCAACCATCGGCCTCATGGTGAGCCACGCTACCGGTGCTCTTTCTAAAGGACATCCTCCGAATATGGCGGACGGCCACAACAAAACAAACTCACAGGCCATAACGGCATTTCCCCGAATGACGCTTACCACATCTGATACACTGAGGAATAGGTGGCCTCGACCGAGAAAATCCTCTGCTCCTCTGAGAACCTCGACCCCTGGAGCTTGGACCGGCTCCTAAATACCTTGTGGGATCAAATCTCCCACCTGTGAGCTGCGGGGGTATGTACTGGGTAGGCTGGGACGAATATCTCACAAACTGCTGAGGCAGCTCGTCCAAAAACTCACCGGGATAACCAACCGGTCTAGCCCTCTTACGCTGATCTACGCGTTGGCCCTCTACTCTCTGTACACCTGTCTGTACTGGCCGAGTAACCTCCTGCTGATGAAACTGTAGCACTGCTATCTTGGTCAATAACATAATGGCTTCCTTCATGACCCTAAAGTATTCCCCTAACTGAGAAACTGGAGGCTCTGGTGCTGGGGCCTCAAAACCTGGCGCAGAAGAACTCGCCGACTGCGGAACAACATCCGGTGTACCCTGGGCATAAGCCCTATCAACTCTCTGAGTCTGACTAGTAGCTCCTGCTACTCCTTTGCCCTTCTGGGCGGCTGTTGCCCTCCTTGGAGGCATAACTGTAACACAACAATACGTCAGAGAGGAATTATCTTACTAACACAGCTCTATGGCACGATCTTAGAGTGAGAAGAATAGAAACCAACTCCTAAATGTCCTGTAGCCTCCTGTTTATGGGTGTGGCGAACAACACCGATAATCAAGACTCTACTAGACACGGTCGTAGACATTCCGAGGATAGCGCTCGATACCACTCTGTCACGCCGAACCCGGGCAGTGGTCGTGCCTACTACAGGCACCTTCTACACCTTAACAACTAAGTAAACCATGCGGAAATTAAATAACACCTTTTTTTTTTTTTAAAACCAATAAATGCGTGCGAGGCAAAGCCGACCAGGCTGCCATATAATATACATAACAAAAGACACTACACCGTACATGATTACAATCCCACACATGAATACAGACCTCTAAGAGTTATACTGAACTATGACGGGACAAGGCCCGCCCGTACCATGCGTACAAAAGCACATCTTGAAAGAACTTATACCAAAAGATAAACTCGAGCGAAGGAGCTATCCAAAACTACGGCGGTCCTACACTGCCGATCACCAAGCTGCGTACCTAAACTGCGGCATGACGCGGCCCGAAGAGTCGATCTGAAGAATGTACCAAGTATGTGAAGCGATAAATGCGTAATGAAATCTGTGATCTAACAAAACAGAGACATGTATGATATCCAACCTACAAAGATACAACGACATAAGCGATCATATCAAGTCGTGGACGCGTACGCCAGTCATTACTAAAATATAACCATGGGTCTCACGCCCATAATATCAATCATGCGGAAATCCTTCCTCACTCCGGATCCGTGATATAGTACAACACCAATAGGCATACATGAACACCAAGTCCCACGGTGGTATAGCGTCTTGGGGTTTACCCTCACTTATACTCTTACCTGGAGAAGGTGGTAAAGCGGGGTATAATGTCTTGGGGTTTACCCTCACTTATACTCTTACCGGAGAAGGTGGTATAGCGTCTTGGGGTTTACCCTCACTTATACTCTTACCCTATCTCAACCGACCATCAAACAAAACAAGCGGGGTATAATGTCTTGGGGTTTACCCTCATTTATACTCTTACCACGGAGAAGGTGGTATAAGCGTCTTGGGGTTTACCCTCACTTATACTCTTACCCTATCTCAACCGATCGAACAAAGCGTAAATCGCCACGTCTTCTATAAAAATCCGAATTTAACCCAAGTACTACAATGGAAGCATACGTGGAATCCCATCATCGCGTCGATGCGTCGAGTAACTTTCAACAAGACAATGGCCTCAACCGAGTCGCAAGAACTTAATAAAACATAATACTTGCACTCAAAGGCTATCACCAGCACACGTAGGCAATTCTCAATTAATCAAGCCAAAGTACTTATCAAGGCGCAAATAGAATAATTCTCATTTAACAAGCCAAAGTACTTATCAAGGCACAAATAGAATAATTCTCAATTAACAAGCCAAAGTACTTATCAAGGCGCAAATATAATAATTCTCATTTAACAAGCCAAAGTACTTATCAAGGCACAAATAGAATAATTCTCATTTAACAAGCCAAAGTACTTATCAAGGCACAAATAGAATAATTCTCAATTAACAAGCCAAAGTACTTATCAAGGCGCAAATAGAATAATTCTCAATTAACAAGCCAAAGTACTTATCAAGTGCAAATAGAATAATTCTCATTTAACAAGCCAAAGTACTTATCAAGACACAAATAGAATAATTCTCAATTAACAAGCCAAAGTACTTATCAAGGCGCAAATAGAATAATTCTCATTTAACAAGCCAAAGTACTTATCAAGGCACAAATAGAATAATTCTCAATTAACAAGCCAAAGTACTTATCAAGGCACAAATAGAATAATTCTCAATTAACAAGCCAAAGTACTTATCAAGGCGCAAATAGAATAATTCTCAATTAACAAGCCAAAGTACTTATCAAGGCGCAAATAGAATAATTCTCATTTAACAAGCCAAAGTACTTATCAAGGCACAAATAGAATAATTCTCAATTAACAAGCCAAAGTACTTATCAAGGCGCAAATAGAATAATTCTCATTTAACAAGCCAAAGTACTTATCAAGGCACAAATAGAATAATTCTCATTTAACAAGCCAAAGTACTTATCAAGGCACAAATAGAATAATTCTCAATTAACAAGCCAAAGTACTTATCAAGGCGCAAATAGAATAATTCTCAATTAACAAGCCAAATACTACGTACGTACATTCTTTTCAAAAGACTCTTTTTTATGTAAAAACCCAAGATACTAACACCCGTAGTATCAAGGTGTGTCTATTTTTCAAAGTAAGTTACTACACTCTTAGAAAACTCATTTCAAAGCTTGAAATCAAGTAACTTCAAATTTTCACAATCTAGGCAACTTATGCCCATTAATCAAAATAGACAACTTCCTTAACCTTCCATAAAGCCGTTATAACCGACTTCTCATAAAGCCGTTATAACCCTTTATGGTTTTAGACATATCCATTCCTTTTATAATCAAGAGACTTATACAATTAAAACCAAGTATCACATACTTACAAATCAAGTTCTCAACTTTCAAAATACTACAAGTCTCTTAATATTTAGAAAACAAGTTACTTCTCTTAAATCATGTCACTTCTCCTCTTTTAAAACAAGTAAGTAAATCACTCCTTTGACTCCCCTAAAGTCATTATAATGACCCTTAGGTTTTGGAATTAAGGCACTAGCCAAAAGCTTTGGAAACCACTTCCTTTTCAAGACTCTATGTACTTTAAGTAAAATACTTTCACTTTTAAGAATCCAAACTTCACTAAGGAAATGGATTATACAACTTACAATTTAAACATCAAAGTACAATCAAGGAAGTACATAGAACAAATTCTATTTTAGGCAATCCAATTACAACGAGGAATGGATCATTTAAGGAGTAGGACATACTTTCTTTATCTTAAGGAATCATGCTAGAAGAGGAGATAGTTCACATACCTTTCGCTAAATCCACAAGCTAAGCCGAATACGCTGCGTAGAAGTGTCAACCTATAATGGTCACAACAAGACTATCAACTTCTAGTCTCTAACGAGAATAATACTAAGTATACTGGTCTAATTCTACGAAAAATCGGGCAGCACTTCCTTTGTTTCTACTCACTTTGCCACCTTTTTCAAGGCCGAATACAATAACCAACACGCCACATTTAAGGCTCAAAACAACAACCAAACAAAGGGGATTACACGCCTTACAATATGTGTAAAATTCCGCCCCACAATTCATACGAAATAGCTCCATAATCTAGCCATTCTCGGCCAACATAAATCATAACACTAAGTCCTTTCCAATCCTTTTCCAATTCCAAGTTCTAAGGTCTAACATGTTATATAGTCATAAACAACTTCAACAACTACAATTTCCTTCTTTTTACAACATGCGACGACTTTACTAATAATCGACTTGAATTGAAATCTTAGGGCTAACATGCTAGTTTTCGGATTAGGGTTCCAATAACCAATATACTTATCCAAATACATAATATATAACTCATGCTTGCTAATATCCATAGCTACAATCAATAAGTAAACTTAATTGCTAAAACGACAAAATTTATACCTTTCCAAGCCCTTAAAATTCCCAAGATTCAAAGTCGCGCCTTAGCAATTATTAGCTCCTTTCCTTATGTTCCAATACGCTATTTGAAGCCCTTAGAAGTTCACCACCAACTTCTCTTCCATTTCCAAACAAAACCTAGAAAAGCAACTAGGTTTTCACCTTGCGACTAACACGAAAACTCTCTCTTTCCGGGATTTTTCTATTGAGATACATTTACAATACAATCATGAACCTTGGTTTAAAGTCTTGTGGCTAATGGATCAAAACTACAAAATTTTCTTGTTGGAATTGCACTAAAGCCGAGAGCAACTATAGCAACAAGAATGTTGTCTAATTTTTCTAAGTGTTGAAAATGCCAAGTCTTGCTACTAGTGTAGTATTTAAAACACATTGGAGGGCTTAGATTACAACAAATGTGAGGCTTGGATGGGTTTCACTAGGATCAAGCCCATGTGGACAAGTTGACAAGTCAACAATGTCATGCTAGCAAGACTAATCTTCCAAGGTGGTCAATGACCATTTTACCCTCACTAAATTTCGTCCAAGACCACATGTGGGGGGTGCCACGTGTCGCCCTCTCATTCGTCCACAAAATTCCGTAACCCTCGGGGGCCCCACAAAAATGTAAAATTCCTCGGGTGGGCCCCACGTGACCAAATTCGTAAAAAAATAAATTTCCATAATGTTAAAAGTTCCATACTCATCAAATAATGCATTTTGAGAATCCAATTCTCAACAACGAACATTTTTCCTTTCCGACGTTCGGAAGATTTTCCGTCGGAAAAACAATTCTTCCTTTCGTACTAATTTCCAAGTCTTGATTCCTTACGTACATTCTCTTATACATGTCCTGGACTTACGGGGTGTAACAGGCCTGTAGGGTAACACTAAGTCAATTATTCCGTCGATTCAAGGATGTAATCAGAGAGAATATAAATGTTCGATTTATGATCGAGACATTTGAAAAGAATAATGATCATTTAATTAAGTCGAGATTGAATTTTGGATTTAATTAAATTAGAAACGAGGCAAAAATGAACTAAGGGTCGTGACACTTGGACCCAGGGCCGCGATGCCTCCCATTTAGGGTCGCGGCGCCCTCCAATCGGCTGAACGTCGACAGTTGCCTCGTTTTGGACTGCCCACGCGTGAAACCCTAACTAATTTTACAGCTATAAATAGAGGGTTCCGTTATTATATTAATACACCTAATTCACTAGAATTATTCTATGCTGAAACTCGACCAGCTTTTCTAACTTTCCGAAAGGGTAATTACATTAGAGTTTTGACTTGCAAATCGAGGAACGATTGCGTGCACCCTCGGCTTACAAACTAAAAGATTCCAGATTTTACAAACTGTAAGTGTTATATCGATGCATTATAGTTTCTATGTGTTTATCATTATATAATCATCCATCAGTTTGACCGCCTGACTGATTTGAAACATAAATTTTCAAATTCCGCTGCGTGTACGAACCCTATAAAACCCTACAGTGGTATCAGAGTCTGGGTTGTTTTGTGTGATTGTATAATGTTTGTTAATGATAATATGTGTTAGGATTTGTTTAAATCTATTTTTTGTCGTTTAGAAGCTTTAAAACCTTGAATCTTAGGACAACATAATCCTTGTCTCCGGATCTATCAATGATGTAATCGAGGAAGTTATTTCAATTTAACTCTTCTTAGTCAACGTACGTAACCGGTTTGTTATGGACATGGTGCATTGAGACGTATAACGAGAAGGGATTGGATAATGGTCGATGAACGTGTTGTTTGATGATGAAGGGGAACGAGGATAAGTCTGGAAATCTGACTCTGAACTAGTTTAGGGCTTAATCTGATTTCGCATTTACGGGATCGGCGCGCTCATCCCGAAAAAACTTATTATAAAATTTTGACTTTACGCCTCAGAAGCCGCGTATTTCATTGACGCATTGTGACGATAAATTTTCAAAAAAAAAAGTTGGAATCAGAAACTGAAGTTTTAAGTATTCAGATTCTGATTCTAAAAGTTCAAAATATTCACAATCTGAAAATTAAAACTTTTAATTAGACAGATTTGGTCATTTCGGGCAATTCTATAATTAAATAAAGTTTCTGAAAATCAGATTTTTATTCGAAATTGCGCAGTTCCTGAAATCTGAATATATTTTCTGAAAATTAAAATTGGATTTTTTTGAATTTAAAGGGGTTCAAAATTGAATTTTAAATTCTTGAGGGACTAAACTGTAAATTCTGAAAGTTTGCAGAAAATCCCTGATAATCAGTTTTAAATCAGAAAATATTTAGGGACTGGTTGACAAAGACATAGATTTTAGAGTTAGACAAATAAACCCATGATTATCGTTAATTGTATATTATTGAATAATATATGTATGTGCTAAATGTTTTAAATGAAAGCATTTAATTATTTGCATAATGTCCGCTATAAATGTCCAGGTAGCGGCGATGGAATTGATTTATATAATGTCCGCATGGCTATGCAGGTAGGCGGCGCCCAGTAGTTGATTAAAACCATCTTATATCATGCCTATTGGGTTGATGGTTTCCCATCTAAATGTGTTTTAGAAATTGCATGATAGGATTTCATATGAAATATGACATGAATGTTGATCTTGGTTGAAATTCCCGAAAATTGAAAAATGTTCCCCAACCTTTGAATACAAGTCTAAAATTAAAGCGCGTCGTCAATTATAATTGTTAGAGTGCAAAATCCTTTCGTCACAGTATTTATGCCAAAGCATTTGCTCTAAGTCTACGAGGACTCAGACTCTTTCATAGATGTTTTAAATGTAAAAGTAGATGAGAAACTTTTGTGGGTATTTACACCAAGGTGTTTGCTCGCAAAGACCAAATTTACTTAGATACATAAACGCAATCATGTAATGGGGTTGGCTTGCTTAGACAAATTTTGGCGCCAAAGTGTCGGACTAATCTAAGGACACGTGATTAAAATGAATTATTTAATCAACCAAGAGTTGCAAATAAGCTTTGCAATTGGTTTAGGACCTACCAAAATGTGCTATTGAAGTTATCAGCCAAAGCAAACGCGAATATATCATAGGTTTAGATCTTGACTCATTATGACATTAAAATGATTTTAGGTCCGTATTCTACCTTGGGGTGGTAGAAGTATGCTAAAATAGTGGGAGCTAATTAAACAAAATGTCATGTTAAATTAGCCTAAAATGATGTGTATAATAGGAAATAAATTTTGATTGTATTTTCCTGTCTATCTAATTCTTCAGATCTTCAGAATGTCGAGTCTATTGCTAAAGATGCTAATTTAAATGAACAAACTCACCGGACTGAATTATCTAGATTGGCTTAGGAATCTAAGGATTGTCCTAAGGCAAGAGAAAATTGAATATGTATTGGACAAAGTTTTTCCCGTAGTGCCTGCTGAAGACTCTACTGAGTATGCTGCATTTGATAAGGTGGCATATAAAAAACATCTAGATAATGCCACATCTGCATAATGTGTTATGTTTTCTTCCATGTCAATGGAATTCTGAGGCAAAGATGAGAACACGGGCCCAACGAGATGCTAGAACACTTGAAGAGCCTCTATGACTCAGTCCCAGACAATGGAATATGAGTTGTTAATAGAGTTTTTCAAGTGTAAGCTGGCTGAAGGGAACCAAGTGTCTCAGCATGTGCTGAAGATGATTGGGTTGATAGAGAGGATGACTTCAATTGGAATAATGCTACACAATAGAGTTGCTTCCACGCTCATCATAAATTCACTTCCTCGTTCGTTTGAGGGTTTCATCATTAACTACAACATGAATGGAACTAAAGCGAGTCTGCATGAATTGCATAATATGTTAAAGACTTTTGAATCTTCAATCTCCAAGGGCAAAGTTATGCTCATGGTAAGCTCCTCTAGTCATCCCAAACATAAAGGTAAGGAATGGCAGAAGAAGGGCAAAGCTATCGATGCGCCCTCAGCAATGAAGCCCAAGAGAGGGTGAAGACGAAGAAGGTAACCCCGACTAAGGATGCGTGAATTGCAATAGGAAGGCATTGGAAGAAAGATTGCCTTGCTCAAGAGGAGGAAGACACACGGTGATTCAACCTCTAGTGGACAAGGTATGTATGTAATTGAAATAAATCTATCTATAAACAATTCTCTTTCCTGGGTAATAGATACCGCTTGTGGCTCACACATTTGTACAAATGTGCAGGGCTAATCGACGGGAAGGTCGAGGCCAGAGATATGTGGACCTGAGCGTTGGAAATGGAGCACGAGTTGATGCTGAGCGTGTGGGAACTTATAGATTAGATTTACCTTCTGGCAAATGTTTAGTGTTGAACAATTGTTTTTATGTACCCTCGTTAACAAGAAACATCATTTCTATTCCAGTTTTAGACATGGATGGTTTTTCCTCGAGCATATTTAATAGCAGTATGATATTGCCTTTAAATGATGTTATATTTAGAATTGTGCCTCTTGTGAATGGATTGTATACACTAAACTGTAGTCGAGAAACTTTCAATATACAAAACAAACGAGCTAAAATAAGTAAAAGAAATTCTACCTACCTGTGGCATTGTAGACTTGGTCATATCAATCAAACAAGGATAGAAATGTTAAGAAAACTTGACTACCTCGAACCATTTGACTTAGAATCTTATGGTAACTGTGAATCCTGTTTGAAAGGTAAGATGACCAATAAGCCTCTTTCTAGAAAGGGGGTACGAGCCAAGGAGTTGATTGGGTTGGTATATAATGACGTATGTGGAACATTTTCGACTCAAGCTAGAGGAGGTTTCCCTTACTTCATCACTTTTACAGACGACTTGATAAGGTATGGATATGTGTAACTTATGAAACACAAATTCGAGGCTTTAGAAAAGTTCAAGGAGTACAAGTGTGAAGTGGAGAAACAACTCGGAAAGAGTATCAAGAATCTTCGATCTGATCGAGGGGGTGAATACTTAAGTAAAGAATTTCTAGATTACTTGAAGCTACATGGAGTTCATTCAGAATGGACACCTCCTGGAACACCACAAATGAATGGTGTTGCCGAGAGGAGAAACTGAACCCTACTTGATATGGTTCGATCCATGATGAGCTTTTCATCTTTGTCACGACCCGAACCCCGGGCCCGCGATTAGTGCCCTACCTGGGCACCCTTATACCATACAACACAAGTAACTCGCGGAAGCAAAATAACACTCATCATCATTTTTTTTTGCAAAGGCAAAGCCGGCAAGGCTGCCATAATATATAACACCCGAATGAGACTACAACTGTACATTTATATAAATACAAGTCCAGCCCATATATGAATACAGACCTCTAAGAGTTTGGACAGTAACTATGACGGGAAAAGGCCCCACCGTACCCCTGAATATACCTAGCCGTAATGGAAGACCTGTGCCAAAATGACAAGCTCCGGAACATTGGAGCAATCCCAAAAACGCTGAACAAGGATCCTAAGCTCGCGGATCACCCAACTGAGTATCTAATACTGCGCTTGAACGCACTTCGGCGGGGTCGATAACATGTACCAAGTATGTAAACATGAAGTACGAGAAATAAGATCATAATCGCATAAAGTGTCACGACACGACCGGGCTCACGATCGTGCCCTACTCCGCACCCTTACAGGTAAACATCAGAGAAAATCAGCGGAACATACATGAAACTCATAACGTACATTAACAGGAAAATAAACAACAGACTAGCCGATAAGGCTACCTCCCTGGACATATATATATATATATATATAAAGCCAAAAGCAGTTACATCCTTTTCCTTTACAAACTGACCCACAAGATATGACTACAAACCTCTAAGAATTTGACATAACAATTGTGACGGGACAGGGCCCCGTCATACCCCCGAATGTACATAATCTACAACAACAGGGATCCGTACCAAAAGATAAGCCTCCGGAGTAAATGGAGTTTTTTTACCAAAAACTGAACAGAGATCCTAAGAGCAAGGATCACCAACCTGTGTACCTAACACCTGCGGGCATGAACGCAGCCCCCCGAAGGGCACTTTTCGTTTCACATAAAACAAATCTGGGAATTTAACCCTAAGTACTACGTACTTCCATTCTTTTCAAAAGATTCTTTTTCATATAAAATCCCAAGATACTAACATCCGTAGTATCAAGGCTTGTTTACATTTCACATAAGTCACTACACTTTTAGAAATACATTTCTCGGCTTCTAAATCAAGTGACCCTTACTTTAAAACTTTAAGCAAGTGATACCTTTAAATCAAATTGCCCTTCCTTATTTCAAGTTATTTCTTTGTTTACATTATTAGAGAAAACCATTCTCTTAACCTTCCATAAAGCCGTTATAACCAACTTCACATAAAGCCGTTATAACCCTTTATGGTTTTAGACAAATTCATTCCTTTTATAACCAAGAGACTTTTACTTTTAAAACCAAGTATCATATACTTCCGAAATACTTCAAGTCTCTTATCTTCTGGAAATCAAGTTTTCTTATCTTTCGAATGCCAATAAGTAAATACTTTCCAAATCAAGTACTCTATACTTTTAAAATCAAGTCATTTCTTCCTTTAAGAACCACGTCTCATAACTTGAAAAATAAAGTCTCTTAACCTTTTAAGAATTCATAGTTCATAGTCTTAACACTCCATAACGTAAATTATTTAAGTTAAGTAACATATGCCTTATGTGTGTGAGTAGGTTATACTTGTTTATAACGATCTTATTAAAGCAGCCATGATCTAGAAAATGTAATACAATTTTGTCTTGTCTTAGCTTCTATGCAGATGGAGAATTCTACTCATTTTAATATAATTAATTGTCATTACATTTTCCTTTATTAACGCTGCAATGGCTTGTTCGATACTTATTCTCATTCGTGCCGTAAATTAGCCAATCCAACTTGGCTCCAAATACCTCCTAACGACTCTTACCAACATCCCCCATAAGACTTGGTAAGAACTTAGGATAACTTAGACATAACCTTTACATAGAGTAAATCACATACATACCTCTTAACTTCTAAGAGTAGAAGGGAATATGAAATAATACCACATGTATATTCCATACATAGAATCATGCCAAAGGAAGGAAGAGGTTCACATACCTCGCGACGATTATCGACAAGTAGCAAAATGCTCCAAAGTACTATAACCTTGCTAGCTTTTCCAACCTTCAAGTAAAATACGCTACTCGTGATTTCAACCTATAATGGTCATGTCGTCTATTAACTTCTTACTTCAAACGTAGAATATTCTAAGTGCAAAGTCACTAAATTCTACGGAAAATCGGACAACACTTCCTTTGTTTCTACATACTTTTCCACCTTTTTCAAGGCCCGAATTCAATAACCAAACACACCACATTTAAGGCTCAACAATGAAGTTAA
Organism: Przewalskia tangutica; assembly: GCA_029844215.1. Lineage (NCBI taxonomy): Eukaryota > Viridiplantae > Streptophyta > Magnoliopsida > Solanales > Solanaceae > Przewalskia > Przewalskia tangutica. The sequence goes on along the minus strand of CM056732.1, from coordinate 40,199,850 downwards.
CAATAGGGGATTACACGCCTACAAGACGTGTAAAATTCCGCCCCACAATTGATATCAACCTAGTCCAACATACTATGTCATTTTGGCAACTTGAGGTACAACAACACAAAGTCTTCTTTCCAATTTCTTTTCAATTCAAGTTGTTTAGTATCACTTGTTATAAAGACGCAATCGATTATAACAACTATAATCTTCAAGTAGGTAACATGCGACGATTCTAATTAACGACCAAATTGTATTTCAATTTCAAATGGCTCACAATGTCATTTCGGATTTAGGCTTCTACAATCCATATCACTTATCAATCTTCAATACATATACTTCATGCTAGTTAAAATGTAAGGCTACAACAATATGTAATCTTATAATACTTAAGAGAACAAGATTGTTACCTTAACGAGCCTTAATCCACTTCAAGATCCGAAGTCGCTCCCTAGCAACTTAGAGCCTCTCCTTGACACTCCAATCCGCCACTTGAAGCCCTTGGAAGATCACAAACAACTTCCCTTAAGTTTCCAATCCAAACCTAGGAAAGTGACTAGGTTTTCACCTTGCGACTAATACGAAAACGCCACTTTTCCGGGATCTTTCTATTAAGATACCCTTACAATACCCTTATGAACCTTGGTTTAAAGTGTGGAGCTTATTGAACAACAAACGAATTTTTCTCTCTTTTTGGAACCTAGAACCCGAGAGCACCCTTTGTGTGTTCTTCAATTTCTTGAAAAAATTTCTAAGTGTAAAGCCTTGTCTTGCTACTAGTAAGCTTATATAACCAAATGGATGGTCAAGATTAAAACAAATGGGTGGCTTGGATGCAAGAATCTAGCCAAGTGGCCCTTTTGACTTAGTCAATATTATCAAGCTCTACTTGCAAGACTTAATCATCTTCACATAGGTCAAATGACCATCTAACCCATGTCCAATTCTGTCACGACCCGACCCCGGGCCGCGACTGGTGCCCTACAGGCACCCTTTCGTATACATCGAGAATAGCAATGAACATACACAACACATAAACATGTTTAGACAATAAACATCACAAAGCCGATAAGGCCGCCTTCCATAAAATATACATAACCAAAAGTAAACCAGTACAACTCTGTTCTTACCGCCCAAACCACAAATGTGACTACAGACCTCTAGGAATAACAAGCGTATGGACAGGGCCCGCCATACCCCGAATGTACATAATATCTACAACATCGGGAAAACTGCACTAAAAAAGACAAGCCTCCGAGAAATGAGCTTCGACACTGATCGGTGATCCTAAGAATGAGGATCCACCACCGCTACCCCTACTGCGGCGTGAACGCAGCTTCAGGGAGGGTCAAGACACAATATGTACTAAGTATGCGAACCGAAAAATCAGAATACATCATAAGTCTAAAACAAAGGAGACATGTAAGATAATCAAATTACAAAGACATCGTGCCTTACTAACAATGAGAGTAAACAAGAGTATACTTTCTCGCATAAAAATAGAGGCTCATGATCAGCAGGGCCACCCGCCCGCAGTATCATTAAGCAATCCTACTCCTGGGACTATTTCACCTGCAAGGGTCGTGTGGACCCGCATGAGGTATTCCTCGCATAGACTGTATCCGCCCGCATAGGTCGTGTAGACCCGCATGAGGTATTCCTCGCATAGGACTGGTCCGCCCCGCATGGGACTATTTCACCCGCATAAGCCCTTACGGACCCGCACGAGGTATTCCTCACATCATGGGTAGCAAATCTACGGAATATGCAAATGCCACAAACCCGGGGAATGACCCCGTAATGAATAATATATCACTAGCACAAACCGGCTATCATACATAACATAAGCACTACCGGCTTATCATACATAGTATAAGTAAGTTAAGAAATCCCCTAACTTCTTATTAGTCTTGTTCATATACCCTCTCGTTTTAGTTTACTTAAGGCACTAACATGTCTTTATAAAATCCGGGAATTTAACCCAAAGTACTACGTACTTCTACTCTTTTAAAAATGACTCTTTTTCATATAAAACTTCCAAGATACTAATAACCGTAGTATCAATTCACAACTACTTTTCAAAACAAGTCACAATACGTTTTAGAAATATAATTAGGCTTCTAAATCAAGTGACTTCTTTTCTTTTAAAACCTTAGGCAATTGATGCCTTAAAATCAATTTGCCTTTCATTAATTCAAGTCATGTATCCTTACTTATTTTACTTAGAGTAAATCTCTCTTTAACTTTCCATAAAGCTAATATAACCAACTTCCCATAAAGTCGTTATATTAACTTTATACTTTAGGTAATTATATTCTTCCTTATGTCCAAGGAACTTATACATTTAAAACGAAACAAGTATCATATACTTAAAATACTTCAAGTCCCTTAACCTTGAAAACTAAGACATCCTTACTACTTTTAAACAAGTGAGTTAATCCCCTAACTCAACCGACTTGGACATTCTTAAAACAAGTAAAGGATATCAAAGTCTTGTACGTCTACCATACTATATAGGTACAACTATTCATGCTCAAGAGATAGGAAAGTTCCACATACCTCTTCGGGTCAATCCACTCGCTAAGTCCAATATACCGCACGTAGTATGTCAACCTATATTGACCATGATACGTCTATTAACTTCTTACTTCAAACGTAGAATATAATAAGTGTAAAGTCACTAAATTCTACGGAAAATCGGACAACACTTCCTTTGTTTCTACATACTTTACCACCTTTTTCAAGGCCCGAATTCAATAACCAAACACACCACATTTAAGGCCCAACAATGTAGTTAACAATAGGGGATTACACGCCTATAAGACGTGTAAAATTCCGCCCCACAATTGATATCAAACTAGTACAAACTACAAGGTCAATTCGGCAATTTTGAGGTATAACAACACAAATTCTTATCCAATTCCTTTTCAATCCAAGTTGTTTAGTATAACATGATATCAAGCCGCAATCGATTATAACTACTACAATCTTCAAGTAAGTAACATGCGGCGATTCTAATTAACGACCAAATTGTGATCCAACTTCAAATGGCTAAAAAGTCATTTCGGATTCTAGGCTTCAACTCTCCATAACACTTATGAATCTTCAATACAATATACTTCATGCTAGTAAAAATGTAAGGCTACAACAATATGAAATCTTATAACACTTTAAGAGAACAAGATTGTTACCTCAACGAGCCTTAATCCAACTTCAAATCCGAAGTCGCTCCCTAGCAACTTAGAGCCTCTCCTTGACACTTCAATCCACCACTTGAGACCCTTAGATTATCACAAACAACTTTCCTTTAATCTTCCAATCAAAACCTAGGAAAGCAACTAGGTTTTCACCTTGCGACTAATACGAAAACGATATTTTTCCGGGATCTTTCTATTGAGATACCCTTACAATACCCTTATGAACCTTGGTTTAAAGTGGGGAGATTATTGGACAACAAACAAATTGTTTTTTCTTTTGAAGAGCTTGAACCCGAGAGCCTCCCTAAGTGTTCATCCAATTTTCTTGAAAATTTTCTAAGTGTGGAAGCTTGTCTCACTACTAGTATACATATATAGCACAATGGAGGGCCAAGATTAATACATATGTGTGGCTTAGATACAATTCACTAGGATCAAGCCCAAGTGGCCCTTTGACAAGTCAACAATCTCAAGCTACAAGGCTTAGCAAGACTTGGTCATCCTAATAATGGTCAAATGACCCTTTTACCCATGTTATATTCGTCCAAGACCACTTAAGGGGGGTGACACGTGTCGTCCTCCCATTCGTCACAATATTTCGTTTTCGGACAATTTCATAATTCCGATAAATTTTTACTAGTCTCAAATCTTAACATTTGGGATTCTTACGTACGTTCTTAAAAACATGTCCCCGCAATTACTTGGTGTAACATTCTTCCCTTAGAAACATTCGTCCCGAATGTTCTTTCTGAGTCAACCTATAAAATAGCGACATAGTTTCCTTTTTCAACCCCGACATACCAATAATGCCACCTGTACATAATAGCACTTAAGCAAAAATACTTCAATTAAAACTTGACAAGTGGAAAACGAATTACCCGGGTGTAGGGAATAAGTGAGGATACTTTCTCAACCTGTCCTCCTCCGCTTCCCACGTCATCTCCTCCCGGTTCTCAGTCCTCCACCAGACTTTGACGAACGCCACATCCTTGGTCCGCAGTCGCCTGACCTGGAGATCGAGTATCACTATGGGACTCTCCTCATACGATAACCCTCTCACACTGGACCTCTCTACTGGAAAACTCTCGATGGATCTCCGATACACTTCCGCAACATAGAAATATGGAAGACGGATGTACCGCTCTAACTCGATGGCAGATCCAACTCATAGGCAACCTTGCCTACTCTACGAATGATCCGGTAGGCCCAATGTAGCTTGGGCTAAGTTTCCTTCTTCCGAATCTCATCACACCCTTCATGGGCGATACCTTCAAGAAGACCCAATCGTCTACCTGAAACTCCAAATGTCGACGCCGATTAACTGCATAAGACTTTTGCCGACTCTGAGCTGCTAACAATCTCTCCTGGATAAGCTTTACCTTATCCACAGCCTGCTGAATCAAGTCTGGGCCAACTAACTGCACCTCGCCCACGTCGAACCAACCAATAGGCGACCTACATTTCCGCCCATACAAAGCCTCATATAGCGCCATCTGTATACTAGAATGGTAGCTGTTATTATAAGCAAACTCCACAAGAGGCAAATGATCCTCGGCCATGCACTCGAAATCAATCACCTGGGCTCGCAACATATCCTCGAGTGCGGATAGTACGCCTGCACGCGCGTCTGAGGATGAAATGCGAATCGAGACTCACTGTGTCCTAGTCCTTCGGAAAGACCTCGAGTTAGCCAGAACCGGGCTCTCTATCTCGATATAATCGATATAGGGACTCCGTGCGATCTCACAATCTCTCGATATACACCGGCATAATCCTCACCAATACGTAGTCCCGATCGGAAGAAAGTGGGCTGATTTAGTCACACCACAACAATTACCAGATGGAATCATACTTCCTCCGAGTACGAGGTAACCTCAGAACAAAGTCCATGTTGATCACCTCCCACTTCCGTGTCGGAATATCAATAGCTGCAATAGCCCACGGCTTCGGTGCTCTACGCGACTGGCGACAATTAGGACATCGCAACAAAACCTGTCATGTCCCTCTTCAGGCCATCCCACCAATACATACATCTGAGGTTATGGTACATCTTAGTCGACCCCGGATGAATAGAATAACGAGCATTGTGTGCCTCCCCCAGAATCTGCTGACGAAGTCCTGCAACATCGGGAACACACAACCGACCCTCAAATCTTAGCACCCCATCAGGCGCTACCTCGAATAGACTCTTCTCCTCCCGAAGAGCTGCATCTCGATACCGAACCATCACTGGGTCCTCATACTGTCGCCTCTTCACCTCATCAACGATGGAAGACTCGGCAACCTCACGAACCCATACCCCACTATCATCGGTATCGACCAACTGAACCCTAAGGCTCGCTAGCTGGTGGATCTGACGGACCATGTCATGTCTCTCTGGCTGTACCTCTGACAGACTCCCCATCGATCTACGACTCAAAGCATCTGCAACCACGTTGGCTTTCCCCGGATGGTATAGAATACCAACATCATAATCCTTCAACAACTCTAACCACCGCCTCTGCCGCAAGTTCAGCTCCCTCTGCCTGAAGATATACTAGAGGCTCTTGTGGTATGTATAAATATCCACATGAACCCCATATAAATAATGTCTCCAAATCTTCAAGGCGTGAATAACTGCGGCCAACTCTAAGTCGTGAGTAGGGTAATTCCTCTCATGCTTCCGTAGCTGCCGGGAAGCATAGGCTATTACCTTGCCGTGCTGCATCAATACGCACCCTAGCCCGATACCCGAGGCATCACAATAAATCACGTATCCCTCTAACCCCTCAGGAAGAGTAAGAACTGGAGCCGTCGTCAACTTTTCCTTCAGTAACTGGAAGCCCTTCTCACAAGCTTCTGTCCACTGGAACTTAGTTGCCTTCTGAGTCAGCCTAGTCAACGGTGCTGATATCGAAGCAAACTGCTCCACAAACCTACGATAATAACCTGCCAGCCCTAAGAAACTGCGCACCTCGGTCGGAGTAGTAGGTCTCGGCCAAGACTTGACCGCCCAATCTTTGCCGTATCAACATGAACACCATCAGCCCCAATAATGTGCCCCAGGAATTCCACTGAGGCCAACCAAAACTCACACTTGGAGAAATTGGCGAACAACTGCCGTGTCACACCCCGAACCCCGGGCCCATGACTGGTGCCCTACCTGGGCACCCTTCTACCTTAACAACTAAGTAAACTGCGGAAATTAAATAACACCTCTTTTTTTTTTTTTAAAACCAATCAGATGCGTAAGCGGCAAAGCCGACAAGGTCGCCATATAATATACATAACAAAAGACACTACATCGCATGAGTTCAATCCACATATGAATACTGCACTCTAAGAGTTATATCAACTATGACGGACAAGGCCCCGCGTACCCATAATCAGATAAAAGCACATCTTGAAAGAACTTATACCAAAAGATAAACTCCCAATGTAAGAGCTATCCAAAACTCGAGCGGGTCCTACACTGCCGATCACCAAACAACAGACCGAAACTGCGGCATGAACGCAGCCCCAAGCGAGGTCAAGAAAGAATGTACCAAGTATGTGAAGCGATGAAATCAGAATGAAATCATATGATCTAAACAAAGCAGAAGACATGTATGATAGCCAATCTACGACACAATACATAGCGATCATATCAAGTCGTGGGCGCGCCTCAAAGTCATTGCTCAAATAACGACACGGTGCCTTACTAACAATGAGAGTAAATAAGAGTATACCTACAACATAAAAATAGAGACTCACGATCAAATCATGGGTAGCAACTCCATGGAAACAGGTGGTATAACGTCTTGGGGTTTGCCCCTAATTTATACTCTTACCCTGAGGCAGGTGGTATAACGTCTTGGTGGTTTACCCCTCATTTATACTCTTATCCTGGCGAAGGTGGTAAAGCATGTGGTATAACTTCGGGTTTACCTCATTTATACTCTTACCGAGAAGGTGGTATAGCGTCTTGGGGGTTTACCCCTCACTTATACTCTTACCCTAACTCAACCGGCCGTCATACAATAAATAAGCAAGTTAGAAATCCCCCTAACTTCTTATTAGTCTTTATTCATCTACACTCTCATTTTAGCTTACTTAAGGCACTAACATGACATTATAAATCCGGGAATCTAACCCGCCTCCTGGTCACATGCCCCGGAATCCCACCTCGCAAGAATGTCCAAGGAGTAACACAAATAATGGAAGCATACCCGTGGAATCCCACATCACCGCTTCGACGCCCAAGTAAACTCATTAACAAGACATACCACTCCAACCGAGAGTCGCGAACGTAATAAAACATAATACTTGCACTCAAAGGCTATCACCAAAGACACATAGGCAAGTTCATAAAATCTATAGACTTTCATTTTATAAACTCAAGGCACTTATACAATAATTCTCAATTAAACAAGCCAAAGTACTTATCAAGGCACCCATCGAATAATTCTCAATTAATCAAGCCAAAGTACTACGTACGTACATTCTTTTCAAAAGACTCCTTTTTATGTAATACCCCAAGATACTAACATCCGTAGTATCAAGGTGTGTCTATTTTTCAAAGTAAGTTACTACACTCTTAGAAAACTCATTTCAAAGCTTGAAATCAAGTAACTTCAAATTTTCACAATCAAGGCAACTTATACCCATTAATCAAAATAGACAACTTTCAAAACCTTCCATAAAGTCGTTATAACCAACTTCCCATAAAGCCGTTATAACCCCTTATGGTTTTTAGACAATTTCATTCTTTTTATAACCAAGAGACTTATACTTAAAACCAAGTATCACAAACTTTCAAATCAAGTTTCTTAACTTTCAAAAATACTTCGAGTCTCTTAATATATAGAAAACAAGTTTCTTCTACTTTTAAACCTTAAGTAACTCACACCTTTAAAACAAGTTACTTCTCTTAAATCATGTCATTTCTCCTCTTTTAAAACAATTAAGTAAATCACTCCTTTAACTCCCCTAAAGTCATTATAACAACCCTTAGGTTTTGGAACTAAGGCACTAGCCAAAAGGTTTGGAAAACCACTTCCTTTTCAAGACTCTATGTACTTTTAGTAAAATACTTTCACTTTTAAGAATCCAACTTCACTAAGGCAATGGATTATACAACTTACAATTTAAACATCAAAGTAAAATCAAGGAAGTACATAGAACAAATTCTATTTTAGTCAATCCAAATACAACCAAGGAATGGATCATTTAAGGAGTAGGACATACTTTCTTTATCTTAAGGAATCATGCTAAGAGAGATAGTTCACATACCTTTTCGGCTAAATCCACAAGCTAAGCCGAATATGCCATACGTAGAAGTGTCAACCTATAATGGTCACAACAAGACTATCAACTTCTAGTCTCTAACGTAGAATAATACTAAGTATACGGTCTCTAATTCTACGGAAAATCGGGCAGCACTTCCTTTGTTTCTACTCACTTTGCCACCTTTTTCAAGGCCGAATACAATAACCAACACGCCACATTTAAGGCTCAAAACAACAACCAAACAAAGGGGATTACACGCCTTACAATACGTGTAAAATTCCGCCCCACAATTCATACGAAGTAGTTTAAACCTCACTAGCCATTCTCGGCCAACAATAACCAACAATTCAAAGTCTTTTCCAATCCTTTTCCAATTCCAAGTTCTAAGGTCTAACATGTTATATAGTCACAAACAACTTCAACAACTACAATTTCCTTCTTTCTACAACATGCGACGACTTAAACTAATAATCGACTTGAATTGTAATCTTAAGGCTAACATGCTAGTTTTCGGATTAGGTTCCAATAGCGATATACTTATCAAACTTCATACTATATAACTCATGCTTGCTAATATCCATAGCTACAACAATAAGTAAGTCTTAACTATTAAAACGACAAAATTTATACCTTTATAAGCCCTTAAAATTTCCAAGATTCAAAGTCGCGCCTTAGCAATTCTTAGCTCCTTTCCTTAGGTTCCAATACGCTGCAAGCACTCCTTAGAAGCCTATGAAGAACTCATCTTCAAGTTCCCACTTCAAAGTTGAAGAACTCCTTAAGTTTCCACCTTGCGACTAATACAAAAACGTCGTTTTTCCAAAATATTTCTATTGAGATATCCTTACAATACCCTTAGGGACATTGGGTTAAAGTCTTGTGGCTAATGGATCAAAACTACAAATTTTTTTGTGGAGTGAGAAACCCGAGAGCTTCTTGGCTAAGCTCAATGTTCTCTCAAATTTTCTAAGTGTAAAATGCCAAGTCTTGCTACTAGTTGGGTATATAAAACACAATGGAGGGTTTAGATTATCACAATTGTGTGGCTAAGATGAGGATCATTAATTAAATAGCCAGTGACAAGTTGACTCGTCAACAATCTCAAGCTCTACTTGCAAGACTTAGTCTTCCACCATGGTCAATGACCATTCTATCCTTACTAATTTCGACCAAGACCAAGTGTGAGGGTGCCACGTGTCGCCCTCTCATTCGTCCATAAAATTTTGTAACCCTCGTGGGCCCCACAAAACGTAAAATTTCTCGGGTGGGCCCCACATGACCAAATCCGTAAAAATAAATTTCCATAAGGTTAAGAGTTCCATATTCTTAAAATAATGCATTTTGAGAATCCAATTCTCAACAACGAACATTTTTCCTTTCCGACGTTCGGAAGATTTTCCGCCGGAAAAACAATTCTTCTTTTCGTACTAATTTCCAAGTCTTGATTCCTTACGTACATTCTCTTATACATGTCCTGGACTTACGGGGTGTAACATGCCGGCTCCGGAGGACCCCAAGTATCGTTCTCAAGTGATCTGCATGTTCCTGCTCTGTGCGCGAATAAACCAGGATGTCATCAATGAATACTATAACAAATGTATCCAAAAATGGCTTGAACACCCGGTTCATCAGATCCATAAATACCGCTAGAGCGTTGGTCAAACCGAAATACATTATCCTAAACTCATAGTGCCCATACCGGGTCCTGAATGCAGTCTTTGGGATATCTGTCTCTCGAACTCGACTGATGATAACTGCATCGCAGTCTATCTGAGAAACACTCGCACTCGCAAATCGGTCAAACAAATCATCAATCATGAGGAGAGGGTATCTGTTCTTGATGGTTACCTTATTCATCTGCCTGTAATCAACACGCATACGCAGCGTCCCATCCTTCTTCTTCACAAACAAAACCGGCGCTCCCCAGGGAGAAACACTAGGCTTGATAAAGCCTTTTTCCAAAAAATCTTTCAGCTGGTCCTTCACTCCTCAACTCAAAGAAAGCCATCCTCGTATGGCGGAATAGATATAGGTCGAGTGTCTGGCAACATATCGATACAAAACTCAATCTCCCTCTCAGGAGGGATACCCGGGAGATCGTCTGGGAGCACATCCGAAACTCCTAACCATCGAATCGATCAAGAGGCGGCACTCACCAGATCGAATACCCAACGGATGATAGATGTACCCTTTCGGCACCATCTTCCTAGCCTTGAGGTAAGAAATAAACCTAACCCTCGGCGATGCTGTATTGCCCTTCCACTCGATAACGGCTCCCAGAAATCGAATCGACCAACCTGTCTCATACCAACGTTGGCATAACAAGCCAACCACCCATACCCATAATGATGTCAAAATCACATCTCCAACTCTATCAAGTCCGCTAGTGGTCCGACAATTGTAAATAAACACCGGGCAACCTTTGTACACCCGCTCAGCTAACACTGAATCACCCACTGGCGTAGCTACCTCAAAAGGATCTATCGACACCGGCTCTATTCCGATTCTACCAGCAACAAGAGGGGACACATAGGACAAGGTAGAACCTGGATCTATCAAAGCATAAACGTCACAACATGAAATCAATAATGTACCTGTGACGACGTCTGGGGAAGCCTCCTAATCCTGGAGGATGGCTAAGGAATATATGCGGTTTTGTGGACCGCTAGAACTGGGACCCCTACCACGACCCTTTCCGCGGCTTGCGGCTCGCAACACCCCGCTCCGGTGCATAACCACGTAAGAAGATCCAAAGAATCGACTTCGGTGAACCATAACACTTCGCCACCTGCCTGACAATCCCTCTTCATATGGACCTGCTGGCCACAAGAGAAACAAGCTCCCGAAGCAATACGACACTCACCCGGGTGAGATCTACCGCATCGAACACACCGAGATATGGGCGGTATCGATCGGTGACGCCGCCTCGAAACCCTCAAGTCCCGGAGCTCGACCGCCCCGAATGACCCGGTGATCAACCTCCCGCGAAAACCGGAAGGGCACTGCTGTGCTGAAATGTGGACCTAGTTCGCTGCCGAGGTTGTCCACCAAAATCGCCTCGAGACCTCGCTTGTCACGCCTCTTGGGCCGGCTCGAGTCTAGCCGATCCTCCTCTCTCGCCCTCTATCCTCGCGCATACGTCGCATCTCCGGCAATATCCATACCGGGTGAAGGGCCACCCCAAGCATCGAAGAATCATATGACGGTCTAGCCCCATCACATAGCGATGAACTCTGTCCGCCATGTCAGCTACAATGGTGAGTGCATACCTGGCCAATGAATCAAACTCCAGGCTGTACTCTCTGATAGTACCTCCACACCAAAACAACTCCAAGTACCTCCAAAGGCACTTAACATAAATTCCTTCAAACTCAATTATTACTTACTTTCTGCCTCAATTCACCTCAATGAACAAGTCATACAGACTTATTAAAAACAATGATGTCAAAGAAGGAAGGATAATTCACTGGTTACCACCATTTCTCTTCCTTTCCACTCGATAACTGGCTTACCGGGAAACTGGTACCGAATCAATCTCTATCTGTAGTCCACGTTGGCATAACAAGAGGCCAACTAGCCCGTACTCATAATGACCTCAATGCGTCATAACACTCGCTAGGTCCAACGATCGCACTTTACCGTAATTATTATCTACCCGCTCGGCTACCACCCAACACTCACGGGTGTAGTCACCTCGAAAGCGTCCTCATGGATTCGTGCTCCATTTCTTTACACTTGGTTGCTCTCTTTCATCGGTCGCATTCTTCCCGCATTTCCAAACTTATTCTAGCGCACGCACATAGCGCTCATATCGATTCGGGCCTCCAATCTTTGGAGTTACTATTTTAAACAACATAAGGCCATTTCCGGCTCTCACAACCTGGTTTCGGTGGAATGCGTCCACGAACCCGTAAAATGATTAACTAGACTTGGGCCTTGCACCCTCGTGACCTTGTCACGTAGCGGGACTACTACCAACTGATCCCATTCCATTTCAAACTATGGGGCGACCCTTAATAGGTCCTCAACTCGACTCGGCGTCGCACTTAACTCTTATCCTTGGTCTGTCTTAAGCTTTTACTACCTGAGAAGGCCTTATATACCTAAGGTCTCGGTGGTTATCAACATTCTTAGGCTCGCAATTTCCATGCTCCACACCTACCCTAATCGTGTTGTCTTGACCACAACAACCATACTTACTCCATACAGATCTCATCCGTACCATTTCTTAATCATACTACGTAGCTCAATCTATTAACATAGTCTTCCATTAAGTCCCTTAATTAAACTTCTTAAGGGTCCATTTCATTCTCAGACAGCTTATCATCTCCTAATTATCTCAAATTAGCACGTAAAACCTTGATGAGAGTTCATTAACTGTTCATACCTTCCCGGTATTTACTTAGTCCTGACCAATTCCTGGTAATCTATGATCATTCTAGGCAACACATATGTGACCCTCATACATAAATCTGTATAGCTGTATGTCACAATACCAACTATACTACAACTATTACCAACCTGGATACGCCATCCACATAATCTTTCCCGGTCATCACGCTTTCTCGTGTGCAATCAACATAACTCGTTAGGAGAGACGACCCTAACAACACGCCTCTATCGCACGACCTCAGAGTGAGAAGAATGGAAACCAATCCTAAATGTCCTACAGCCTCCTGGTTATAGATGTGGTGCACAACACACCGATAACCAAGACTCTACTAGACACGGTCTGTAGACACTTTCCGAGGACTAACTGCTTTGATACCACTTTTGTCACGACCCGACCCCGGGCCCGCGACTAGTGCCCTACATGGGCACCCCTTTCAGGTATACATCAGAGAATAGCAGCGGAACATACACAACTCCTAAATAAAAATCATACTTAGACAGTAGACATCAACCGGCTAGCCGATAAGGCCGCCTTTCGTAACATATACATAATACAAAATTAAAACAGTACATCTCTGTTCTTACAAACCCAATCCACAAATATGACTCTGACACTTAAGAATAACAACTGAGGATGTGGCCCCGCCATACCCCGAATGTACAACAACCGACAATACCAGTGGATAAGCCTCGAAATAAAGGAGCTTCGTGAACAATGTTGATCCTAAGAGTGAGGATCAAGAATCGCACTTCACTGCGGCATGAACGCACTTCAAGGAGGTCAAGATAACATGTACCAAATATGTGAAATCAAAAATCAGAGTGAAATCATAAGTCTAAAATAAATCGAGACATGTATGATAACTCATATAACAAAGACACGTGCCTTACTAACAATGGAATAAACAATAGTATACTTTTATCGCATAAAAATAGAGGCTCATGATCAAAGTTAGGCCACCCGCCCGCAGATCATTAAGCAATCCTACCTCGGGACTATTTCACCCGCAAGGGTCGATGGACCCGCATGAGGTATTCCTCGCATAGATATCCGCTCGCATAGTCGTGGTAGACTCCGCATGAGGTATTCCTCGATAGATCGGTCCGCCTGCACGGGACTATTTCACCCGCATAAGCCCTTTCGGACCCGCATGAGGTATTCCTCGCATCATGGGTAGCAAATCCACGGAATATGCAAATGCCACAAACCCGGGGAATGACCCCGTAATGCACAATAAATCACTAGCACAACCGGCTATCATACATAACATAAGCACTACCGGCTTATCATACATAACATAAGCACTACCGGCTTATCACACATTATATAAGCAAGTTAAGAAATCCCCCTAACTTCTTATTAGTCTTATTCATATACACTCTCATTTTAGTTTACTTAAGGCACTAACATGTTATTATAAAATCCGGGAACTTAACCCAAAGTACTACGTACTTCTATTCTTTTAAAATGACTCTTTTTCATATAAAACTTCCAAGATACTAATAACCGTAGTATCAAGTCACAACTACTTTTCAAGACAAGTCACAATACCTTTTAGAAATACATTTAGGCTTCTAAATCAAGTGACTTCTTTCTTTTAAAAACCTTAAGCAATTGATGTCTTCAAATCAATTTGTCTTTCATTATTTCAAGTCATTTATCATACTTGCATTACTTAGAGTAAACCACTCTTTTTAACTTTCCATAAAGCTATTAAAACCAACTTCCCATAAAGCCGTTATACTAGCTTTATACTTTAGAAACTTACATTCTTCTTTGTAGCCGAGAAACTTAAACTTTCCAAACAAGACAAGTGTCATATACTTTCAAAAAATACTTTAAGTCTCTTAACATTTAGACGGTAAGATATCCTTAATATTTTTAAACAAGTGAGTTAATTCCCTAACTCAACCAACTTGGACATTCTTAATATAAGCCAAGGATATCAAAGGAACTAAATTCGTCAAAACCTCGTACGTCCACCGTACTATATACTTACAACTATTCATGCTCAAGAGATAGGAAAGTTCCACATACCTCTTCGGTTCAATCCACTTGCCAAGTCCAATATGTCGTACGTAGTATGTCAACCTATAATGACCATAGTATGTCTATTAACTTCTTACTTCAAACGTAGAATATTTCAAGTGCAAAGCTACTAAATTCTACGAAAAATCGGACAACACTTCCTTTGTTTCTACATACTTTGCCACCTTTTTCAAGGCCGAATTCAATAACCAAACACGCCACATTTTAGGCTCAACAATGTAGTTAACAATAGGGGGTTACACGTGTTACACCCCGTAAGTCCAGGGCAGGTAAAAGAGAATGTACGTAAGGAATCAAGACTTGGAAATTGGTACGAAAGGAAGAATTGTTTTTCCGACGGAAAAACAATTCTTCCTTTCATCGGAAAGGAAAAATGTTCGTTGTTGAGAATTGGATTCTCAAAATGCATTATTTGAAGAGTATGGAACTTATTAACATTATGGAAATTTATTTTTACGGATTTGGTCATGTGGGGCCCACCCGAGGAATTTTACATTTTTGTGGGGCCCACGAGGGTTACGAAATTTTATGGACGAATGGGAGGGCGACACGTGGCACCTCCCCCACATGGTCTTGGTCGATAATAGTAAGGGTAAAATGGTCATTGACCATCAAGGAAGATAAGTCTTGCTAGCTTGAGATTGTTGACTTGTCAACTTGTCCACTTGGCTTAACATTAATTGTCCTTCATCCTAGCCCACAAGTGTTTTAATCTAAGCCCTCCAATATGTTTTATATACTACACTAGTGCAAGACAAGCTCTTCAAACACTTAGAAAAATTTAGAGAACCTTTGTTCTTCAACAATAGCTCTCGGGTTCACCTATCTTGCCACAAGAGAAATTTGTAGTTTTGATCCATTTTTCACAAGACTTAAACCCAAGGTCCCTAAGGGTATTGTAAGGATATCTCAATAGAAATATTTCAGAAAAACGACGTTTTCACGTTAGTCGCAAGGCGAAAACCTAAGTAGTTTTCCTAGTTTTGGATTGGAAATGGAAGAGAAGTTGGTTGTGAACTTCTAAAGGCTTCAAATAGCGGATTGGAGCATAAAGGAAAGGAGCTAAGAATTGCTAAGGCGCGACTTTGAATCTTGGAAATTTTAAGGGCTTATAAAGGTATAAATCTTGTCGTTTTAGTAATTAAGGTTTACTTATCATTATAGTTATGGATATTATCAAGCATGAGGTTTATATTATGAAGTCTGATAAGTATTTTGGCTATTGGAACCCTAATCCGAAAACTAGCATGTTTAGCCTTAAGATTACAATTCAAGTTGATTGTTAGTTTAAGTCATCGCATGTTGTATAAAGAAGGAAATTGTAGTTGTTGAAGTTGTTTATGACTATATAACATGTTAGACCTTAGAACTTGGATTTGGAAAGGACTTGTGTTGTTGTATTAAGTTAGCCGAGAAATGGCTTTTGGAGTATTAAACTACTTGGTATGAATTGTGGGGCGGAATTTTACACGTATTGTAAGGCGTGTAATCCCCTTTGATTGGTTGGTATGTTGAGCCTTAAATGTGGCATGTTTGGTTATTGTATTCGGCCTTGAAAAAGGTGGCAAAGTATGTAGAAACAAAGGAAGTGCTGCCCGATTTTCCGTAGAATAAGAGATCGCTTACTTAGTATTATTCTACGTTGGAAACTAGAAATTGATAGTCATGTTGTGACCATTACAGGTTGAAAATTCTACGTACGGCGTATTCGGCTTAGCTTGTGGATTTAGCCGAAAAGGTATGTGAACTATCTCCTCTTCTAGCATGATTCCTTAAGATAAAGAAAGTATGTCCTACTCCTTAAATGATCCATTCCTTGGTTGTATTTGGATTGCCTAAAATAGAATTCGTTCTATGTACTCCCTTGATTGTACTTTGATGTTTAAATTGTAAGTTGTATAATCCATTTCCTTAGTGAAGTTTGGATTCTTAAAAGTGAAAGTATTTTACTTAAAGTACATAGAGTCTTGAAAAGGAAGTGGTTTCCAAACCTTTTGGCTAGTGCCTTAGTTCCAAAACCTAAGGGTTGTTGTAATGACTTTAGGGGAGTTAAAGGAGTGATTTACTTAATTGGTTTAAAAGAGGAGAAATGACATGATTTAAGAGAAGTAACTTGTTTTAAAGGTGTGAGTTACTTGAGGTTTAAAAGTAGAAGAAACTTTTTTTCTAAATATTAAGAGACTTGAAGTATTTTGAAAGTTAAGAACTTGATTTGTAAGTATGTGATACTGGGTTTTAAAAGTATAAGTCTCTTGGTTATAAAAGGAATGAATATGTCTAAAACCATAAAGGGTTATAACGGCTTTATTGGAAGTTGGTTATAACGGCTTTATGAAAGGTTAAGAAAGTTGTATATTTTGATTAATGGGCATAAGTTGCCTAGATTGTGAAAATTTAAAGTTACTTGATTTCAAGATTTGAAATGAGTTTTCTAAGAGTGTAGTAACTTACTTTGAAAAATAGACACACCTTGATACTACGGGTGTTAGTATCTTGGGGTTTTACATAAAAATGAGTCTTTTGAAAAGAATGTACGTACGTAGTACTTTGGCTTGTTTAATTGAGAATTATTCTATGTGTGCCTTGATAAGTACTTTGGCTTGTTTAATTGAGAATTATTCTATGTGTGCCTTGATAAGTACTTTGGCTTGTTTAATTGAGAATTATTCTATAAGTGCCTTGAGTTTATAAAATGAAAGTCTAAAGATTTTATGAACTTGCCTATGTGTGCTGGTGATAGCTTTTGAGTGCAAGTATTATGTTTTATTACGTTGTCGCGACTCTCGGTTGGAGGGTCGGCTGTCTTGTTGTAAGTTTACTTGGACGTACCGACAGTGATGTGGGATTCCACGGGTATGCTTCCATTATTTGTGTTACTCCTTGGACATGCTTATACGATGTGGGATTCCGGGGCATGTGACCAGGAGACGGGTTAGATTCCCGGATTTGTTTGTATTACCCATGGCCATGCTTATACGATGAGGGATTCCGGGGCATGCGACCATGCTATGTACGACTATTACTCCATGGGCTAGCTCCCCATGAAGACCTGCACCTACGATGAGGGATGCCGAGGGCACGTTATGGCCATGCTTATACGATGAGGGATTCCGGGGCATGCGGCCGCGTTATATATATATATATATACATGTATTGTATATGTGTACGCCGACAGTGAGGTGGGATGCCACGGGCGTGTCACATGGTTATATGTTACCCTTACGACTGTCGGCAGTGATGGGGGATTCCACGGGCAGGGGGTGTAGATATATATATGTGTTATATGTGTGTACGCCGACAGTGAGATAGGATGTCACGGGCGCGTCACATGGTTATGTTATTCACTTATAGCCGCAAGCGGTGATGGGGATTCCACGCACGCTTTGATATTTGAGGTATGTGTCCCGACTTGATATGACCGCTATGTATCAGGTAATCGTGGGATGGCTATCATACATGTCTCTGCTTTGTTTAGATCGTTATGATTTCATTACGCATTTCATCGTTTCACATACTTGGTACATTCTTCGCATCGACCTCTTCTGGGCTGCGTCACGCCGCAGTTTAGGTAATGCAGCTTAGTGATCTGCAGTGTAGGACCGCTCGAGTTTTTGGATAGCTCCTCTGCTCGGAGTTTATCTTTTGGTATAGTTCCTTCAAGGTGCTTTTATGCTACATGGGTAATGGGGCCTTGTCCGTCATATTTCAAGAAACTCTTGAGGTGCGTATTCATATGTGGATTGGACTCATGTACAATGTAAGGTCTTTTGATTATGTATATTATATGGCAGCCTTGTTTGCCGGCCCTCGCACGTTAGTTTTAAAAAAATGAGGTGTTATTTAATTTCCGCAGCTTACCTAGTTGTTAAGGTAGAAGGTGCCTGGTAGGCACGACCACGGCCCGAGGTTCGGGGCGTGACAGAGTGGTATCGAGCGCCACCCTCGGAATGTCTACGCACCGTGTCTAGTAGAGTCTTGATTATCGGTGTGTTGCGCGCCACACCCATAAACAGTGAGGCTACAGGACATTTAGAGTCGGTTTCTATTCTTCTCACTCAAGATCGTGCCATAGAGCCGTGTTAGTAAGATAATTCCTCCGACGTATTTTTGTGTTACGGCTATGCCTCCAAGGAGGGCAACACGCCTGAAGGGCAAAGGAGTAGGAGCTACTAGTCGACTCAGAGAGTTGATAGGGCTTATGCCTGTGGTATACTGGATGTTGTCCGCGATGGCGAGTTCTTCTGCGCCGAGTTTTGAGACTGACACGAGCCTCCGTTTCTCGCCAGGAGAAGACTATAGGCTCATGAGGGAAGCCGTTATGTTATTGACCAAGATAGTGCTACAGTTTCATCAGCAGGAGGTTATTCGGCCATTCTGAGCATGTGTGCAGAGTAGAGGACGGTAGCGGAGATCTGCGTAAGAGGCTAGATCGGTTGGTTATCGGTGAGTTTATGGACGAGCGGCCTTCAAGAATGAGTGAGATATTCGTCCCAGCCTACCCAGTACATACCCCCGCAGCTCACAGGTGGGATATTGGACCCCACAAGGTATTTAGGAGCCGGTCCAAGCTCCAGGGGTCGAGGTTCTCAGAGGAGCAGAGGACTTTCTCAGTCGAGGCCACCTATTCCTCAGTGTTTCAGATGTGGTAAGCGTCATTCGGGGAAATGCCGTTATGGCACAGGTGTTTGTTTTTATTGTGGCCGTCCGGGCCATATTCTGAGGGTATGTCCTTTTAGAAGGAGCACTGGTGAGGTGGCTCAGCCTATGAGGCCGATGGTTGATTCCCTTTCCTCCACAAGGCCCCCTGAGCAAGGTGGTGTTCAGATGTCAGCCAGTCGTGGTAGAGGTCAGGGTGGAGTTTATAGTTCTGGCGGTCCTTCGAACCGCATAGATGACGTGACTACTGGACAGGATCAGGAGGCGACATCGCATGGGGTTACAGGTATATGTCGATTCTTTTGAATCATACGTGCATTGTTAGATTCAGATTTCGCCCTAGCATATATGTTTTCCCTTTGTTGCTAGCAGTTGTGAGTGATAGTACCCCCCAGGGGTAGGAATACTTTGATTAGTAAAGTGAGAAGTTAAGAATGTACGGTAGAAATACTTTGGCTTATGTGACGAACCTCTAGTTAATGGGAGGATAGGGTGAGAAGTACCTTGAGATAAGAGAAAGATTTATTTCAGACTAAGAAGGAGAAGTTAAGTGTGACGATGGGTCGGGTTATGGACTCATTTCGGGTCAACCGATAGTATGGAATCGGGTGATGTCAGTTAGAAATGGTCCCGTTATGTGATAGGGTCCCGAGGATGCAAGGCCCAAGTCTAGTTGATTTTGTACGTGTACCAAATAAGTTTGAAAGTACGAGAAAGTATGACAAGTAAGGAAAGAAAGGAACCTCTAAGGATCCCCGTGTTTGAGAAGACTGTAACCTTCGAGTTTTGTGAGAAGGGGTCGTGGACGGAAGGTCCATTGATATGTTTACGTATGTTGTGGTGGCCCTGTGTGGCATTGTTGGTCTTGTGCAGTTTTGATTGATAGGCATAGTATAGAGTTTATGCCGGAGTTTGTATAGCTTGACAACCGACTAAGAACATTCGGGGACGAATGTTTCTAAGGGGAGAATAATGTTACACCCCGTAAGTCCAGGGCAGGTAAAAGAGAATGTACGTAAGGAATCAAGACTTGGAAATTGGTACGAAAGGAAGAATTGTTTTTCCGACGGAAATCTTCCTACATCGGAAAAAAAATGTTCGTTGTTGAGAATTGGATTCTCAAAATGCATTATTTGGAAAGTATGGAACTTATTAACATTATGGAAATTTATTTTTTGTGGATTTGGTCATGTGGGGCCCACCCGAGGAATTTTACATTTTTGTGGGGCGAGAGGTTCTAATTTTATGGACGAATGGGAGGGCGACACGTGGCACCTCCCCCACATGGTCTTGGTCGATAATAGTAAGGGTAAAATGGTCATTGACCATCAAGGAAGATAAGTCTTGCTAGCTTGAGATTGTTGACTTGTCAACTTGTCCACTTGGCTTAACATTAATTGTCCTTCATCCTAGCCCACAAGTGTTTTAATCTAAGCCCTCCAATATGTTTTATATACTACACTAGTGCAAGACAAGCTCTTCAAACACTTAGAAAAATTTAGAGAACCTTTGTTCTTCAACAATAGCTCTCGGGTTCACCTATCTTGCCACAAGAGAAATTTGTAGTTTTGATCCATTTTTCACAAGACTTAAACCCAAGGTCCCTAAGGGTATTGTAAGGATATCTCAATAGAAAGATTTCGGAAAAACGACGTTTTCACGTTAGTCGCAAGGCGAAAACCTAAGTAGTTTTCCTAGTTTTGGATTGGAAATGGAAGAGAAGTTGGTTGTGAACTTCTAAAGGCTTTAAATAGCAGATTGGAGCGTAAAGGAAATGAGCTAAGAATTGCTAAGGCGCGACTTTGAATCTTGGAAATTTTAAGGGCTTATAAAGGTATAAATCTTGTTGTTTTAGTAATTAAGGTTTACTTATCATTGTAGTTATGGATATTAGCAAGCATGAGGTTTATATTATGAAGTTTGATAAGTATTTTGGCTATTGGAACCCTAATCCGAAAACTAGCATGTTTAGCCTTAAGATTACAATTCAAGTTGATTGTTAGTTTAAGTCGTCGCATGTTGTATAAAGAAGGAAATTGTAGTTGTTGAAGTTGTTTATGACTATATAACATGTTAGACCTTAGAACTTGGATTTGGAAAGGACTTGTGTTGTTGTATTAAGTTAGCCGAGAAATGGCTTTTGGAGTATTAAACTACTTGGTATGAATTGTGGGGCGGAATTTTACACGTATTGTAAGGCGTGTAATCCCCTTTGATTGGTTGGTATGTTGAGCCTTAAATGTGGCATGTTTGGTTATTGTATTCGGCCTTGAAAAAGGTGGCAAAGTATGTAGAAACAAAGGAAGTGCTGCCCGATTTTCCGTAGAATAAGAGACCGCTTACTTAGTATTATTCTACGTTGGAAACTAGAAATTGATAGTCATGTTGTGACCATTACAGGTTGAAAATTCTACGCAGCGTATTCGGCAGCTTGTGGATTTAGCGAAAAGGTATGTGAACTATCTCTCTTCTAGCATGATTCCTTAAGATAAAGAAAGTATGTCCTACTCTTAAATGATCCATTCCTTGGTTGTATTTGGATTGCCTAAAGCAGAATTCGCTTACATGTACTCCTTGATTGTACTTTGATGTTTAAATTGTAAGTTGTATAATCCATTTCCTTAGTGAAGTTTGGATTCTTAAAAGTGAAAGTATTTTACTTAAAGTACATAGAGTCTTGAAAAGGAAGTGGTTTCCAAACCTTTTGGCTAGTGCCTTAATTCCAAAACCTAAGGGTTGTTGTAATGACTTTAGGGGAGTTAAAGGAGTGATTTACTTAATTGGTTTAAAAGAGGATAAATGACATGATTTAAGAGAAGTAACTTGTTTTAAAGGTGTGAGTTACTTGAGGTTTAAAAGTAGAAGAAACTTGTTTTCTAAATATTAAGAGACTTGAAGTATTTTGAAAGTTAAGAACTTGATTTGTAAGTATGTGATACTGGGTTTTAAAAGTATAAGTCTCTTGGTTATAAAAGGAATGAATATGTCTAAAACCATAAAGGGTTATAACGGCTTTATGGGAAGTTGGTTATAACGGCTTTATGGAAGGTTAAGAAAGTTGTCTATTTTGATTAATGGGTATAAGTTGCCTAGATTGTGAAAATTTGAAGTTACTTGATTTCAAGCTTTGAAATGAGTTTTCTAAGAGTGTAGTAACTTACTTTGAAAAATAGACACACCTTGATACTACGGGTGTTAGTATCTTGGGGTTTTACATAAAAGGAGTCTTTTGAAAAGAATGTACGTACGTAGTACTTTGGCTTGTTTAATTGAGAATTATTCTATGTGTGCCTTGATAAGTACTTTGGCTTGTTTAATTGAGAATTATTCTATGTGTTCCTTGATAAGTACTTTGTCTTGTTTAATTGAGAATTATTCTATAAGTTCCTTGAGTTTATAAAATGAAAGTCTAAAGATTTTATGAACTTGCCTATGTGTGCTGGTGATAGCTTTTGAGTGCAAGTATTATGTTTTATTACGTTGCCGCGACTCTCGGTTGGAGGGTCGGCTGTCTTGTTGTAAGTTTACTTGGACGTACCGACAGTGATGTGGGATTCCACGGGTATGCTTCCATTATTTGTGTTACTCCTTGGACATGCTTATACGATGTGGGATTCCGGGGCATGTGACCAGGAGGCGGGTTAGATTCCCGGATTTGTTTGTATTACCTCATGGCCATGCTTATACGATGAGGGATTCCGGGGCATGCGACCATGCTATGTACGACTATTACTCCATGGGCTAGCTCCCCATGAAGACCTGCACCTATGATGAGGGATGCCGAGGGCACGTTATGGCCATGCTTATACGATGAGGGATTTTGTGGCATGCGGCCGCGTTATATATATATATATATATATATATATATATATATGTATTGTATATGTACGCGACGGTGAGGTGGGATGCCACAGGCGTGTCACGTGGTTATATGTTACCACTACGATCGGCGGTGATGGGGATTCCAGGCGGGGTATAGATATATATATGTGTTATATGTGTATGCGCAAGCGGTGAGATAGGATGCCACGGGCGCGTCACATGGTTATGTTATTCACTTATAGCTGCCGACAGTGATGGGGGATTCCACGGGCACGCTTTGATATTTGAGGGCATGTGTCCCTGACTTGATATGACTGTTTATGTATTGTGTAATGTAGGATGGCTATCATACATGTCTCCTGTTTTGTTTAGACTGTTATGATTTCATTACAGTACTTACTGTTTCACATACTTGGTACATTCTTCGTACTGACCTCCTTCGGGGGGCTGCGTTCATGCCGCAGGTTTAGGTACGCAGTTTGGTGATCTGCAGGTGTAGGACCCTGCTCAGAGTTTTTTTGGATAGCTCCCTCTGTTCAGGAGCTTATCTTTTGGTATAGTTCTTTCAGTGCGTGGCTTTTATGCGGTTATGGGTACGCGGGGCCTTGTCCGTCATATTTGATAAAACTCTTAGAGTGCAGTATTCATATGTGGGATTGGACTCATATGCGATGTAGTGTCTTTTGATTATGTATATTATATGGCACGCTCGGCTTTGCCGCTTGCGTCACGTTAGTTTAAAAAAAAAATGAGGTGTTATTTAATTTCCGCAGTTTACCTAGTTGTTAAGGTAGAAGGGTGCCCAGGTAGGGCACCAGTCACGGGCCCGGGGTTCGGGGCGTGACAACACGCCTACAAGACGTGTAAAATTCCGCCCCACAAATAATAAACTAGTCCAAACTACAATGTCAATTCGACAAATTGTAGGGACAATAATACATAGTCTTTTCCAATTCCTTTTCCATCCAAGTTGTTTAGTATAACATGTTATAAAGCCGCAATCGATTATAGCAACTATAATCTTCAAGTAGATAACATGCGACGATACTAGTTAACGACCAAATTGTAATTCAATTTCAAATGACTCAACATATCATTTTCGGATTTGAGCTTCTAAACTTCCATAACACTTATCAATCTTCATAACACATATCACATGATCATTTTTAACTTATCATAACATGGAATTTTCAATTACAAAAGTAAGATGAAGATTATACCTCATTTAGCTCAAATATGATCCAAGATTACAAGTCGATCCTTAGCAACCTTAGCTCCTCTTTTTGACGTTCCAATCCACTCCAAGCAACCCTTAGAAGCTTATGAAGAACTCATCTTCAAGTTCCAACTTCAAAGTTGAAGAACTCCTTAACTTTCCTCCTTGCGACTAATACGAAAACGCCACTTTTCCGGGATCTTTCTATTGAGATAACCTTACAATACTCTTAGGAACCTTGGTTTAAAGTGTAGAGCTTATTGGACAAAAATTGAAAATTCTTTCCTTGAAGAACCTTCAAAACCGAGAGCCCTCTCTAGGTGTTCTTAAATTTCTTGAAATTTTTTTTAAGTGTAGAGCCCTTGTATTGCTACTTGTACACATATATAATACTATGGAGGGTCAAGATCTACACAAATGGTTGGCTTAGATGCAATTCATTAAAGGTCAAGCCAAGTGGCCCTTTGACAAGTCAACAATGTCAAGCTCTTTGTCTTAGCAAGACTTGGTCATTTAAATTATGGTCAAATGACCATTCTAACCATGTCAAATTCGTCCAAGACCACTAAGGGGGTGACACGTGTCGCCCTCTTGTTCGTCGCAATATTTCGTTTTCCGACAAATCCATAATTCCGATAAATTTTTACTAGTCTCAAATCTTAACATTTTTGAGTTCTTACATACGTTCTTATAACATGTCCTGGAATTCCGGGGTGTAACAACTTTACCACCTTTTTCAAGGCCCGAATTCAATAACCAAACACGCCACATTTAAGGCCCAACAATGTAGTTAACAATAGGGGATTACACGCCTATAAGACGTGAAAAATTCCGCCCCACAATTGATATCAAACTAGTACAAACTACAAGGTCAATTCGGCAATTTTGAGGTATAACAACACAAATTCTTATCCAATTCCTTTTCAATCCAAGTTGTTTAGTATAACATGATATCAAGCCGCAATCGATTATAACTACTACAATCTTCAAGTAAGTAACATGCGGCGATTCTAATTAACGACCAAATTGTGATCCAACTTCAAAAGGCTAAAAAGTCATTTCGGATTCTAGGCTTCAACTCTCCATAACACTTATGAATCTTCAACACAATATACTTCATGCTAGTAAAAATGTAAGGCTACAACAATATGAAATCTTATAACACTTTAAGAGAACAAGATTGTTACCTCAACGAGCCTTAATCCAACTTCAAATCCGAAGTCGCTCCCTAGCAACTTAGAGCCTCTCCTTGACACATCAATCCGCCACTTGAGACCCTTAGATTATCACAAACAATTTTCCTTTAATCTTCCAATCAAAACCTAGGAAAGTAACTAGGTTTTCACCTTGCGACTAATACGAAAACGATATTTTTCCGGGATCTTTCTATTGAGATACCCTTACAATACCCTTATGAACCTTGGTTTAAAGTGGGGAGATTATTGGACAACAAACAATTTTTTTTTTCTTTTGAAGAGCTTGAACCCGAGAGCCTCCCTAAGTGTTCATCCAATTTTCTTGAAATTTTTCTAAGTGTGGAAGCTTGTCTCACTACTAGTATACATATATAGCACAATGGAGGGCCAAGATTAATACATATGTGTGGCTTAGATACAATTCACTAGGATCAAGCCCAAGTGGCCCTTTGACAAGTCAACAATCTCAAGCTACAAGGCTTAGCAAGACTTGGTCATCCTAATAATGGTCAAATGACCCTTTTACCCATGTTATTTTCGTCCAAGACCACTTAAAGGGGGTGACACGTGTCGCCCTCCCATTCGTCACAATATTTCATTTTCCGACAATTTCATAATTTCGATAAATTTTTACTAGTCTCAAATCTTAACATTTGGGATTCTTACGTACGTTCTTAAAAACATATCCTGCAATTACGGGGTGTAACAAATTCGTTCCAAGACCAACTAGGGGTGACACGTGTCGCCCTCCCATTCGTCGCAATATTTCGTTTTCCGACAATTTCATAATTCTGATAAATTTTTACTTGTCTCAAATCTTAACATTTGAGTTCTTACGTACGTCCTTATAAACATGTCTTGGAAATACGGGGTGTAACAAAACCGTTATTTTAACTTTCCATAAAGCTATTATAACCAACTTCCCATAAAGCCGTTATACTAGCTTTATACTTTAGATACTTACATTCTTCTTTATAACCAAGAGACTTAAACTTTCCAACAAAACAAGTATCATATACTTTCAAAATACTTTAAGTCTCTTAACTTTTAGAAACTAAGATATCCTTAATATTTTTAAACGAGTGAGTTAATTCCCTAACTCAACCAACTTGGACATTCTTAAGATAAGCCAAGGATATCAAATGGACTAGATTCGTCAAAAATCTCGTACGTCTACCGTACTATATATTTACAACTATTCATGCTCAAGAGATAGAAAAGTTCCACATACCTCTTCGGTTCAATCCACTTGCTAAGTCCAATATGCCGTACGTAGTATGCTAACCTATAATGACCATAATACGTCTATTAGCTTCTAGTTTCAAACGTAGAATATTCTAAGTGCAAAGTCACTAAATTCTACGAAAAATCGGACAGCACTTCCTTTGTTTCTACATACTTTTCCACCTTTTTCAAGGCCCGAATTCAATAACCAAACACGCCACATTTAAGGCTCAACAATGTAGTTAACAATAGGGGATTACACGCCTAACAAGACGTGTAAAATTCCTCCCCACAATTGATATCAAACTAGTCCAACATTGAATAGTTTATTCAAAGCGAATTCTCCCTAGATACATCTATTAAATTTAATTCTTAATTTATTTCGAATGAATGCTCCTCCATCTGTGGTTATTGCTTTGGGATCCTATAATTCATCGCTACTTTAAAAACTAATAAACCTCAGTTCCAAGAAATCATATCTTCTACCAAGACATTTACCGAGGAAGCAGAAGCCCTTTTGAAAGAAGCTAGAGATACCATACGGGCGGGAAAATCAAATAGATGGGGGAATTTCTTCTTTAAAGAAGACTTTGGCAACCGGGCTATCTTCGGCGCGGGGTAGAGCAGTTTGGTAGCTCGCAAGGCTCATAACCTTGAGGTCACTGGTTCAAATCCTGTCTCATAAATGAAGTAGTTAATGGTAGGGTTACCATTATCCTTTTTGTAGTGACGAATCTTGTATGTGTTCCTAAGAAAAGGAATTTTTCCTTTTTTCGGGGTCTCAAAGGGGCGTGGAAACGCATAAGAACTCTTGAATGGAAAAGAGATGTAACTCCAGTTCCTTCGGAATCGGTAGTCAATCCTATTTCCGATAGGGGCAGTTGACAATTGAATCCGATTTTGACCATTATTTTCATATCCGTAATAGTGCGAAAAGAAGGCCCGACTCCAAGTTGTTCAAGAATAGTGGCGTTGAGTTTCTCGACCCTTTGACTTAGGATTAGTCAGTTCTTCAATGTCATTTTCGACAATTTGAGGTACAACAACACAAAGTCTTCTTTCCAATTCCTTTTCAATCCAAGTTGTTTAGTATAATATGTTATCAAGCCGCAATCGATTATAACTACTACAATTTTCAAGTAGGTAACATGCGACGATTCTAATTATCGACCAAATTGTATTTCAATTTCAAATGGCTAGTAATGTCATTTCGGATTTAGGCTTCCAATATCCATAACACTTATCAATATTTAATACATATACTTCATGCTAGTTAAAATGTAAGGCTACCACAATATGTAATCTTATAACACTTAAGAGAACAAGATTGTTACCTTAACGAGCCTTAATCCAACTTCAAGATCCGAAGTCGCTCCCTAGCAACTTAGAGCCTCTCCTTGACACTTCAATCCGCCACTTGAAGCCCTTAGAAGATCACAAATAACTTTCCTTCAATTTTCCAATCCAAACCTAGGAAAGTGACTTAGGTTTTCACCTTGCGACTAATACAAAAACGATACTTTTCCGGGATCTTTCTATTGAGATACCCTTACAATACTCTTAGGAACCTTGGTTTAAAGTGTGGAGGTTATTGAACAATAAACGAAATTTTTTTCTCCTTCAAACCCTATGAACCCGAGAGCAATATGTGAAGAACAAACTTTCTTGAAAATTTTACTAAGTATGGAAGCCTTGTCTTGCTACTAGTATGCTTAAATAACACAATGGAGGGTCAAGATGAGAACAATTGGGTGGCTTGGATCCAATTCACTTAAAAATCTAGCCAAGTGGCCCTTGGACTTAGTCAACAATATCAAGCTCAAGTCCTATCAAGACTTGATCATCTTAACATTGGTCAAATGACCATAACACCCATGGTCTTATTCGACCATGACCATCTAAAGGGGTGACACGTGTCACCCACCCGTTCATCACAATATTTCGTTTTCCGACATTTCCATAATTCCGATAAATTTTTACTAGTCTCAATTCTTAACATTTTTTAGTTCTTACGTACGTTCTTATAAACATGTCCTGGAATTACGGGGTGTAACAGTCAACTCGACTCCAAATACTTTCTAACGACTCTTACCAACATCCCCCATAAGATTTGGTAAGAACTTAGGATTACTTAGACATACCTTTTACATAGAGTAAATCAACATACGTACCTCTTAACTTCTAAGAGTAGAAGGAATCATGAAATAACACCACATGTATATTTCATACATAGAACATGCCAAAAGAAGGAAGAGGTTCACATACCTCGCGACTATCGACAAGTAGCAAAATGCTCCAAAGTACTTCAACTTTGTTAGCTTTTCCACCCTTCGAGTAGAATACGCTACACGTAGTACTTCAACATATAATAATCATAACATGTCTTTCAACTCCTAGCTTATCAACGTGGAATAATACTAAGTGCTAGGTCTCTTATTCTACAGAAATTTGGGCAGCACTTCCTTTGTTTCTACGTACTTTTCCACCTTTTTCAAGGCCCGAAATTAATAACCAAACATGCCACATTTAAGGCGCAACAAACCAGCAATTCAAAAGGGGATTATACGTCTCGTATAAAATTCTGCCCCACAATTAAAGTAAAACCATCCAATAACCTTGAGCCATTTTCGGCAATCACAAGGACAACAACAACATCTATTCTTTTCCATTTCCTTTTCAATCCAAGTTGTTATTCTAACATGTTATATAGTCGCAATCAATTATAACAACGAAAATCTCTTTCTTATACAACATGCGACGATTATAACTATCGATCAAATTGATTTCCAATTTTAATGGCTAACATGCCAATCTCGGATTTAAGCTTCCAAATTCCATAACACTTATCAATCTTCATAATATATATCATATGATCATCTATCAACTACTACAACATGAAATCTTGAATTAAAATAGCAAGACGGAGATTATTACCTCTTTTAAGCCCAAATACAATTCAAAACCTAAAGTCGATCCTTAACAACTTTAGCTCCTCTTCTTGACGTTTCAATCCACTCCAAGCAACCCTTAGAAGTTCATAAACAACTTCTCTTCAATTTACAACTTCAAAGTTGAAGAACACCTTAGGTTTTCATCTTGCGACTAACGTAAAAACGTAGGTTTTCCGGGATTTTTGTATTGGGATATCCTTAGAATACCTTTAGGGACCTTGGGTTTGAATATTGGGATTTATGAAGCAAGTTGCAAAAAACATTGTGTGCAAAAGGGCTATTGCCGAGAGCAACATTAACACTAGCTCAAGTTTCTTGAATTTTTTCTAAGTGTAGAATTATCTTGCACTAGTATAAGATATATACTACAACCAAGGGCCAAGATTAAAATAAATGGAAGACTAGGATGTGGTCAATTATCTCAAGCTAACTTGACCCTTTGACTTGGTCCATTATTCTTCATCCAACAAGCCCATGTGGAGGGTGACACGTGTCGCCCTCCCATTGGTCTAAAATATTTCGTTTCCCGAAATTTCCATAATTAGTCAAAATATCGGAAACCTCGTGGGCCCCACAAAAACGTAAAATTTCTAGGGTGGGCCCCACGTGTCCAACTCTGAAAATAAAATTCCATAATTCCGATAAATTCTAAAAGTCTTAAATAACAAATTTGATAACCCAATTCTCATTAACAACCATTTTTCCTTCCCGAGATTCGGAAGAATTTTTCCTTTGGAAAACAATTCTTTCTTTCGTTCAAATTTTTAAGTCTTGTGTTCTCGCGTCTATTCTCGTATACATGTCCTGGAATTACAGGGTGTAACATTCCTACCCCCTTAGAAACATTCATCCCCGAATGTTCTTTCGGAGCTCAATCTAAACATTTCTCGGTATAGTCTCATAAAACTACACTTAATGAAACCTAATTATGCCACATATGACCCTAATACGTCGCACATGCATATCCATCCATCATAAGCCAAACGAGGAATCAAATCCAAAGTGTGCACCATCACTATTTACTCCCATTCATGGCCTAAAAGGATTATCTTTCCGTACTTCCAAACTTATTCTAACATACATACATAATCTCAATATTAACCGTACATGACACTTAAACATACAACAACCTTATCATGCATACAAGTCTCTAAAGGGTCAAAGATATACCTGAAATCATATAGGCGGTTCAAAGGACCGCTAAAACTGGGAACTTCCACCACGACCTGCGCCGCGGCTGCCGTGCGTAACATCCTGCCTAGCTATTGAAGGCGAAGAACCCGCAACTGATCTAGTAGACTGTGATATCCCACCAGTGCCACCTCTATAAGGGCACTCTCTTATCCTATGGCCTAGACGACCACAAGAAAAACAAGCACCCATATCAGAGCGACACGCCCCAGAATGGAACCTACCACACTGGGTGCATTGAGGCAAAGGTGGCCTCGATCGTTGGAACCCCATCTCCACCGAGACCACAGGCTCTAGAGCTCTGACCGCCCCCTGCATTTCCGGGGTTGTAAAAAACCCCGCCGGAAAACTGTGGAGGAGCACTCGGTGCTGGCTGAAATATAGACCTAGCCTGCTGCTGAGGCTGTCCTCTTCGAAAATTACCCTGAAACTCTGTCGTCCTGACCCTCTTGGGCTGGCCTCGGTCTGGCTGGTCCTCTCTCTCTCTGTCCTCAATCCCCTGTGCATATGCCTGTATCCTGGCACTATCCATACCTGGCTGAAGGGCCACTCTCAGGCATGCAGTAACCATTTAGCGATCTAGCCCCATCATATAGCGATGAACTCTATCGGCCGTATGCACCACAATGGTGAGCATACCTTGCCAATGAGTCAAACTCGAGGTTATACTCTCGATGGACCTTCCATTCTCTCTCAACGTCAAGAACCTATCAATACGGGCTCTCATCTCGGGAGGCAAAAAGTGATCGAGAAGACCTGCGTGAACTCATCCCAAACAAGCGGAGGAGCACCCACCCCTAGGCAGTTCCGTGACTCAAACCGGTTCAACGCAATATCGGCGTGGCAGATGCAAGCTAGCACAATCGACTCGTCTCGAGTCCCTAAGCACTGCGTAGTCCGTTGTATCTGCGAATGAACTCCCGAGGATCATCCTCGATCTCGAACCATAGAACTCGGGTGGACTACAACACAGAAAATCTCGAATCCTCAAACTGTCGGCTCTAGGGTTAGCTACCTGCTTGTTATACCCCGTAGTTGCAGGGTATGTATGTGAGGACGTACGTACGAGAGTACGGCAGAAATTTTGAAAAGAAAGAAAGATGTGAGTTTTTCGACGGAAAAGTTTCCGGTAATTTGTGAAGAAAAAGGTTCGTTAATGGGAATTGGGTTCCCAGATTTGGAATTTGGGCTTCTTAGATTATATTAGAATTATGGAATTTTATTTTGGAAATGGTCACGTGGGGCCCACGGGAGAAATTCTGGTTTTGTGGGGCCCACTTTGTTTTGAGATTTTGGCCATTGTGGATATTTTTGGAAGGCGTTTTATGAGGGCCAATAGGAGGGTGACACGTGTCACCCCGCCTGGTGGCTTGGCCGAAATGACATTTGGCACAACACTTTGGTTAAGTCGTTTTTGTGAAGCGTTTTGCGTAGCTGCGAAGGAAAATTCGGCTATGTCGTTTTGTATTTTGCGGATTTTTCCGAGCGACGGAACATTTTGGACCAACGAGAGGCGGCACTTGCACCTCGTTGGTGGGCAAGGTGGGCGATACGTGGGACGATTGGGAGATAAGGTTGGGCAAGATATTTGTGTAGATATTTGTGAGGTTTTAGGGTAGGGTCTAGGGTGCACTTGGCTTGATCTTGGCCTTACACTTGCCTTGCACATGGCTTGATCTTGGCCATTGGTTGGCTTTTGGTTTTGCTATAAATACCAGCGGCAGAAGACTTCATTCATCCAAAATGTTTCAAGTCTTGCTATCCTTCCTCTCCTCTTGTTTGACTCTCGTCCAAGCCCCACTCCCTAGTAAAGGCCCTTGGCGAAACCCCTCCCCTTTGAGTGGCCTTTGTGGCGAGAGCCTCCCTCCCCTTTGAGGTCTAGCAGTGGGGTACCCCACTAGCCTAGTTGTTTTAGTATAATACCCCTCTCTTGTGGTATTGAAATAATTCTCCTAGTATTGTTATAATGCCCAAAATAACTTAGCCTTGTACCTTGTAGTATTCCAAAGAAACCTCTATACGTAGAGAAATACTACCTTTTGTCCTTTTAGTCTCAAACCGAAACCCTAAGGAAATCTTCATAGTTGGTTGAAGTATTTGAGTAGAAGTTGGTTAGAACTTCTAAGGGTTGTTTGGAGCGCACGGAGTAGGAGCTAAACCTTGCTCAGGATCGACATTATAACTTGGATAATTTTGGGCTTATCGAGGTAATTATCTTGTCCCTCTATTGTAATTGGAAATTACATGTTTGTTAGAATATATAGTTGAAGTATACTATATATGGAACTATACCTAGTATTCGGCAATGTCTTTTGACTTAAGCCTGAAGAAAAAAGAACTGAACTGAACTGTATTTACATAGGACTGTATTGCAGTAGACTTGTGTTGTATTACTGAGTAGAATGGTACACGTCCGGTTAGACGTGTAAACCACCAGTTGGCTTGGTAGCGCCTCGATAGAGGAGGAGATTTCTGTTGTTGCGGGGAGGTCTTTGTCGAATTTTACGTAGAAATGGAACCTTGTGTTTTGAGGTTAATGAGCGTTTGTGACCTTTTTAGGTGAAAGTACTAAGAGTAGCGTGTCTGGCGAGAGTGGAAAGGGCTAGCAAGGTTGTAGTACTTGGAGCATTTTGCTTATTGTCGATACTCGTCGCGAGGTATGTGAACCTCTTCCTATCTGTTCTAGCATGATGTGTGTGTAACTATGTAGTACGGTGGACGTACAGGTGCTAAGTGTATTTGTTTGGTTTAAACATAAAGTGTTATAACGGCTTTATGGGAAGTGGTTATAATGACTTTATGTAGGTAAGAAATGGTTTTACGATGTTAGAAGTTAAGAGACTTGATCTTATAAGATAAGAGACTTAACTTATTTGTTTTAATGTGGATGTTTGTGTGAAACCTCATTCGTGAGTAATGAGTACTTGGCTTTTAAAGGGATAATGTTTCTTGATTTGAAATCGGAATGTGTATCGACCGCAAATGCAGCGTTAATAAAGGAAAATGTATTGAATAATGATGTGTTGTATTAAAACCAGTAGAAACCTCCATCTGCATAGAAGCTAAGATAAGACAAAATGATATTACATTTTCTAGATCATGGCTGCTGTAATAAAATCGTTATAAACAAGAATAACCTACTCACATATATGGCATATGTTACTCAATTGTTTTAAAAGAGATTAAGACTATGAGTTATGAAACCTTTCTAAAATAAGTAACTTGAGCATTTGAAATTAGGCAAACTTGAACGTTTGGAAAATAATGTTGTTACTTGATTTTTGCAAAAAGGGGGAAGTGTTTTGTTTACTTAAAAAGATAGTCACTATTTTTATACTACGGGTATTGCGTGACTTATGGGAAAGAAACGGATCTTTTAAAAAGGGTTTGACGTACGTAGTACTTTAGGGTTAAAACCCGGATTTTGTCATAAAATGAAAGTACTTTGAGTTGTGTATAACTTGCCTATGCTTGTTGTTGTGAAACTTGCCTATGCTTGTTGTGATAGCCCTTGTTGTGCAAGAATTGTGTTTCTATACTACCGCATCTCTCGATGGAGGGTCGGTTGACTTGTTGAGGACTTACTTGGACGTGCCGGCAGTGACGGAGAAATTCCACGGGTACGTTCCTGTTGATAGTGTTACTTTTGATAATCACTTTGGACATACTGACACGATGCGTAGCGCACGGGTATGCTTCCATTTTGGTTGATGTCTTGTGGTTAATCGCTTTGGACATCGACGATCGTAGCGCGCGGGTATCGTCCATTTGGAAGGTTGTCTTATTGTTTCCCTTTGGACATACGACACGATCGTAGCGCGGGTATCGTCCATTTGGAAGGTTGTCTTATTGTTTCCACTGGACATCGACCACGATCGTAGCGCTGCGGGTATCGTCCATTTGGAAGGTTGTCTTATTGTTTCCCTTTGGACATCACGACACGATCGTAGCGCACGGGTATGCTTCCATTTGGATTCTTTGTCTTGTTGTTATCATATCATAGATGCCGGCGGTGAGGAAAGGTATTCCACGGGCATGATTGATGTTGTGGCGTGAGACCACGACTTGATATAATCATTATATGTTGTGTCTTGTAGTTTGGCTATCATACATGTCTCCGCTTTGTATAGATTATGATTTCATTCTGATATTATGCGATTTCACATACTTGGTACTGTTATCGACCTCGCCCGAGTGCGTTCATCTGCAGTAGAAATCATCGATCGTGGATCCTCGCCATAGGATCACGATTCAGCGTTGTGAAGCTCCGTTTCTCCGGAGGCTTATCTTTTGGTATGTGTTCCACAGTTGTAGGTTCTTGTACATCCAGGTATGGCGGGGCCTGTCGTCATAGTCATATATCTTAAGTGCAGTAATCTTTGTTGTGGGTAGGGTTGTAAAAGGATTAAAGCTGTTCGAGTTTTATGTATATCTTGTGGCTTATTTTGGTTGCCTATTCATTTATTATATCTCTTGTTAAATGACTCATGTTTTATGTTCCGCTGATTTTCTCGATGTATGTATCACTAGGGTGCCCGGTAAGGCACGATCCGCCCGATTTCGGGGTGTGACATGCTCACCTCGTGCCACGCTCGCCACTATGCTAGTCAATAACCCGATATGCTCTCCATAATCTCTATACTCGCCCGTGTCACGACCCGTTCGGGGCGTGGTGATGCCTTACCCGCACCCAGCGATCATACATCAGAGAAAATCAGCGGAATATAAAACATAAGACATGAAACAATTGTAAAATAGACACATTTTATCTGAGAAAAGGGCGCCTTTCGGCATATATATATATCAAAATCTGGCAGTTTACATCCCAACTGTACAATAGGACTACATACCTCTAAGGAAGTAAACAACTATGGCGGGACGGGGCCCGCCATACCCTGCAGATAAAACTATCTACAACAGGGAGATCATACCCAAAAGTCGAGCCTCCGGAGAAGATGGAGCTCCTGACACCAACGCAAAAGATCCTAAGGATGCGGATCTAGCACCTGCTTGCCCTTACCTGCGGCATGAACGCAGCCTCCCGAAGGAGGTCAGTACAACAGGTACTAAGTATGTGAAACTGTAAAATACTTAAAAGAAATCACATCATTTTAAAACCAATTTTACAAATATGCACGAAACAACCAATGTAACCGCACATAGTGCCACATCATAAACAAGAGCAACAATAGGTAAACTGTAACAGGTCTTTTCTAGGCTGCGAATGATCGAAGCAGGGCCAATCGCCCATAGTATCATTATGCAAGCCTAATCCTGGACTCCCGTAGTCCGCATAGGCCACTCACATAGGCCCGCATGAGGTATAACCCCGCATCGAGGGTAGCTACTCCTCGGCATCTTCCTGGACTAGTAGTCCGCATCGCCACATAGACGCGTGAGGTATAACCCGCGCTAACACGGAACTCGTAGCTCGCATAGGTCCCTGGACCCGCATGAGGTATTCTCGAATCACGGTCCTGCATCGCTGAGTCTACCCGCATCGGAGGCGGCTTAACCCGGTATCATGTCAAGAGGTGAGTGATATTATACTAACATAACAGTTTATCGTTAAACAACATAAGCACAACAAGAATACCCTCTTATACAAACGTTACAAGACACTAACACACATAGCATCATATTATGTCTACTTATCAAACCATTTTTATTATACTTTCCAGAAATCAATATAAGTCTTTTATAAACACATAAGTAAACTGTTCCTTTTATCTTTCTTAAGTCGTTATACTTAACTTCCCATAAAGCTAGTATAACTCTTAAGCTCCTTGCTTTAAAAACAAATATTCTTCTTCTTTCAAAACTGATTTATAATTCTTTTGAAAGACTTTAAGATCTTTATTATTCAGGCTTAAGTCAAAAGACATTGCCGTAAAACTACGTTCGATTAACACACGACGTCGTCTAGTACTATATATATACTTTAAAATATCATGCTCAAGAGTATAGGAAGAATCACATACCTTCCGGTGAAATCCACGCCAAGTCGAATATGTCGCGCGAGTAACGACTATAATAGTCAAAGACGTCTATCAAAGTCTAGACTACTCGTAGGACATTCTAAGCAGAGGGGTCTCTATTCTCCGGAAAATCGGGCAGCACTCCCCTACCGTAAACTATACGATCTACGTAAATCTGATCCTATGTAAGTCTGATTCAATCTTCTTTAATACTCACGATGTGATTATAGTTCAATTCTTTTACGTAATACCCTTCTAAGTAATTATAGTTCAAGACTCTTCTTTAATATCCTTCTAAGTGTTTTATACTTGTTTCTATACTTCTACAGTATGTATTCTCCAATTACAATAGAAGGATAAGATTATTTACCTCGATAAGCCCAATATTATCCAAGATATAAGTCGATCCTGAACGAGGTTTAGCTCTGTCTATGCGCTCAATCCGCTCCAGAACCCTTAGAAGTTTCTACACTTCTACTTGCTACTTCAACCAACATGAAGTTTCTCTTAGGGTTTCGTTTAGTGACTAGTGGATATAAGGTAGTATTTTCGGACTCTACGTATAGAGATAACTTTGGAAATACTAAAGGATATACGGCTAGGGTATTTGAGGATAATAACAATACTTGGAGAGTATTTCTACCAAGAGGGGGTATGTTTGGACGAGAACAACTCCAAGGGAAGGGGGGGTGGTTTCGGCTAGAACACTACAAAGGGGGAGGGGGATGGTTTCGGCCAAGGCCTTCTCAAGCGGGAGGGGGATGCTTTGGACGAGAACAACACAAAGGGAGGGAGGGATTTTAGACTTGGAAAGTTGATTTGTGGATGAAGAACTCTTCATCTTAAGGGGGGTATTTATAGGCCAACCAATGGCCAAGATGATGGCAAGTGGAGGGCAAGTGGAGGGTGGGGATTCACCCAAGTGCCCTTATCCATCTACTACACACAAATATCCTACCTAACCTTGACTTGTGCAAGGCCAAAAAATCGTCCAAGCTAGCCCAAGTTGCCGCCCACTTGTGTCACCCTCTCGTTGGTCCAAAATATTTCGTCTCTCGGAAAAATCCGCAAAAATTAGAAATGATATAGCCGTAATTTTCCCGTCGCAAGTTTTGTAAAACGTTTCGTCAGAAAACGATTCTTTTAGTGAGTTGTGCACAAATATTTTCGTCCAAAGTGCCTAACTAAGGCTAAACTTTTGTACGTACGCCCTCACGTACATACTCTGAAAATACGGGGTATAACATTCTCCCCTCCTTAGAAACATTCGTCGAATGTTCCTTCCCAAGACATCTGATGATAAGGTTCTTCATAACATAAGCAGTATGCAAATGCCACATCGGCCACAAAACAACACTTAGGCATATATGACAATGAAAATTTACAAGTAGGAAAGTGAGTTACGGAGGTGTGGGAATAGGTGAGGATATACGCCTCATGTCCTCCTCGACTTCCCACGTCATCTCCTCCCGAGCTCGTTCGCCACAAGACTTTGTGGAAGCCACGTCCTTGGTCGCGGGACGCCTAACTTTGACGATCGATTATCGCTATGGGAATCTCCTCATACGATAACCCTTCGGTCACCTGGACATCGTCAATCGGGTATACCCTAGATGGATCCCCGATACATCTCCTCAGCATAGAAACATGAAACACCGGATGCCGCGCCTCCGGTCGGACGGCAGATCCAACTCATAGCAACTTTGCCTACCTGCGGACAATCTAATACGGCCCGATGTACCTTGGTGAGTTTCCTTTCTTCCGAATCTCATCACACCGCCGTGGGTGACACCTTGAGAAAACCCAATCATCAATCTCGAACTCGGATCTGCGACAATGATCTGCGTATGACACATGCGACTACGAGTGTCGATGCCGCTCTGGATAAGCTTTACCTTATCCACTGCCTGCTGCACCAAATCTGGTCCTACTAACTGTACCTCGCCCACATCGAACCAGCCTATCGGCGATCTGCACTTCCTCATACAAGGCCTCGTAAGGCGCCATCCGAATCTTGGGTGGTAGCTATTATTATCGCAAACTCAACTAGAGGCAAATGATCCTCCGGCTACCCACGAAGTCAATAACACGGGCTCGCGGCATATCCTCGAAGAGTGCGGATAGTGCGCTCTGCTGTCCGTGCATGCGAGGATGGAATGCGATACTCGGGCTCACTGCGTCCCTAAACCCATACGGAAAGACCTCCGAAGTTAGCCGTGGCGGGCTCCTGCATGCGATATGATCGAAATAGGGACTCCATGCGATCGGCGATCCTCGGATGTAAATGCGGCATAATCCTCGGTAGAAAAAGTCGTCTGACGGGAAGAAAGTGGGCTGATTTCGTCGACTGTCGACGATAACCCGGATAGAATCATGCTTCCGAGTGCGAGGTAATCTGTGATAAAGTCCATGTTGATCACCTCCACTTCGGTCGGGATCTCTATCGTGCGTAATAATCCACGGGCCTCGGTGCTCTATCTTCACTGCGACAACCACGGGCTGAGCTACAAACTCTGCAGCGTCCTCTTCAGTCATCCCACCAATACACGGATCTAAGGTCGTGGTACATCTTGGTCGACCGGATGGATAGAGTAACGCGTGTGCTTTCCTAGAACACTGCTGCGAAGTCACGAAACATCCGGAACACACAACTGCCCTCAAACCTTAGCACCATCGGTGCTACCTCAAGGACCCTTCCTCACGAAGAGCGCGTCACGATACCGAATCAACCGGATCCTCAAGCTGTTGCCTCTTCACCTCGCCGACGATGGAAGACTCGGCAACCTCTCGAACTCGAACCTATCGCTATCGTAACTAATCAAGCGGACACCAGGCTCGCTAAGCGATGCAAATCGTGAACCATGCCCCTCTCTCGGTTGCACACACGATAGGCTACCCATCGACATACGACTAAGGGCATACGCCACAACATTGGCCTTCCGGGTGGTACGGGATATCGACGTCATAATCCTTAAGCAACTCTAACCACCGTCTGCCGTAAGTTCGGCTCCCTGCGGCTAAAGATATCTTTGGAGGCTCTTGTAGTACGTATAAATATCCACATGAACCCCGTACAAATAGTGCCTCGGATATTGGCGTGAATCACATTGCCCGACTCCAAATCATGGGTGGGGTAGTTCCTCATGCTTCTTAGGCTGTCGGGATCGTGCGCTATAACCTTACCAGTGCGTCAACACACATCCGAGCAGCGCTGGCGCGTCACAATACACAACATAACCGTGCGGACCTGCGGAAGAGTAAGAAGCGGGCGGTCGTCGATCTCTCAAGAATCTGGAAACCACTGCTCCTGACATCAGTCCACTGAAACTTAGCTGCCTTGTGAGTCAGGCTAGTCAATGGTGCAGAGTTAGAAGCAAACTTCTCCACGAACCGCGATAATAACTGCGAGGCCAGAAAATTGCGCCTCTGCCGGAGTAGTAGGTCTAGGCCAAGTCCCGATTGCCTCGATCTTGGCGTATCCACCGAATACCATCGGCCCGACAATATGCCCAAGAAAAGCCACGAAGCCAACCAAAACTCACATTTGGAAAACTTGGCGTATAAGCTGCTGGTCTGGAGAACTCTCAACACGATCCTCAAATGCTCGCGTACTCGCGCTCTGGCGAGAATAAACCAAGATGTCATCAATGAACACTATCACAAACGTGTCCAAAAATGGCTTGAACACTCGGTTCATCAAATCCATGAATACCGGAGCATTGGTCAACCCAAAGACGCGACCACGAACTCATAATGCGCGTCTGGTCGGAATGCGATCCTAGGGACATCCGCCTCTCGACTCAGACTTTGATGATAGCGATCGCAGATCAATCTTGGAGAAACATCTCGCGCCACCTGGCTGGTCGAACAAATCATCAATCACAGGAAGGGTGCTATTCTTAATGGTCACCTTGTTCGGTACTGTAATCAACACACGTCGCGGCGTCCGTCCTTCTTCTTCACGAACAATCGGCGCTCCCGGGGAGAAACACTAGGCTGATGAAGCCGCTTCTCCGGCCAAATCTCGCGTTGGTCCTTCACTCTCTCAACTCGGCGGGTGTCATTACGTATGGCGGAATGGAAATAGGCGAGTGTGCGCGACATCGATACAAAACTCTATCTCCTCTCGGGAGGATACGGAGGTCATGCGAAACAGCGTGCAGGAACTCGACTCAGGGCCCGGTGAAAATCTGGTACGCGGACCTCGATATCGAACACCCGAATGAGATGGTAGATATACCCGCCTGCACCATCTTCCTAGCCTTGAGGTAGGAAATAAACCTACCCTCAGCGTCTGGTGTTCCTCTCACTCAACAATGGCTCCTCGAAGCTGGAACCGTATCACTCTCTCCTGCGATCTACATTGGCGTAGCAGAAGCTAGCCAATCCATACCATGATCACATCGAAATCGGTCATGTCCAACTCTATCAAGTCGGCTAGGGTCGACAGCGCAAATAGTCCTTTGGACAAGCCATATACCCGCCGAGCTACCGCCAGATCACCAGCTGGCGTAGCTACCTCGAAAGGCTCATGGACTCGGGCTCATCCACATCCTACTAGCAATAAGGGAGATATATGGGGCCAGTAGAACCGGATCTATCAAGGCATACACATCATAACGAGGCCGATAAGGTACTGTGGCGACATCGGTGAGGCCTCACGATCTGCCCGGTGGACAAGGCATAAATGCGGTTCGAGGACCGCTAGAAGCTGGACCAGCGCCACGACCTGCCGCGACCTGCTGGTCCATGAGTACCTTGCCCTCGGGCGATAGCGTAGGAGATGAAGACCGTGAAAGAACACATGGTGACCCACTACCATCTGCCGCGCCGGTGGACGATTACTCGCAAAGTGACCTGCCGCCCTGGCGTAACAAACTCCGTGCGGTACCACAATTCCCGAAGTGGGATCTGCATCGGCCACACTGAGGGGTGGTCCGTCGGCGATACCTCTGCCGCTCACGGGCGTCAGAAGTCACGGGGCCAGTACGCCCTCAAATATCTGGTGTCTTTGAGGGCGGTCGGGAGTGCTCTGGTTGTGGTGCAAATCTAGGCTTTGTTGAGGCGCCACCACGATAGCTACCAAAAGACCTGCCGTCTGGTCTTAACCTGCTTGTCTGTCAACCGTCGGCCTCTCGCTCGCCGCATCCAAGTGCATGAGCTGCGTGCGGGTAATATCCATGCAGGTGAAGAGCCACACCCGCTGAACTTCGGCCATATAATCATCTAGCCGGTGGCGTGGCGATGCACCACATCCTCCATATCTGTACCAGCGAGGGACATATCGAGCCAACGAATCAAACTCAGCGTTGTACTCACTGGCGTGCGTCCTCTGCCTCGGCAACAAAAATCTGAGGCGTGCCCTCGCCATGCAGTGGAGGCAGAAATGAGTGAGAAAGGCCTCAGGAACTCGTCCCAGTAGTGGGGGCGCGTGCTCCCGAGATAACTCCGCGAATCAAACCAATCGACTGCGGTATCACGCAACCTATGTGAGCTGAAGATCACGGACTCGGTCTCTGAAGCCTTGATCACCCGCATGATCCTCTGTAACTGACGGATGAACTCATGCGGATCATCCTCAGGCCTCGACCCGTAGAACTCTGGCGGGCTACAACTCAGAAAATCCTGTAGCCTCAAACCGCTCGATCTCGGGTGAACCACGACCTTCTTTGGGCTGAGCTGCTGCGTCGGCCTATCCTCATGTCGCCACGATCACGGCGATGGCGGGCCATCTCCTTGTACCCTAACTCCTCTGTCCCGGTGTGGGGCGGGAGGTCGCAGTCTTGTAGTCTCTTTGGCGGCGGCGTCGTGGAACTCGTCGTCTCGGGTATAGACTGGGCCTGAGCCCTCGTGACTCTCGGTGTCCTACTAGCAACTCCCTCGGCTGCCTTGCCCTTCTGGGCCCGGGTTGCCTTACGTGGAGGCATAACTGTTACAGAAAAGGAATACGTTAGAGGGGTCCAACTTATAACACAGCTCTAAGGCACGATCTCAGATTGAGAAGAATGGAAACCAATCCTAAATATCCTATAGCCTCCTGATTATTGGTGTGGTGCACAACACACCGATAATCAAGACTCTATCTGATGCGTAGACACTTTCAGAGATTAAGCGCTGCGATACCACTTTTGTCACGACCGTTCGGGCGTGGTAGTGCCTTACGGGCACCGCGATCATACATCGAGAAAATCAGCGAATATAAAAACATAAGACATGAAACAATTGTAAAGAGACACATTTATACGAGAAAGAGGCGCTTTGGCATATATATATATCAAAATCGCGGTTTACATCCCAAGCATACAATAGGACTACAGACCTGCAGGAAGTAAACAACTATGGCGGGCGGGGCCGCCATACTCGACTCATACAAAACTATCTCTGACGGGAGATCATACCCAAAGTCGAGCCTCGGAGAAGATGGAGCTCCTGACACCAACGCAAAAGATCCTAAGGATGCGGATCTAGCACCTGTTTGCCCTTACCTGCGGCATGAACGCAGCCAGAAGGAGGTCGATGCAGTACTAAGTATGTGAAGCGTAAATACTTAAATGAAATCACAT
Source organism: Przewalskia tangutica (assembly GCA_029844215.1). NCBI lineage: Eukaryota > Viridiplantae > Streptophyta > Magnoliopsida > Solanales > Solanaceae > Przewalskia > Przewalskia tangutica. The sequence goes on along the minus strand of CM056732.1, from coordinate 40,156,185 downwards.
CATTTTAAAACCAATTTTACAAATATGCACGAAACAACCAATGTAACCGCACATAGTGCCACATCATAAACAAGAGCAACAATAGGTAAACTGTAACAGGTCTTTTCTAGGCTGCGAATGATCGAGCGGGCCAATCGCCCATAGTATCATTATGCAAGCCTAATCACGGACTCCGTAGTCGCATAGGCCACTCGCGTAGGCGCGTGAGGTATAACCCGCGTCGAGGTAGCTACTCCTCGGCATCGTCACGGACTCGTAGTCCGCATGGCCACATAGACCGCATGAGGTATAACCCGCACACTAACACGGAAATCTCGTAGCTCGCATAGGTCCCTGGACCCGCATGAGGTATTCTCGAATCATGGTCCGGACACTTTGAGTCTACCCGCGTCGGAGGCGACAACCTCGGTATCATGTCAAGAGGTGAGTGATATTATACTAACATAACGACTTATCGTTAAACAACATAAGCCTGACAAGAATACCCTCTTATACAAGCGTTACAAGACACTAACACACATAGCATCATATTATGTCTATTTATCAAACCATTTTATTATACTTTCCGTAAATCAATATAAGTCTTTTATAAACACATAAGTAAACTATTCCTTTTATCTTTCTTAAGTCGTTATACTTAACTTCCCATAAAGCTAGTATAATTCTTAAGCTCCTCGCTTTAAAAACAAATATTCTTCTTCTTTCAAAGCGATTTATAATTCTTTTGAAAGACTTTAAGATCTTTATTATTCGCTTAAGTCAAAAGACATTGTAGTAAAACTACGTTCGATTAACACACGTCGTCTACCGTACTTATATATATACTTTAAAATATCATGCTCAAGAGTATAGGAAGAATCACATACCTTCCGGCGAAATCCACCGCCAAGTCGAATATGTCGCGCGAGTAATGACTATAATAGTCAAAGGCGTCTATCAAAGTCTAGACTACTCTGTAGGACATTCTAAGCGAGAGGTTCTCTATTCTACGGAAAATCGGGCAGCACTTCCCTACCGGTAAACTATACGATCTCAGTAAATACATCTATGTAAATCTGATTCAATCTTCTTTAATACTCCTGATGTGATTATAGTTCAATTCTTTTCTGTAATACCCTTCTAAGTAATTATAGTTCAAGACTCTTCTTTAATATCCTTCTAAGTGTTTTATACTTGTTTCTATACTTCTACAGTATGTATTCTCCAATTACAATAGAAGGATAAGATTATTTACCTCGATAAGCCCAATATTATCCAAGATATAAGTCGATCTGAGCGAGGTTTAGCTCTGTCACATGCGCTCCAATCCGCTCCAAGAACCCTTAGAAGTTTCTACACAACTTACTTGCTACTTCAACCAACTTATGAAGTTTCTCTTAGGGTTTCGTTTAGTGACTAGTGGATATAAGGTAGTATTCCGGACTCATGTATAGAGATAACTTTGGAAATACTAAAGGATATCTGACTAGGGTATTTGAGGATAATAACAATACTTGGAGAGTATTTCTACCAAGAGGGGTATGTTTGGACGAGAACAACTCCAAGGGAAGGGGTGGTTTGGCTAGAACACTACAAAGGGGAGGATGGTTTCGGCCAAGGCCTTTTCAAGGGGGAGGGGGATGCTTTGGACGAGAACAACACAAAGGGAGGGAGGGATTTTAGACTTGGAAAGTTGATTTGTGGATGAAGAACTCTTCATCTTAAGGGGGGTATTTATAGGCCAACCAATGGCCAAGATGATGGCAAGTGGAGGGCAAGTGGAGGGTGGGATTCACCCAAGTGCCCTTATCCATCTACTACACACAAATATCCTACCTAACCTTGACTTGTGCAAGGCCAAAAAATCGTCCAAGCTAGCCCAAGTTGCCGCCCACTTGAGGGTGACAAGTGTCACCCTCTCGTTGGTCCAAAATATTTCGTCTCTCGGAAAAATCCGCAAAAATTAGAAATGATATAGCCGTAATTTTCCCGTCGCAAGTTTTGTAAAACGTTTCGTCGGAAAACGATTCTTTTAGTGAGCTGTGCACAAATATTTTCGTCCAAAGTGCCTAACTAAGGCTAAACTTTTGTACGTACGCCCTCACGTACATACTCTGGAAATACGGGGTATAACACCCTGGCTGAGGGACTGGAGGCTCAGGTATCGGAACCTCTGGAGTGCGCCGCTCTCGCTCTCTAATCCGCCGGCGTGGCGAACTCGCCGCCTGGACCACAACCTCAGGCATAGTCTGGGCCTGAGTCCTAGTAACCCTCTGTGTACCACTAGCAGCTCCTTCGCGCCGCTTGCCCTACGGGCCCCAGTCGCTTCCCGTGGAGGCATAACTGATACATAAGAATAAGTCAGAGAGGATTCAACCTAATAAAACAGCTATACTGCACGATCTTAGAGAGAGAAGAATGGAAACCAATCCTAAATGTTCTCTGACCTCACAGTTATAGATGTGGTGCCTGACAGCGATAACCAAGACTCTACTAGACTTGGTCTGTAGATAATTTCAGAGGACTAAATGCTTTGATACCACTTTTGTCACGACACGACCACGGGCATGGGTGCCTACTACAGGCACCACCAGTAAACATCAGTGAAAATCAGCGAAACATACATGAAACTCATAACGTACATTAACAGAAAAATAAACAACAGGCTAGCCGATAAGACTACTTCCCTGGATATATATATATATATATATAAAGCCAAAAGTAGTTACATCCTTTTCCTTTACAAACTGACCCACAAGATATGAATACTGACCTCAAGAATTTGACATAACTGTGTGGGACAGGGCCCCGTCATACCCCCGAATGTACATAATCTACAACAACAGGGATCCGTACCAAAAGATAAGCCTCCGGAGTAAATGGAGCTTTTTCCCAAAAACTGAACAGAGATCTTAAGAGCAAGGATCACCAACCTGTGTACCTAACACCTGCGGGCATGAACGCAGCCCGAAGAAGTCGGTCACAACAGTGCAGACTATGGGACGAAAATAAGGTACAGTAAACAAATCATAACTGTAAAAAAGAATGACAGGGGCAAGTATAAAAAGTAAATACCAGACCTACCGTGCCATTTCAACTCATGAACTTAATCGCACATTATTATCTTTTCCCATTTTCAATAAGAGTTATAATCAAATTCTTACATACATACTTAGGAAAAATCATCAAGTTCATAAACATATAACTTACGTATCTTGCATAACATAATCCGGCCCTTTATGGAGGGACGTCTCATTTTGGAGTTCACTTTGATTATCCATACGTGATAACGTAACCCGACCCATTTGCGGGACACGGTGAAATCATAAGAAGTCTTCCCACGAAGGTATACTGTCCGGCCCATTCTGGGACGCGGTAAGGCCACATAAGTCTGCCCATAAAGGTATAGTGCCCGACCCATTATGGGACGCGGTAAAGTCACATAAGTCTGCCCATAAAGGTATACTGCCCGGCCCATTCTGGGACGCAGTAAAGTCATATAGTCTGCCCATAAAGGTATAATGCCCGGCCCATTCTGGGACGCGGTAAAGTCATATAATCTGCCCATAAAGGTATATTGTCCGACCCATTCTGGGACGCGGTAAAGTCATATAGTCTGCCCATATAGGTATACTGCCCGGCCCATTCTGGGACGCGATAAAGTCATATAGTCTGCCCATAAGGTATCTTTGCCGGCCCGTTCACGGAGCGGTAAAGTCATATACGCCCGTAAGGTATACTGCTCGGCCCATTCTGGGACGCGGTAAAGTCATGTAGTCTGCCCATAAAGGTATACTGTCCGGCCCATTCTGGGACACGGTGTGATTTCCCTTACATAACATTTTAAACCATCTTTTCACTTCTTCTTAAGTCGTTATAACAACTTCTCATAAAGCTAATATAACAACCTTTCATTTTTGAGAACTTAAGGCACTTTTTATTTCTTATTACATTAGGGAAATTAAACTCAAAAGTAATACATACTTAAAAAAAAAATCATGTCACACTTTCTCTTTTAAATCAATTTCTTCTTTTGAAAACTCAAATTACATTCTCTTTTGAAATCAAGTCTCTTAACTTTTGAAATAAATCATGGAAACCATACTTTTTAAATCAAGTCATTCCTTTCTTTAAGAATCAAGTCCCATAACTTGACAAATAAAGTCTCATAACCTTATAAGAAATCAAGGTTCATAGTCTTAAAACTTCATAACATAAACTCTTTAAATTAAGCAACATATATTTTTATGAGCTGTGAATAGGTTATACTCGTTTATAACGATCTTATTAAAGTAGCCATGATCTAGAAAATGTAATACAGTCTTATCTTAGTTTCTATGCAGATGGAGAATTCTACTTATTTTAATATAATTGATTGTCAATACATTTTTATTAACGCTGCAATGGCTTGTTCGATACCTATTCTCATTAGTGCAGTAATTTAGCAAAGTCAACTCGATTCCAAATACTTCCTAACGACTCTTACCAACATCCCCCATAAGATTTGGTAAGAACTTAGGATTACTTAGACATACCTTTTACATAGAGTAAATCAACATATGTACCTCTTAACTTCTAAGAGTAGAAGGAATCATGAAATAACACCACATGTATATTTCATACATAACATGCCAAAAGAAGGAAGAGGTTCACATACCTAGCGACGACTATCGACAAGTAGCAAAATGCTCCAAAGTACTTCAACCTTGTTAGCTTTTCCACCCTTCAAGTAGAATACGCTACACGTAGTACTTCAACATATAATAATCATAACATGTCTATCAACTCCTAGCTTATCAACGTGGAATAATACTAAGTGTTAGGTCTCTTATTCTACAGAAATTTGGGCAGCACTTCCTTTGTTTCTACGTACTTTTCCACCTTTTTCAAGGCCCGAAATCAATAACCAATCATGCCACATTTAAGGCGCAACAAACCAGCAATTCAAAGGGGATTATACGTCTAACATGACGTATAAAATTCTGCCCCACAGTTAAAGTAAAACTGTCCAATAACTTGAGCCATTTTCGGCAATCACAAGGACAACAACAACATCTATTCTTTTCTATTTCCTTTTCAATCCAACTTGTTATTCTAACATGTTATATAGTCGCAGTCAATTATAAGAACTAAAATCTCTTTCTTATACAACATGCGACGATTATAACTATCGACCAAATTGATTTCCAATTTTAATGGCTAACATGCCAATCTCGGATTTAAGCTTCCAAATTCTATAACACTTATCAATATTTATAATATATATCATATGATCATCAATCAACTACTACAACATGAAATCTTGAATTAAAATAGCAAGACGGAGATTATTACCTCTTTTAAGCCCAAATACAATCCAAAACCTAAAGTCGATCCTTAGCAACTTTAGCTCATCTTCTTGACGTTTCAATCCACTCCAAGCAACCCTTAGAAGTTTATAAACATCTTCTCTTCAATTTACAACTTCAAAATTGAAGAACACCTTAGGTTTTCATCTTGCGACTAACGTAAAAATGTAGTTTTTCCGGGATTTTTGTATTGGGATATCCTTAGAATACCTTTAGGGACCTTGGGTTTGAATATTGGGATTTATGAAGCAAGTTGCAAAAAACATTGTGTGCAAAAGGGCTATTGCCGAGAGCAACATTAACACTAGCTCAAGTTTCTTGAATTTTTTCTAAGTGTAGAATTGTCGGGCACTAGTATATGATATATACTACAACGAGGCCAAGATTAAAACAAATGGAAGACTAGGATGGTCAATTATCTCAAGCTAACTTGACCGCTTTGACTTGGTCCATTATTCTTCATCCAACAAGCCCATGGAGGGTGACACGTGTCGCCCTCCCATTGGTCTAAAATATTTCGTTTCCCGAAATTTCCATAATTGGTCAAAATATCGGAAACCTCGCGGGCCCCACCAAAACGTAAAATTTCTCGGTTGAGCCCCACGTATCCAACTCTGAAAATAAAATTCCATAATTCCGATAAATTTTAAAATTCTTAAATAACAAATTTGAGAACCCAATTCTCATTAACAACCATTTTTCCTTCCCGAGATTCGGAAGGATTTTTCCTTTGGAAAACAACTCTTTCTTTCGTTCAAATTTTTAAGTCTTGTGTTCTCGCGTCTATTCTCGTATACATGTCCTGGAATTACGGGGTGTAACATTCCTACCCCCTTAGAAATATTCATCCCCGAATGTTCTTTCAGAGCTCAATATAAACATTTCTCGGTATAGTCTCATAAAACTACACTTAATGAAACCTAATTATGCCACATATGGCCCTAATACGTCGCACATGCATATCCATCCATCATAAGCCAAACGAGGAATCAAATCCAAAGTGTGCACCATCACTATTTACTCCCATTCATGGCCTAAAAGGATTATCTTTCCGTACTTCCAAACTTATTCTAACATACATACATAATCTCAATATTAACCGTACATGACACTTAAACATACAACAACCTTATCATGCATACAAGTCTCTAAAGGGTCAAAGATATACCTGAAATCATATAGGCGGTTCAAAGGACCGCTAAAACTGGGAACTTCCACCACGACCTCTGTCACGGCCTGCCGGTGCATGAACATCCTGCCTAGCTATTGAAGGCGAAGAACCCGCAACTGATCTAGTAGACTGTGCTATCCCACCAGTGCCACCTCTATAAGGGCACTCTCTTATCCTATGGCCTAGACGACCACAAGAAAAACAAGCACCCGTATCGGAGCGACACACCCCAGAATGGAACCTACCACACTGGGTGCATGGAGGCAAAGGTGGCCTCACCGATGGAACCCCATCTCACGAGACCACAGGCTCTAGAGCTCGGCCGCCCTGCATTTCCGGGGTTGTAAACCCCCCCGTCGGAAAACTGTGGAGGAGCACTCGGTGCTGGCTGAAATATAGACCTAGCTCTTTGTTGAGGTTGTCCACCTCAAAAATTACCTGAAACCACGCTGCCCCGCCTCTTGGGCTGGCCTCGATCTGGCTGGTCCTCTCTCTCTCGGTCCTCAATCCCCTGTGCATATGCCTGCATCCTGGCAATATCCATACATGGCTGAAGGGCCACTACCAGGCATGCAGTAACCATGTAGCGGTCTAGCCCCATCATATAGCGATGAACTCTATCAGCCATGTCAGCCACAATAGTGAGCGCATACCTGGCCAATGAGTCAAACTCCAGGTTATACTCTCTGATGGTCCTTCCATTCTGCCTCAAGAACCTATCAACATGGGCTCTCCTCATCTTAGGAGGAAAAAAGTGATCAAGGAAGGCCTCCGTGAACTCATCCCAAATGGCTGGAGAAGCACCCACACCCCTAGACAGTTCCCACGACTCAAACCAGTTCACTGCACTATCGCGTACCTGGTAAGAAGCTAACACAACTGACTCTGTCTCTGAGGCCCTAAGCACCTGCATAGTCCGCTGCATCTGCCGAACGAACTCCTGAGGATCATCCTCAAGTCTCGAAACATAGAACTCGAGTGGACTCTGACCCGGAAAATCCCGAATCCTCAGCTGTAGGCTCTGGGTTAGCTATACGCTCTGTCATTGCCACGCCTTGCTTATGCTAGTCAATAACCTGACCGCTCTCCATAATCTCTATACTGCGCCTGGTGGTTTGGAGCTCGGTGTCGGAACCTCTGGAGTTGCGGCTGCTCTCGGCTCCTCTAATACTGTCGGTGTAACTGAACTCGCCGCCTGGACCACAACCTCAGGCATAGTCTGGGCCTGAGTCCTAGTAACCCTTTGTGTGCCACTAGCGACTCCGCTTTGCGCCCTTCTACCACAGTGGCGCCAGTGGAGGCATAACTGATACATAAGAATAGGTCAGAGAGGATTCAACCTAATAAAACAGCTATATTGCACGATCTTAGAGAGAGAATAATGGAAACCAATCCTAAATGTTCTGCAGCCTCCTGGTTATAGATGTGGTGCACAACACACCGATAACCAAGACTCTACTAGACACGTCTGTAGTCACTTTCCGAGGACTAACTGCTCTGATACAACTTTTGTCACGACCGACCGGGCGCGCGATGCCTACACAGGCACCTACAGTTAAACATCAGAGAAAATCCGCGGAACATACATGAAACTCATAACGTACATTAACAGGAAAATAAACAACAGGCTAGCCGATAAGACTACCTCCCTGGACATATATATATATATATATATATATATATATATATATATAAAGCCAAAAGCAGTTACATCATTTTCCTTTACAAACTAACCCACAAGATATGACTACAGACCTCTAAGAATTTGACATAACAACTGTGGCGGGACAGGGCCCCGTCATACCCCCGAATGTACATAATCTACAATAACAGGGATCCGTACCAAAAGATAAGCCTCCGGAGTAAATGGAGCTTTTTCTCAAAAACTGAACAGAGATCCTAAGAGCAAGGATCACCAACATGTGTACCTAACACTTGCGGGCATGACGCACCCAGAAGGGTCGATCTAACAGTGCAGGTATGGGGACGGAAATAAGTCTGATAAACAAATCATAAGCGTACAAAAGAATGGCGAGCAAGTATAAAAGTAAATACGGACTCTAGTGCCATTTCAACTCATGAACTTAATCGCACATTATTATCTTTTCCCATTTTCAATAAGAGTTATAATCAAATTCTTACATACATACTTAGGAAAAATCATCAAGTTCATAAACATATAACTTACGTATCTTGCATAACATAATCCGGCCCTTTATGGAGGGACGTCTCATTTTAGAGTTCACTTTGATTATCCATAAGTGATAACGTAACCCGGCCCATTTGCGGGACACGGTGAAATCATAAGAAGTCTTCCCACGAAGGTATACTGCCCGGCCCATTCTGGGACGCGGTAAAGCCACATAAGTCTGCCCATAAAGGTATATTGTCCGGCCCATTCTGGGACACGGTAAAGTCATATAGTCTGCCCATAAAGGTATATTGCCCGGCCCATTCTGGGACGCGGTAAAGTCATATAGTCTGCCCATAAAGGTATACTGCCCGGCCCATTCTGGGACGCGGTAAAGTCATATAGTCTGCCCATAAAGGTATACTGCCCGGCCCATTCTGGGACGCGGTAAAGTCATATATTATGCCATAAAGGTATACTTGCACGGCCCGTTACGGGGCGGTAAAGTCATATAGTCTGTCCATAAGGTATCTTGCCGGCCCGTTCTGGGGCCTTGGTAAAATCATAATGATGCGTCACTTAAAGGTATCTTTGCTTACGGGCGGGACGGTGTGATTTCCTTACCGCGGTGTGATAATATTTTAAACCATCTTTTCACTTCTTCTTAAGTCGTTATAACAACTTCTAATAAAGATATTATAACAACCTTTCATTTTTGAGAACTTAAGGCACTTTTTATTTCTTATTACATTAGGAAAATTAAACCCAAAAGTAATACGTACATACATACTTAAAAAAAGAATCATGCCACACCTTCTCTTTTAAATCAATTAAACTTCTTCTTTTGAAAACTCAAGTTACATTCTCTTTTGAAATCAAGCCTCTTAACTTTTGAAATAAATCATGGAAACCATACTTTTTAAATCAAGTCATTCCTTTCTTTAAGAATCAAGTCTCATAACTTGACAAATAAAGTCTCATAACCTTTTAAGAAATCAAGGTTCATAGTCTTAAAACTTCATAACACAAACTCTTTAAATTAAGCAACATATATTTTTATGAAATTTGTGAATAGGTTATACTTCGTTTATAACGATCTTATTAAAGTAGCCATGATCTAGAAAATGTAATCTGATCTTATCTTAGTTTCTATGCAGATGGAGAATTCTACTTATTTTAATATAATTGATTGTCAATACATTTTTATTAACGCTGCAATGGCTTGTTCGATACCTATTCTCATTAGTGCAGTAATTTAGCAAAGTCAACTCGATTCCAAATACTTCCTAACGACTCTTACCAACATCCCCCATAAGATTTGGTAAGAACTTAGGATACTTAGACATACCTTTTACATAGAGTAAATCAACATATGTACCTCTTAACTTCTAAGAGTAGAAGGAATCATGAAATAACACCACATGTATATTTCATACATAACATGCCAAAAGAAGGAAGAGGTTCACATACCTAGCGACGACTATCGACAAGTAGCAAAATGCTCCAAAGTACTTCAACCTTGTTAGCTTTTCCACCCTTCAAGTAGAATACGCTACACGTAGTACTTCAACATATAATAATCATAACATGTCTATCAACTCCTAGCTTATCAACGTGGAATAATACTAAGTGTTAGGTCTCTTATTCTACAGAAATTTGGGCAGCACTTCCTTTGTTTCTACGTACTTTTCCACCTTTTTCAAGGCCCGAAATCAATAACCAAACATGCCACATTTAAGGCGCAACAAACCAGCAATTCAAAGGGGATTATACGTCTAACATGACGTATAAAATTCTGCCCCACAATTAAAGTAAAATTGTCCAATAACTTTGAGCCATTTTCGGCAATCACAAGGACAACAACAACATCTATTCTTTTCTATTTCCTTTTCAATCCAACTTGTTATTCTAACATGTTATATAGTCGCAGTCAATTATAAGAACTAAAATCTCTTTCTTATACAACATGCGACGATTATAACTATCGACCAAATTGATTTCCAATTTTAATGGCTAACATGCCAATCTCGGATTTAAGCTTCCAAATTCTATAACACTTATCAATATTTATAATATATATCATATGATCATCAATCAACTACTACAACATGAAATCTTGAATTAAAATAGCAAGACGGAGATTATTACCTCTTTTAAGCCCAAATACAATCCAAAACCTAAAGTCGATCCTTAGCAACTTTAGCTCATCTTCTTGACGTTTCAATCCACTCCAAGCAACCCTTAGAAGTTTATAAACATCTTCTCTTCAATTTACAACTTCAAAATTGAAGAACACCTTAGGTTTTCATCTTGCGACTAACGTAAAAATGTAGTTTTTCCGGGATTTTTGTATTGGGATATCCTTAGAATACCTTTAGGGACCTTGGGTTTGAATATTGGGATTTATGAAGCAAGTTGCAAAAAACATTGTGTGCAAAAGGGCTATTGCCGAGAGCAACATTAACACTAGCTCAAGTTTCTTGAATTTTTTCTAAGTGTAGAATTGTCTTGCACTAGTATAAGATATATACTACAACCAAGGGCCAAGATTAAAACAAATGGAAGACTAGGATGTGGTCAATTATCTCAAGCTAACTTGACCCTTTGACTTGGTCCATTATTCTTCATCCAACAAGCCCATGTGGAGGGTGACACGTGTCGCCCTCCCATTGGTCTAAAATATTTCGTTTCCCGAAATTTCCATAATTGGTCAAAATATCGGAAACCTCGCGGGCCCCACCAAAACGTAAAATTTCTCGGTTGAGCCCCACGTATCCAACTCTGAAAATAAAATTCCATAATTCCGATAAATTTTAAAATTCTTAAATAACAAATTTGAGAACCCAATTCTCATTAACAACCATTTTTCCTTCCCGAGATTCGGAAGGATTTTTCCTTTGGAAAACAACTCTTTCTTTCGTTCAAATTTTTAAGTCTTGTGTTCTCGCGTCTATTCTCGTATACATGTCCTGGAATTACGGGGTGTAACATTCCTACCCCCTTAGAAATATTCATCCCCGAATGTTCTTTCAGAGCTCAATATAAACATTTCTCGGTATAGTCTCATAAAACTACACTTAATGAAACCTAATTATGCCACATATGGCCCTAATACGTCGCACATGCATATCCATCCATCATAAGCCAAACGAGGAATCAAATCCAAAGTGTGCACCATCACTATTTACTCCCATTCATGGCCTAAAAGGATTATCTTTCCGTACTTCCAAACTTATTCTAACATACATACATAATCTCAATATTAACCGTACATGACACTTAAACATACAACAACCTTATCATGCATACAAGTCTCTAAAGGGTCAAAGATATACCTGAAATCATATAGGCGGTTCAAAGGACCGCTAAAACTGGGAACTTCCACCACGACCTCTGTCACGGCCTGCCGGTGCATGAACATCCTGCCTAGTTATTGAAGGCGAAGAACCCGCAACTGATCTAGTAGACTGTGCTATCCCACCAGTGCCACCTCTATAAAGGCACTCTCTTATCCTATGGCCTAGACGACCACAAGAAAAACAAGCACCCGTATCGGAGCGACACACCCCAGAATGGAACCTACCACACTGGGTGCATGGAGGCAAAGGTGGCCTCATCGATGGAACCCCCGTCTCACGAGACCACGGCTCTAGAGCTCTGACCGGCCCCTGCATTTCCGGGGTTGTAAACCCCCCCGTCGGAAAACTGTGGAGGAGCACTCGGTGCTGGCTGAAATATAGACCTAGCCTGCTGTTGAGGTTGTCCTCCTCGAAAATTACCCTGAAACCCTGTCGTCCTGGCCCTCTTGGGCTGCCCTCGGTCTGGCTGGTCCTCTCTCTCTCTGTCCTCAATCCCCTGTGCATATGTCTGTATCATGGCAATATCCATACCTGGCTGAAGGGCCACTCCCAGGCATGCAGTAACCATGTAGCGGTCTAGCCCCATCATATAGCGATGAACTCTATCAGCCATGTCATCCACAATAGTGAGAGCATACCTAGCCAATGAGTCAAACTCCAGGTTATACTCTCTGATGGACCTTCCATTCTGTCTCAACGTCAAGAACCTATCAACACGGGCTCTCCTCATCTCAGGAGGCAAAAAGTGATCAAGGAAGGCCTCTGTGAACTCATCCTAAATAGTTGGAGGAGCACCCACACCCCTAGACAGTTCCCATGACTCAAACCAGTTCAACGCAATATAGCGTAACTGGTAAGAAGCTAGCACAACTGACTCTGTCTCCGAGGCCCTAAGCACCTGCATAGTCCGCTGTATCTGCCGAATGAACTCCTGAGGATCATCCTCAGATCTCGAACCATAGAACTCGGGTGGACTACAACCCAGAAAATCCCGAATCCTCAAACTGTAGGCTCTAGGGTTAGCTATCTGCTCCTGTCGTATTGCCACCTTACTATGCTAGTCAATAACCCGACCGCTCTCCATAATCTCTATACTCTGCCTGGTGGTGGAGGCTCAGTGTATCGGAACCTCTGGAGTTGCGGTGCTCTCGGCTCTCTATCTGTCGGTGTAATCAACTCGCCGCTGGACCTGACCTCGGGCATAGTGCGGGCTGAGTCCTAGTAACCCTTTGTGTGCCACTAGCGACTCCATTTCTTTGCCTTCTCGGCCAGTCGCCTTCCGTGGAGGCATAAGCGATACATAAGAATAGGTCGGAGAGGATTCAACCTAATAAAGCGACTATATTGCACGATCTTAGAGAGAATAATGAAACCAATCCTAAATGTTCTGCGACCTCACGGTTATAGATGTGGTGCACAACACGCGATAACCAAGACTCTACTAGACACGTGCGTAGTCACTTTCGAGGACTAAGCGCTCGATACAACTTTTGTCACGACCCGACCGGGCATGATGCCCTACACGGGCACCGCTTGAGTAAACATCGGAGAAAATCAGCGGAGCATACATGAAACTCATAACGTCATTAACGGAAAATAAACAACGAGCTAGCCGATAAGACTACCTCCTGGACATATATATATATATATATATATATATATATATATATATAAAGCCAAAAGCGATTACATCATTTTCCTTTACAAACTAACCCACAAGATATGACTACGGACCTTAAGAATTTGACATAACAACTGTGTGGCGGGACGGGCCGTCATACCCCGAATGTACATAATCTACAATAACAGGGATCCGTACCAAAAGATAAGCCTCCGGAGTAAATGGAGCTTTTTCTCAAAAACTGAACAGAGATCCTAAGAGCAAGGATCACCAACATGTGTACCTAACACTTGCGGGCATGAACGCGGCCCGAAGAAGTCGATCTAACAGTGCAGTATGGGACGGAAATAAGGTACAGTAAACAAATCATAACTGTACAAAAGAATGACAGGGGCAAGTATAAAAAGTAAATACCAGACCTACCGTGCCATTTCAACTCATGAACTTAATCGCACATTATTATCTTTTCCCATTTTCAATAAGAGTTATAATCAAATTCTTACATACATACTTAGGAAAAATCATCAAGTTCATAAACATATAACTTACGTATCTTGCATAACATAATCCGGCCCTTTATGGAGGGACGTCTCATTTTAGAGTTCACTTTGATTATCCATAAGTGATAACGTAACCCGGCCCATTTGCGGGACACGGTGAAATCATAAGAAGTCTTCCCACGAAGGTATCTTGCGGCCCGTTCGGGGCGCGGTAAAGCTCACATAAGTCCGCCCGTAAAGGTATATTGTCCGGCCCGTTCGGGACACGGTAAAGTCATATAGTCGCCCATAAGGTATATTGCGGCCCGTTACGGGCCAGCGGTAAATCATATAGTCTGCCCGTAAGGTATCTTGCCCGGCCCGTTACGGGGCGCGGTAAAGTCATATAGTCTGCCCATAAAGGTATACTGCCCGGCCCATTCTGGGACGCGGTAAGTCATATAGTCTGTCCATAAAGGTATCTTTGCCACGGCTGTTCGGGGCGGTAAAGTCATATAGTCTGCCCGTAAAGGTATCTTGCCGGCCCGTTCTGGAGCGGTAAAGTCATATAGTCATCCGTAAAGGTATCTTGCCGGCCCGTTCACGGGACGCCTTGATAAAATCATGTAGTGTCGTCCAAGGTATCTTGCGGCCCGTTCACGGGACACGGTGTGATTTTCCTTACATAATATTTTAAACCATCTTTTCACTTCTTCTTAAGTCGTTATAACAACTTCTAATAAAGATATTATAACAACCTTTCATTTTTGAGAACTTAAGGCACTTTTTATTTCTTATTACATTAGGAAAATTAAACCCAAAAGTAATACGTACATACATACTTAAAAAAAGAATCATGCCACACCTTCTCTTTTAAATCAATTAAACTTCTTCTTTTGAAAACTCAAGTTACATTCTCTTTTGAAATCAAGCCTCTTAACTTTTGAAATAAATCATGGAAACCATACTTTTTAAATCAAGTCATTCCTTTCTTTAAGAATCAAGTCTCATAACTTGACAAATAAAGTCTCATAACCTTTTAAGAAATCAAGGTTCATAGTCTTAAAACTTCATAACACAAACTCTTTAAATCAACATATATTTTTATGAGCTGTGAATAGGTTATACTCATTTATAACGATCTTATTAAAGCAGTCATGATCTAGAAAATATAATACAGTCTTATCTTAGTTTCTATGCAGATTGAGAATTCTACTTATTTTAATATAGTTGATTGTCGATACATTTTTATTAACGCTGCAATGGCTTGTTCGATACCTATTCTCATTAGTGCAGTAATTTAGCAAAGTCAACTCGACTCCAAATACTTCCTAACGACTCTTACCAACATCCCCCATAAGATTTGGTAAGAACTTAGGATTACTTAGACATACCTTTTACATAGAGAAAATCAACATACGTACCTCTTAACTTCTAAGAGTAGAAGGAATCATGAAATAACACCACATGTATATTTCATACATAGAACATGCCAAAATAAGGAAGAGGTTCACATACCTCGCGACGACTATCGACAAGTAGCAAAATGCTCCAAAGTACTTCAACCTTGTTAGTTTTTCCTCCTTCAAGTAGAATGCTACACGTAGTACTTCAACCTATAATAATCATAACATGTCTATCAACTCCTAGCTTATCAACGTGGAATAATACTAAGTGCTAGGTCTCTTATTCTACAGAAATTTTGGCAGCACTTACTTTGTTTCTACGTACTTTTCCACCTTTTTCAAGGACCGAAATCAATAACCAAACATGCCACATTTAAGGCGCAACAAACCAGCAATTCAAAGGGGATTATACGTCTAACATGACGTATAAAATTCTGCCCCACAATTAAAGTAAAATTGTCCAATAACTTTGAGCCATTTTCGGCAATCACAAGGACAACAACAACATCTATTCTTTTCTATTTCCTTTTCAATCCAACTTGTTATTCTAACATGTTATATAGTCGCAGTCAATTATAAGATCTAAAATCTCTTTCTTATACAACATGCGACGATTATAACTATCGACCAAATTGATTTCCAATTTTAATGGCTAACATGCCAATCTCGGATTTAAGCTTCCAAATTCTATAACACTTATCAATATTTATAATATATATCATATGATCATCAATCAACTACTACAACATGAAATCTTGAATTAAAATAGCAAGACGGAGATTATTACCTCTTTTAAGCCCAAATACAATCCAAAACCTAAAGTCGATCCTTAGCAACTTTAGCTCATCTTCTTGACGTTTCAATCCACTCCAAGCAACCCTTAGAAGTTTATAAACATCTTCTCTTCAATTTACAACTTCAAAATTGAAGAACACCTTAGGTTTTCATCTTGCGACTAACGTAAAAACGTAGTTTTTTCGGGATTTTTGTATTGGGATATCCTTAGAATACCTTTAGGGACCTTGGGTTTGAATATTGGGATTTATGAAGCAAGATTGCAAAAAAAAATGTGTGCAAAAGGGCTATTGCCGAGAGCAACATTAACACTAGCTCAAGTTTCTTGAATTTTTTCTAAGTGTAGAATTGTCTTGCACTAGTATAAGATATATACTACAACCAAGGGTCAAGATTAAAACAAATGGAAGACTAGGATGTGGTCAATTATCTCAAGCTAACTTGACCCTTTGACTTGGTCCATTATTCTTCATCCAACAAGCCCATGTGGAGGGTGACACGTGTCGCCCTCGTTAGTCTAAAATATTTCGTTTCCCGAAATTTCCATAATTGGTCAAAATATCGGAAACCTCGCGGGCCCCACCAAAACGTAAAATTTCTCGGTTGAGCCCCACGTATCCAACTCTGAAAATAAAATTCCATAATTCCGATAAATTTTAAAAGTCTTAAATAACAAATTTGAGAACCCAATTCTCATTAACAACCATTTTTCCTTCCCGAGATTCGGAAGGATTTTCCTTTGAAAACAACTCTTTCTTCGTTCAAATTTTTAAGTCTTGTGTTCTCGCGTCTATTCTCGTATACATGTCACGGAATTACGGGGTGTAACATTCCTACCCTTAGAAATATTCATCCGAATGTTCTTTCGAGCTCAATATAAACATTTCGGTATAGTCTCATAAAACTACACTTAATGAAACCTAATTATGCCACATGCCCTAATACGTCGCACATGCATATCCATCCATCATAAGCCAAGCGAGGAATCAAATCCAAAGTGTGCACCATCACTATTTACTCCCATTCATGGCCTAAAAGGATTATCTTTCCGTCTTTCCAAACTTATTCTAACATACATACATAATCTCAATATTAGCATACATGACACTTAAACATACAACAACCTTATCATGCATACAAGTCTCTAAAGGGTCAAAGATATACACGAAATCATATAGGCGGTTCAAAGGACCGCTAAAAGAACTTCCACCACGACCTGCTGCGCTGTGGTGCATGAACATCTGCCTAGCTATTGAAGGCGAAGAACCCAATCGATCTAGTAGGCGTGCTATCCACGGTGCCACCTCTATAAGGGCACTCTCTTATCCTATGGCCTAGACGACCACAAGAAAAACAAGCACCCGTATCGGAGCGACACACCCCAGAATGGAACCTACCACACTGGGTGCATGGAGGCAAAGGTGGCCTCGACCGAACCCGGAACCCATCTCCCGAGACCACGAAGCTCTGAGCTCGGCCGCCCTGCATTTCCGGGGTTGTAAACCCCCCCGTCGGAAAACTGTGGAGGAGCACTCGGTGCTGGCTGAAATATAGACCTAGCCTGC
The DNA here is from genome assembly GCA_029844215.1 of Przewalskia tangutica. NCBI lineage: Eukaryota > Viridiplantae > Streptophyta > Magnoliopsida > Solanales > Solanaceae > Przewalskia > Przewalskia tangutica. The sequence goes on along the minus strand of CM056732.1, from coordinate 40,138,331 downwards.
TGTTGAGGTTGTCCTCCTCGAAAATTACCCTGAAACCCTGTCGTCCTGGCCCTCTTAGGGCTGCCCTCGCCTGGTGGTCCTCTCTCTCTGTCCTCGATCCACTGTGCATATATACGTATCATGGCAATATCCATACACAGGTGAAGGGCCACTCGAGCATCACGGTAACCGTATGTAGCGGTCTAGCCCCATCATATAGCGATGAACTCTATCAGCCATGTCATCCACAATAGTGAGAGCATACCTAGCCAATGAGTCAAACTCCAGGTTATACTCTCTGATGGACCTTCCATTCTGTCTCAACGTCAAGAACCTATCAACACGGGCTCTCCTCATCTCAGGAGGCAAAAAGTGATCAAGGAAGGCCTCTGTGAACTCATCCTAAATAGTTGGAGGAGCACCCACACCCCTAGACAGTTCCCATGACTCAAACCAGTTCAACGCAATATAGCGTAACCGGTAAGAAGCTAGCACAACTGACTCTGTCTCCGAGGCCCTAAGCACCTGCATAGTCCGATGTATCTGCCGAATGAACTCCTGAGGATCATCCTCAGATCTCGAACCATAGAACTCGGGTGGACTACTGACCCGAGAAAATCCGAATCCTCAGCGTAGGCTCTGGGTTAGCTATCGCTCACGCCATTTGCCACCTTACTATGCTAGTCAATAACCTAATCTGCTCTCCATAATCTCTATACTCCGCCCCTGGCTGAGGGACTGGAGGCTCAGGTATCGGAACCTCTGGAGTTGCGGCTGCTCTCGGCTCTCTATCTACCGGTGTGGCGAACTCGCCGCTGGACCTGACCTCGGGCATAGTCTGGGCACGAGTCCTAGTAACCCTGTGTGCCACTAGCGGCTCCATTCTTTGCCTTGCCTTCGGCCCCGGTCGCCGAGTGGAGGCATAACTGATACATAAGAATAGGTCAGAGAGGATTCAACCTAATAAAACAGCTATATTGCACGATCTTAGAGAGAGAATAATGGAAACCAATCCTAAATGTTCTGTGACCTCACGGTTATAGATGTGGTGCCTGACACACCGATAACTAAGACTACTAGACACGTGCGTAGTCACTTTCCGAGGACTAATCGCTCGATACAACTTTTGTCACGACCAGACCCGGGCATGATGCCCTACTGGGCACCACTACGAGTAAACATCGAGAGAAAATCAGGAACATACATGAAACTCATAACGTCATTAACGGGAAAATAAACAACAGGCTAGCCGATAAGACTACCTCCCTGGACATATATATATATATATATATATATATATATATATATAAAGACAAAAGCAGTTACATCCTTTTCCTTTACAAACTAACCCACAAGATATGACTACAGACCTCTAAGAATTTGACATAACAACTGTGGCGGGACATGGCCCCGTCATACCCCCGAATGTACATAATCTACAATAACAGGGATCCGTACCAAAAGATAAGCCTCCGGAGTAAATGGAGCTTTTTCTCAAAAACTGAACAGAGATCCTAAGAGCAAGGATCACCAACCTATGTACCTAACACTTGCGGGCATGAACGGCCCGAAGAAGTCGATCTAACAGTGCAAGTATGGGACGGAAATAAGTCTGATAAACAAATCATAACTGTACAAAAGAATGACAGGGGCAAGTATAAAAAGTAAATACCAGACCTACCGTGCCATTTCAACTCATGAACTTAATCGCACATTATTATCTTTTCCCATTTTCAATAAGAGTTATAATCAAATTCTTACATACATACTTAGAAAAAATCATCAAGTTCATAAACATATAACTTACGTATCTTGCATAACATAATCCGGCCCTTTATGGAGGGACGTCTCATTTTAGAGTTCACTTTGATTATCCATAAGTGATAACGTAACCCGGCCCATTTGCGGGACACGGTGAAATCATAAGAAGTCTTCCCACGAAGGTATACTGCCCGGCCCATTCTGGGACGCGGTAAAGCCACATAAGTCTGCCCATAAAGGTATATTGCGGCCCGTTACGGGACACGGTAAAGTCATATAGTCCGCCCGTAAGGTATATTGCGGCCCGTTCGGGGACGCGGTAAAATCATATAGTCGCCCGTAAAGGTATCGCCCGACCCGTTCGGGGCGCGGTAAAGTCATATAGTCTGCCCATAAAGGTATACTGCCCGACCCATTCTGGGACGCGGTAAAGTCATATAGTCTGCCCATAAAGGTATACTGCACGGCCTATTCTGGGACGCGGTAAAGTCATATAGTCTGCCCATAAAGGTATACTGCCCGGCCCATTCTGGGACGCGGTAAAGTCATATAGTCTGTCCATAAAGGTATACTGCCCGGCCCATTCTGGGCCAGTAAAGTCATGCATCCATAAAGGTATACTGCCCGGCCCATTCTGGGACACGGTGTGATTTTCCTTACATAATATTTTAAACCATCTTTTCACTTCTTCTTAAGTCGTTATAACAACTTCTCATAAAGATATTATAACAACCTTTCATTTTTGAGAACTTAAGGCACTTTTTATTTCTTATTACATTAGGGAAATTAAACCCAAAAGTAATACGTACATACATACTTAAAAAAAGAATCATGCCACACCTTCTCTTTTAAATCAATTAAACTTCTTCTTTTGAAAACTCAAGTTACATTCTCTTTTGAAATCAAGCCTCTTAACTTTTGAAATAAATCATGGAAACCATACTTTTTAAATCAAGTCATTCCTTTCTTTAAGAATCAAGTCTCATAACTCGACAAATAAAGTCTCATAACCTTTTAAGAAATCAAGGTTCATAGTCTTAAAACTTCATAACACAAACTCTTTAAATCAACATATATTTTTATGAGCTGTGAATAGGTTATACTCATTTATAACGATCTTATTAAAGCAGCCATGATCTAGAAAATGTAATACAGTCTTATCTTAGTTTCTATGCAGATTGAGAATTCTACTTATTTTAATATAGTTGATTGTCGATACATTTTTATTAACGCTGCAATGGCTTGTTCGATACCTATTCTCATTAGTGCAGTAATTTAGCAAAGTCAACTCGACTCCAAATACTTCCTAACGACTCTTACCAACATCCCCCATAAGATTTGGTAAGAACTTAGGATTACTTAGACATACCTTTTACATAGAGAAAATCAACATACGTACCTCTTAACTTCTAAGAGTAGAAGGAATCATGAAATAACACCACATGTATATTTCATACATAGAACATGCCAAAATAAGGAAGAGGTTCACATACCTCGCGACGACTATCGACAAGTAGCAAAATGCTCCAAAGTACTTCAACCTTGTTAGCTTTTCCCCCTTCAAGTAGAATGCTACACGTAGTACTTCAACCTATAATAATCATAACATGTCTATCAACTCCTAGCTTATCAACGTGGAATAATACTAAGTGCTAGGTCTCTTATTCTACAGAAATTTTGGCAGCACTTACTTTGTTTCTACGTACTTTTCCACCTTTTTCAAGGACCGAAATCAATAACCAAACATGCCACATTTAAGGCGCAACAAACCAGCAATTCAAAGGGGATTATACGTCTAACATTACGTATAAAATTCTGCCCCACAATTAAAGTAAAACCGTTCAATAACTTTGAGCCATTTTCGGCAATCACAAGAACAACAACAACATCTATTATTTTCCATTTCCTTTTCAATCCAAGTTGTTATTCTAACATGTTATATAGTTGCAATCAATTATAACAACTAAAATCTCTTTCTTATACAACATGCGACGATTATAACTATCGACCAAATTGATTTCCAATTTTAATGGCTAACATGCCAATCTCTGATTTAAGCTTCCAAATTTCATAACACTTATCAATCTTCATAATATATATCATATGATCATCTATCAACTCCCACAACATGAAATCTTGAATTAAAATAGCAAGACGAAGATTATTACCTCTTTTAAGCCCAAATACAATCCAAAACCTAAAGTCGGTCCTTAGCAACTTTAGCTCCTCTTCTTGACGTTTCAATCCACTCCAAGAAACCCTTAGAAGTTCATAAACAAATTCTCTTCAATTTACAACTTCAAAGTTGAAGAACACCTTATGTTTTCATCTTGCGACTAACGTAAAAACGTAGTTTTTCTGGGATTTTTGTATTGGGATATCCTTAGAATACCTTTAGGGACCTTGGGTTTGAATATTGGGATTTATGAAGCAAGATTGCAAAAAATTTGTGTGCAAAAGGGCTATTGCCGAGAGCAACATTAACACTAGCTCAAGTTTCTTGAATTTTTTCTAAGTGTAGAATTGTCTTGCACTAGTATAAGATATATACTACAACCAAGGGCCAAGATTAAAACAAATGGAAGACTAGGATGTGGTCAATTATCTCAAGCTAACTTGACCCTTTGACTTGGTCCATTATTCTTCATCCAACAAGCCCATGTGGAGGGTGACACGTGTCGCCCTCCCATTGGTCTAAAATATTTCGTTTCCCGAAATTTCCATAATTGGTCAAAATATCGGAAACCTCGTGGGTCCCACAAAAACGTAAAATTTCTAGGGTGGGCCCCACGTATCCAACTCTGAAAATAAAATTCCATAATTCCGATAAATTCTAAAAGTCTTAAATAACAAATTTGAGAACCCAATTTTCATTAACAACCATTTTTCCTTCCCGAGATTTGGAAGGATTTTTCCTTTGGAAAACAATTCTTTCTTTCGTTCAAATTTTTAAGTCTTGTGTTCTCGTGTCTATTCTCGTATACATGTCCTGGAATTACGGGGTGTAACAAAAAGAATGACAGGGACAAGTATGAAAAATCAAATACTAGATCCTACCGTGCCAAAAATAAGAGCCAGTATGCAGTGTATCGCACTTTGTACCATCATGTATTCTTTGTATCACTGTACCACTGTACCACTGTATCACTGTATCGTTGTACCACTGTACTACTGTATCACTGTACTTTATAAAAATGATTCAACTGTACCCTTTTTAAAATAAGAGTCAATTGTGCCTTTAAATACTCTTTTGACCCTCAAAGGAATAAAACCAAGTTACCATCATGTCGTGTACCAATCATTAAAATGAACTCTCTTTTTATAAAAACCTGGGCACCAAAATATCATGCACCCAATAATCTAAGTAACCTCTTTTTAGAAAATTTGGGCACCAAAATATCATGCACCCATTAATCTAATCAACAATTTTTTTAGAAAATATGGGCACCAAAATATCATGCACCCAATAATCTAATCAACTATCTTTTTTAGAAAATCTGGACACCAAAATATCATGCACCCAATAATCTAATCAACTATCTTTTTAGAAAATCTGGGCACCAAAATATCATGCACCCAATAATCTAAGTAACCTCTTTTTAGAAAATGTGTGGCACCACATATCATGTACCAATCACATATAAAAAACTTTCATTTTAGAAATATGTGGCACCACATATCATGTACCAATCACATATAAAAACTTTCCTTTTAGAAACTCAAAGTACTATCAATAGGATATATATAACAATCTTTCTGTCACGACCCGACCTCGAGCCCGCAACTGGTGCCTTACCCGGGCACCCTAGTAGGTATACATCAGAGAAAACCAGCGGAATAAACTCATAGACATGGAACAATGTAGAATCGGAAACAGGCTAACCGATAAGGTCGCCTTTCAACATATATATAAATATCAAAAAGCCCGAACAATTATATCCTTTACAAACTCAACCCACAACATGACTACAGACCTCTAAGAGTTTTTGACATAACAACTATGACGGGACAGGGCCCCGCCATACCCCTGAATGTACATGTACCTACAATGTCAGGGAACCATACCAAAAGATAAACCTCCGGAGAAACAGAGCTTCCCAAAATGCAGAACTGTGATCCTATGAGCGAGGATCAACAACCGGTGTACATCTACCTGCGACATGAACGCAGCCCGAAAGTCGATCTGGCAAGTACAGTATGGCGAAATGGCTTGTAATAAAATCACAATAGTCTAATAATAAATCCAGAGACATGTATGATAAACCAATTAACAGTACACTGTGCCATAGTACATATGAGATTAAATAAGTGTAACTTTGCCGGTTCTAAATAGGAAGTCGATGATCAAACTAGGGTCATTCGCCCATAGTATCATTGTGCAAATCCTGTTCCTGGACTCTCTAGTCCGCATAGGTCGCGTGGACCCGCATGAGGTACTCTTCGCATCGGGGGGAGCAAACCCGCGGAATGTAACGCATAGGACCCTGTCCCGCACGAGTCCTTTGGACTCACATGAGGTATTCCTCGCATAGGACCCCATCCCGCATGAGCCTTACGGACTCGCATGAGGTACTCCTCGCATCGGGGGGAGCAAACCCGCGGAATATGAACAACGCAACATGGCCAGGGGGTTGACCCCATAATAAATGATATAATACAAGCGCACCCGGCTATCGTAAACAACATAGGCAAATTAAGAAAAATCCCTTAACATAAAAGTCTCAAGACACTAATACCCGTAGTATCAAGACACGTTTACTTATCAAACCAAGTTACTACACCTTCAGAAAATCATTACAAGGCCTTTAAAATCAAGTAAGTAAATTGTTCTTTTATCCTCCTAAAGTCGTTATAATTAACTTCCCATAAAGCTATTATAACACTTATGTTTTAAGCAATTCAAAACAATCACATTCATTTGGGAAACCAAGAGAACATATTCTTTTAAAACCAAGTATCAATTTCTTTCCGAATAATGATTCACGACTTTTTAGAATAATTCAAGGCTCTTAAGATTTAGAAGTCAAGTCAAGGACATCAAAATGAAACCAAATTCATTTAACACACGTACGTCTACCGTACTATATATTTCATAATAATCATAATCAAGATGATAGGAAGAGTTCACATACCTCATCGGCTTAATCCACTTGCCAAGTCGAATATGCCGCACATAGAATATCAACCTATAATAACCATAACACGTCTATCAACTTCTAGTTTTCTTCGTAGAATATTTCTAAGCATAAGGTCTCTTATTCTACGGAAAATTTGGCAGCACTTCCCCTGTTTCAACATACTTTTCCACCTTTTTCAAGGCCCGAAATCAATAACCAAATGCCACATTTAAGGCGCAACAATTCAGCAAGTCAAAGGGGATTACACTCCTAACTGGACGTGTAAAATTTAGCCCCTTAATCTACCAAAACTGTCCATTAAAACTAGTCCATAGTCCAATGTAAAAAGAGTCCATTAGTCCACTAATACAATACATTAGTCCAGTCCTTTAGTTGGTGTTTTTGGCCAACTACTGCAATCAAAATTGTCCTGTTTTTCGGCTAGCTTGCCAAAATTACTTCTTATAATTCCAACTTATATTCCAATCTTTATATAAGTTATATTAACTTGTTATCAATAAGATTCCTTCATGTCAACAAGTAATAGGTAATGTTTTAACAACTTTAATGGCTAGCATGCCAATTTCAGTTTTTAACATCTTTTTAAGGTCCAAATCTTTTCCATCTTCCTTCCACATATCACCTACTTATTTATATACTACTATAACATGTAATCTCCAATTACATTAGAAGGACAAAGATTATTACCTCAATAAGCCCAAAATTTTCTAAGATTATAAGTCGATCCTTAGGAGTCTTAGCTCTTATTCCCTATGTTCCAATCCACTCCAAGCAACCCTTAGAAGTTCCTATCCAACTTCTCTTAAAATTTCATCCAAAAAATATGAAGATCACTTTAGGGTTTCACTTTGCGACTATCGGATTAACGTAGTATTTCCGTGATTTTTGTGTTGGGATATCCTTAGAACACTACTAGGGACACTTGGTTTAAGTATTGGGATTTATAAACAACAATTGAATAATTGTTCTTCAAATAAGGGGGGTGCCGAGAGTCTCAAAGGGGAGGGAGTATATTTCTTGAAATTTTCTAAGTGTTGAAGTCTTCAACCTCTAGGTGTGTATATATAAGACAACCAAGGTCTAGGATTAAAGCAAGTGTGTGGTTGAGATTGGGGACAAGTGTGTGTGGGTCCTACAAGCCACTTGTCCAGCAAATAACTTGGGACACTTGGCTTGCCACTTGTTCCTCACTTTCTCGCCCAACATGGGCCACATGGGGGTGACACGTGTCGCCCTCCTATTGGTCCAAAATATTTTATCTCACCAAAGTCTCAATAATTGGTTAAAATATCGGAAATCTTGTGGGCCCCACAAAACGTAAAATTTCCCAGTTGGGCCCTACATGACCAAATCTGGAAACAAAATTCCAAAATTCTTATAAATCTTATAAGTCTCAATTACCAAAATTGAGAATCCAATTCCCAATAACAAACCTTTTTCTTTCACGAGGTTCGGAATATTTTCCGTAGGAAAAAGAAATCTTTCTTCCTTTTCAAACTTAAGGTCGCATTCTCTTACGTACGTCCTCATATACATACCCTGAAACTATGGGGTGTAACATTCTCTCCCCCTTAGAAACATTCGTCCCGAATGTTCTTCTAAGTTCAATCAAATCAGATATCGGCATAGTCCCTCTTAACTATACCCATACAATCACGAATGCCACACATGGCCACAATATAATACCTAAGTATATACGTCAATTAAAATCGACAAGTAGGAAAGTAAGTTACCTGGAGGTGTAGGGAATAAGTGAGGATACTTCTTCATCATGTCCCCCTCTGCTTTCCAAGTCATCTCCTCTCTATTCTCATTCCGTCATAAGACTTTGTGGAGCTACGTCATTGTCATGATCGCGACTGGCCTTTCAGTATCGCGATGGGACTCTCTCATCGATAACCCCTCTCACTGGACATCCCTAACAGGAACACTCTGGATGGATCTCGATACACTTCCGCAACATAGAAACATGAAAGCCGGATGTCAGCCTCCAATCGGACGGCGGATCCAACTCATAGCAACCTTGCGCCTCTACTGCGTACAATCTGATAAGGTCCAATGTACCTTGGGCTAAGTTTTCCCTTCTTCCCAAACCTCAGCACAACATTCATGAGTGACACCTTTAAGAAGACCCAATCGTCAATCTCAAACTCCAAGTGTCGACGCCGATTATCTGCGTCGACCATGCGACTCGGTGCTAATAACCTCTCCTGGATAAGCTTCACCTTATCCACAACCTGCTGAATCAAGTTCGGCCCGACTAACTGAACCTCGCCCACATCGAACCAGCCTATCGGCGACCTACACTTCCTTCCATACAAGGCCTCATAAGGCGTCATCTGGATACTGGAATGGTAGCTGTTATTATATGAGCTCAACGAGGCAAATGATCCTCCCGGATACCTGCGAAATCAATAACACGGGCGCGACATATCCTCGAGTATGCGGATGATGCGTTACGCTGCTGTCGTCGGTCGAGGATGGAATGCGATTGAGGCTCACTGCATCCCTAATCCACGGAAAGACCTCAGAAATTAGCGTGGCGGGCTCGTCATCAGATATAATAGATGTAGGGACCATGCGGTCTCGATCTCCGAATATAAAGTCTAGCATAATTGTCACGCCGAACCCCGAGCATGGTGGTACCCTACCTGGGCACCTCTCTATACATACTACATGAGTAACACGCGGAAGATAATAATACTCATCATTTTTTTTAAAGCAAAGGCAAAGCCGATAAGGCTGTCGTATATATATACCTTACCCAACTGGGTCTACACTGTACAACAACGAAAAAATAACTCTCACCAGTCCAGCCCACATATGAATACAGACCTCTAAGAATTTGACAACAACTGTGACGGGACAAGGCCCCGTCGTACCCCTGAATATACCTAGTCATAATGATAAGCTCCAGAACATTGGAGTTATCCAAAATGCTGAACAAGGATCCTAAGCTCGCGGATCCACAACTGGGTACCTAGACCTGCGGACAAGAACGCAGCCCCCCGAAGGAGGCCAGTACAACAAGTACCAAGTATGGGACTGAAATAAAGTACAGTATTAAAATCATGGCTATGTACAAGAATTACAAGGGCAAGTATAAAAATCAAATACCAGATCCTACCGTGTCACATAACCTAAAAAGCCAACTGTACCTCATATCAATGTACTATAATAACTCCAAGTGTCGACTGTGCCCTTCAAGTATAAAATATCACACAGTCCAAATATAAAGCAGGAGACAAGTATAATTACCACATCAACAGTACACTGAATTTTACAAATAATGAGATCAATAAATGTCGATTTCGCCGATTCGCAAATAGGAACTCGATGATCAAACTAGGGTCATTCGCCCATAGTATCATGGGGAAATTCCTGTTTCCTGGACCCTGTAGGACCGCATAGGTCGCGTGGACCCGCATGAGGTACTCCTCGCATCGGGGGAAGCAAACCCGCGGTAATTCATAGGACTCTGTCCTGCATAAGCCCCTTGGACTCGCATGAGGGTATTCCTGGCATAGGACCCCATCCCGCATGAGCCCCTTGGACCCGCATGAGGTATTCCTCGCATCGGGGGGAGCAAACACGCGGAAATATGAACAACGCGACATGGTCATGGGGTTTACCCCACAATAAATCATAAAATACAAGCGCAACCGGCTATCGTAAACAACATAGACAAGTTAAGATAAGCTTTGACTCTCATTAGACAAAATGAAGGCACCACCGTTTTGAACAACCAAGGCAATACCATACCTTCCTTTTAAAACAAAACAAGACAATACCATGCCTTCCTTTTAAAACAAACAAGAAAATACCATGTCTTCCTTTCAAGAAAACCAAGACACTAACAAGTCTTTCATTTTATAACACCAAGGTACTATCACACCATCACTAAGGATTAAAGTCCATTACCATAATGTACGTGAGCCGTACATTCACTTTATAAACTAAATTTTCATTTTAGCAAGCCAAAGTACTATCAAGGCAAAAAGTAGTATAACTATCATTTACACAAGCCAAAGTACTACGTGCGTTCACATGCGTCAGGTTCCTTTATACAAATCCCAAGGCACTAGCCTTGCAACATCAAGTTACTTACTCATCAACTCAAGCGACCTACACTCTTTGTATTCTAGTCACTTCCTTCATGTACTACAATGAAACCAAGTTCATTTTTCACAACCCTTTAGACTTTTCATAAAGATTGTTATAACCACTTTCCATAAAGTCATTATAACAATTCTTATGAAACTAAGGTACCATCACATCTTTCCTTTTCAATCATCATTAAGGCGTTATTACATAGTTCATTTAAGGATTAAGAGCCATTATAAGCATTATTTTGAAACCATCATTTGAAATATTAAGATACTTATCATATTAAGTATCTATTAAAAACATGGTTTGGAAAATCAAGGCACTAGTTATCATGTACTAGTTCTAAAACATTCTTTTAGAAAATCAAAGTGTCGTATTTCGCATAGGGTTAAAATCCAAAGAAGCTATGTACCTTTATTCTGTATAAGAAGAATCGTCTCATGAAATATTAGGGCGTTGGACCCAAAAGTTCTACGTACATCTATTCTTTATAAAAGAATCTTTTAAAACAAGTCACTTCTCCTTTTTAAAATCAAGTAACTTATTCTTTTAAATCAAGTTACTTTTTTTTTTTAAAATCAAGTCCCATAACTTGAAAATAAAGTCTCATAATTATTTAAATAAAACAAGCCTCATAACATTGAAAATCAAATCCCATAATTTTCAAAATAAATATTCATTGAACCGTGAATAGGTTATACACGTTTATAACGATCTTGTTCATTGAGTCATGATCTAGAAAATGTAATACAATTTTGTCTTATCTTAGTTTCTATGCAGATGGAAGATTCTACTCATTTCAATTTAATTGGTTACCGATACATTTTCATTAACGCTGCAGTTCGGTCCCTTTTTCATTAGTGTAATAACTTAGCAAGGTCAACTAGACTTCACTACTTCCTAACGACTCTTACCAACCTCCCCCATAAGACTTGGTAAGAACTTAGGAATATTCTAGACATGATTTTAGCCTAAAAATCTATAACATGAATACTTCCTACTTACAAGGCAAGTACTTCAAGAAGGCAAGTCACGTATACTCCAAATAACAAGGCAAGTATACTTCAAACAACAAGTCAGGTATACTCCCAACAACAAGGCAAGTATACTCAAATATCAAGTCATGTATACTTCTAACAACAAGGCAAGTATACCATAAAATACTCATGTCTTATAGAAGAGGAAGTCCACATACCTCGCGACGACTACCATTTCGACACGTAGCAAAACGCTCCAAGTACTTCAACTTCATCGACTATTCCTTAAGCCAAGTAGACCATGCTACTCGTAGTACCCCAACCTAAAATGGCCATAGTACTTCTATCAAAATCTTACTTACTATTGTAAGACTTATACCAATTAATAGCCCTCTAATTCTACGGAAAATCGGGCAGCACTTCCTTTGTTTCTACGTACTTTTCCACCTTTTCCAAGGTCCGTATTCATCAACCAACAAGCCACATTTAAGGCGCAACCAACAGTCAACCAAAGGGGATTACACGCCTAACTGTACGTGTAAAATTTAGCCCCTTAATCTACCAAAATTGTCCACTAAAATCTGTCCATAGTCCAATGTAAAAACAATCCATAGTCCAATCCTTTAGTTGGTGTTTTTGGCCAACTACTGCAATCAAAATTGTCCTGTTTTTCGGCTAGCTTGCCAAAATTACTTCTTATAATTCCAACTTATATTCCAATCTTTATATAAGTTATATTAACTTGTTATCAATAAGATTCCTTCATGTCAACAAGTAATAGGTAATGTTTTAACAACTTTAATGGCTAGCATGCCAATTTCAGTTTTTAACATCTTTTTAAGGTCCAAATCTTTTCCATCTTCCTTCCACATATCACCTACTTATTTATATACAACTATAACATGTAATCTCCAATTACATTAGAAGGACAAAGATTATTACCTCAATAAGCCCAAATTATTCCAAGATCTAAAAGTCGATCCTTAGCAACTTTAGCTCCTAATCCTTACGTTTCAATCCACTTCAAGCAACCCTTAGAAGTTCCTAAACAACTTCTCTTCAAGCTTCATCCAAAATATGAAGATCACCCTAGGGTTTCACGTCGCGACTAACGGATTAACGTAGTATCTCTGGGATTTTTGTGTTGGGATATTCTTAGAACACTACTAGGGACACTTGGTTTAAGTATGGGGATTTATCAATAACATTTTGCACAATTCTATGCCTAGGGGGGGTGTTGGCCGAGAGCAACACAAGACGGAGGGAGTATATTTTGTCTTGGAAATTATTCTAAGTGTTGAAGAAGTCTTGCTACTAGTGTGTATATATAAGACAACCAAGGGCTAGGATTAAAACAAGTGTGTGGTTGAGATTGGGGACAAGTGTGTGTGGGTCCCACAAGCCACTTGTCCAACAAATATCTTGGGACACTTGTCTTGCCACTTGTCTTGCCACTTGTCTCGCTCAACTTGGGCCACATGGGGGTGACACGTGTCGCCCTCCTATTCGTCCAAAATATTTTCATCTCCCAAAAACGTCCATATTGGCCAAAATCTCAAAAAGTATTGTGGGCCCCACAAAACCGTCCCAACATGGGCATGTGGAGGGTGACACGTGTCGCCCTCCGATTAGTCCAAAATATTTCATCTCCCGGAATTCCAATAAATTCTATAAGTCTCAAATATCAAATTCGGGAACTCAATTCCCTTTACTAAACATTTTTCCTTCACGAGACTCGGAATAATTTTTCATAGAAACAAAATAATCTTTCTATCGTTTCAACCAAAAAGAATTCAAAATTTCTCACGTACGTTCTCTTACACGTGTCCTGGAACTACGGGGTGTAACAGTATATCTGAGACCTTCCTTCCAAGAAATTATGACATAGATAGACAGATGCTTTGGGGGCTTCTAGTACCGATATGAGTAGTGCGCGTGTTCGAATATGTTCTCGCGGTAGGGAGGATCGCTGCGAGATAGATAGAGCAAAGAAGGGTCCTATCAAGTCGGTCCTCTAGCACCTTATCTTCCTATTTATGTCACCTCCTTTAACTATACGAATCAACCTCAATAAATTATTAAATTGTAAAACCACGTGCATGTACCAATTGAGGATAATGTGTATACTTAAGGATGATGACATATTTTACTCGGGTTAAATTATCTATGCAATAAGAATTTGAGATTACTCGTACTTTATTTTTTAAATTTGAATCAAAAGTGTCTAATAAAAACACTTTATCAGATATTTAGGTGCTCAATCAGAATAAACGTTAGTTCGTCTAACTTAAATTTATCATGACAAATCTGAGGGTTCGTCAATGTATTAAACATTTTCAAATTTCAAAAGGTTGAGATCATTCATTCTCTCCTCAGTTACTTCCCAAAACTTTTCGCAAATGAATAATTTGAGTTGCACTACCTTAATTATTATCATATTATTATTATTATTTTATAATATATAGCAAACTTCTTACATTTCATCTTTTTATGTAAATTGTAGTCATGTAACATATTCCTTCACTAACAATACATTTGCCTCTTCGCAGGAGTTGTTGTTGCATTTTATAATTACATGTAGGTTAATTATATTACTCCTATGTGAAAAGGAGCCAAAAGAACACCAAACAAGAGATTGTCAACTATATAAAGCCAATGTTCCGATCTATTATCCTCATGGATTCTTTTAGGGTAGCAGATTTTTTAATCTTTCATTCTACTTTTTTCTCTTGTAATTATCTTTCTTATTCAGGATGGCATATAATTATAATAGGTTTCAAGTATTGTTCTAAATTATTTTCTAGGAGCTGCTTGAAGAGAAGAGGATGTTACTAAGTAGTTGTTCATTTTATTTCTCTTTTAGTTGCCTTTAGTCTTTTTTTTCCTCATGTAATCTATCTATAGCCGCATATTCAAAGCGGAAGCACTTTCTTGTTAGAAATATAAAAGGTATTGTTCGTATTGACACAATTATTTACTGAATATTTACATGTAAATTCAGTAGATATCACTTCATATTTGCTTTGATATGAGGCAATACAATACTGGCAATCTTGTATACATTATTTTATAGTGGTAATTTCTTTCTCAAGACATGCTATGTTATTTGTGTAATATTTCATTTTCTTCTATAATTTTCAACTAAGCTTTTGTTTTTTAATGTAACTTACCTTGCATATAACTTCATTTCTTAAGCACCAGTCCACTGTTATTAGGTAACATATGAGTATACTATATGTTTGCACTTAATAACTGTAAGATGATATTAATCACTCTTGAGAGTCTTCTCATTAATATCAAAGTATATATAAAGTATAATATTCATCCCTTATACAATAGGAATCCTAAGCCTATATAAAAGAGGAATCCTAGTCTTACCATAATTATATTTACATAATATATGGAATATATTCTAATTATGGGGTAGGGATGGAATAATGTCTATATACACGTTTACACACCCCCTCAGTCGGAGCGGGAGGGCGGACCGGGAGGCGGATCTGAAGTCAAGAAATAAGCATGCAGGAAGTCCTTTGGTAAATATGTCTGCATACTGATAGGATGACGGAACATGTAACACTCTGACATGGCCTAGCGCAACTTTCTCACGAATGAAGTGTAGATCTATCTCAATATGCTTGGTTCGCTGCTATTGAACCGGATTATGAGAAAGATAGATGGCAGATATGTTATCACGATTACCTGATAGATGCACGCCAAAAAGGACAGAAGTTCTAATGAAATTTCTGAGCCAACAAATCTCAGCTACCACATTTGCAACGCCTCTGTACTCAGTCTCGGCACTGGAACGAGATAGGGTAGTCTGTCGCTTGGCAGACCAAGAAATCAGATTATCCTTTAAAAATATACAAAAATCGGAGGTGGAGCGTCGCGTGTCCGGACATCCTGCCCAATCTACATCCGTATAAGAGAGCAACTTGTTTGGTGCAGAGGGATATAGGTGCAAACCATAATCAAGTGTGCCCTTAATGTATAGTATGATACACTTAAGAGCAGTGAAATGAGACTCCCTATGGGCATACATGAATAAACATACATGTTGAACAGCATAAGCAATGTCTGACCTTGTAAATGTGAGATACTAAAGTGCACCTGCAAGACTCCTATACAGAGTAGGGTCGGGGACTGGAGCACCATCCATAGCACTGATCTTAGATTTCGAATCAACTGGAGTAGGTGAAACTTTGCAATTCGCCATCTTAGCCCTATACACGATCTCCTCTGCATACTTACGCTGACACAAGAACATGTGGTTGGCAGACTTGTAAATAACTCAGCTTTCCCAAACCAGTCATTGCAAATTCGGACTTAAGCAAGGCAATAATCTCATTTTTCAACCCGTCGGAAGAGGCAGTAAGAACAATATCATCCACGTAAAGTAATAAGTAAGCAATGCTACTAACTCGATGAAAAATAAAGAGTGATGTATCACTCTTGCTGCATACAAACTCAATCTGCAAGATATACGACAAGCGATCATACCACGCACATGGGGTGCTTGGGCCATATAGTGACTTACGAGGCGACACGCGTAGTGAGGAACGTGGATGAGTGAACCACGGCGGTTGATGCGTATGGTATCTCTCGAGATCCACGTAGAATGCATTCTTCACATCAAACTGATGTATCGGCCAGTGTTTGTGTTACACCCCGTAATTCAAGGACATGTTTAAGAGAATGTACGTAAGGAACACCAGACTTGAAATTGGTACGAAAGGAAGAATTTTTTTTCCGACGGAAAATCTTCCGAACGTCGGAAAGGAAAAATGTTTGTTGATGAGAATTAGATTCTCAAAATACATTATTTGAGGAGTATGACATTTAGTATCATTGTGGAAATGTATTTTATGCATTTGGTCACGTAGGGCCCACCCGAGAAATTTTACGTTTTGTGGGGCCCACGAGTGTTATGAAATTTTATGGACGAATGGGAGGGCGACACGTGGAACCCCCCACATGGTCTTGGACGAAAATTAGCAAGGGTAAAATGGTCATTGACCATTGTGGATGAACAAGTCTTGCTAGCTTGAGAAAATTGACCAAGTCAACTTGTCCACTTGGCTAAACCTTTAATGTTCTTCATCCTAGCCACACATAGTTGTAATTTTGACCCTCCATTGTGTTATATATACTACCCTAGTGCAAGACTAAGTCTCCAACACTTAGAAAAATTTCAAGACATTGTTCTTGCCCATTTGTTGCTCTCGGGTTTGAGGTTCCCACACAATTTTTGTTTGTAATTTTGGTCCATTATTCACAAGACTTTAACCCAAGGTTCCTAGGGGTATTGTAAGGATATCTCAATAGAAAGATCTCGGAAAAACGATGTTTTTACGTTAGTCGTAAGGCGAAACCCTAAGGTGTTCTTCAACTTTGAAGATGGAACTTGAAGAGGAGTTCTTCATGAGCTTCTAAGGAGTGCTTGGAGCGGATTGGAACATAAGAAGATGAGCTAAAAGTTGCTAAGGATCGACTTTTGCGCTTAACATTATTAGGGCTTATTGAGGTAAAAATATTCACCTTCTTAATGTAATTGAAGATTACATGTTATAGTAGTTAAGAATGATCATGTGGTATATATATTGAAGTTTGAAAAGATTTGGATCATGTCGACATGTTAAAACCGAAAAATGGACAAGTTAGCCATTAATGTTGTAATTAATTTGAACGGTAGTTACAATCGTCGCATGTTAAGGAAGAAAGGATTTATAGTTGTTGTAATGGTTATTATGTATATAACATATTGGAATAACAACTTGGATTAAAGGAATTGAACAGAAAAATTGACATTGTTGTTGATATGGATGGAAGCCGAGAATGGCTTAACTTGTTGGACAGTTTTATATTAATTGTGGGGCAGAATTTTACACGTCCTGTTAAGGCGTGTAATCCCCTTTGTATTTGCTGAATTGTTGGGCCTTAAATGTGGCGTTTGGTTATTGATTTTCGGGCCTTGAAAAAGGTGGAAAAGTATGTAGAAACAAAGGAAGTGCTGTCCGATTTTCCATAGAATTTGGTGACTTTTCACTTAGAATATTCTACGTTTGAAGCTAGAGGTTAATAGACGTATTATGGCCATTATAGGTTGAAGTACTATGTATAGCGTATTCTACTTAAGGGATGGAATAACTATCAAGGTTGAAGTACTTTGGAGCATTTTGCTACTTGTCGATAATCGTCGCGAGGTATGTGAACCTCTTCCTTCTTTTGGCATGATTCTATGTATGAAATATACATGTGTTATTATTTCATTATCCCTTCTACTCTTAGAAGTTAAGAGGTATGTATGTTGATTTACGATATGTAAAAGTTACGTCTAAGTTATCCTAAGTTCTTACCAAGTCTTATGGGGGATGTTGGTAAGAGTCGTTAGGAAGGATTTGGAGTCAAGTTGACTTTGCTAAGTTACTGCACGAAGGAGAATAAGTATCGAACAAGCCATTGCAGCGTTAATAAAAGAAAATGTATCGACAATCAATTAAATTAAAATGAGTAGAATCCTCCATCTGCATAGAAGCTAAGATAAGACAAAATTGTATTACATTTTCTAGATCATGGCTGCTTTAATAAGATCGTTATAAATAAGTATAACCTATTCACAACGCATAAAAGTGTATGTTACTGAATTAAAAGAGTTTACGTATGAAGTTTTAATACTATGAACCTTGAATTCTAAAAGGTTAAGAGACTTTATTTTTCAAGTTATGGGACTTGATTTTTAAAGGAAGGAATGACTTGTTTTAAAAGTATAGAGTGCTTGATTCTGGAAAAGCATATGTAGCTTAATTTTCTTAAAGAAAAGAGACTTGATATTCTAAGTTAAGAAACTTGGTTTCTAAAAGTTAAGAGACTTGAAGTATTTTGCAAGCTATGTAACTTGATTTGAAAGTATAAGTCTCTTGGTTATAAAAGGAATGAATTTGCCTAAGACATAAAGAGTTATAATGGCTTTATGGGAAGTTGGTTATAACAACTTTATGGAAGGTTAAAAGAATGGTTTTTTTTCTAGTATTGTAAACAAAGAGATGACTTGAAATAATGAAGGGCAATTTGATTTAAAGGCATCAATTGCTTAAATATTTTTAAAGTGGAAGTCACTTGATTTAGAAGCCGATAAATGTATTTCTAAAAAGTATTGTGACTTGTCTTGAAAAGTTGATATGACTTGATACTACGGTTATTAGTATCTTGGAAGTTTTATATGGAAAAGAGTCATTTTAAAAGAATAAAGGTACGTAGTACTTTGGGTTAAATTCCCGGATTTTATAACGACATGTTAGTGCCTTAAGTAAACTAAAAAGAGAGCGTATGTAAATAAGGTTAATAAGAAGTTGGGGGATTTCTTAACTTGCTTATGTTATGTATGATAAGCCAGCAGTGCTTATGTTATGTATGATAAGCCGGCAGTACTTATGTTATGTATGATAAGCCGGTAGTGCTTTTGTTATGTATGATAAGCCGGTAGCGCTTATGTTATGTATGATAAGCCGGTAGTGCTTATGTTATGTATGATAGCCGGTTGAGCTAGTTTATGTTATTCTTACGGGGTAAAGCCCCGGGTTACTACTAATTCCATGGATTTGCTACCCATGATGCGAGTGCGGCGTTTGTACTCATTGCGGGCCCACTGGGCCTAAGCGGGTGAAATAGTCCCATGCGGAGCGCATCGCTCCATTGCAGGTCCACAGGACCTATGCGGGTGAAATAGTCTCATGCGAGGCGGATGACCTCATTGCGGGTCCACAGGACCTATGCGGGTGAAATAGTTTCAGGAGTAGGATTGCCAAATGATACTATGGGCAGGTGGCCCTAAGTTGATCATAAGCTTCCTATTTTTATGCAGTATACCTTTATGGGCAGACTTATGTGACTTTATCGCGTCCCAGATTGGGCCGGGTAGTATACCTTTATGGGTAGACTTATGTGACTTTATCGCGTCACAGATTGGGTCGGGCAGTATACCTTTATGGGCAGACTTATGTGACTTTATCGCGTCCCAGTTGGTAAGGTATACCTTTATGGGCGGACATATGTGACTTTATCGCGTCCCGAATGGTAGGCGATATAGGCGTCCCTCCAGAAAGGGCCGGATTATGTTATGCAAGATAAGCAAGTTATGGTTATGAACTTAATGATTTCTCCTAAGTATGTACGTAAGAATTTGACTATAACTCTTATTGAAAAATGGGAAAAGATAATGATGTACGATTAAGTTCATGAGTTGTATGGCATGGTAGGATCTGGTATTTACTTTTTATACTTGCCCCTATCATTCTTTTGTACAGTTATGATCTGTTTACTGTACCTTATTTCCGTTCCATATTCGGTACTGTGTGCGACCCCGCCGAGGCTGCGTTAAATGTCCGCGAGTTTAGGTACGATTGTGGATCATGAGCTTAGGATCCTGGTTCAGCATTTTGAGATGGCTCCAATGTTCCGGAGCTTGTCATGGCTATGTATTCAGGGGTACGGCGGGGCCTTGTCCCATCATAGTATTTGTCCAAAAATCTTAAAGGTCTGTAGTCATATCTTGTGGTTTGGGTAGTGTAAGAAAAAAAAAAGATGTAACTGCTTTTGGCTATATATGTATATATATATATGTCCAGGGAGGTAGCCTTATCGGCTAACATGTTGTTTATGTCTTGCTGAATTAATTTTTAAGTTTGATGTATGTTCCGCTGATTATCTCTGATGTATACTGTAGGGTGCCGGGTAGGGCACGGATCGCGAGCAGGTCGGGTTGTGACAAAAGTGGTATCAGAGCAGATAGTCCTTGGAAAGTGTCTACAGACCGTGTCTAGTAGAGTCTTGATTATCGGTGTGTTGTGCACATCTATGTCGAGGAGGTGTCGGACATTTAGGATTGGTTTTCATTCTTCTCACTTTGAGATCGTGCGATAAATTTGTGTTGTTAGGTCGTCTCTCCTAACGAGTTATGTTGAATCACGGTATGAGAAAGCGTGATGACCGGGAAGGACTATGTGGATTCGTATCGGGTTGGTAATGATTGTAGTCTAGTTGGTATAATGGCGTCTGCTATACGGATTTATGTATGAAATTGGGCAGCGTGTTGCCTAAAATGATTTTAGATTACGAGATTTGGTAAGAACTAAAAGATCACGGAAAGGTATGAAACGATTAACGAATTCTCATTGAGGTTTCACGTATTATTTTAAGATAATTGGAAAATGATGAAATTTATCGATAGGGTAGTGAACCATAGAAGTTATGTTAAGGAACTTAATGGAATGCCATGTTAATAGATTAAATTGCGTGGTAGGCTTAAGAGAATTGTACGGATGAGGTCTGTATGGAGTAAGTAATGGTTGTTGTGATCAAGACAACACGATTATGGTATTATGAGAAGTTATGGTACCCGGTTTTCGGGGAGACTGATAAGGTAGGCTTGGAGCATGGAAAATGCGAGCCTAAGAATATTGATAACCGTCGAGACCTTAGGTATATAAGGCCTTCTCGGGCAATAAGATTTTATACAGACTAAGGGTAAGAGTTAAGTGCGACGGTGGGTCGGGTTGAAGACCTATTACGGGTCGCCTCATAGTTTAAAATGGAATGGGATCAGTTGGTAGTAGTCCCGCTACGTGGCAGGGTCACGAGGGTGCAAGGCCCAAGTCTAATTAATTGTTTTACGGGTTCGTGGACGCGTTCCATCGGAACCAGGTCGTGAGAGCCGGAAATGGCCTTTTATTGTTCGATATAGTAACTCCAAAGATTGGATGCCAGAATCAGTACGGAGGTTATGTATGTATGCTAGTATAAGTTGGAAGTACGGAAAGAGTACAACCAGTAAGAAAATGTAGAATCGCCGATTGGTGGGTTCCACATAGGCGAGGTTCAGATAATTGGCGGACTTGATTCGTGAGTGTGGATAAAGCGAAGTTTATCGGGGAAGATTATTAGTAAGCTCAGTCGTGAAACTTTATCTGAGATAGCAAGCGTCGACACATGGAGTTCAGGTTGACGCTTTAGTACGAGTATTGTTATGTGGTCGTGGGTGGCATATTTTGTATGAAGGGTGTAGTAAAAGGAGACTATGTCACTATCTAATTAGAATGGACTCCGAAAGAACATTCGGGGACGAATGTTTTTAAGGGGGGAAGAATGTTACACCCCGTAATTCAAGGACATGTTTAAGAGAATGTACGTAAGGAACACCAGACTTGAAATTGGTACGAAAGGAAGAATTGTTTTTCCGACGGAAAATCTTCCGAACGTCGGAAAGGAAAAATGTTCGTTGATGAGAATTAGATTCTCAAAATACATTATTTAAGGAGTATGGCATTTAGTATCATTGTGGAAATGTATTTTACGGATTTGGTCACGTAGGGCCCACCCGAGAAATTTTACGTTTTGTGGGGCCCACGAGGATTACGAAATTTTATGGACGAATGGGAGGGCGACTGATGCGCGAAAAGATGCACACACTTTAACGCAAGTGCACGTTATCGTGACAAGTAATATAGTCTTGGTAAGACCGAATATCGTCGCGAGGATTAGGATTGATACCAACTATCTATCTTTTGGTATCTATTTATTGTCGATATTTGATTTTTGTGGTTTATGACTAACAATTATAAAAGCTAATTAACTATAGGTTTACTTGGTTGTGATGGGAATAGGGCTTCCATGTCTCCTCGACTATCGACATGTTATTTATTAATGCGATGAATTATGGTTCTCTTCTGCCGGGCTAGTAGGTTTACAAAATCGTTTTATATTCCGTTAAGGATATATAAACACTCATTGATGTGCTCCTTTCTACCTTTGGTGATAAGGATAACTCTATAGGAGGATTAAGAACAAAAACCTAGTTAGCGTCACGCGTGCGTAAAATTAGGGTTGTTAAGCCTCTGCGTTACTACGTAAATAATTGAGGTATTTTAAATCCCGATCAAAATATGTCTACCCGACTTACGACATATTCACAACCTCCTCCTTCGAAGTTTGATTAGAAATCATATAAATAATGATAATTAGTGATCAATTAATTACCAAGCATTGAAAGCAATTATTGGATAAATCTCAAGAAGAAGAATAACCATAACATCGTCAATTTATAACATAAGTTTCTAGTGAATCAACATGGAAAGCCTATAAAAGAATTAGTTCTAGCCATTGACATGACAAGAACTAATTCAAGGTTCATCATACAAAGCGAAATAAAAGAAAAGAAAAGAAAAGAAAGTTACTAAATTATGGTCTCGATCTTGATCGAAAACCTTGTGTTGTGCGAAAGGAACCCCTTAAAAGCGCCTAGGGTTCTCCTTTTATAAGTGAAAACCGCCTCTAACTTTTCCTGCGAGCTGGCGAAATTCGTCATTAAACACGATTTTCAGCGTCGGCGCCGCGTGCGGAACTCTGCGATGCCGGGTGATTTGGCGCGCGGCCGATCTCTGGCATGTGGGCCGCGGCCTTTGGAACCTCTGCGACCTCTCGATGATTAGGCGCGGTAGCTTGACCACAGGCGGCGCGTGAAGTCGGGTCGCGCGTTTACTGCCTTTTAGCTACGGAACCTCGGCTTTTGCCCTCTTTTAGCTCATTTTCCGCCATTGGGCCATTTTAACCACTTTGACTCAAAAGAAAGAAAAACTATCTAATACGATACTTATTTGTACAAAAGGGACAAAGATTAACTAAAAATGACTCGAAAAGTGTATATAAAATACAGATCAAATACCCCAAACTTAACATTTGCTGCTCGAGCAAAGATAGAAAGAAAGAAATAAAGACTCAAAGAAAGCGAAAATAAAGACTACATTGACATTGATCACTTTTCTGCATTGATGTTATCTAGAAAAACATGAAGGTTAGCGAGAATAATATGCGAGGAACATATAGCGTGAAATTTTAGCACACTAAACACATTAAGCTAGATATTTATAAACTCATTTTATCATGCTTAATGGAAGTCAATATACTAAATCATGCTTGTAAAATAGAAAATTCCTATGACATGTTTACTTGCTATTCTCACTAATCACGGATATGCATAAAAGAGATCTTGAGGACTTTAAGGGTTGTAATGTAGGCTTAGGTATAGGTAGGTAAAAATAGGCATTTTAGGCTCGTTACGTGTACCATAAGCTCTTTAGCTTTTGATTATTTCTCTTTTCTTTTGATTTTTCCTTCACTTCAATTCAATCTTTCCCTCTTTTGTTTTGGGAGAGTGAAGTGTATAATAATGACAAGCTTTGAACTTAGGCTTTTGCCTATTTCTTATTACTTTTTATTGGGGTGCAACAAGCATGTTCACTCTTTTTGTCTCTTTTTAACACAATTTATTCCTTTATTTCATATTTTTACTTATGGCACAATTTGTGGGAATATAGGGTGTCGAAGAAGTTTCAATTTTAGGCTCGATGGGTGACTAGGGATACTTTTAAAGTCAGGAATAGAAAGAGTAGTAAGAATTGGCTATCAAAGAAATGTCTGAGTCATCTCCCTAACATGCATATCCTAACTATTTCGCCTCAAATAGCAAGCAATCATAACACATAGGTTTTCATTATTTAGCATGCACAATTCAAGCAAGAAACTCCAAATAGACAGATTTTGTGAGTTTTTGGCATATCTAACCTAGGTGTTTAGATAGTTGATTCAATTCCATTACATTATTCTACCTTACTTCACTAGGTGTTTCTAGTAACTACGTACATGATCTTTGTGAGCGATTATGACTCAAAAGAAAAAAAATTGTGACTCAAAATAAACATAAAACAATTAAAAAAAATACTATAACAAGACACAAATAAAACACCCCCCCAAACTTAAATCACACATTTTCCCCAATGTGTGTAGACTCAATGACACTAAAAGAAATAAGACACTTACAGACCTGACTAAAATGGTGGTGGTGGCGGTGGCATGGGATAGTGCATGAACCACTGACTGAACAAGGAACTCATCTTGTTGATTTGTTGCCTCGTTTCTTGTTGTCCTTGGATCACCGTGTCCAAACTCTGCATCATCCTCATCTGATTCTGAAGCAATTGCTCCATCGTGGGCACTGAGGGTTCTGAATCTGTGGTTGGCTGGTGGCTAGGCCCTGCCGCATAGTGAGCCTCTATTTCAGGCTCATCTTCGTTCATTGCGGCCTCTGCTGCTGCTGCTGGTGGTGGTGGTTGTGCTTTTCTTCTTCTTCTTCTTTGGAGGATTGGAGTGCAGGAAGGCGTGCACTATCCCGTATGACACAGCGATTGGTTCTCTCATGAGTGTCGGTGGGTAGGGTTGGGACCCGTTGGTGGCACGTAGAGTGTAATGAGTGAGTCGTGTCCCAACCGCTGTTGTTACCAATTTGGTCTCTTGATATAGCACTATCTCGCTTCCCGCGTGATAAATCGCCCTTTCATAATTCCATATATCGGCTTGATCTATCTTACGGCACTCTGGTGAAGTGCGTGGATGGAATCGTGCGGTACGAATATAGCGACCGCTTGCTTTGTTGAGCGGCACTGCCGGTGCTTTTGACCCATTTCTTGCAATATCAAATGCATCCCCAGGGTAGCTCACTGTATCTGCGACGGCATTCCAGTTGATGTTGTTGGTGCTCCTAGACCATGTTCTAAAATGGTTCCAATCACTACTTTCTTCAACATCAACCGTCATGATTGTGCATTTACATCTTCCATTTATCACGAGCACATAATTTCCCTCACAAAGCATCCGCTTTCCACCTTCGGAAGATTAGCATAAAATTCACGCACCATTCTTGTGTTTATTGGTGCTAACCCTTCTGTTTACAAATCTTTTCCACCCTCATCTCGATCATCGCGAATGGGCTCATGAACATCCCCTCCTCAAGCGCACCCTTTGATAATCCATTCCCTTTCGAGGATTAAGTCTTGTACTAAGCTTTTTGTATCTTTGGAAGGCTTGGTAGCTCACGAACCTAGTATCGTCGTATTGCGGGGCTGAGGTGGATGTGGAGGCTCTTCTCTTTGTGGCGGACATGGTTAAATTACTTTCTGCAGCTTACAACTTAGTAGCACAAATGTTCCCCAACACAATCAACAATTTAGCAGCTAAAACACAAACACCCAAACTTGACTCTGCGCGATACTCGCACTCGCGTCTACTCCTTCTCCAAACTTCACAACCAATTTTTGGCTGACTACTTCACAATGCAACACTCCAAACTACTACCTTCTTTAACTACTGAAAGCTTTCAATAAAAGATGAAGATTACCTTTTTATGGTGTTCTTCAAGGTGTTCTTGCTTCTAATGGTGATTTGAGGCAATGGGATGGAGTTTTGTTGGTGAGATAGCTAAGAGTTTTAGGAATTTAAGAGTTTTGGTTGTGGTTGGGTTTGATTTGTGGAGGATTTGTGGGTAAATTTTGGATTTTCGTGTGTTGTGTGGAGAAGAGGGGTTAGGTTTTGGTTTTGAAATTTGGGGAAAATCGATTTAGGCGTCTTTTAATTTACGGATTTGCCCGGCCTTGGCGCGGCTGATATTCTGCACTCCTTGGGAATTTCTGTGCATGGCGCCTAGACTTAGCAATTTTTCTAGATTTCGCCGCGTGCTCTGGTATGCGGCCGCAAACTTCAGCGCCTTTTACGCTCTTTTAGCGCGCGACCACGCTCACGGGCCTAGCGCTACCCGTTTTGGAAATCTTGTTGTTCCTCAGTTTTTCGCCCTTCAATTTATTGGCTTTGTACACATCAATCCTGGCCTGAAACTACCTCCGTGAGACCGTTCTTAATATAAACTATTATCTTAAAGTAAAATAAAGCAAAATACCTTGGGTTGCCTCCCAAGTAGCGCTGTCTTTAACGTCTTTTAGTCGGACGCAAGTTCCTTACTCAGTAAACGTGGGGTGGATCAACCCCACAACTAATCCATTTTCTCCACATTTTGCGTTTTTTTTTTCTTCTTCTCCTCTTAGCATTATCATTAAGGGGAAGTTCAGGAACACATACCTGTACGTGGAGGTTGGCAAACCATGCACCTTTCGTGGGCTCGTCTCCTTGGTTTGGCTTGTATGGGTTCACGAGGAGGTTTGATGGTCTTGATTGCAAAGCACTGCTCATGGTTGGTGGCTCGATGATGTGTTTAAATACTTTAAACACCATCTCTTCCTTCTCCACCCTCGGTGTCGACTCTCACTCTTTCTACATCGATCGAGGCTCTCCATCGCTAGGAATGGTCTCCCGATATGATAGGGATTTACTGCATCTTCTTCCGTATCAAGAGCGAGGAAGTCGCGAGGAAAAAGAATTTCCCTACTTTGACAATCCGTCCTCAATTTTCCTCTTGGATGAACCAGCATCTGTCGGCTAGTTGCGGACTCGCGGTGGTTGGTTTGGCCTCTCCCAAATCGATCGGCTTAAATCGATAAGGGCGTGATTTATACTTGCCCCAGATCACTGAAGCCTGTTGCGTGTCACCACGCCAGCGGTGCAATGTAGTGTAAAGCTTCCGTGGATCCTTTAGTTTTGGTGGCAACCTTGCGAGATAGCACTACACTCCTCCATTGGTGCTACCGTCTCTACTCATGATTTCTTATTCTTCCCAGATCTCCTTGTGAACTTGAAATAGGAGGGCATCTGCTCCAAAGCCTCTATAAAGGTATGTTGATATGCGACTTCTGAATGTCTCAGAATTTGGAGAATTGTTTATCAACCTTCATTTGTAATCTCTGGGAAAGGGATCTTCTCTGTATACTCCTTCTGCGGATTTTCTCTACTCTTTGGGCGAGATTGAACCACCTTCTCTTTTCTATCTTTGCACTTTGCTCAACTCTTGGTGAAGAGGCTTTGCTCCAATTGTTTGCCACTTCTCATTGTCTTGCACTTGCTGCTCCTGATTTACCTCTGTGTTGCTTGGCGGTGTACCTGGCTTTGTTGCTTACTGTTTGCTAATGACCCACTTGTGTTTCCAAGTTCTGAATGAGGATCTAACACATCCTGGCGGAGTGCAGGCGTTGGTAAGTGCAACAAAGTGCTCTCGGCTCGTCGCTTTTCTTCTTGAGCAGGTGCATTGAGTTGTTGAAATTTGTGGGCCTGAGTAAAGGGCTGCTGATTTTGGTTCTGCTGGGTTTGATACTGGCACCTGTATTGATTCTGCTGCCACTGGTCTCCTCTCCATGAGAAATTTGGGTGATTTCTCCACCCTGGATTATAAGTGTTGGAGTATGGATTGTTTTGCGGCCTCGATAGTTACCAGCGGCGACACTCTTCTGCTCCGTTGGTATATTATTAGGATCGGTGAAGGACACTATCGAATGTATGTGGACCACCGCATATTTCCACGGACTTTTAGGCATCTGCACGCGTTCAAATCTTGTATGTTCTTTGCATTGTTTCGCGAAAGGGCCACTTGGGCATTCAAGCGGCAATGGCATCTATTCGTGGACTCCCATTTCTCCTCCCACTCATCGATCTCTCTTCTGTGACATGGTTGTTAGTGGTCATATCTTCTAATAACTCGTGAGCGTCGTGGGCTGTTTTCCTCATGAATGTCCCACCTGCTGCTGCATCTATAATGGTCCTGGTTGTACCGCTCAGCCCGTTATAGAAGATGTGGACCAAGTTCCTGACTCGATCTGATGGTGTGGGCATTTTCTCTGTAAATCCTTGAACCTTTCCCAAGCTTCATATAAGGACTCTCCGTCTGCTTGGTAGAAGTTATTCAACTCTCCTCTCAGTTTTGCTGCTTTGCATGGGGGAAAGAATTTGGCTAGGAATTTACGTGTCATCTCTTTCCGTATAAAAATCGAATCGGTGTGAGAGAATTCAACCATACTTTTGCTCTATCCACGAGTGAGAAGGAAAGAGCCTCAATCTGACGGCATCATCGATGTAGTTATATCGAAAGTTGCACATAGCTCGAGAAATTAGCTATGTGCGTATGTGAATCCTCGATGGCGATCCTCCAAATTATCTTGTGTCTTTGTACCGTGCTCGAGAATCTCGGTTTTATCTCAAAGTTGTTTGCTCTATGGCGGGAGCCTAATACAAATCGTGCTCCATTCACTCTCGGTGACACATATTCTCCCAAGCTTCTGCGCTGGACTTGAACTCTTTCCTCGACATCCATAGGTATTTGCGAGGTATTCTGGATTAGGTTGATTTTCACTAAACCTTCTCTCATCATGTTGTTGTTTTGAACAGTCCATCTCTATCAAGTTGCGATCCGATTCTTTACATTACATTTCTGAGTTTTCTCAATCTACGGATTGAAGGGAACAAGAGTGTACGCCTCTTCTCCTTATAAAGTGATTTCTGAAATAGATCAAAGCAGGACAACAAATCACGGCACTGATTTTACGAAAATAAAGAAAAAACGTAAAAATAAAATAAAAATTAAAACCAAATTAAAAATTAAAAATAGATAAATTTGATATTGAACTATGCCTAATCCCGGCAGCGCCAAAAACTTGATGCGCGAAAAGATGCACACACTTTAACGCAAGTGCGTTATCGTGACAAGTAATATAGTCTTGGTAAGGCCGAATATAGTCCACAAGGATTAGGGTTCAAGTACCAACTATCTATCTTTTGGTATCTATTTGTGTCGATATTTGATTTTTGTGGTTTATGACTAACAATTATAAAAGCTAATTAACTATAGGTTTACTTGGTTGTGATGGGAATAGGGCTTCATGTCTCCTCGACTATCCGCATGTTATTTATTAAATGCAATGAATTATGGTTCTCTTCTCTCGGAGCTAGCGGGTTTACGAAATCGTTTTATATTCCGTTAAGGATTTATAAACACTCGACCGATGTTGCTCTTTTCTACCTTTGGTGATAAGGATAACTCTATAGGAGGATTAAGAACAAAAACCTAGTTAGCAATCACGCGTGCGTAAATTAAAATTGGTTGTTAAGCCTCTCATTAACGCTACGTAAATAATTGAGGTATTTTCATCCCAATCCAAAATATGTCTACCAAACTTACGGATATTCACAACCTCATCCTTTCGAAGTTTGATTAGAAATCATATAAATAATGATAATTAGTGATCAATTAATTACCAAGCATTCAAAACAATTATTTGATAAATCTCGACAAGAAGAATAACCATAACATGCGTCAATTTATAACATAAGTTTCTAGTGAATCAACATGGAAAGCCACATAAAAGAATTAGTTCCTAGCCATTGACATGACAAGAACTAATTCAAGGTTAATCATACAAAGCGAAATAAAAGAAAAGAAAAGAAAAGAAAGTTACTAAATTATGGTCTCGATCTTGATCCAAGAAAACCTTGTGTTATGCGAAAGGAACCCCTTAAAAGCGCCTGGGTTCTCGCTTTTATAGTGGCAGCCTCTAACTTTTCCCTGCAGGCCTGGCCCAGAAATTCGTCATTAAACCTGATTTTTCCGCGTCGGCGTCGCGTGCCGAACTCTGCGATGCCGGGTGATTTGGCGCGCGGCCAGTCTCTGCATGCGTGGGCCGCGTGCTGGAACCTCTGGCTCTCGATGATTAGGCGTCGCGGCCACTACGGCTGCGAGGCGCGCGCGCTAGTCGAGTTTATGCCTCGTTCGCCACTTTCTCTGCTTTTAGCTCTGGAACCTCCACTTTTGCCCTCTTTTAGCTCATTTTCTGCCATTGGGCCAATTTAACCACTTTGACTAAAAAGAAAGAAAAATTATCCTAATACGACACTTATTTGTACAAAAAGGGACAAAAGATTAACTAAAAATGACTCGAAAAGTGTATATAAAATACACCGATCAGCGACACGTGGCACCCCCCACATGGTCTTGGACGAAAATTAGCAAGGGTAAAATGGTCATTGACCATTGTGGATGAACAAGTCTTGCTAGCTTGAGAAAATTGACCAAGTCAACTTGTCCACTTGGCTAAACCTTTAATGTTCTTCATCCTAGCCACGCATATGTTGTAATCTTGACCCTCCATTGTGTTATATATACTACCCTAGTGCAAGACTAAGTCTCCAACACTTAGAAAAATTTCAAGACATTGTTCTTGCCCATTTGTTGCTCTCGGGTTTGAGGTTCCCACACAAAACTTTTTTGTAATTTTTGTCCATTATTCACAAGACTTTAACCCAAGGTTCCTAGGGGTATTGTAAGGATATCTCAATAGAAAGATCTCGGAAAAACGACGTTTTTGCGTTAGTCGCAAGGTGAAACCCTAAGGTGTTCTTCAACTTTGAAGATGGAACTTGAAGAGGAGTTCTTCATGAGCTTGTAAGGAGTGCTTGGAGCGGATTGGAACATAAGAAGAGGAGCTAAAATTTTCTAAGGATCGACTTTTGCGCTTGACATTATTAGGGCTTATTGAGGTAAAAATCTTCACCTTCTTAATGTAATTGAAGATTACATGTTATAGTAGTTAAGAATGAGCATGTGGTATATATATTTAAGTTTGAAAATATTTGGATCATGTCGACATGTTAAAACCGAAAAATGGACAAGTTAGCCATTAATGTTGTAATTAATTTGGACGGTAGTTACAATCGTCGCATGTTAAGGAAGAAAGGATTTATAGTTGTTGTAATGGTTATTATGTATATAACATATTGGAATAACAACTTGGATTAAAGGAATTGAACGGAAAAATTGACATTGTTGTTGATATGTTATACCCCGTATTTCCAGAGTATGTACGTAAGGGAATACGTACAAAAAGTTAGCCTTAAAAGTTAGGCTTGGACGAAAAATTATTGGGCACAACTCACAAAACGATTAGTTTTCCGACGAAAGCGTTTCCACGACTTTCGTAGGATAAATTCGGCTATGTCATTTCTAATTTTTGCGGATTTTTAGAGAGGCGTAACACTTTGGACCAATGAGAGGCGACACTTTCCACCCTCTTATTGGTGGACTTGTCCGGCAATAGGGCGATTGGATGACAATCCTTGTCATAAAGTTGGATAGATATTTTGTGTGCAAGTTGGCTAGGTACACTTGCCTAATCTTGACCTTACACTTGCCTAGCACTTGGCTAAATCTTGGCCATTGGTTGGCGTGTCTTGACCTATAAATACCCTCTTGAGATGAAGAGTTCTTCATCCACTAAAACTTTCAAGTCTTGAAAAATCCTCCCCTCTCCCTTGTGAGCAATTCGTCCAAACACCCCTCCCTTTGGTGAAGTTTTGGCGAGGCCCTTCCCCCTCTAGCCTGGCGAAACCTACCCCTCCGCGGTAGAAAAGTTGCCTTCTAGTATTGTTATAATGCCCAATTTAACCTAGCCCAAATCCCTTAGTACTTAGTAGAAGTTGTGAGAAACTTCTAAGGATTCTTGGAGCACCTTGGAGCTTTGGATTAGGAGCTAAACCTCGCTCAGGATCGACTTTTTACTTGGATATTATTGGACTTATCGAGGTAAATAATCCTAACCCTCTTTTGTCATTAAAGAATGCATACTGTAGAAGTATTGAACTGTAACACCTTAGAAGGGTATAAAAGAAGAATATCTGTTGTACTTACATAGAATGTTTTCTGATGAACTTATATAGCTCATGGGTAGGGTTGTCTTTGCCACTTTCGTAGAATTGAGGACCCTCTGTTTAGAATGACCTACAGAATAGTCTAGACTTTGATAGATGTGTGACTATTATAGGCTGATTCTCTTGTGCGACATACTCGACTTGGCGGTGGATTTTAGAGAAGGTATGTGATTCTTCCTATACTCTTGAGCATGATATTTTAAGTGTATATAGTGCGGTGAGCGTACATACGATGTCGGCAATGTCTTTTGACTTAAGCACGAATAATAAGAACCTGAAGTATGTCAAAGGAATGATGAATCATTTTTAACGGAAGAGTAATATTTGGTTTTAAAACAAAAGCTTAAGAGTTATACTAGCTTTATGGGAAGTAGGTATAACAACTTAAGAATGATAAAAGGCTGTTTACTTGTTTGTTTATAAAAGCCTTGTATTGATTTACATTAAGTGTAGTAAGATTGGTTGATAGGTAGACATCTTATGATCTGCGTGTGTTAATTGTCTTGTAATGTTGTGAAAGGGGTCATTCTTGCGTGCTTACGTTGCTAACCGGTAAGTCCGTTGTACTGTTATTGTATCACCTACCCGCTTGACTGTTATACCGAGGGCTTGCCCCCCTTGATGCGGGTCTATACGGCTATGCGGTCTACGAGACTATGCGAGCTGCGGTATGCTCGAGATTGATCATTCGGGTGTTTAGCCGTCACGGGGATGCCTATGCGGTCCGTAGGACTATCGCGGTCTTTTGAGGCTATGCGGTGCGGAAGTCGAGGAGAATGCAGGGGCTAGCTACCGTCTGGGGAATACCTCATGCGGTGCGTGTGTGACTATGCGGACTACGGAAGTCGGGACTAGGCACGCAGAATGATACTATGGGCGGTTGGCCTTGCCCGATCATTCGCGGCCTAGACTAGACACATTCTGATTTTCCTATTCTTGTTATTGTTGTCTTTGTGCACTATGTGCAATTGCTGAATGTATTTGTGAAAAGGTTTTGAATACTTTGATTTCATTTAAGGTGCTTTATAGTTTCACATACTTGGTACTGTTGTCTTGACCTCCCCGGAGGCTGCGTTCAATCTGCGCGAGTTCTAGAGGAAGCGGTACTAGATCCACGTCCTTAGGATCTCCACGTTGGTGTCGGGAGCTCCACTCTCTCGGAGGCTCTGCTTTTAGGTATGATCTCTGTTGTAGATAGTTTGTATGCGATCGAGGGTATGGCGGGGCCTGTCCGCCATAGTTGTTATTTTCCTTAAGTGCATAGTCGTATTTATGCGGTTGGGATGTAGCGCAAAACTTGGTTTATGTATATATCTTAGAAAAGCAACCTTTTCATCGAGATAAAATGTTCTAGTTATATCATGTTTCATGTCTTGTTTTATATTCCACGATCGTTACGATGTATGACTACTTGGGTGCGGGTAAGGCACGATCCACGAACCGGGCAGTCGTGACAAAAGTGGTATCGAGCGATTAATCCTCGGAAAGTGTCTCAGACCGTATCTAGTAAGTCTTGATTATCGGTGTGTTGTGCACCACACCAATAATCGAGGAGGCTATAGGATATTTAGGATTGGTTTCCATTCTTCTCACTCGAGATCGTGCTTTAGAGGCGTGTTATAGGTTGGACCCTCTAACGTATTCCTTTCTATGTGATTATGCCTCGCGTAAGGCAACCGGGCCCGAGAAGGGCAGCGGAGAGGCTGCTAGTGTGACACCCGAGTCACGAGGGCTCGAGCCGAGCTATACGAAGGCGGCGAGTTCTATGACACCGCCCGGCCGCGAGGGACCGATACCAGCGCCTCGCGTCACCGGCAGGGCGGAGAGTTAGGAGTACAAGGAGATGGCCCGATTCTAGCCAAGGTCGTGGCGGATATGAGAGAGGTTTGAGGCGACCATTCGAGCAGTTCCGGCTCCGTAGCACCGTTGTTCACGGAGGCGGATAGCTTGAGGCTACGGGACTTCACGAGTTGTAGCCGCGAGTTTTACGGGTCTAGCGGAGGATGATCGCGCGAGTTCATCCGTCGATTCTGAGAAGGATTATGCGGGTGGTGAGGCTTCGTGAGTCTGCATGACATTCGGTTCGCATCGTTGCGTGATACGCGATCGATTGGTTCGATTCATAGGAGCTTTCGGGAGAGCATGCACCTCCAGCCCGGTATGGGATGAGTTTTGAGGCTTTTCTCACACTTCTTGCCTCCGCGGATAGGAGGCACGATCGGCGATTTTATTCTTGGCGGGGAGGGCCTTGCCGTCGAAGTACAATGTTGAGTTTGATTCATTGGCTCGATATGTCCCGGCATTGGTAGCGAGATATGGAGGATAGGGTACACCGCTACGCCACGGGCTAGATGATTATATGGCCGAGTCATGTGCGGGTGTTTCTCTTCGGTAGGGTATGGACATTACCGGACGAGCTCATGCACTAGGATGTGAGGCGTAGAGACCGCGGGTTGGCGATATCGGCGAGAAGAAGGCCAAGGCGGTTCTTTTGGTGGTTCGGTGGCGGCATCGTGAAGTCGGTTGCACCAATGCGGCTCGAGCACTCTACATCATTTGGTCTGACCCAGGCGATCGGGCGGTCGGGGCCCGGGACGTATTTCGAGTAGCGAAGTGCTAACCGTTCGAGGTCTGTTCAGTGTGCCCGTTGTGGTAGATTCCATTCTGTGAGGTGTTATGCTAGTACTGGTACTTGCCATACTTGTGGCCAGCAGGGTCATTTCGAGTTTGCGGCCGAGCGTGGGGGGTAGGGCCCGGCTACGGTCTGTTGCGCTTCTTCATCCCAGATTACTCGCCCGAGGCGAGTACTCGAGATCAGCAGGTCGTGGCAGAGGTCGTGGCGCGAGTCCCGGATTCTAGCGGTCCTCGAGCGCATTTATGCTTTAATCGGTAAGCGAGGATCGGAGGCCTCGCGATGTAAATCCACAGGTACCTTATCGGTTCTGGGTTTGATGTTTATGCTTTGATAGATCCGGGTTCTACTCATCTATATATCTCCCTTGTTGCTAGTAGGATAGGGATAGAGCACGAGTCCATAGACCACTTCGAGGTAGCTACGCAGATGGGTGATTCGGTGGTAGCTCGGCGGGTATATAGAGCTTGTCTGTGACCATTCTGATCGTCGGACTTTTGCCGAAACTTGATAGAGTTGGAGATGATTGACTTCGCGTAATCATGGGGATGGATTGGCTAGCTTCTTGCTACGCCAATGTAGACTGAAGAGAAAGTAGTGCAGTTCGATTTCTGAGGCGGTTGTTGAGTGGGAAGGGACGCGGTATCGTAGAAAGGTAGGTTTATTTCCTACCTCAAGGCTAGGAAGATAGTGCGAGAAGGGTATATCTACCATCGTTCGGGTGTTTGATCACGAGGCTGCGGTACCAGATTTTGAGCGATTCGATGGTCAGAGAGTTCTCGGGCGTGTTTCAGACGACCTCGGGTATCCCTCACGAGAGGAGATCGAGTTTTGTATAGATGTCTTTGCGGACACTCGGCTATTTCCATTCGCCATACGAGGATGGCACTGCCGAGTTGAGAGAGTTGAAGGAGCGGTGAGTGATTTGTTGGAGAAGGTTTCATCAGACTAGTGTTTCTCCCCGGGGCGCCGTATTGTTCGTGAAGAAGAAGGGCGGGGCCAGCTGCGCATGTGTGTTGATTCTGAGCGGTGAACAAGGTGACCATTAAAACGAATACCCTCTTCCCAGGATTGATGATTTGTTCGATCAGTTGCAGGGCGCGAGATGTTTTTCCAAAATTGATCTGCGATCGGGCTATCATCAGGTTCGCTTTAGAGAGGTGGATGTCCACAGGATTTGCGTTGGACGTGCGAACATTATGAGTTAGTCATGTCTTTTGGGTTGACGATGCTCGTGGTATTCATGGAGTTGATGAACCGAGTGTTCAAACCATTTTGGACACGTTTGTGATAGTGTTCATTGATGATATCTTGGTTTATTCGCTCGAGCGGGGAGCATGCGGAGCATTTGAGACTGTCTTGTGATTCTCGGGATCAGCGGTATGCACGAAGTTTTCCAAATGTGAGTTTTGGTTGACTTGGTGGCTTTTCTTGGGCACGTTAGCCGGGTGATGGCATTCGAGTGAATCGGCGAATCGGCGATCGGGACTTGGCCTGAACTCTTACTCGGCAGAGGTTCGCGATTTTACGGGCCTTGCGAGGATATTATCGGCGGTTCGTGGAAGTTTGCTTCTATCTACGCACCGTTGACTAGGTGACTCGAGAAAGCGGAGTTTGATGGTGATGCTTGTGGCGAGGTTTCGATTGCTAAAGGAGAAAGCGGCGCCCCGTTCTTACTCTTCACGAGGTCGGATGGTTACGTGGTATATTGTGATCGTTAGGCATCGGGTTAGGATGTGTGTTGATGCGGCGAGGCGAGTTATAGCATCACAGCGTCCGACGGCTTAAGATGCGCGAGAAGGCTACCCGCGTGATTTGGAGGTGGCGGCGGTGATTCACGCTTTGAAGATCTGGAGGCCTATTTGTATGGGGTTCACGTGGATATTTATCTGAGACCACAGAGCCTCAGGTATATCTTCAGCGGAGGGAGTGAACTTCACAGCGAGAGCGGTGGTTAGAGTTGCTTAAGGATTATGGCGTCGATATCTGTACCGCTGAGGAAGGCCAATGTTGTGGCGGATGCTCTTAGTCGTAGGTCGATGGGAAGTCTGCTCGGAGTACAGCCAGAGGAGGGACATGGTTCGTGATTTGCATCGGTTAGCGAGCCTTGGTGTCCGTTTGATTGATTACGATAGCGATGGGGTTAGAGTTCGTGAGGTTGCGAGTCTTCCCGTCGTCGAGAGGTGAAGAGCCGATTCGAGGATCGGTTTTGCACGTTATCGTGATCTGACTCTCGTGAGGGCAAGGGTCGCACTTTGAGTAGCACGATGGGGCGCTAAGGTTTGAGGCGGTTGTGTGTTCGGATGTTTGAGGACTTGGCGGAGTTCTTGGGAAGCACCGTGTGGCGTTACTCTATCCGTCGGTCGACGAAGATGTACCACGACGCCCAGATACGTGTATTGGTGGGATGGTTTGAAGAGGGGCGTTGCGAGTTCGTAGCTCGGTGCCCGGTGTTGTCGGCGGTGAAGGTAGAGCACGAGGCACGGTGGTTTATTCTGACGATAGAGATCCCGGCACGGAAGTGGGAGGTGATCAACATGGACTTCATCGCGGGATTGCCTCGCACTCGGAGGAGACATGATTCTATTTGGGTTATCGTCGACGGTGTGAAATCAGCCCACTTTCTTCCGTCGGGGCGACTTTCGGTGAGGATTATGCGGTATACATCAGAGATCGTCGGACTCGTGGAGTCCCTATTCGATCATATCAGACAGAGGGCCGGTTCTGCCAACTGGAGGTCTTTCGGAAGGGTTTAGGGGCAGCAGTGAGCAAGTCGCATTCCATCCTGGTGGCGGACGAGCGAGCGCACTATCGGACTCTTGAGGATATCTGCGAGCCCGTGTCATCGACCGAGGTAGGTGGGAGGACCACTTGCATTGGTAGAGTTCGCGTATAATGCGGCTACCACTCTAGCATTCGGATGGCGCCTTATGAGGCTTTGTATGGGAGGAAGTGCGGTCGCGATAGCATGGTTCGATGTGGGCGAGGTTCGATTAGTGGGACGGACTTGGTGCGTGGCGATGGATAAGGTGAAGCTTATACGAGAGCGGCTGTTGACAGCTCAGAGTCGACAGAAGTCTTATGCCGATCACCGTCGTCGACATCTGGAGTTCGAGGTTGATGAGTGGGTTTTCCTGAAGGTGTCACCCATGAAGGGTGTGATGAGATTCGGGAGGAAAGGGAAACTTCGGCCAGTACATTGGGCCATATCAGTTATCCGCGAGTGGGCAAGGTTGCTATGAGTTGGATCTGCCGTCCGTCCGGAGGCGATGCGTCGGTATTTCACGTATCTATCTTTGAGGAGGTGTATCGGGGATCCATCTAGGGTACACGATTGGCGATGTCGGTGGCCAGGGGTTATCGTATGAGAGACTCCATGCGCGATAGTCGATCGTCGGAGTTAGGCGTCTGCGGACGAGGGCGTGGCAGTCAAAGTTTTGTGGCGGAGCGAGCTTAGGGAGGAGATGGCGTGGGAAGCGAGAGGAGGACATGAGGCGGAGATACCCTCGCTATTCCCAGCGCCTCGGGTAACCTACTTTCCTACTTGTAAATTTCGTTATCGTTTTGCCTAAGTGTTGTTTGTGGCGTGTGTGGCATTTGCAAGTATTTAAGTTATGAAGAACCTTATCGTTATCTGTCTTGGGAAGGAACATTCGGACGAATGTTTCTAAGGAAGGAAGAATGTTATACCGTATTTCAGTATATGCGTGAGGAATACGTCTGAAAGTTAGCCTTAAAAGTTAGGCTTGGGCGAAAAATTATTGGGCCTGACTCACGGCGATTAGTTTTAGGCGAAGCGTTTCCACGACTTTCGTAGGATAAATTCGGCTATGTCATTTCTAATTTTTGCGGATTTTTAGAGGCGTAACACTTTGGACCAATGAGAGAGGCGACACTTTCCACCCTCTCGTTGGTGGACTTGTCACGGCAATAGGGCGATTGGATGACAATCCTTGTCATAAAGTTGGATAGATATTTTGTGTGCAAGTTGGCTAGGTACACTTGCCTAATCTTGACCTTACACTTGCCTAGCACTTGGCTAAATCTTGGCCATTGGTTGGCCATGTCTTGACCTATAAATACCCTCTTGAGATGAAGAGTTCTTCATCCACTAAAACTTTCAAGTCTTGAAAAATCCTCCTCTCCACTTGTGAGCAATTCGTCCAAACACCCTCCCGCTGAGTGAAGTTTTGGCGAGGCCCTTCCCCTCTAGCCTGGCGAAACCTACCCCCCTCATGGTAGAAAAGTTGCCTTCTAGTATTGTTATAATGCCCAATTTAACCTAGCCCAAATCCCTTAGTACTTAGTAGAAGTTGTGAGAAACTTCTAAGGATTCTTGGAGCGCCTTGGAGCTTTGGATTAGGAGCTAAACCTCGCTCAGGATCGACTTTTTACTTGGATATTATTGGGCTTATCGAGGTAAATAATCCTAACCCTCTTTTGTCATTAAAGAATGCATACTGTAGAAGTATTGAACTGTAACACCTTAGAAGGGTATAAAAGAAGAATATACGAACTGTACTTACATAGGAATTTGTTTTTCTGATGAACTTATATAGCTCATAGGGTAGGGTTGTGCTGCCCAGACTTTCGTAGAATTGAGGACCCTCTGTTTAGAATGACCTGAGAATAGTCTAGACTTTGATAGATGTCCGTGACTATTATAGGTGATTCTCTGCCTTGCGACATACTCGACTTGGCGGTGGATTTTCGAGAAGGTATGTGATTCTTCCTATACTCTTGAGCATGATATTTTAAGTGTATATAGTGCGGTGAAGCGTGCATACGATAATCGGCAATGTCTTTTGACTTAAGCTGAATAATAAGAACGAAGTATGTCAAAGGAATGATGAATCATTTTTAACGGAAGAGTAATATTTGGTTTTAAAACAAAAGCTTAAGAGTTATACTAGCTTTATGGGAAGTAGGTATAACACTTAAGAATGATAAAAGGCTGTTTACTTGTTTGTTTATAAAAGCCTTGTATTGATTTCTGTTAAGTGTAGTAAGATTGGTTGATAGGTAGACATCTTATGATCTGCGTGTGTTAATTGTCTTGTAATGTTGTGAAAGGGGTCGTTCTTTGCGTTACGTTGCTTAAGGTAAGTCCGTTGTCTTGTTATTGTATCACCTACCCCTTGACTTGTTATACAGGGCTTGCCACCCGATCACGGGTCTTTACGGCTATGCGGTCTGAGACTATGCGGGCTGCGGTATGCTCGAGATTGATCATTCGGGTGTTTAGCCCGTCACGGGGATGCTATGCGGTCCATGGGACTACGCGGTCTTTTGAGGCTATGCGGTGCGGAAGTCCGGGGAGTGCAGGGCTAGCTACCCCGTCTGAGGAATACCTCATGCAGTGCATGTGCGACTATCACGGTACGGAAGTCGAGGACTAGGCCTTGAGAATGATACTATGGGCGGTTGGCCTTGCCCGATCATTCGCGGCCTAGACTAGACTATTCTGATTTTCCTATTCTTTATTATTGTTGTCTTTGTGGCACTATGTGCAATTGAACTGAATGTATTTGTGAAAAGGTTTTGAATACTTTGATTTCATTTAAGGTGCTTTATAGTTTCACATACTTGGTACTGTTGTCTTGACCTCGCCCGAGTGCGTTAAATCTGCGAGTTACAGAGGAAGCGGTACTAGATCCACATCCTTAGGATCTCCACGTTGGTGTCGAGAGCTCCATTTCTCTCGGAGGCTCTACTTTTAGGTATGATCTCCTGTTGTAGATAGTTTTATGCGATCGAGGGTATGGCGGCCTGTCCCGCCATAGTTGTTATTTTCCTTAAGTGCGTAGTCATGTTATGCAGTTGGGATGTAGCTGAAAACTTGGTTTTATGTATATATGCAGAAAGGCAACCTTTTCATCGAGATAAAATGTTCTAGTTATATCATGTTTCATGTCTTGTTTTATATTCCGCTGATCGTTCTCTGATGTATGACTACTTGGGTGCCCGGGTAAGGCACCAGTCACGGGCCCCGGAACGGGTCGTGACATGATATGGATGGAAGCCGAGAATGGCTTAACTTGTTGGACAGTTATATTAATTGTGGGGCAGAATTTTACACGTCCTGTTAAGGCGTGTAATCCCCTTTGTATTTGCTGAATTGTTGGGCCTTAAATGTGGCGTTTGGTTATTTATTTTCGGGCCTTGAAAAATGTGGAAAAGTATGTAGAAACAAAGGAAGTGCTGTCCGATTTTCCGTAGAATTTGGTGACTTTTCACTTAGAATATTCTACGTTTGAAGCTAGAGGTTAATAGACGTATTATGGCCATTATAGGTTGAAGGACTACGTATAGCGTATTCTACTTAAGGGATGGAATAGCTATCAAGGTTGAAGTACTTTGGAGCATTTTGCTACTTGTCGATAATCGTCGCGAGGTATGTGAACCTCTTCCTTCTTTTGGCATGATTCTATGTATGAAATATACATGTGGTATTATTTCATGATCCATTCTACTCTTAGAAGTTAAGAGGTATGTATGTCGATTTACGCTATGTAAAAGTTACGTCTAAGTTATCCTAAGTTCTTACCAAGTTTTATGGGGGATGTTGGTAAGAGTCGTTAGGAAGGATTTGGAGTCAAGTTGACTTTGCTAAGTTACTGCACGAATGAGAATAAGTATCGAACAAGCCATTGCAGCGTTAATAAAAGAAAATGTATCGACAATCAATTAAATTAAAATGAGTAGAATCCTTCATCTGCATAGAAGCTAAGATAAGACAAAATTGTATTACATTTTCTAGATCATGGCTGCTTTAATAAGATCGTTATAAATAAGTATAACCTATTCACAACGCATAAAAGTATATGTTACTGAATTAAAAGAGTTTACGTATGAAATTTTAAGACTATGAACCTTGAATTCTAAAAAGGTTAAGAGACTTTATTTTTCAAGTTATGGGACTTGATTTTTAAAGGAAGGAATGACTTGTTTTAAAAGTATAGAATGCTTGATTCGGGAAAAGCATATGTAGCTTGATTCTTAAAGAAAAGAGACTTGATATTCTAAGTTAAGAAACTTGGTTTCTAAAAGTTAAGAGACTTGAAGTATTTTACAAGCTATGTAACTTGATTTGAAAGTATAAGTCTCTTGGTTATAAAAGGAATGAATTTGCCTAAGACATAAAGAGTTATAACGGCTTTATGGGAAGTTGGTTATAACAACTTTATGGAAGGTTAAAAGAATGATTTTTTTTCTAGTATTGTAAACAAAGAGATGACTTGAAATAATGAAGGGCAATTTGATTTAAAGGCATCAATTGCTTAAATATTTTTAAAGTGGAAGTCACTTGATTTAGAAGCCGATAAATGTATTTCTAAAAAGTATTGTGACTTGTCTTGAAAAGTTAATATGACTTGATACTACGGTTATTAGTATCTTGAAAGTTTTATATGGAAAAGAGTCATTTTAAAAGAATAAAGGTACGTAGTACTTTGGGTTAAATTCCCGGATTTTATAACGACATGTTAGTGCCTTAAGTAAACTAAAACGAGAGCGTATGTAAATAAGGTTAATAAGAAGTTGGGGGATTTCTTAACTTGTTTATGTTATGTATAATAAGCCGGCAGTGCTTATGTTATGTATGATAAGCCGGCAGTACTTATGTTATGTATGATAAGCCGGTAGTGCTTTTGTTATGTATGATAAGCGGTGGCGACATGTTATGTATGATAAGCCGGTAGTGCTTATGTTATGTATGATAGCCGGTTGAGCTAGTTTATGTTATTCTTACGGGGTAAAGCCCCGGTTACTACTAATTCCATGGATTTGCTACTCATGATGTGAGTGCGGCGTTTGTACTCATTGCGAGCCCACCGGGCCTAAGCGGGTGAAATAGTCCTGTGCGGGTGAAATAGTCTCATGCGGAGAGCATCGCTCCATTGCGGTTCCACAGGACCTATGTGGGTGAAATAGTCTCATGTGAGGCGGATGACCTCATTGCGGGTCCACAGGACCTATGCGGGTGAAATAGTCCCAGGAGTAGGATTGTCAAATGATACTATGGGCAGGTGGCCCTAAGTTGATCATAAGCTTCCTATTTTTATGCAGTATACCTTTATGGGCAGACTTATGTGACTTTATCGTGTCCCAGATTGGGCCGGGCAATATACCTTTATGGGCAGACTTATGTGACTTTATCGCGTCACAGATTGAGCCGGGCAGTATACCTTTATGGGCAGACTTATGTGACTTTATCGCGTCCCAGATTGGGCCGGGCAGTATACCTTTATGGGCAGACTTATGTGACTTTATCGCGTCCCAGAATGGGCCGGGCAGTATAGGCGTCCCTCCAGAAAGGGTCGGATTATGTTATGCAAGATAAGTAAGTTATGGTTATGAACTTAATGATTTCTCCTAAGTATGTACGTAAGAATTTGACTATAACTCTTATTGAAAAATGGGAAAAGATAATGATGTACGATTAAGTTCATGAGTTGTAATGACATGGTAGGA
Organism: Przewalskia tangutica; assembly: GCA_029844215.1. Taxonomy (NCBI): domain Eukaryota; kingdom Viridiplantae; phylum Streptophyta; class Magnoliopsida; order Solanales; family Solanaceae; genus Przewalskia; species Przewalskia tangutica. The sequence goes on along the minus strand of CM056732.1, from coordinate 40,094,799 downwards.
TCTGGTATTTACTTTTTATACTTGCTCCTGACATTCTTTTGTACATTTATGATCTGTTTACTGTACCTTATTGTTACACCCCGTATTTACAGGACATGTTTTAAGAACGTACGTAAGAACTCACAAGTGTTAAGATTTGAGACTTGTAAAAATTTATCGGAATTATGAAATTGTCGTAAAACGTATTATTATGACGAATGGGAGGGCGACACGTGTCACCCCCCCCCCCCTTAATGATGCCTTGGACGAAATAGGCATGGCCAAGATGGTCATTGACCATAGTCTTAGGATGGCAAGTCTTGCAAGTAGTGAGCTTGACATTATTGACTTAGTCAATGGGTCATGATAGTCTTGATATTTGTTAAGACCTCATCCAAACCACCCATTTGTTTATATCTTGACCCTCCATTACACTATATAATACTAGTAGTGCAAGACAAGCTTAACACTTAGCCAAATTTTCACAAAAATTGGAAGAACTCAAGCTTGAGCTCTCGGGTTCACTCCCATTTGAAAAGAAAAAAAAATTTGTTTCTTGTCCATTAAGCTCCACATTTTAAACCAAGGTTCTTGAGTGTATTGTAAGCATATCTCAATAGAAAAATCTCGGAAAAAGATAGTTTTCGGGTTAGTCGCAAAGCGAAAACCTAGTTGTCTTTCTAGGTTTTGTTTGGAAGTTTGAAGGAAATTTGTTGGTGTTGTTCTAAGGGTCTCAAGTAGCGGATTGAAGTGTCTTGAAGAGGCTCTAAGTTTCTAAGGAGCGACTTCGGATTTGGAGTTGGATTAAGATTCGTTGAGGTATAATCTTGTCTCTTAAAAGTGTTACAAGATTATTTATATTGTTGTTAGCTTTACATGTTGCTAGCATGAAGTATATGTGTTGAAGTTTATAAGTGTTATGGATTGCTTGTAGCCTTAGAATCCGAAATGTAATGTAAGCCATGTGAAGTTGGATTACAAATTGGTCGTTTATTAGAATCGTCGCATGTTAATTACTTGGAGATTATAGTAGTTATAATCGATTGCGACTTGATATCATGTTAGGATAATAACTTGGATTGAAATGGAAATTGGATAAGAATTGATGTTGTAGTACTTCAAGTTAGCCGAATTGGCCTAGTAAGTTGTATTAATTTGATATCTATTGTGGGGCGGAATTTTACACGTCTAGTGGGCGTGTAATCCCCTATTGTTGATTGCATTGTTTGGGCCTTAAATGTGGTGTGTTTGATTATTGTATTCGGCCTTGAAAAAGGTGGCAAAGTAAGTAGAAACAAAGGAGGTGCTGTCCGATTTTCCGTAGAATTTAGTGACCTTACACTTGTAATATTCTACGTTTGAAGTAAGACGTTAATAGACGTATTGTGGATATTATAGGTTGACATACTACGGGCGGGATATTGTACTTGGCAAGTGGTTTGACCGAAAGGTATGTAGAACTTTTCCTATCTTTTGAGCATGACTAGTTATGCGTATATAGTGCGGTGAGCGTCTGAGACCTTGATATCCTTTACTAGTTTTATGAATAACCAAGTCGGGTGAGTTAGGAGATTAACTCACTTCTTTGAAAGTATAAAGGATGTCTTAAGTTTTATTAAAGTTAAGGGACTTGAAGAGTTTTAAAGTATGTGATACTTGTTAGTTTTAAGCGTATAAGTCCCTTGGATAGGAAATTGTATTTGGCTAAGGTATAATGTGAATATAACGACTTTATGGGAAGTTGGTTATATTTGCTTTATGGAAAGATAAATGACTTGATTTTAATGAAAAGACAATTTGATTTTAAAGCATCAATTGCCTAAGGTTATATAATAAAAGGAGTCACTTGATTTAGAAACCTAACTTTATTTCTAAAGGTATTGTGACTTGTCTTGAAAAGTAATTATGACTTGATACTACGGTTATTAGTATCTTGGAAGTTTTATATGAAAATGAGTCATTTTAAAAGATTAGAAGTACGTAGTACTTTGGGTTAAACTCCCGGATTTATTATAACATATTAGTGCCTTAAGTAAACTAAAATGAGAGTGTAGATGAATAAGACTAATAAGAAGTTAGGGGGATTTCTAACTTGCTTATTATTATTGTATGTGACGGTTGAGATAGGGTAAGAGTATAAGTGAGGGTAAACCCCAAGACGCTATACCACCTTCTCCCGGGGTAAGAGTATAAATGAGGGTAAACCCCAAGGCGTTATACCACTGCTTTACCACCTTCTCCGGGATAAGAGTATAAATGAGGTAAACCCCAGGCGTTATACCACACCTCGAGGTAAGAGTATAAATGAGGGAAAACCCCAGACATTATACCACTGTTTCTATGGGTTCATTACCCGTGATTTGATAAATGAGTCTCTATGTTTATGTTGTAAGTATACTCTCATTGTTAGTAAGGCCTTGTGTCTTGTAATTTTATTATCATACATGACTCGGCTTTGTTTTAAACTTATGATGTAATTTCTGATATTTTCGATTTTGCATACTTAGTACATATTGTGTCTGACCCCCTTCGCCGAATGCGTTAAATCTGCATGAGAAAGGGTAGCGGTGGTGGATCCTCATTCTTAGGATCACTTATCGGGCGTCGAAGCTCGTTTCTCGGAGGCTTGTCTCTTTTAGTACGATCTTTCCACGATGTTGTAGATTTATGTACATTCGAGGTATGGCGAGCCCTGTCCATACGATTGTTATTCTAAGTGCAGTATTCACGTATGTGGTTGAGGTACATGGCCCGAGTTGTCTGATTGTACTTTGATTATGTTTATATTATGGAAAGCGGCCTTATCGGCCAGCTGTGATGTTTATTGTTTACGTATGTTTATGTTGTGTATGTTCATTGCTATTCTCGATGTATACGAGCAGGGTGCCCGGGTAGGGCACCGATCCGCGGCCGAGTCGGGTCGTGACAAAAGTGGTATCGAGCGATTAGTCCTCGGAAAGTGTCTAGGCCGTGTCTAGTAAGTCTTGATTATTGGTGTGTTGTGCACCACATCTATAATCAGGGAGGCTGCGGGACATTTAGGATTGGTTTCCATTCTTCTCTGCGAGATCGTGCGGTAGAAATGCCTTATTAGGTTGAATCCTCTCGACCTCTTCTTATGAAACGATTATGCCTCGCGGAAGCGGCCGGGGCCCGAAGGGCAAGCGGCAGAGAGGCGCTAGCGGTACTCGAAGGATTACGGACTCGAGCCTGAACTATGCACGAGGTAGTAGGCGGTCGGCGAGTTCACCACGGCGGTATTAGAAAGGCGAGCGGCGGTAGCTCGAAGGTTCGTACGAGCCTCGATTCCGCGATCGGGTCTTGAGTATAGAACTACGGGAAGCAGATCCGGTTATTGACCCGATATAGTAGTCGGGCGGCACGGCAGGGCAGCGACCCCCTGAGCGACATTTTGCGGATTACGGATTTTACGGGTTGTCATCCACGAGTTTTATGGTTCGAAGTGCGAGGAGGATCCGCGGGAGTTCATTCGGCAGCTCTACGGACCATGCGAGTTCTTAGGGCTTGAGCAGTGCATTACGCTAGCCTCTTCTGGTTCTGCGATATGCGTTGAGCCGGTTTGAGTCGTGGTTGCTTTCGAGAGGTGAGGATGCTCTTCCAACTTGTTTGGGAGGAGTTCTGAGGCCTTCATGGATCACTTTTGCCTCACGAGATGAAGAGGGCCGCGTAGATAGATTTTTGACTTTGAGCGCGAATGAGAGGACTATCGGGAGTACATGAGTTTGACTCTTTGGCGTGCACGCGCGCACCATTGTAGGACATGGCGGACCGAGTTCATCGTTATGTGATGGGGATAGACCGTCATATGATTCTGCACTGCAGGGGTGGCTCTTGGCCCGGTATGGACATTGCGGGATCTGCACCTATCTGCGAGGATTGAGGATAGAGAGAGGAGGACCAGATTGGCTCAGCGGCCCAGAGGCGGGGCAGCGAGGTCTCGAGGCGATTTTGAGGCGGACAGCCTCGGCGAACTAGGTCACTTTCCGGCCAGCGCGAGTGCTCCTTCACGGTTTTGGCGGGAGAGTCTGATCAGCCAGTCATTCGGGAAGCGGGCGGGGCTCGGGACGGGATTCGGAGGCGAGGCGAAAGTCGCCGTCGGGACCACCACGCCTCGGTGTGCTCGATCGGTAAGGTTTCACGAGCGAGTGTTGCGAGCGGGAGCTTGTTACTCGTGTGGCAGCGGGGCCATTTGAGAGAGATTGTCCGTCTAGAGGCGGCGTGGGTGGTGCGGTGCGGCCCGGATCGATTCTTTGGGTCTTCCTCTCCTTACGTGGTTATGCGCCCGGAGCGAGTACTGCGGGCCGGCGGGCGCGGTAGAGTCGTGGTGGTGGTTCGGCTCTAGCGGTCCCGAACGCATATATTCATTCTTGACCGCCCGGGATCGAGTCTTCCCAGCGTGCGTCACGTGTACATTATTGATTTGTTTGATGTTTATGCTTTGATAGATCCGAGTTCTACCTTGTCTATGTGTCCTCTTGTGCGGGTAGAATTGGGATAAGCGGTGTCGATAGAGCCTTTTGAGGTAGCTACGCGATGGGTGATTCGGTGTTAGGCGGCGGGTGTATAGAGATTGTCCGGTGTTTATTCTGATCGTCGGACCACTTGCATACTTGATAGAGTTGGAGATAATGATTTTGATGTCATTATGGGTATGGTGGTTGGCTTCTTGTTATGCCAACGTTGGTGTAGGGGCAGGTTGGTTCGGTTCGATTTCTGGCGAGCGATTATCAGTGGAAGGGCAACACGGCGTCGCCAGGGGTAGGTTTATTTCTTACCTCAAGGCTAGGAAGATGGTGCGAGAAAGTACATCTATCATCCGGATTCGGGTATTTGTCTGCAGGTGAGGTGCAGTTCTTGATCGATGCGGTGGTTAGGGAGTTTCGGATGTGTTCCCGGATGATCTTAGGGTATCCCTCGCGAGAGGAGATTGAGTTTTGTATTGACACGTTGCGGACACTCGACCTATTTCCATTCCGCCCATGCGAGGATGGCTTTCTTTGAGTTGAGGAGTGAAGGACCAGTGAAAGATTTCTTTGGAGAAAGGCTTTATCGGGCCTAGTGTATCTCACAGGGAGCGCGGTTTTGTTTGTGAAGAAGAAGGATGGGGCCAGCTGCGTATGTGTGTTGATTCTGAGCGGTGAATAAGGTAACCATCGAGAATAGGTACCCCCTCCCGGATTGATGATTTGTTTGACGATTGCGAGTGCGAGTGTTTCTCAAGATAGACTGCGATGCGGATATCATCGAGTTCGAGTTCGAGGCGAACATCCCAAGGCGCATTCGGGACCCGTATGGGCACTATGAGTTGAGGTTATGTCTTCCGGTTTGACCAACGCTCCGGTATTTATGGATTTGTTGAGCGGGTGTTCAAGCCATTTTAGTTACATTTGTGATAGTATTCATTGGCGACATCTGGTTTATTCGCGGTCGGAGCGAGTATGCGAATCGGCGAGGCGGTGCTTGGGTCCTCGGAGCCGTGATTATTCGTCAAGTTCTCAGTGTGAGTTTTGGTTGGCCTCGATGGCATTCTGGGGAATATTATTGGGGTGATGGTGTTCGGGTGGAATCGGCAAAGATTGAAGCGATCAAGTCTTGGCGATACCTCTCTACTCCGGCCAAGTGCGCGATTTCTTGAAAGTGAGTTATTATCGTAGGTTTGTGGAAGCGGTTGCTTGATTTCAGCCGTTGACTAGGTGACTCGAAGCGGCCAAGTTCCGTGGGCGAGGCTTGCGAGAAGGGTTTCCGATTCTTTGAAGGAAAGGTTGACTACAGCTCCAGTTCTGACTCTTCCTGAGGAGTTAGACGGGTACGTGATCTATTGTGATGCCTCGGGTATCGAGATAGGGTGTGTTTTGATGCAGCACAGCAAGGTTATAGCCTATGCTTTCCGGCAGTTACAGAAGCATGAGAGAATTACCTACCGCGACTTAGAGTTGGCGCGATTATTCGTACCTTGAAGATTTGGAGACATTATTTGTATGGGGTTCATGTGGATATTTATACTGACCACAGAGCCTCGATATATCTTGAGCGAGAGGAGTGAACTGCAGCGAGAGGCGGTGGTTAGAGTTCTTTGAAAGATTATGATGTTGATATTACATACCATCAGGGAAAGCCAGCGTAGTTCTTGATGCCTTGAGTCGTAGATCGATGGGGAGCACGTCGAGTGCGAGAGAGGCGGGGACATAGTCGTCAGATCCACGATTCGCGAGCCTTGGGGTTCGTTTGATCGATCTGAAGCGATAGCGAGTGCAGGTTCGTGAGGTTGCGAGTCTTCCATCGTTGATGAGGTGAAGAAGCGGCGGTTTGAGACCCGATGTTGGTGCGGTATCGAGATGCATCTCTTCGGGAGGAGAAGAGTCTATTCAGTGGCGCTGATGGGTCTTGAGATTTGAGGCCGGTTGTGTGTTCCCGATGTGTCGAGGACCGTCAGTGGTGCAGGGAGGCACACGGTGCTCGTTATTCTATTCATCGTCAAAGCGACCAGATGTATCATGACCTCGAATGTTTGTATTGGTGGGATGGCACGAAGAGGGCGTGGCGAGTTTTGTTGCCTGATGTCCTAATTGCCCGGCAAGTCAGTCGAGCACGAGGCCCGATGGATTATGCGAGCTATTGAGATTCCGACTTGGAAGTGGGAGGTGATCAACATGGACTTTGTTACGGGGTTACCTGCGTACTCGGAGGAAGTATGACTCATTTGGGTTATTGTTGTGGTGTGAAATCAGCCCATTTCCTTCCGATCGGGGCGGCGTTTTGGTGAGGACTATGCGGTTGTACATCGGAGAGATTGTGAGGTTGCGGTGTCCGGTGTCGATTATATCGAGATAGAGAGCCCGATTTACGGCTACATACGGAGGTCTTTCGAAGGATTAGGGACCTGGTGAGTCTCGATCTGACATTTCATCCTCGGACGGACGGCGGGCGAGCGTACTATCCGACAACGAGGATATCTTTGTGTACTGCGTGATTGATTTCGGGGTAGCTGGGAGGATCATTTGCCTCTTGTGGAGTTTGCTTATAACAACGGCTACCATTCCGATATCTGAGATGGCGCCATACGAGGCTTTATATGGCGGAAATGTAGATCGCGTCGGTTGGTTCGGCGTGGGCGAGTGCGATTAGTTGGCGGACTTGGTTGGTGTGGATAAGGTGAAGCTTATCGGAGAGCGATAGCGGCTGAGTCGGCGAGAAGTCATATGCGGATAATCGGCGTCGGCATTTGGAGTTTGGTGAAGCGATGGAGTCTTGAAGGTGTCACCCATGAAGGGTGTGATGAGATTCGGTAAGAAGGGGAAACTCAGCCCAAGGTACATTGGGCCCTACCAGATCGTCCGTAGAGTGGGAAAGGTTGCCTATGAGTTGGATCTGCCATCAGAGTTAGAGGCGGTACATCCGGTCTTCCATGTTTCTATGTTGCGGAAGTGTATCGGTGATCCAGCGAGAGTTTTCCCTGCTAGTGAGGTCGGTGTGAGAGGGTTATCGTTATGAGGAGAGTCCCATAGCGATACTCGTCGCCCGGTCGACTGCGGACGAGGATGTGGCTTCCGTCAAAGTCTTGTGGAGAAATGATAACCGGGAGGAGATGACTTGGGAAGCGGAGGAGGACATGTTGAGGAAGTACCCTCACTTATTCCCTACACCTTCAGGTAATTCTTTTCCCTTACTTGTCAAGTTTTAATTGAAGCATTTGTTTTGTGTAAATGTTATTATGTGGCCATGTGTGGCATTATTGGTATGTCGGGGTTGTGAAAGGAAACTATGTCGCTAATTTTAAGTTTGACTCCGAAAGAACATTCGGGGATGAATGTTTCTAAGGGGGGAAGAATGTTACACCCCGTATTTACAGGACATGTTTTAAGAACGTACGTAAGAACTCACAAGTGTTAAGATTTAAGACTTGTAAAAATTTATCGGAATTATGAAATTGTCGGAAAACGTATTATTATGACAAATGGGAGGGCGACACGTGTCACCCCCCCCCCCCTTAATGATTCCTTGGACGAAATAGGCATGGCCAAGATGGTCATTGACCATAGTCTTAGGATGGCAAGTCTTGCAAATAGTGAGCTTGACATTATTGACTTAGTCAATGGGTCCACAATAGTCTTGATATTTGTTAAGACCTCATCCAAACCACCCATTTGTTTATATCTTGACCCTCCATTACACTATATAATACTAGTAGTGCAAGACAAGCTTAACACTTAGCCAAATTTTCACAAAAATTGGAAGAACTCAAGCTTGAGCTCTCGTGTTCACTCCCATTTGAAAAGAAAAAAAAATTGTTTCTTGTCCATTAAGCTCCACATTTTAAACCAAGGTTCTTGAGTGTATTGTAAGCATATCTCAATAGAAAAATCTCGGAAAAAGATAGTTTTCGGGTTAGTCGCAAAGCGAAAACCTAGTTGTCTTTCTAGGTTTTGTTTGGAAGTTTGAAGGAAATTTGTTGGTGTTGTTCTAAGGGTCTCAAGTAGCGGATTGAATTGTCTTGAAGAGGCTCTAAGTTGCTAAGGAGCGACTTCGGATTTGGAGTTGGATTAAGATTCGTTGAGGTATAATCTTGTCTCTTAAAAGTGTTACAAGATTATTTATATTGTTGTTAGCTTTACATGTTGCTAGCATGAAGTATATGTGTTGAAGTTTATAAGTGTTATGGATTGCTTGTAGCCTTAGAATCCGAAATGTAATGTAAGCCATGTGAAGTTGGATTACAAATTGGTCGTTTATTAGAATCGTCGCATGTTAATTACTTGGAGATTATAGTAGTTATAATCGATTGCGACTTGATATCATGTTAGGCTAATAACTTGGATTGAAATGGAAATTGGATAAGAATTGATGTTGTAGTACTTCAAGTTAGCCGAATTGGCCTAGTAAGTTGTATTAATTTGATATCTATTGTGGGGCGGAATTTTACACGTCTAGTAGGCGTGTAATCACCTAGTGTTGATTGCATTGTTTGGGCCTTAAATGTGGCGTGTTTGGTTATTGTATTCTGCCTTGAAAAGGTGGCAAAGTAAGTAGAAACAAAGGAGGTCTTTGTCCGATTTTCCGTAGAATTTAGTGACCTTACACTTGTAATATTCTACGTTTGAAGTAAGACGTTAATAGACGTATTGTGGATATTATAGGTTGACATACTACGGGCGGGATATTGTACTTGGCAAGTGGTTTGACCCGAAAAGGTATGTAGAACTTTTCCTATCTTTTGAGCATGACTAGTTGTACGTATATAGTGCGGTGAGCGTCTGAAGACCTTGATATCCTTTACTAGTTTTATGAATAACCAAGTCGGGTGAGTTAGGAGATTAACTCACTTCTTTGAAAGTATAAAGGATGTCTTAAGTTTTATTTTAAAGTTAAGGGACTTGAAGAGTTTTAAAGTATGTGATACTTGTTCCGTTTTAAACGTATAAGTCCCTTGGATAGGAAATTGTATTTGGCTAAGGTATAACGTGAATATAACGACTTTATGGGAAGTTGGTTATATTTGCTTTATGGAAAGATAAATGACTTGATTTTAATGAAAAGGCAATTTGATTTTAAGGCATCAATTGCCTAAGGTTATATAATAAAATGAGTCACTTGATTTAGAAACCTAACTTTATTTCTAAAGGTATTGTGACTTGTCTTGAAAAGTAATTATGACTTGATACTACGGTTATTAGTATCTTGGAAGTTTTATATGAAAATGAGTCATTTTAAAAGATTAGAAGTACGTAGTACTTTGGGTTAAACTCCCGGATTTATTATAACATATTAGTGCCTTAAGTAAACTAAAATGAGAGTGTAGATGAATAAGACTAATAAGAAGTTAGGGGGATTTCTAACTTGCTTATTATTGTATGACGGCCGGTTGAGATAGGGTAAGAGTATAAGTGAGGGGTAAACCCCCAAGACGCTATACCACCTTCTCCAGGGTAAGAGTATAAATGAGGGGTAAACCCCCAAGACGTTATACCACCTGCTTTACCACCTTCTCCAGGATAAGAGTATAAATGAGGGGTAAACCCCCAAGACGTTATACCACCTGCCTCAGGGTAAGAGTATAAATGAGGGGAAAACCCCCAAGACATTATACCACATGTTTCTATGGGTTCGCTACCCATGATTTGATCGTGAGTCTCCTATGTTTATGTTGTAAGTATACTCTCATTGTTAGTAAGGCACTGTGTACTGTAATTTTATTATCATACATGACTCCGGCTTTGTTTTAAACTTATGATGTAATTCTGATATTTTCGGTTTGCATACTTAGTACATATTGTGTCACGACCCCTTCCTGGGCTGCGTTCATGCCGCAGGAAAGGGTAAGCAGGTGGTGGATCCTCATTCTTAGGATCACTTATCAGACGTCAGAAGCTCCATTTCTCCGGAGGATTGTCTCTTTTAGTGCGATCTTTCCCGATGTTGTAGATTTATGTACATTCGAGGGTATGGCGAACCTGTCCATACGATTGTTATTCTAGAGGTTTGTATTCACATATGTGGTTGGTAAGAAGCCAGGTTATGCAGTTGTACTTTTGATTATGTTTATATTATGGAGCGGCCTTGCTCGGCTTTGTGATGTTTATTGTTTACACGTGTGTTTATGTTGTGTATGTTCATTGCTATTCTCGATGTATACGAGCAGGGTGCCTGTGGCGCGATCCACGGCCGAGGTCGGTCGTGACACTTATTTCCGTTCATATTCGGTACGTGTCTGACCCGCCGGGCTGCGTTAAATGTCGCGAGATTAGGTACGATTGTGGATCTATGAGCTTAGGATCCTGGTTCAGCATTTTGAATGGCTCCAATGTTCCGGAGCTTGTCATGGCTATGTATTCAGGGGTACGGCGGGGCCTTGTCCCGTCATAGTATTTGTCCAGAAATCTTAGAGGTCTGTAGTCATATCTTGTGGTTTGGGTTGTGTAAGAAAAAAAAGGGATGTAACTGCTTTTGTCTATATATGTATATATATATATATATGTCCAGGGAGGTAGCCTTATCGGCTAACCTGTTGTTTATGTCTTGCTGAATTAATTTTTAAGTTTGATGTATGTTCCGCTGATTATCTCTGATGTATACATGTAAGGGTGCCCAGGTAGGGCACGATGCGAGCAGGTCGGGTCGTGTGATTGCCATGGCAATGCTCAAAACTGTGCGAATGGTAGCCGATTTGATAACCGGGCTGAAGGTCTCACCACAATCAATGCCCTCATGTTGATTTGTGCCATTGGCTACAGTCGTGCCTTATACCTCTCAAGATCTCCACTGTCTCTGAATTTGTGACGAAATAGCCATAGACAACGAATCACATTCACTCCCTCAGGTCTAGGTACGAGATCCCATATGTGTTGTTTAGTTAAAACATTGAATTTCTCAGACATAGCCGCATTCCAATTAGGGTCTTGTTTGGCCAATATAGGGTTCTTGAGAATTAGAGAAATAGTTTGGGCAGACAAGTTAAATTGGACTTTGGGTTTGAAGATTCCATGTTTGGCACGAGTTTTCATTGGGTGAGTGGGGAAATTTGTGGGTTGCGGAGTATAAGTGGTGGTATCCGAAACAGAAGGCATTGTCGGGTAAGGGAAATGAGGGAGTGAAGCTGTCGGCGGCACCGCGGCGCTGTCGACGGACATTCTTCTCCAGAAATCTGGCGTCGCGGCACTGATATCGGGACAGAGGTGAGTTGTTCAAGAATAATGGGAGAGATGGCAGGCTCGTCAAGAAAAAAGTAATATGATTTTTGGAACTTTTTATGATTCGAAAACGGAAATGTGGTCTCGTCGAATGTGACGTGACGAGATATGTGAATATGACGAGTGGATAAGTCATAGCATAGATAACCCCTATGGTTCGGCGGGAAGCCTAGATAGACATATGGAGTGGACCGAGGAGCTAGTTTGTGAGAAGTCGATGAGGCAAGGTTAGGAAAGCAGAGACAACCGAATATCCAGAGATGATCATAAGATGGGACTCTATGATAGAGGATTTCGGTAGAGGTCATATTGTGAAGAGTGCTGGTTGGGAGAATATTGAGAACGTATTCTGAAATTTTAGCAGCATAGACCCAGAAGGACGGAGGTATGGAGGCATGATTCAATAGAGTGTGAATCATATTGTTAATGGTGCGGATGATTCTTTCAGCTTTACCGTTTTGAGGGGAGGTGTGGGGGCAGGAGAAGCGAAAAACCATGTCATTATTAGTACAAAAATGGTGAAACATAGAGTTGTTGAATTCACGACCATTATCGCACTGAAAAGATTTTATACCTTTTTCAAACTTTGTTTGAATGAATGTTCGAAACTCAAGAAATTTGGCAAACACTTCCGATTTAAATTTGAGAGGATACAACCAAACAAAGTGAGAAAAATCATCTAGTAGAATAAGATTGTCACGACCCGACCCCGGGGCCGCGACTGGTGCCCTACATGGGCACCCCGTTCAGGTATACATCAGAGAATAGCAGCGGAACGTACACAACATACAACATATTTAGATAATAACATCACAAAGCTGCGATAAGGCGCGCATAAAATATGCATAATCAAAAGCAAAAGCGTACAACTCGGTTCTTACATTTGAAACCTGACATGTGACTACGGACCTCTAGGAATAACAACGATGGCGGGGCGGGGCGCCATACCACGAATGTACATAAATCTACAACATCGGGGAAAGACTATACCAAAAGACAAGCCTCGGAGAAATGGAGCTTACGGCGTCGATAAGTGATCCTAAGAATGAGGATCCACCACTGCTACCCCTACTGCGGCATGAGCGCAGCCCAGAAGGGTCGTTACACAATATGTACTAAGTATGTAAGCTGGAAAATCGTAATTACATCATAAGTTTAAAACAAAGCGAGACATGTATGATAACAAAATTACGATGCGATTGCCTTACTAACAATGAGTAACTAAGAGTATCGTCTGACATAAAAATAGGAAGCTCACGATCGTTGCGGGACCATCCGCGCGATCATTAAGCAATCCTACTCGGGACTATTTCACCGCATAGGTCGTGTGGACGCGTAGGTATTCCTCGCGTAATGTCATACCGCGCGTGGGACTATTTCACCGCGTAAGCCCATAAGGACTCGCGTGAGGTATTCTCGCATCATGGGTAGCAAATCCACTAAGCGGTGGTATAACGTCTTGGGGTTCACGCCATTTATACTCTTACCTGGCGGTGGTATAACGTCTTGGGGATTTACCCTCGTTTATACTCTTACCGAGAAGGTGGTATAACGTCTTGGGGTTTACCCGCCGTTTATACTCTTACCCTATCTCATTGGCCATCATACATAACATAAGCCCTACGGCTTATCATATACATAACATAAGCACTCTTACATTATCTGATAAATAAGCAAGTTAAGAAATCCCTAACTTCTTATTAGCCTTATTCATATACACTCATTTTAGTTTACTTAAGGCACTAGCATATCTTTTATAAAAATCAGAATTTAACCCAAGTACTACATACTTCCACTCTTTTAAAAATGACTCTTTTAGTATAAAACTTCCAAGATACTATTAACCGTAGTATCAAGTCAAAATTACGTTTCAAGACAAGTCACAATACCTTTAGAAATAAAGTTAGGTTTCTAAATCAAGTGACTCCTTTTCTTATAACACCTTAGGCAATTGATGCCTTAAAATCAAATTGTCTTTCATTAAATCAAGTCATTTATCTTTCCATAAAGTTAATATAACCAACTTCCCATAAAGTCGTTATAATCACTTTATACCTTAGCCAAAAACAATTTCCTATCCAAGGGACTTATACGTTTAAAACGAAACAAGTATCACATACTTTAAAACTCTTCAAGTCCCTTAACTTTAATAAAACTTAAGACATCCTTAATACTTTCAAAGAAGTGAGTTAATCTCCTAACTCACCCGACTTGGCTATTCATAAAACTAGTAAAGGATATCAAGGTCTTGTACGTCTACTGTACTATATACGTGCAACTAGTCATGCTCAAAAGATAGGAAAGTTCTACATACCTCTTCGGGTCAAACCACTTGCCAAGTACAAAATCCCGCCCGTAGTATGTCAACCTATAATATCCACAATACATCTATTAACACCTTACTTTAAACGTAGAATATTATAAGTGTAAAGTCGCTAAATTCTACGGAAAATCGGACAACACCTCCTTTGTTTCTACATACTTTGCCACCTTTTTCAAGGCCGAATTCAATAACCAAATACGCCACATTTAAGGCCCAATCAATGCAATTAACAATAGGGGATTACCGCCTACTAAGCGTGTAAAATTCCGCCCATGAAAGATATCAAACTAATACAAACTACTAGTCCAATTCGGCCACATTGAGTACAATAACACCAATTCTTATCCAATTTCCATTTCAATCCAAGTTGTTAACATAACATGATATCAAGTCGCAATCGATTATAACCACTATAATCTTCAAGTAAGTAACATCGACGATTCTAATAAGCGACCAAATTGTAATCCAACTTCATGAGGCTTAAATGACATTTCGGATTTAAGGCTACAATCAATCCATAATACTTAAGAAACTTCAACACATATACTTCATGCTAGCAAACATGTAAAGCTAACAACAATATATAATCTTGTAACACTTAAGAGACAAGATTATTACCTCAACGATTCTTAGTCGACTCGAATCCGAAGTCGCTCCTTAGCGACTTAGAGCCTCTTCAAGACAACGATCCGCTACTTGAGACCCTTAGAACAACACCAACAAATTTCCTTCAAACTTCCAAACAAAACCTAGAAAAGCAACTAGGTTTTCACCTTGCGACTAATACGAAAACTATCTTTTTCTGGGATTTTTCTATTGAGATACACTTACAATACACTCATGAACCTTGGTTTAAAGTGTGGAGCTTAATGGACAAGAAACAAAAAAAAAATCTTTTCAAAGTAGCATGAACCCGAGAGCAACTATGGGTGTTCTTGAAATTCTTGAAAATTTTTCTAAGTGTTGGACTTAGTCTTGCTACTAGTACCATTATATAGCCTGATGGAGGGTCGAAGATGTGTACAAATGTGAGGCTTGGATATGTTTCAATTAAATATCAAGACTTGTGGACCCTTTGACTAAGTCAATTTTCTCAAGTTCACTACTTGCAAGACTTGTCATCTTAAGACTATGGTCAATGACCATTTTGGCCATGTCCCATTTCGTCCAAGGCAACCATAAGGGGGGGTGACACGTGTCGCCCTCCCATTCGTCACAATATTCGTTTTCCGATAAATTTTTACAAGTCTCTAATCTTAACATTAGGAATTCTCACGTACGTTCTAAAAACATGTCCTGTAAATACGGGGTGTAACATTCTTCCCCCCTTAGAAACAATCGTCCCCGAATGTTCTTTCGGAGTCAAGCTTATAATTAGCGACATAGTTTCCTTTCACAACCCCGACATACCAATAATGCCACACAATAGCATTTAAGCAAAAGAAATACTTCAACTAAAACTTGACAAGTAAGGGAAGATGAATTACCTGAAGGTGTAGGGAATAAGTGAGGATACTTCCTCAACATGTCCTCTTCCGCTTTCCAAGTCATCTCCTCCCGGTTATCATTCCTCCACAAGACTTTGACGGAAGCCACATCCGCGGTCGCGATCGCGACACAGCGATCGAGTATCGCTATGGGACTCTCCTCATCGATAACCCTCTGTCACTGGACCTCGCTAGCGAGGAAAACTCTCATTTGGATCTCCGATACACTTCCATGACATAGAAACATGGAAGACCAGGATGTACGCCTCTAACTCGATGGCGGATCAACTCATAGGCAACCTTGCCTACTCTACGGATGATCTGGTAGGGCCCGATGTACCTTGGTGAGTTTCCCCTTCTTTCGAATCTCATCACACCGCCATGGGTGGCGCTTCAAGAAGACCCAATCGTGCACGAAACTCCAAATCTGGCCGATTATCCGCGTATGACCTGCGAGCTACGGGCTGCTATGATCTCTCTGGATAAGCTTCGCCTTATCCGCGACCTCTTGAACCAAGTGCGGGCCAACTAAGCGCACCTCGCCCACGTCGAACCAACCAATGGCGATCTACATTTCCGCCCATATAAAACCTCGTATGGCGCCGTCGTATCTTGGAATGGTAGTTGTTGTTATAAGCAAACTCCACGAGGCAAATGATCCTCGGCTACCCGAAATCAATCACGCGGGCTCGCGACATATCCTCAGTGTATGGATAATGCGCTCTGCTGCCGTCCGTCGAGGATGAAATGATGTCTTGAGACTCACTGTGTCCCTAATCCATACGGAAAGACCTCAGAAGTTAGCCATAAACCGGGCTCCTATCGGATATAATCGACACGGACACGCTGCGACCTCACAATCTCTCGATGTACAATCGGCATAGTCCTCGGTAAGCGTCGTCCATTGGAAGGAAATGGGCTGATTTTGTCGACTGCCAACAATAACCCAAATGGAGTCGTGCTTCCTACGAGTGCGAGGTAACCTCTAACAAAGTCCATGTTGATCACCTCCGGCTTCAGTCGGAATCTCGATAGCTGCGATAATCCACGGGCCTCTGGTGCTCGACCTTGACCTTTGGCAATTAGGACAACGTGCAACAAAACGCCCGCGTCCTCTTGGGCCATCCCACCAATACAAACATCGAGGTCATGGTACATCTTGGTGACCCGGATGAATAGAATAACGAGCCTGTGTGCCTCCCGAAATCTCTTGACGAAGTCTGTCACATCGGGAACACCTGGCCGGCCTCAAATCTTAGCACCCGTGGCTACCTCGAATAGACTCTTCTCCTCCCGAAAGTTGCATCTCGATCTGTACCAACCTTTGGGTCCTCAATTGTCGCCTCTTCACCTCATCAACGATGGAAGACTCGGCAACCTCGCGAACCGTACCCGCTATCGTCGGTATCGATCAATCGAACCCCAAGGCTCATTGTTGGTGGATCGGACGGACCGTATCTGTCTCTGCATTGTACCTCGGCGGGCTCCCGTCGATCTACGACTCAAGGCATCGGCAACTCGTTGGCTTTCCCGGATGGTATAGAATATCAATATCATAATCTTTCAACAACTCTAACCACCGTCTGCATCGCAAGTTCGGCTCCTGCTTTGAAGATATCTGGAGGCTCTTGTAGTGCGTATAAATATCCACATGAACCCCATTACAAATAATGTCTCCAAATCTTGAGGCATGAATAAGCTGCGACAACTCTAAGTCGTGGGTAGGGTAATTCCTCTCGTGCTTAGTAGCTGGGAAGCATAGGCTATAACTCTTGTTGTCTTTGCATCAAACACACCTGGCGATGCAGAGGCATCGCGATAGATCACGTGCGTCTAACCCGCCGGGAAGAGTAAGGCGGAGTCGTAGTCAACCTTTCCCGACCGGCTGGAAACCGCTTCATGACCTCGTCATTGGAACTTGGTGCGCCACGAGTCGACTAGTCAGCGGTCTTTGAAATCGAAGCAAGCGCTCCCACAAACCTACGATAATAACGCGATACAAGCTGCGCACCTCGGTCGAGTAGTAGGTCTCGGCGAAGACTTGGCGCCTCGATCTTTGCCGTATCCACCGAACACCATCGGCCCGATAATGTGCCCGGGAATGCCGCGAGGCCAACCAAAACTCACACTTGGAGAACTTGGCGAATAGCTGCGGCTCGGAGGACCCAATCACCGTCGCCAGTGATCTGCGTGCTCTGCTCTGTCGCGAATAAACGGGATGTCATCAATGAATACTATCACAAATGTATCCAAAAATGGCTTGAACACCGGTTCATCAAATCCATAAATACGGCTGGGCGTTGGTCAAACCGAAAGACATAACCACGAACTCATAGTGCCCATCAAGGGTCACGAATGCGATCTTTGGGATATCGCCTCTCGAACTACTTTGATGATAACGGACGCGAGTCTATCTTGGAAAACACCTCGCACCACTGGTGGTCAAACAAATCATCAATCACGGGGAGTACCTATTCTTGATGGTTACCTTATTCATTTTGTAATCAACACGCATCTGCGGCGTCCATCCTTCTTCTTCACAAACAAAGCGGCGCTCCCGGGGAGAAACACTAGGCACGATAAAGCCTTTTCCGGCAAATCTTTGGTGGTCCTTGACTCCTCAACTCGGCGGGTGCCGTCTGTATGGCGGAATGAAAATAGGTCGAGTGTGCGGCAGCGTGTCAATACAAAACTCGATCTCCTCTCGGGAGGATGCGGAAGATCGTGCAGGAACACGTGGAAACTCGCAACCAGCTTGGCGAAGAAGCGGCACCTCGGCCTGCGTATCAAATACGAACGGATGATAGATGTACCGCTTCTGCGCACCATCTTCCAGCGCGAGGTAAGAAATAAACCTACCGCCGGCGTGATTTGTGTTGCCGCTTCCACTCGATAAGCGGCTCGCCAGAAGCGGAACCGAACCAACTGTCTCTATAGTCAGCGTTGGCATAACGAAGCGAACCGATCCATACCCGTAATGACATCAAAATCTGTCATCTCGACTCTATCAAGTCTGCGAGTCGGCGGCGTAAATAAACAGGACAACCTCATACACGCTCGGCTAACACCGATCACCATTTGGCGTAGCTACCTCAAAAGGCTCTATCGACACGGCTCTATCCGATTCTACATGATAAGAGGGGACACATAGGACAAGGTAGAACACGGATCTATCAAAGCATAAGCGTCGCGGCATGAAATCAATAATGTACTGTGGCGGCGTCGAGGAAGACTCACGATCTGGCGGTGGCTAAGGAATAAATGAGGTTACGTGGACGCTGAAGCTGGAACCACCGCACGACCTCTGCGGCGGCTGCGGTCGTGAGTACCACGCCTCGGGCGCGTAACCACGAAGAAGAGGAAGACCCGGCCCGATCTGTCGGTGCTGCCGTACCACGTACCGCCTCAGGCGGACAATCTCTCAAATGGCCTGCGTGCACGAGTAACAAGCTCCGGAGCCATGCGACACTCGCTGGTGAGACCTACGCGTCGAGCACCTGAGATGTGGGTGGTCTCGATCGGTGACGGTTTACGCCTCGCAGAAACCGAAGTCTGGAGCCACGACCTGCTCTGAATGACTGGTGATCGGACCTCGCGCGGAAAACCGTGAAGGAGCACTCTGTCTTTGGTGGAATGTGGACTAGTCTGCTTTGAGGTTGTCGCCTCAGCGCCTGAGACCTGCTTGTCACAGCCCTCTTGGTGGCTGAGTCAATCGATCCTCCTCTCTCTATCATCTATCCCTGCGCATACGCTGCGCATCGGCAATGTCCATGCAGGGTGAAGAGCCACCCCAAGCATCGATAATCATATGGCGGTCTAGCCCGTCACATAACGATGAACTCTATCCGCCGTATCATTTACAATGGTGTGCGCGTGCACGGCCAAAGAGTCAAACTCAGTGTACTCACGATAGTCCTCGTTACGCCTCGAGGTCAGAATCTATCTACCACGGGCTCTCCTCGTCTCGGGAGGCAAAAAGTGATCCATGAAGGCCTCTGTAAACTCCTCCCAAAGCTGGAAGAGCATCCCGCTCTCGGCGGCTCTCATGACACAAACCGGTTCAACGCGATATCGCGTAACCGGTAGAGGCTAGCATAAGACTCTGTCTCGAAGCCCTAAGAACTGCATAGTCATTGTGCTGCCGAATGAACTCCTGCGGATCCTCGCCGGACCTCGAACCATAAAACTTCGGGCGGATGACAACCGAGAAAATCCGAATCCATGGCCCATCGGCTCTGGGTTAGGCTGCTGCTCTGTTGGCGCCTGCTACTATCTTGGTCGATAACAGGATCTGCTCCGTAGTCTCTATGCTCGGCTCTGGTGTGGGGTGGAGGCTCTGGTGCCGGAACCTCTGGAGCTCTGCGCGCTCGGCTCTCTGTCTTTGGCGTGGCTGAACTCGCCGACAGCCTCTTATCTCAAGCATAGTGCGTGCTGAGTCAGAGTAACCCTGAGTCCGCATAGCGACTCCTGCTGCTGCCTTGCCTCAGGCACAGTCGCCAGTGGAGGCATAAGCATTTCATAAGAATAGATCGAGAGGATTCAACCTAATAAGGCGGCTCTCTTGCGATCTCGAGAGAGAAGAATGAAACCAATCTAAATGTCCTGCGACCTCACGATTATAGATGTGGTGCCTGACACGCGATAATCAAGAATCTACTAGGCGATGCGTAGACACTTTCAGAGGACTAAGCGCTCGATACCACTTTTGTCACGACCCGACCGGGGCGCGGTGCCCTACACAGGCACCGTTGAGTATACATCGAGAGAATAGCGGAGCGTACCTGACATACAACATATTTAGATAATAACATCACGAGCTGGCGATAAGGCCGCTTCCATAAAATATGCATAATCAAAAGCAAAGCGCGTACAACTCGGTTCTTACATTTGAGCCCCGACATGTGACTACGGACCTCTAGGAATAACAGCGATGGCGGGGCGGGGCCCGCCGTACCACGAATGTACATAAATCTACAACATCGGGGAAAGACTACCAAAAGACAAGCCTCAGAAGAAATGGAGCTTGACGTCGATAAGTGATCACAGAATGAGGATCCACCACACCTTACCTACTGCGGCGTGAGCGCATCCAGGAAATTCGATTACCTGATATGTACTAAGTATGTAAGCGGAAAATCGTAATTACATCGTAAGTTTAAAACAAAGCGGGAGGCGTGTATGATAACAAAATTACGATTGCGATGTCTTACTAACATGAGAGTAACTAAGAGTATCGTCTGATATAAAAATAGGAAGCTCACGATCGTTGCGGGACCATCGTCCGCGCGATATCATTAAGCAATCCTACTCGCGGGACTATTTCACGCATAGGTCGTGTGGACCCGCGTGAGGTATTCTCGCATAGTTTGTACCGCCGCGTGGGACTATTTCACCGCGTAAGCCCATAAGGACTCGCGTGAGGTATTCCTCGCGTCATGGGTAGCAAATCCACGAAGCAGGTGGTATAACGTCTTGGGGTTCACCGCCATTTATACTCTTACCACAGGCGGGTGGTATAACGTCTTGAGGATTTACCCGCCATTTATACTCTTACCACGGAGAAGGTGGTATAACGTCTTGGGGTTTACCCGCCATTTATACTCTTACCACTATCTCGTAGGCCATCATACATAACATAAGCCCTACTGCATCATACATAACATAAGCACTCTGCTTATTATACGATAAATAAGCAAGTTAAGAAATCACCTAACTTCTTATTAGCCTTATTCATATACACTCTCATTTTAGTTTACTTAAGGCACTAGCATATCTTTTATAAAAATCTGGGAATTTAACCCAAGTACTACATACTTCCACTCTTTTAAAAATGACTCTTTTTCGTATAAAACTTCCAAGATACTATTAACAGTAGTATCAAGTCAAAATACGTTTCAAGACAAGTCACGATACCTTTAGAAATAAAGTTAGGTTTCTAAATCAAGTGACTCTTTTCTTATAACACCTTAGGCAATTGATGCCTTAAAATCAAATTGCCTTTCATTAAATCAAGTCATTTATCTTTCCATAAAGTTAATATAACCAACTTCCCATAAAGTCGTTATAATCACTTTATACCTTAGCCAAAAACAATTTCCTATCGAGGACTTATCGTTTAAAACGAAACAAGTATCACATACTTTAAAACTCTTCAAGTCCCTTAACTTTAATAAAACTTAAGACATCCTTAATACTTTCAAAGAAGTGAGTTAATCTCCTAACTCACCCGACTTGGCTATTCATAAAACTAGTAAAGGATATCAAGGTCTTGTCGTCTATCGTACTATATCGTGCAACTAGTCATGCTCGAAAGATAGGAAAGTTCTACATACCTCTTGGTCAAACCACGCCAAGTACAAAATCCCGCGTAGTATGTCAACCTATAATATCCACAATACGTCTATTAACACCTTACTTCAAACGTAGAATATTATAAGTGTAAAGTCGCTAAATTCTACGGAAAATCGGACAACACCTCCTTTGTTTCTACATACTTTGCCACCTTTTTCAAGGCCGAATTCAATAACCAAACACGCCACATTTAAGGCCCAATCAATGCAATTAACAATAGGGGATTACACGCCTACTAGACGTGTAAAATTCCGCCCCACAAAAGATATCAAACTAATACAAACTACTAGTCCAATTCGGCCACATTGAGTACAATAACACCAATTCTTATCCAATTTCCATTTCAATCCAAGTTGTTAACATAACATGATATCAAGTCGCAATCGATTATAACTACTATAATCTTGAGTAAGTAACGTCGCGATTCTAATAAGCGACCAAATTGTAATCGACTTATGAGCTTAAATGACATTTCGGATTTAAGGCTACAATCAATACATAATACTTAAGAAACTTCAACACATATACTTCATGCTAGCAAACATGTAAAGCTAACAACAATATATAATCTTGTAACACTTAAGAGACAAGATTATTACCTCAACGATTCTTAGTCCAACTCCAAATCCGAAGTCGCTCCTTAGCGACTTAGAGCCCCTTCAAGACACTTCAATCCGCTACTTGAGACCCTTAGAACAACACTAACAAATTTCCTTCAAACTTCCAAACAAAACCTAGAAAAGCAACTAGGTTTTCACCTTGCGACTAATACGAAAACTATCTTTTTTCGGAATTTTTCTATTGAGATACACTTACAATACACTCATGAACCTTGGTTTAAAGTGTGGAGCTTAATGGACAAGAAACAAAAAAAAAATCTTTTCAAAGTAGCATGAACCCGAGAGCAACTATGGGTGTTCTTGAAATTCTTGAATTTTTTTATAAGTGTTGGACTTAGTCTTGCTACTAGTACCACTATATAGCACAATGGAGGGTCAAGATGTGTACAAATGTGAGGCTTGGATGTGTTTCAATTAAATATCAAGACTTGTGGACCCTTTGACTAAGTCAATTTTTCTCAAGCTCACTACTTGCAAGACTTGTCATCTTAAGACTATGGTCAATGACCATTTTGGCCATGTCCCATTTCGTCCAAGGCAACCATAAGGGGGTGACACGTGTCGCCCTCCCATTCCTGATATTCGTTTTCCGACAATTTCATAATTCCGATAAATTTTTACAAGTCTCTAATCTTAACATTAGGAATTCTCACGTACGTTCTAAAAACATGTCCTGTAAATACGGGGTGTAACAAAGATAGTATTTATGACCGAGAGAACTAGCAACATGTGATGTCCATGAATCGGCATGTATAATATCAAAGGGTGCAAAAGTAACACTAGTAGATGAGTTAAACGAAAGACGAGTATGTTTTCTTAAAGAATAAGAAACACAGCTTCGGGCAAGCTTCCCATTACAAGTAATGAAATTATTGCCTCTAAGAAAATTAAAAACTGGGGCTCCTGGATGACCAAGTATATTATGCCATGTTGAAGAAGAGATTGCCGCTAGAGAGACGGTAGAGCTAGATCTGGCAGCGGAGGTGAGAGTGAATGGATAAAGATCCCCCGTGCTATTTCATCTCATAAGAGATGTCCCCGTATGAAGATCCTTCACAGTGAAATCAAAAGGGTCAAAATCAACAGAGACATAATTACTACGAGTGAATTTGCGGATAGAGATTAGATTCTTAATCATATGTGGGGAATATAGGGTATTTTGAAGGGGGAATGGATTAGGAGATGGTGTGTAGGATGTACCATAACCCTTTACTGGAATACGGTGGCTACTACCAACTGTCACAAATTGAGGATGTTTTAAACCAAACAGTTTGGAAATATTACCTGCAGACCGGGTGAGGTGAGAAGTGGCTCCGAAGTCCATGTACCAGTTGATGTCAGGTTGTTGCATGTTGAGACTGCTGAAGGCCTGACCCAACTCAGTGGGTGTCATGTTGGATGATGGCTGCCGGAACTGGTCGTGCATGAAGTGGGCTTGCTGCGGGTACTGGACTTGTCGAGGGGCTGGAGCAGGGCCCAACAAACCGTGGTGGGAGAACGGGTTGTAGGGTTGTTGGTGCAGGAACTGCGGCGGCTCGCCATGTTGTCACGAGACTTGTTGGTATTGGCGTGCCAGGCCCGATCTCGCGAGCCACATTGTTCTTCTGCTGGATTCTGTCGCGACCTTTCCACGACCACGACCTCACTGCCGCGCGGCCGCGCCGCCCTTTCCACGCGTCCTGCTGCGGTTGAGAGTTTCGGTGGCGTTGGATCTTGAGGCGCGTTTGACGCCTAACGCGCCCGATTGTGCTCATCTTGCTTAGCATGTCGAGTCTCTTCGAGCAATAACTGCGAGCGAGCATTGTTAAAACTGGGAAGCAGATCTGTCTGTTGAATTATGGCGGCTAGCGTATCATAGTCGCCTTTGGGAAGGCCTGCAATCAATTGCAACACCATTTTAGTGTCTGATGCAGGCGTATCGACATTGGAGAGTTGATCCGCCAGAAGTTTCAACTGTCTGCAGTACTCAGTCATGTTGAAAAAAATTCAAGGCGTGTATTGTTAAACTGTTCCTTCAAATACACCGCATGAGTGTGCTTGGCGTTAGAAGTATTGGAGAGTCTGGGAGAGGGAAGATTTTCCATCTAGAAGAGAGGAATATAGGAGAAAAATACCACGAAATTTTGAGAGGAACCGCATCGGAGAAGGGGAGGCCGGCGGCTTTGAGAGAAAATTTTCTAGGGTTTTTGTCTACTTGGCTCTTGATACCATGTAAGATGATATTAATCTCCCTTGGGAATTATTATCAAAGTATATATAAAGTACAATATTCATCCCTTATACAATAGGAATCCTAAGCCTATACAAAAGAGGAATCTTAGTCTTACCATATTTCATTCATTCTTAATATACTCATTCTGTGTCTTTCCAGCTACTTGAATGGAGTATGTACGATGTACTTGTATATTCTCCTAAACAATGAATAAATGTATAATGCTCCTGATAGAAAGTGGATGAATGTATAGTGCTTTCTACAAAAGTACTTGGTTTTTATTGCTTTCGAGGTATGAATAAGTTCGTTTATATAAGAGAAACTAAATCACTTTTTTTAATTAGTGCATAAGTAGCTTACAATTATCAGCCATATGCATATGCTCAATGATGCTTATAATATACTACTACTTGAAGCTGACTTCTCCCTACTTTAATCATTTCCCCCCACTTATATGACAAAGAAGCTACCTGAGCCTCAGTGAGAGGGAAGTTTATGTTTTCTCTGCCAAGTGTTGTTTGTGAAGTGTTGTTGGATCATTTGATTTTCCTTGGAAGCCAAGATAGGAGGAGGCTTTAATTCTATAAGGGCTCGTTTGATGCGTCGACCTGGATTAATTTGGGTAATTTGTATTGGATTTGTATTATCTTGGATTGGTATCTATATCCAATACAATGTTTGGTAATACAATGGACTGTATTATTTATCAACTGTCTTATGTTTGGTGTATACATTATCTTGGACTATTTTTAAAATTAATATACTACACCACTGGAACTAAATCCAAATTGGTGGTCTCTTTTTACAAGAAATTGAAGAAGACCCACTTGAGAAAATGATTGAAAAACTCAATTTAACTAATAAATCTATAAATTGATGATTTTGCATGTAAGAAATTGAAGAGCCACTTCAAGAAATGAAGGAAAAACTCGATTTTCTTAATGAATCTATAAATTGATGTAGAATGTAGGGTTAAAGTAGTGTACTACACCATTGGAATTAGTGATTTTGCAGCTAAAGAATAAAATTAGAAAAATCTCAAATGAAAACAATAATGGAAGTACTAAGTAAAGAGAACATACCATGAAATGATGGTATCTGGAAAAGAATGAGAAAGGATCTTTGGAGAGAGGAATGGGAAAGGTCTCCGGAGAAGAATGGAATCTCTGGAGAAGAATGGGAAAGAGTCTCTGAAAAGAAGGAGAAAAGGGTGCGTTTTAAATCCTGTCCAGCTGAGACCCGCGTATTGAGCGTGTCTCAAAAGGCAATCTCAACTGTACTATTTTTTAATTTTTGTACAGTTTAGTCCAGAATTTTTTGGCAACCAAATACTGTACTAATTTTTGTATCCAATTCAGTACACTCTAATACAGTGTACCATACGTGGCCTAACTGTATAGAAAGTTCTTTGAAGTATTTCTCTTTTGTTTTTGGATACATTTGAAGTATTTCTCGGTTTATCTTTAAAATATGGACAAAACTCTACGTTACTTTGATCTTCATTTGTGTTAAAGCATTGTCAAACAAATATGCTGCGGTGTAAGTGCTTTTTAACAACATTGCAGAACACACTAAATTAAAAGATCTACATACACGTGTAAGTGTACATACATCTACTGGTACTAATTTTTGAGTTCATGTAACATAAATAAATGAGTTGAGATTAGGATAGAATAAGGTAGTTACTCTTATACGGGAGATATGTTTCTTTGAGCGAAATTAGTTAGGATGCTTTCTGTTATAGTTAGTTAATGGTTAAAGTTAGCTAAGTTGGTGTGAATGAGAAATGGAGGAAAAAATGAAATGAAAGGAAAATGAAATTCAAAGCAAAGTTCTTTTTCAAAGGAGTTATGTACCACATCGATGGTAGAACGGAAAAATTATATGTTTATATTAGAAAGCACTTCATTTAGTTCTTAAAGGATTGAGAAGAGGGAATCCCCTCGCGTTGTCGTTGTCGCTCGGATTCAGATTTGGATTTATGATCTGATTGATTGATAATTTTTTTGGACCAAATTTATTTAATTTCAAATCTTTATTTTCTGAAAATATTTTTATTTATTTCCGCCGGAAAAAGATTAATTGGTAATTAATTTTCGCAGAATAAAAATTTCCCAAACTTTTTTTTTTCCTTTCATTTTCCGAAAAGGCAAAGTGGTCTTTCCGAACAGTCAACAACCTTTCTAACGATGTGACAACCTTTCGAAACAGGCGCGAGGCTATATAAACTGAGGCAATGTCTCATTTTTAATACACTAAAAATAATTTCCTTAATTGAAATTCTGCATTCTCTTTCACAAATAAAACTATCGAGTCTTATTGTGGTTCGTCGACAACTTTGAGTTCGTCGAAGTCGTCGGCGTTTGAAGTACCGCTACTCCTGCGACATTTATATCCGTTTTATCCTGGAATGAAGTAATCCATAACCTCGGGTACAGTGAGGGATTAAATTCCTTAAGGACACACAGTGAATTCTGTGGTCTCGGATATTTTTCTTACTTTCTGCATTATTCCTTTTTTCCAGTTTCTGGTTTTTCCGTTTTCTGATTTTAAACACAGGCGTACTAACAAGCTTAAGGAATTTATAATTATTTATGTGTTCACTTGTTCTTGTTTAACGATTACAGAACATTGTCAGGAAAGAGAAGGAAAAAAGGTGTTTTCCCAGAAAGAAAAAAAAAAGGTGTTTTTCGAGAAAGTAAAAATAAAAAGGAAAGGAAACGTGTATGTTTGATGTTTTGGTGTAACGAACTTGTATGTTGTTTGGAGACTAAAATCTTCGGATTTTCTACTCCGGTTGAGATTAAAGTTTTCATAACTTTCTACTCATTTGGGTACTTGATTTTAAGATATAAAAACTTCATCAAGTATACAACATACAATTTACTGCATTTCGTTTCAAGTATTTTGATTCGGTTTGAAGAAATAAAATTTCCACCGTTGTGTATTATATTTGTTTCTATCAAAATTGATTCGGTTTGAAGAAATAAAATCTTCACCATTTATTAAATTTTTCTGTTGTTTCGTTTGCGACAGAAATGGGAGACATGACTCCAGATATGAATGCTACTGTCACACCAGCCCCCATGGTTGGTTCTACGAGCATTGATGCGTCCTCGATCGTCTTGCAAGATCAGCTCGTGAAAAGCCTGAAAAATTTACCGGAATTGATTTCAAAAGATGGCAACAAAAGATGTTATTCTATTTAACTACTTTAAGCCTCCAAAATTTTATTAAGGAGGTCGTTCCAGTTTTGTCGGAATCAACACCTGAGAATGAACGTTTTGTTGTAACTGAGACATGGAAGCACTCAGATTTTTTGTGCAAGAATTATATTCTTAGCGGCCTGGAGGATGATCTTTACAACGTCTATAATAATGTGGGAACATCAAAAGAACTATGGGATGCGTTGGAAAAGAAATATAAAACAGAAGATTCTGGATTAAAGAAATCCATTGCTGCCAAATTTCTGGACTACAAAATGGTAGATAGCAAGTCTGTTGTTACTCAAGTTCAAGAGTTCCAGGTTATCATCCACGATCTCCTCGTTGAAGGTTTGGTGATTAGTGGAGCATTTCAAGTTGCGGCAGTGATAGAAAAGTTGCCTGCTTCATGGAAGGACTTCAAAAATTACTTGAAACATAAGCGAAAGGAGATGACACTGGAAGATCTCATCGTCCGGTTGAGAATCGAGGAAGTTAACAAGGCAGCCGAGAAAAAGGCAAATGGGAGATCAACCATAGGGGGAGCACATATTGTTGAAACTGCCTCAACTAATTTGAAAAAGAGGAAAAAGACATCGGGACCAAGGAACTATCCCAACAAGAAGAAATTCCAGGGAAACTGCCACAATTGTGGAAATATTGGACACAAAGTTGCAGACTATCGTGCTCGGAAAAAGGAAAAGAAGAAGGGTCGGGCTAATATGGTTGAAACAAACGAGGAGGTTGATAATTTGTGCGCTATGTTGTCTGAGTGCAACCTAGTGGGAAATCCGAAAGAGTGGTGGATTGACTCTGGCGTCACTCGCCACATTTGTGCTCTTAGAGAAGCCTTTGCTTCATATGCTCCCGCCGGGCCCGACGAGACCATATATATGGGAAATTCTACAACGGCCAAAATTGAAAGTTATGGAAAGATACTGCTGAAGATGACCTCTGGAAAGGTGGTGACTCTCAACAACGTCTGTCATGTTCCTGAAATTAGGAAAAATCTAGTATCTACCGGACTTCTAGTGAAGAACGGTTTTAAGTGTATTTTTGTTTCTGACAAGGTTGTAATAAGTAAGAACGAGATGTACATAGGAAAAGGTTACCTCACAGAGGGCCTTTTCAAATTGAATGTAATGGTCGTTGTCAATAATAATAAAGTTTCTGCTTCGTCTTACTTGCTTGAGTCAAATAATTTATGGCATTCACATTTAGGACATGTCAATTATAGAACCTTGCGAAAAATGATTAGTTTGGAAGTATTGCCTAAGTTTGAATGCAATCAATCAAAATGTCAAATCTGTGTTGAATCTAAGTATGTTAAACATCCTTATAAGTCAGTTGAAAGGAATTCAAGTCCTTTAGACTCAATCCATACAGATATTTGTGACATGAAGTCAATCTCATCTCGCGGTGGAAAGAAGTATTTCATAACTTTTATTGATAATAGTACGCGGTATTGCTACGTTTAGTTGCTTAATAGTAAAGATGAAGCAATTGAAGCATTCAGGCAATACAAAACTGAAGTTGAGACTCAACTTAACAAAAAGATTAAAATGATAAGGAGTGATAGGGGCGGTGAATATGAATCTCCTTTTGAACAAATATGTTTGAAATATGACATTATTCATCAAAAAACTGCCCCTTACTCGCCACAATCAAACGAAATTGCGGAAAGGAAAAATAGAACACTGAAATAAATGATGAATGCCCTGTTAATAAGTTCTGGTTTACCCCAGAACTTGTGGGGGGAAGTCATTCTAACGACTAATGAATACTTAATCGAGTGCCCATAGCAAAACAAAATTTATTCCATACTGAAAAGTTTGGGATACTTGAAGTGTGGGGGTGTTTGACGAGTGCAAGTTCCTAAACCCAAAAGGGTAAAAATAGGACCTAAAACCATTGATTGTGTTTTCATAGGATATGCCACAAATAGTAAGGAATATCGATTTACGTTCACAATCGAGAAAATCCCGACATTCAAGTGAATACGGTAATTGAATCAGATAATGCTGACTTCTTTGAAACCATATATCCGTATAAAAAGAAATGTGAGTCGTCTAGCAAAGAATCTAAATGACCTCGGAAAGAAACAAATGAAAATGTTCCTGATGAGGAAAATCCAAGACGCAGCAAACGTCAAAGGACGTCTACTTCCTTTGGACCAGAATTTCTAACATTTTTGTTGGAAAATGAGCCTCGAACTTTCAACGAAGCTATGTCTTCATCGGAAGCTCAGTGTTGGAAAGAGGCAATCAATAGTGAGATAGAATCCATATTGAACAACCATACTTGGGTATTGGTTGATCTTCCTCCAGGGAATAAACCTTTAGGTTCCAAATGGATTTTCAAGCGGAAAATGAAAGCTGATGGTACTATTGATAAATATATGGCAAGACTAGTTGTTAAAGGGTTTAGACAACGAGAAGGTTTTGATTACTTTGACATATACTCGCCGGTAATGAGGATTACATCTATTCGGGTGTTAGTAGCGTTAGCCGCCGTGTACGGTCTTGAAATTCATCAAATGGATGTGAAAACAACCTTCTTAAATGGAGAGTTAAAGGAAGAAATTTATATGGAACAACCTGAAGGGTTTGTAGTTCCAGGGAAAGAAAAGAAGGTGTGTCGACTTGTTAAGTCTCTTTACGGACTAAAACAAGCACCCACACAGTGGCATGCAAAATTTGACCATACAATGTTGTCAAATGGATTCAAGATAAATGAGTATGATAAATGTGTCTACATTAAGAACACTCTGAACCACGTCGTCATTATTTGTTTGTACGTGGATTATATGTTGATAATGAGTAACGACATTGCTAACATAAATGTTACTAAGCGCATGCTTGCTAGTAAGTTTGATATGAAAGACTTAGGAGTTGCCGATTTAATTCTGAGAATTAAAATCCATAAGACTCCTCAAGGTCTAGCATTGTCTCAATCTCATTATATTGAAAAGGTACTTGAAAAGTTCAAGTATTTGGACTTTAAAGTTGCAAATACGTCAATTGATATGAACCTTGCTCTTGCAAAGAATAAAGGTGAAAGCCATTCTCAATTGGATTATGCCAGAGTTGGGAAGTTTGATGTATATCATGAATTATGCAGCGACACGATATTGCGTGTGCTATAAGTAAACTAAGTCGCTACACTAGTAATCGACCAAAATCATTGGGTGCAATGAAAGCGAGTTTTGGGGTATTTGAAACATACTCAAAACTTTGCTTTGCATTATAACAGGTATCCTGCAGTTATTGAAGGATACAATGATGCAAATTGGATCACCGGTTCAACTGAAACTAAATCTACAAGTGGATATGTTTTTACCATAGGTGGAGGGGCAGTGTCTTGGAAGTCATTCAAACAGACATGTATCGCCCGCTCTATAATGGAATATGAGTTCACAGCTTTAGACAAAGCCGGTGAAGAAGCTGAATGGCTCCGGAATTTCTTAGAAGATATTCTATTTTGGCCCAAACCGTTGGCTCCTATATGCATACATTGCGATAGCCAAGCGACAATAGGAAGAGCCGTGAGCGTTATGTACAACGGAAAGTCTCGTCACATACGACGAAGACATAATATCGTTAGACAACTACTCTCTAGTGGAATTATCACAATTGACTATGTTAAGTCAAGAAATAATATGTCGGATCCACTAACTAAAGGCCTAAGAGGTAGTTGAAAGATCATCTAGGGGAATGAGACTATGGCCGAGGACAAGTCATCGTGACGGTAACTCTACCTAGAAGACTGGAGATCCCAAGATCTAGGTTCAAAGAGATCAAACAAAGTCATTGATGAAGGTTCAACATTGTCACAATAATTTTTTGGTCCATTCTCATGATGAGACAATGTTCAGTACCAGGATAAAACATTACGACTTTTTAATGGTTCCTAAGTTTGGTACGGGGTATATCAAATAGTGTATCTACGGGATGACACATTTAGGAATCACCTATGTAAGTGTGAAGTGTAAGTCGCTTCAAGGAGAATTCTGTAAGGCCAATTCTCTACGCACTTATGAACCAGACAGTGTTCATGGCTGAAACGAACAAAACAATGAGAACCAAAGACGGTTAAAGGGTTAATTGTGTGACATGTGGTTGTCTAGGTATACACCTAAGCTCGACGGTTCAAAGATATCAAACCTACCGATTGACCAAGTATATCCGGCATATGTTCACTACGGAAAGTTCAAAGAGAAATCTACTTATCCAGATGCGATTAATCCTTGCTTACGAATCACACAGTTTTTTGTCATGCATGTTTTTCATCATATAGTCATTCCCCATTCATGTGAGGGATTGTTATAGCTAGTTAATGGTTAAAGCTAGCTAAGTTGGTGTGAATGAAAAATGGAGGGAAAAATAAAATGAAAGGAAAATGAAGTTCAAATCAAAGTTCATTTTCAAAGGAGCTTTGTACCACATCGGTGGTAGAAAGGAAAAGTTATGTGCTTATATTAGAAAACACTTCCTCTAGCTCTTAAAGGGTTGAGAAGAGGGACTCCCCTCGCGTCGTCGTCGTCGCTCGGCTCAGCTTCGGATTTGGATTTTGATTTTGGATTTTGGATTTTGGTCAAATGATCTGATTGATTGATAATCTTTTTGGACCAAATTTATTTAATTTCAAATCTTCATTTTCTGAAAATATATTTTTTTATTTCCGCCGAAAAAAGATTAATTGGTAATTAATTTTCGCAGAATAAAAATTAAATTTCCCAAACTTTTTTTTTTCCTTTCATTTTCCGAAAAGGCAAAGTGGTCTTTCCGAACAGTCATCAACCTTTCAGAACAGTCACCAACCTTTCCGAACAGGCATCTTCGAGGCTATATAAACTGAGGCAATGTCTCATTTTTAATACACAGAAAATAATTTCCTTCATTGAAAATCTGCATTCTCTTTCACAAATAAAATTATCGAGTCTTACTGTGGTTCGTTGCCAACTTTGAGTTCATCGAAGTCGTCGGCGTTGAAGTATCGCTACTCCTGTGACAGATATATCCGTTTTATCCTGGGAGAAAGTAATCCATAACCTCGGGTACAGTGAGAAAATTAAATTCCTTAAGGACACACAGTTAATTCTGTGGTCTCGGATATTTTTCTTACTTTCTGCATTATTCCTTTTTTCCAGTTTCTGATTTTGAACACAGGCGTACTAACGCAAAATATCAGAAAACGGACAAACCAGAAACTAGAAAAAGGAATAATGCAGAAAGTAAGAAAAATATCAAAGACCACAGAATTCACTGTGTGTCCTTAAGGAATTTAATCCTCTCACTATACCCGAGATTATAGATTACTTCCTCCCAGGATAAAACGGATATACATGTCGCGTGGTAGTGAAGCATTTCAAGCGTCGGCGACTTCGGTAACTCAAAGTTGGCAACAACTGATAAGACTCAATAGTTTTATTTGTGAAAGAGAATGCAGAATTTCATTGAAGGAAATTATTTTTCAGTGTTTTCTTAAAAATGAGACATTGCCTCAGTTTAAATAGCCTCGAAGGTGCTGACCGAAAGGATGACTATCGAAAAACCACTTTGCCTTTTCGGAAAATGAAAGGAAAAAAAACGTTTGGGAAATTTAATTTTTTATTCCGCGAAAATTAATTACCAATTAATCTTTTTCCGGCGGAAATAAATAAAAATATTTTAGAAAATGAAGATTTGAAATTAAATAAATTTGGTCCAATAAAATTATCAATCAATCATTTGACCAAATCCAAATCCAAATCCAAAGCCGAAGACGAGCCGAGCGACGACGACGGCGCGAGGGGAGTCCCTCTTCTCAACCCTTTAAGAGCTAGATGAAGTACTTTCTAATATAAGCACATAACTTTTCCTTTCTACCACCGATGTGGTACAAAACTCCTTTGAAAATGAACTTTTCTTTGAACTTCATTTTCCCTCTATTTCTCATTCACACCAACTTAGATAGCTTTAACCATTAACTAGCTATAACAGATTCTCGTACTCCTGCAGAAAATTCTGAATATCCCTTGAAAAGTGGTGAAGGATAGCTATGATTGATCAGTTTTCTTGGTACTCCATCATTTTCCGTCTCCACTCTCTTGATGTAAAGGCTTTTTTGAATAAGCCATCAGGGCCAGGGTCCTGATTTTCTTATAAGAATCAATGCAGTTTTTGATAATGATATTTATTTCAGAGGAAGTCATGAACATATAATTAAATTTAGATCATAATATTTGGTTTATGTGACATTCTTGTGTTCTCTATTCCCGTATGACATTTAACTCATGCGTATACTGCTCATATCATCCATTATAGATGTTTTTTGGAAAGTATCTCATTCTTGGATTAAACTTTACTCAGGATTAAAGGGTTCTAGAGATGGTTAAAAAAGAACGAGGAAGAAGGATGGAAGGGAGATGGATGCACTTTATAAGCAAGGCTATACTTTTCCTATTTGATGAAAAAACATAATCTTTAGTGTTACTTGGTCAATTTCTGTTAATAAAAGATAGAACTTTACCGGGGCCGGCCCTGAGATTTAGGATACCCTAAGTCATCACAAATATTTTTGCCCCCCCCCCCTACAAAAAATAGTTAGTAGCTAGACTTACTTAACACGTGAATAAAAAAAAATTAACATGATTATTAACCTAATATAATAAAAATAGAGGTTGCAACCTTATTCAAAATTGTATAGCTAAGTAACAAGAATATTACCTGATGAGTATACGAGCATTGCTATTGAAACATTATCCTTCTCACCTTTTTGTTAGAAAATCATTTATCAAGCTTTCGAAATTGAAATGCACTAGCATTTCCTTCTCAATTGATATCATAGCTAGTCCATTCAACCTTTAATGTGACATAGTCAAACGAAGTTACGACTTGATCAACTTCAGTTTTGAAAAACTTCTTTCTCCGGAAGCGATTGCCACTGGTATAGTTAACAAAATTCTATAAGCAATTGTGGCATTCGGGTAGCAACCTTCCATACTCTTCAAAAAGTTCAACATCTCAATTGTTTTTTTTTATTTCCGCGAGTATGCATTCTTTTAGAACTCTTAACTCAAGAAATAAGATATTCTCATCGATATCAGAAACAAAATCATGCTTCAAATATTTTTCCAGATTAATGCATGAAGCCTTCAACATGTCGTCGCTCGCGAACATCAATTTTCTCACAAACATAAATCCAAAAATGTAATCATATATTTGAAACTGATCAAACCTGAATTGAAATGACATATTAACATGATCCATTAAACATATAAAATAGTCAACTTTAAATGATTGTTTCGCGGAGAGAACGAAATCTTCTTCGACATTTTCATCAAACAGTCGCTTTCTCTTTGTTGGGCGTTCGTCGCGAAAATTAGGTTCAACCCCCAATTCAGATGCCAATTTTTTTAGCTTCAGCTATACTCGTTTCAAAACCATTTTCTCTGCAATAACCACTAGAATTATCCTAAACCTAGTGAATAATGATTTTGAACTAGCTAGGGTGAGTAGTGGAGAGAAAACTTTTGTAAATCTAATGAATAATGATTTGTTATTTGAGTTTATATGAGGGTTTTATTAGAGATTCTTTAGAGTCCAAAAATATGTGAGGAATGTGTATTTTGACCCCTAAAGTTTTAGTTATTGTTGTATTTAATAGTGATTTTTATTCCAAAAAAATATGCCCTAATTTTTTTCCAAAAAATGATGCCCTAAGCCATTGCATTGGCTGTTTTGGCTCAGGGCCGGTACTGAACTTTACCATACTGAATACATATGACAGATATAGAGGAAAAGGAGGTTGAGCATCCCTCTGAAATAAGTATGCATTCCATCTGAGCCGACCTCGGGAATGCTTTCTTTGGCTCAACTGGATTAATCCTGCGCTAGAGCTTGCCAAGTATTCCAAGTTTATAGCTTTACTGAGGTCAATTGAGAATGGGTTATCAAGCTCAACATGGTTCGACTAATATCAGGGTGGGGAGGAATTTTTTATTTTGTTCGTCTTGACATAAGAGGGTAGAGATAGGCAGCAAGAGTGACTATTGTGTAGGAAGAAGTTGGGGCTGGAGATATATTTCAAATACAGTTTTGATACTTTATACCCTTGAAACAATATATGTACTCACAAGTAGAGAGACATGACTAAATTTAGAATACGTGTATGAAACACCTTCGAGGCTCAAAAAGCTTGTTAGCCATGTTTGAAGATAAAGTTACTCGACCTTTGCTCTAAATGGATACTATTGACTAGGGTCCGAAGATAACTCAATAGTTCACGCTAACCATAGTCTGCGCAAGGTAGGCTTCAAGCCTGTGAGTCAGGAATTTTGAGGCTTAAGCTTAGACAAATTTACATGTCCCGTGTTCCGAATGCATAATATTGAAGAGGGTTTGAAGGTTGCCAAGCTCAAATAGCTCTCAAGCAAGCGCTAGTGTGTAAGGGTAGTCTCACGATTCCTGTGTTTTCTTTACTTAACGTTTATCATTTTACATTATAGATTGAAGGTAAGTTGACAATATAGTGCTTAATATAGTTTGTGCTAGTACGAGGCAAAACCTAATGTTTAGGCGTTCTACTTTTACTGGCTTGGGCATGAAACCCAAGGATATAATTTCCTAGAAATAAAATATCTTTATGCATTTGTCGGCTCTTTTGCTTATCAAGAGCTACAAAAGATATTCAGCCCCCGGACTAAAAATGCAACACGTGATGGTGGGTTTGACTCACGTCATGTTCAAACTTCACTATAGGTTTTAGCCTGGTATTTAAGTGAGGGGTAGAGGGGTGGATCCAATATTTGTCCGAGTTTTGAATTGCGCGCCAATCTTTTTTATAAGGTAAATAATTTCATGGGAAAACTCTGTATACAAACCGTATACCAAAAAAGAACCCACATCAAAGTATGATTCTAAAAAAATGAGACTTAATCTTCTTTCCAAAGTGGGGTCTCATGGGAAACACTGAACACCAAAAGAAAACATAACAAAAGACTAGTTTAAAACTTTACAATATCTTGTTCAACCCCCTTCAAACTCTCTCTTATTTCTCTCTATCCAAATAACCCACAAAACTGCTAGAGGGACAACATTCCATGCCCTATGAATTCTCTTTCCCTCCATGTAAGCCCAACTATGCAATGCCTCTTTTATTGTGCTTGGCATCACCTACTGCACCCTAAACCAATTAAGAACTACTCTCCGTGGTCGGTTAGCCACTTGACAATGCAATAAGAGATGATCCACATCTTCACCTGAACTCTTGCACATGAAGCACTAACTAACATAGATGATCTTTTTCTTTCTCAGATTTTTCGTTGTCATTATCAAAACTCCTTGATGCCAACCACGCTAAGAATCACAGGTTCCTCACAACCTTGGGTACCCATATAGCACAATGAGGAAAAATACATACATCTCTCCTTAATAACCTCTCGTTTAATAAGATTTAACAGTGAATAAGTCAACTCTACTCTCTCGCCATTTCCATACATCTAATCCATCGATTAGAATATCCTGCCATATAGTAACTCAACCAAACTAATAAATTATTCCAACTCCTAGTCCTGTAGATCCCTCCTGAACCTCAGATCCTAATGAATCTTCCCTTCATGAGTCCTACAAATTTATTGGATTGTATCTCTCATTGGCAAGACGGTCTATATATGTTAGCAGAAGACTTCCCTCAGCTCATTATCCCCACACCACTTATGCACCCAAAAACTAACTCTGCTACCATCTAACCCTGGAAAAAGAATTTCTACTAAAGTCTTCCCACCCCTTCATAATACTCCTCGTGTGGCTGAATGTGACTTCTCAATTGCTGAAGTTAACATTACAGGCTTCTTGCATCCTGTTTTGCTATGCGATTGGTCCATTTGGTTAGACTTTTGTCCTGCAACTGTACAATAGAAGCTCTTTTTTCTTATTTTTTTAGGTGGGGAGTGGGGGAGAATTTAACCTAGTAGAAGTGTGTCAAAGAAGTTCTTTTTGAATGTTGCAAGATAGATTTTGGAGTTTGGTGTTCATCTGGTGCTTTTGTCCTCTAATTGCATTTTGATTTTTGTTTGAGGGGAGAACCAGAAACGAGGTCTCCCCTCTGCGATGCATCAGTGATTGTGTATGTCAAAGGCTCAACAGGGTATATAATAGCAAAACGTATAATCGTTGTTTAACGTCTAAGGTCCAAATTTAAATTGTTTAACATTTACTCCACATACACATATGGATGCACATGCACATACATGTGCGTCTGAGAACAATCATTTCGTCTTTTTCCAGCTTGACCAAGTCTATATGTATGGTCTTTAGGGTTATTTATTTCCCCTTTCTGTTGCGACAAACCATCCATGACTACTAGGTTGTGCAATCATTTGAGACAGAACTTAGGAGTTGACGGGATCAGAAGTTTATGCATTGGTTTATTATGTGAGACGAGATCTGCCGAACTTAAGAGTTCCAGAGGTTGAACAAAGACGGAGCAAAAACACCAAAAAGACAAAACCTTTGGTCCAGATTTTCTAACATATATGGTTGAAAATGAACCGAGGACAATTAAGGAAGCATTGTCAACTCCAGAAGCACCGCTTTGGAAAGAAGCTATAGAAAGTGAAATAGATTCCATCATGCAAAACCATACTTGAGAAATGGTTGATCTTCCTCCGGAAAGTAAACCTTTGGGTTGTAAGTGGATACTCAAAAGAAAGTACAAAGCAGATGGAACTATTGACAAGTATAAGGCCAGATTAGTAGTCAAAGGCTACAGACAAAAGAAAGACATCGATTACTTCAACACATACTTCCATATGTCTAGATTAACGTCCATAAGGGTATTCATAGTCATTGCAGCTTTGCGTGACCTTGAGATACATCAAATGGATGTTAAGACAGTCTTCCTAAATGGAGAGTTGGAAGAGAAAATATACATGTAACAACCCGAGGGGTATGTAATTCTAGGACAAGAAAAGAAAGTGTGTCGACTTGTTAAGTCTCTGTACGGACTCAAACAAGCCCCAAACACAATGGCATGAAAAGTTTGATAATACTTTATTATCAAAAGGTTTCTCCATAAATGAATGTGATAAATGTATCTATATCAAAGGGAACTCTGACTCATTTGTCATGATATGCCTTTACGTAGATGACATGATCATCATCGAAAATAGTCTAAACTTGATCTAGGAAACCAAGGATATATTGAAACAATGTTTCGACATGAAAAATATGAGTATATCAGATGTAATCTTAGGAATTAAGATTTCTAAGACATCTGACGGGCTGATCTTATCTCAATCTCATTACATGGAAAATGTTTTGAGGAAATTTGATGCATTTGAAAGTCCCTCTATGAAGTCACCAATGTATAAGAATTATAGAATTGATAAGAATCGTGGTGCACCCGTATCCCAAAGAGCGATATGCGAAGGTCATTGGCAGTTTAATGTACATTACAAACTGCACCCAACCCAATATCGCTTATCCAGTCAATAAGTTGGTTAGGTTTACTCGTAATCATGGAAATGATCACTGGAATGCGTTAAATTGGATACTACGATATCTGAAATATTCGCTGACATACGGATTACATTATTCAAGATATCCAGTCGTACTGGAAGGATACAATAATGCAAACTAGATATCAGACATAAAGAATACCAAATTCACCAGTGGGTATGTTTCACCCGTGTCTTGGAAATCCTCTAAGGAAACATGCATCGCCCGATCCACGATGGAATCAGAGTTTATCGCTTTGGACAAAGAAGGAGAAGAAGCAGAATGGCTTCACGACTTCTTAGAGGATATCCCTTATTGGGATAAACCCGTACATTCGGTAATGATTCACTGTGACAGCTAATCGGCTTTAGGAAGGGAACATAGTAATATGTACAACAACAAGTCTAGACATATTCGTCAGAGGCATAAGACCGTTAGGCAGTTGATCACTACGGGTGTCATTAGGCCTATCCAAAGATCAAATATTCTGCTTGTCTAGGGGATCAGAATGGGCTTAAAACCCAAACAATAAGAATCTTTATGGTGGTAAACCAACCTTAATGACTGGAGATCTCAGGAATTTGGTTCAATGGGAAAACTGTTATACCCCGTATTTCCAGAGTATGTACGTAAGGGCGTACGTATAAAAATTTAAGCCTTAAAGTAGGCATAGGTTCGAAATTTGGGCACAAGTGCCGAAAAGAATCGTTTTTCGACGAAACGTTTTACTAGACTTGCGAAGGGAAAATTCCGGCTATGTCATTTATAATTTTTGCGGATTTTTCCGAGAGACGAAACATTTTGGACCAACGGGAGGTGGCGTGTCACCTCACATTGGAAGGAAGTGGGCGCAATGGACGAAAAGGTGGCATGGGTTAGGTAGGATATTTGTGCAAGTTGGTGTGGTAGATGGATAAGGTGCATGGCTTAATCCTAGCCTTACACTTGCCTAACACTTGGATGGATCTTGGCCATTGGTTGGCCATTTCTTGACCTATAAATACCCCCCCTAAGTGATGAACTTCTTCATCCTAAATTCATCTCCAAGTCTCAAATACTCCCTCACCCTTGTAGTAGTTCGTCCGCCACTACCCTCCCCCTTTGAGAGGCCTCACGAGCCTACCCCCAGCCTAGTTGTTTCGTATAATACCCTCTTTGTGGTATAGAAATACTCTCCAAGTATTGTTTTAATGCCCAAATACTTTAGCCCAAATACATGTAGTACTTTCCAAAGTTACCTCTATCGTAGAGTCGGAAATACTATTATACTTTCCTTTAGCCACAAAAACGAAACCCTAAGGAAAACCTTCATAGTCGGTTGAAGTGTTATGTAGAAGTTGCGTAGAACTTCTAAGGGTTGTTTGGAGCGGCTTGGAGCACTCGGAGTAGGAGCTAAACGTTGCTCAGGAGCGACATTAAACTTGGATAATTTTGGGCTCATCGAGGTAAATACTCTTGCCATTGTAGTTGGGAATTACATAATGTAGTTGTATAGAAATGAATATAAGATTCATAGAAGTATTGAACTATAATGGAAGGATATTACGAGAAAAGACTTGAATGAAATCACATCGGAAGAATATATAAGTAGAAGTTAAGCTGTACTTACATGGGAATTTGTATTCTGATGAAGCGATGATAACCTTTATTGGTTGAATGTTCGCAAGTAGCATGTCTACTTAGAAGGTGGACAAGGCTAGCGGGTTATAGCCGTGGGCGTTTGCTTATAGTCGATAATCGTCGCGAGGTATGTGATTCTTCCTATACTCTTGGCATGAGGTATTTTAAAAGTATATACGGTAGGCGTGACGTGTGGCAATGTCTTTTGACTTAAGCACGAATAATAAGAATCTTGAACTATTTTAAAAGTATATATAGTACGGTGAGCGTCGTGTGTTAAGAACGTAGTTGTGCAAGAATGTCTTTGACTTAAGCTGAATAATAATAAGCTTGAATGTATTTCAAAATATTAAGTAACCTTTTTGAAAGAAGAGTTATTATTTGTTTTGATAACATAAGAGTTATACTTTCTTTATGGGGAGTTAGGTATAACGTCTTAAGAGAGATAAAGAGAATGGTTTACTGATTTTTAGAAGTTAAGAGACTTGATCTTAAAAGATAAGAGACTTGACTTGAATGAATTAATATGAATTTTGTGTGAAACCTCATTCGTGAGTAATGAGTACTTGGTTTTTAAAAGGAGAAATGTTTCTTGATTTGGAAATCGAATGAGTATCGACAAACCACTGCAGCGTTAATAAAGGAAAATGTATTGAATAATGAAATATTATTAAAACCAGTAGAAACCTCCATCTGCATAGAAGCTAAGATGAGACAAAATGATATTACATTTCCTAGATCATGGCTGCTTTAATAAGATGGTTATAAACAAGAATAAGCTCCACACATATGGCATATGTTACTCAATTGTTTTAAAAGAGATTAAGACATCGAACTATGAAACTTTTCTAAAGTAAAGAGAATTGAGTAATTGAAATTAGGCAAACTGGAACTTTAGGGAAAAGAAAGGCATTGTTTTGTCTTAAACGGTTTAAAACATAAAGTGTTATAACAGCTTTATGGGAAGTTAGTTATAACGACTTTATGAAAACAAAAGAAGGGATTTATCATTGGTTTTAATGTGGTAACTTGACTTTAAAAAGAGAAGTGTTTTGGTCTAAAAAAAAGGCATGGTATTGCCTTAATTTTGGTTTTAAAAAGGAAAGTAAAAGTCACTATATTTTTATACTACGGGTATCGGGTGACTTTTATAAAGGGAATGGATCTCTTAAAAGGAATTTAACGTACGTAGTACTTTAGGGTTAAAACCCGGACTTTGACATAAAATGAAAGTACCTTGAGTTATGTATAACTTGCCTATGCTTGTTGTTGTGAAACTTGCCTATGCTTGTTGTGATAGCCTTTGTTGTGCAAGAATTGTGTTTCTATACTACGCGTCTCGATGGAGGGCGGTTGACTTGTTGAGAACTTACTTGGGCGTGCGGCGGTGTGGAGAATTCCGCGATGCGCTCGCGTTGATAGTGTTATTTACGCTAATCGCTTTGGACATACCGACACGATCGTGGCGCGCGGGTATCTTCCATTTTGATTCTTTGCCTTGTTGTTTCCTTTTGGACATCACGACCGCGATCGTGGCGCGGGTATGGTTCCATTGGGATTCTTTGTCTTGATTGTTTCCTTTTGGACATCTCGACCACGATCGTGGCGCGCGGGTATGGTTCCATTGGGATTGTTATTCCATGGACTAGCTCTCATGAGGTTTCTTGTTTGGCCTTGGTATCGGTAGTCGGCTTTCGTACTTGCCGTGTCGCCGTGGATTGGTTGTATTGTATTGTTAGTACGGCTTTGGCATCGGTAGGACTTGGTGTGCGGGTGTACTTCGGTGTTATCATATCATAGGATCGCGATGAGAAGGTATTCCACGGGCATGATTGATGTGGAGGCGTGAGACCACGACTTGATATAAGCATTATATGTGTATCGTAGTTTGGTTATCATACATGTCTCGCTTTATATGATGCTATGATTTCATTTCTGATATTTCTGATTCACATACTTAGTACTGTTATCGACCTCGCCCGAAGGCTGCGTTCATCTGCGCGGTAGAGTACATCAGTGCCGATCCATTTTAGGATCACCTTTCGTCTTGGGAAGCTCAGTTCCTTGGAGGCTTATCTTTGGTATGTTACCACAGTGCAGCAGGTTCATGCATTCGTGGTATGGCGGGGCCTGTCCGTCATAGTTGTTATATAAATCTTAAGTGCATGCCTTTGTTGTAGGCGGGGTTGTAAGGATTAACTGCTCGGATAATACATGTATATATATATGTTGAAAAGCAGATTTTGGTTGCTATTTTCTTTATCTTGATCCATGTCTAGTTGAATGTTTAAAGTTTTTATTTCATTTGGTTTTCTCTCGATGTTGTATCACTAGGGTGTCGGGGTAAGGCACGATCCACGCCAAAGCGGTCGTGACAAAAACTAAACTATAGAGGTCCAGTTTAGCACTTCACTTGAAGTAAGAGCACTTCGAATTATCATTCATTAAAGAAGTATAACTTCAAAGACGTTCCCGCGATAGACATTATGTGCTACGTGCATAATGGGTAAATGATAAGTTCTGAAACTTTTAATGATTCCTAACACTTGCGAGTGTGGTGGAGCAATATACCTTATAGGAGATCACCTATTTAAGTGCGAACTTAAGAATCCAAGAGTTGTCCATGGCCACAACAGACAAAACAATAAGAAAAATGAATAAGTAGAGTTATTGTGTTGATATCATTGTCTTGGTTTACACTAAACACCGATTTAAGGCATCACGTTCACCGTGATGAAGTAAATATGATGATAATCAACTAAGGAAGGTTGAAGTCGAAAGCTACACTTCGATGCAATATATTTTATTTGAAAGATTCTTGGACTTTGGCACCTAGTGCGCGATTCTCTTTCGAGGTAT
Source organism: Przewalskia tangutica (assembly GCA_029844215.1). Taxonomy (NCBI): domain Eukaryota; kingdom Viridiplantae; phylum Streptophyta; class Magnoliopsida; order Solanales; family Solanaceae; genus Przewalskia; species Przewalskia tangutica. The sequence continues at coordinate 40,050,960 of CM056732.1, read as the reverse complement.
TGTTGGAAATTTACTAATGTGGGATTGAGTTTATCCCGTTTTTAATGACTTGAACACGTGGGTCCCGCATGTCGGAAACATCGTTTCTTCGCATATGCCTAATCTACTAAGTGAGTAGACGATGTTAGTGCCAAGTATCGTCAAATTTCGCTAAGAAATGAAAGAAATATTGTTTGAGACATGAAAAGATGAGAGTGTTTTTGGCAAAAAATGACAAATCTCCCTTATTGGTAGAAGATGGAAGAATTGAGCAATATATAAGCTCTATTTGTGTGTAAGGGTTTGGGACCTCAAGGAGTAACCCATGTATTTGGAAGATGGAGGGAGGACCTATGTGAGCTTGGGTTCGGGGCTAAGCCCATGCACACGCTTGTCCTGGTCAGGGCTCGAGTTCTCGGGCCTTGGTCGGTGGCGATCTTCGAATTTTCTTTTTGGTCCCTGAAGTACTTTTATTTACACTTTGGCCTCTGAAGATTTTGAAAACGTTGCAACGATTCAGAAGACTTTTAGAACGTTGCAACGATCCTCCTTTTCAACTATAAATTGAACCCTAATGTTCAATTTATACATTAGTTATGCATAAATTAATTACTAATGTAATGATTTACCATACATTAGTTATGCATAAATTAATAGCACAAAAAGTATATCAAACAACAAAAAATTAATCTAATAGCGTCTACCAAATGAGCCCTATTGTTAGCAGAAAGTGCCTTGTTTCCCAAGTTGTCTGTACTAGTTTTGGTCAGCAGATTCCACCATATCGTTATTACAAGTAGAAAATAAACAGCAACAAGTCGTAACAAATATCCAATCATCTGCCTTTATACAATTTTCATGGAAATCAGATCCTTTTTATTTATATAAACCCTAACAAATTTGGTTATCATTTATTTGCTCCATCAAATATGATCTTTTCCCGTATGAGCCGCTCTTTATCACGTTCAAGAGTAAGTTCTCCCTCTCTCTTTCTTTCTGCATATATATGTATAATTTGGGAACAACTGCTCTAAGGTAAGTTATGTGTACATTATACCTCCAGACCCCACACTGTGTGATTGTACTGTGTATTGTTGTTGTATATATAATTTGGGGTACACTTTGCAGAATGTGATCACTGGTGTTGGTAATAGGAGGTCAAGCGATTATTTTGTACGTCCTAGTGTAAATACAAGTAGAAATGAGCTTGGGAATTTGAGGGGATATTTATCTACAATAAGGGCGAATCAAGGGCTCGATCTAAATTACGCCTTCAGATTCCACAGATTTTTCTCCAGTGAAGCACCCAAGAAAAAGAGTGAGAATTATCAATTTGCGTTTGAACAGTGATGATGCCCTTTGCCTTGAGTTATCTTCTTACTTGTTTCTTTTTCTTCAGGCTATGTCAACTTTCATCCCAAACAAAGGAAGGAAGCCCCACAGCAAAATCAGCAGAAATCGCAATCTAAAGGTTTGTTTATTAATACTCCTGCTTTGGCTTTGTTGGTTTCCTGCCCTTAAAGAAGTTTAATGTACACCCCCAACAAAAAGAAAACAATGAGTTCTCACTTCTCTATGCCAAAGAACCAGTCTTTAGAGCAGCCTAAATATAAAGGTGATTTCTTAGCCAAGTCATGCTCATGTGTCCAAGGGACAAGCTGCAACAAGCATTTCTGTGGATGTATCTAGCATTGAATTGAGAAAATTTTCAAGTATTTTGTCTTATTTTTTGTGATATTGAGCTTTTTAGGGCTTGGTTATGAAAGTTGCAGAAATGCCCTTGTTTTTTCCCTTTCATATCATTTTTTTTTTTGCAGGGAACTATTTCATGTGTATATGATAGATGAACCATCATGTTTGGTTATCTGCGTTTTCTATTACTAAATTGAGTCGTTATGAAACATGCTTTGCCTTTGCGCTACCCCCAATGAAACTTCCAAATAATTTCCCATCTTCTTGTCCTCCTCTTGTTGTTTCTTGGCATCCATTTTCCCCTCAGTGAGCAGGTATTGATTGTGTATTCGAAAGATAGTACCATGCCTGATGATAGTAGTGATCAATCAGGACAGGATTGATAATGACAAAAGCTAAATATGTTCATCACTAATATGACGGTTGTTGCATTCCTGCTGTTGTAAGTGATGGTATTCATCATGCAGTTACTGGGCCCTCAAGTCAATGATAGCTTCATATATACATCGAGTCATCCAAGAGAAGAAGTGGCTTTTGATGAGCGCAAGATACCGCCTGGGTCATAAATATCATAGAGGCATATAGTTTAAGCATTATCTCTAGAGATAAATTAGTATTGCAAGTCATCTGTCCACAAATAGTGGGGCGTGATATTTCAAAGATGGTGCTTAGATCTGTCAGTAATATGGCTGAGTTGAGGAAGCTAGTGTTAACAATAAAAAGGAAGTTAACAGGTATAATAGGTGCGGATGCTGGTGACACTGTGTGGTTAGGCTAGGGCAAGGTATTGGAGAGACCTTTTGAGACAAGTTTAATATGTCCATCACGTAGGTCGGCTTGTTAACCAAAAGAGCTGGACTTTTATTTATGATGGTTGTAGAGGCAAAATGAATTAGGGGAGACAATTACCATAGGTTAAATTGTTAAGTCTGGAATTCACATTTTCTATAGGAATAGGGATATTATAATGGGAATAACTTTTTAGAAATAAAATGGTCCATGTACTCTGTATTGATTAATTTATGTTCCACCAAGTATGTAGCGGTGAATGTGGCCACTGAATTCACATGCTGGCACTATATTAGCCCACAATACTGACCCTCATCCTAGCTAACCATGACTTCTATTTTCCTACTGCCACTTCCTGTATCTCTTTTCCAATCCTCTCCTTGCTCCCTCAACTGTGTTACATGAACTTTTCATTTAGCTTGTCTAGTTATACCGAACAGGGTTAATATATATGGTCGCAGATATGTCATAATGGTTCTATGAGAAGACACTTAAAAGAGTTGATGTAAAATTCAAACTAAATCTCATCCATCCTCTGCATCCCTGCTCACCCACTTTGTGTCCTTTCTTGATGGTCTTCTCCACAATGCAGTGTAGTGATGTTGATGGTGAGCTAGGGTGTGGGGAGGACTTCCTACTATATTTGTTAAGAACAAATCACTTAACCTAAAACAATGTTGATTCAATAGATCCTTATGGTAAAATACTCATCCTGAGGCAGGACTGAATTATACATTGTTATTTATTTATTTATTTCAGATAAGTCAAGATGTTCCATTATGATGCACCAACATGGTGTTTAGAATACATACAAGGAAAGATGAGTGGCTTATATAGTTAGCTAACAAATTTACCCTGTTATATAAACAAGTAAGAATCTTCTCAGGCTAGAAGTCTCTTTCAAGTTGCTTATATTCCTTTAACTGTTATGGAACAATCTTCTTTTATTTTACACTGGTCAAAAGATGCACATGACTATATTTCTCATGATATCCCTCCATTCATTTCTCATGCTGTATAGGTGATGATGCTGTCTTTTTTTGGGGTTGGGGGTTTGGGGGGGGGGGGTTATATATTTTTAAATAACTGAGGGGCTTAGCTCTAGGATGGAAATCTTGGAGGAAAACCATTTGTGGCGCCAAATAGTGGTATAAGTTGGCTTTTAGTGGCTTAGTGAGAAATGAGGACGTGAGTCTTTCCCCCCCTAATTGTCCTGTTCATTCTTTGTCCTATTGGTGGGTGGAATCGTAGGGCTAGTATGGATCTAGGGCAGCCCGGTGCACAAAGCATCCTGTGTTAGCGGGGTCCGGGGAAGGGATGCACCCCAAGGGGCTAGGATGGATCTCTGTGGCAATATCTTGTTTGCTGATATTTATGGGGATGTAGAGTGTGCTAAACTTGACCTTCTGAAAGTCTTACAGTGATTACTGATAATACTAGGGTACGAGGTTAGTTGATTCCACGATATGATATGTCTAGCTTTCTTTTGATTCACTTGCAAAGTATTTGTTCTCTTCTTTTCTTTGGTTAGTAATTTTTATACTGAAACGAGTACAATTATATTTTAGAGGAGTCAAGCACAGGTGATCAGAGCAATTTTCAGGAAACTTTTATGAAGCATTTGCTCACTCCCCTACTTATGCTTGGGTTGGTTCTCTCAACATTTTCCTTTGGTTCCCGTGAAGAGGAAGAGGTAAGCAGATGCTTGTAGTATATTTATGACTGCACAAAATTGTATCATGGTGCTTGATTTTTTCAGGACCCTTCTTAAAGCATGTTTGACCAAGCTTCTGAGAAGCCAAAAATGATTATTTTAGAGAGTCGAGGTGTTTGGATAAGTTTTAGGAAAAAAATAAGTGCTTTTGAGTAGTAGCAGAAGCTATTTTTAGAAGGTGAAAAAAGTAGCTGCCCGTCGAAGCACTTTTGGTACCTTGGCCAAGCACAAATGGTTGCTCTAAGACAAAAGTTCTTTTCAAATTGATTAAGCAAACACAAAATGCTAATCTCCAAAAGTACTTTTTCAAAAAACACTTCTGACTAAAAGCACTTTTCAGAGTAAGCAGATTCTCTGGAAGCTTGTTCAAATAGGCTACATTAATGTCTCCTTAATAGTACTAGTGCTAGTGATAGATGAAGCATGCTTTGCCTTCTTTTCCGGATTATTTTTTAACAACCTTTTATCTGGACAAATCCGAACCTGTTTGTGTGTATCAGTTGTCTATGAAAATACCTTTTTCTACTTTTGTTTTGCTTCTTATGACATCTTATAGTGGGCATGACTTTTTTACAATTTCCTTTCCTGCTAGATAGGCTTGGTGATCTTATCTGTACCTGCTTTCTTACCAGTGCTATTAACACTATTCTCGTAGTTTCATGTCCTTCATTCTCTATTAGGACCTGTGTTTCTTGTACTTCGTTTATCGCATTATTTTGCAGTTGTTACTGTTTCCTTTTCTGAATGTTATATACTGCTTTCATTTCGCATTGTTACTGCTTTCATGTTCGTATTTCCCTTTTTTTTCTTTTTCAAACTGTTTTACTTGAGCCGAGGGTCTTTTAGAAAGGTAGGGGTAAGGTCTGCGTACACTCAATCCTCCCCAGACCTCACATGTGGTGATTACTCTGGGTATATTGTATGTTGTTGTTTCTCTTTGTAGCTTATTCCCAAGTTATTCTTGGTTTTAGGTCATAATATTTTAGTGATAACATATGGAGTAGCTTTTTCTTGATGAAGTAATAGATTTCATTGATGGCATCAAGAAGATGCAAAGTAAAAGAAAAAACATATGCTGAATTACAAAAGATATAGGCTAGCTCCATAACATATTAGCTATAGTTCCAGGGAGCTAACAAAATCCAAAAAGGACTGGGGAATTTACAGGGGAGAGTTTTGCACCAACTATAGAGAAGCAAAAAACACTTAAAACTTAAAGTACTGAAATTGAAGCATCCATCAAAACATCTGATGTTCCTTTTTTTTCATACCACCTGAGAAATGAAGCTGGAATCATATTCCAGATATTCTTGATGGTTTACCAACTATCCTTGAGCACCAAACTTCCGCTATAACCCAGCTGAGCCCAAATATAGCATAGAACATACCCCAAATATGAAAAACAACTGGACAGTGTACAAAAAGGTGGCTGACTGTTTCTGTACTTTCCCTGGACATGTAACACTTGTTGGGAATCTGAAAGCTTCTTTTGATGAGGTTGTCCCGTGGTAGGCATGCTTCACGGAGTGCTAACCAAGTGAAACATATGACTTTAGTTCTCCATATTAATTTCCAAGGCCAATTGTTGATTAGATCATTATGTTCGTAGAAATGAGAGTAGCCTCTCTTCACTGAATATGTTCCTTCACTAGCATTGCCCCATCTTAATATATCTGCTATATATTCCCCATTTTTAGCAAGCATTTCCAGTAGATCTTCATACTCCCAATCATTTATATTCCTCCTGAAAAGAAGGTTCAGGATTTTTCCTTCCTAGTGCCGTGAAATATGAGAGTCAGGGTCCCTTCTTAGCCTGTAGAGGTTAGGAAATTCAGACATTAGGATTGAGCTTCAAGGGATTTGTCCTTCCAAAATTTGACCCAACTACATTGCCCACTTTGAGTTAATATGTTTTGAGAGAATTCACTCCAAAGCTTGTAGATATATTTCCAGAGACACTTTAGTACACCGGTGATTTTGGTTGCCATGTTTGGCCCACAACCACCTGCCACAAGTCTAGATTGTCCCGAGTCCTGACTATACCTCCATAACCATTTTAACAATAGGCTTTTATTATGCACAACAAGGTTCCTGATACCGAAACCTCCAAGAGGTTTAGGTTTAGTCACCTTTTCCCATTTGACTAAATGGAATTTAGGAGTGATATTGTTGCCTTCCTATAGAAAATTCCTCAACTTGTCAATATGCTCAGAGAGACATGTCTTCGGTAGGAATACTATCCATCACACTGTTTATGAGGGTCAATTTTCCTCCTGTAGAAAAATATTGCCTTTGCAAGGTAGAAAGCCTATTTCAAACTTTTCAATGACCCCATTTCATGCTTCACTTGATTTGTATTTTGAGCCTAGAGGTAGATCTAAGTATGTAGTAGGAAAAGATCCATTATAGCAGCATAAAATTCCAACTAGCTCCGTTAAGTTTGGTACTGCATTAACTGAATATACTATACTCTTCAACATGTTGATGTGGAGACCAGTGCTTTGAAGATTAGGAGGGTAACTTGGAGAGAAATGGGTCAAGTGGATCAAGTTCTATGTATCTACTGTGAAATTCTTTGTCCTAGTTAATGGAGCCCTTGAAGGGTTTTTGATGCTCAAAGAGGAATTAGGAAAGGGGACCCCTATCTCCTTTTCTATTCATTCTAACTATGGAGGGTTTAAACAACATCATTAAAATAACAAAAACAAATAGATGGATCACAAGTTTCGATATTTCCACAAACAATGAAAGGAGTTTGGAGGTGACTCATCTCCAATATGTAGATGACACTCTGATTTTTTGTGATGCAGAGGAGGAACAACTAAAATATGTGAGAGTCATTCTGGTACTCTTTGAAGGCATCTCAGGGCTTCATATCAACTGGGGGAAAAACCATATATATCCCATCAATTCAGTCCCTAATATAGAGCTTCTGGCCACTATCCTGGGAGGTGAAGTAGGTTCTACCCACTGTATATCTTGAGATGCCATTCGGTGCTAAATCAAAGTCAAAAAACATTTGGGATGCAGTTCTGGAAAAGTGTGAGAAGAAGTCTAGATAGAAAGCACAATATTTGTCTTTGGGAGGCAGACTCACTTTGATCAATGCAGTTCTTGATGCTCTTCCAACATATATGTTATCCTTATTTCCTATTCCTTCAAGAGTAGTCCAAAGACCGGACAAGCTCAGAAGGTCTTTCTCTGGCAAGGAAACAAGGAAAAAAGGTTATCATTTGGTAAAGTGGAAAGTTATTCGTAGTAAAAAATAAGGTGGTCTTGGTATAAAAAATTTGAAGAATCAAAGTAAGGTTTTAAAATTGAAGTGGCTATGGAGATATGGTCAAGATTCACATTCTTTACCGGGAAAAGTAATCAAATTGAAGTATGGGGAGCTGAACTTTTGGGCTTCTAAGGAGGTCAACATCCCATATGGTGTAACTGTGTGGAGATCAATCAGAGGCCTTTTTTAAAGAGCCACAATGTTATAAAAGTATATAATGACAACAAAACAATTTTCTGGAAGGATAGGTGGTTGGGAAATAGAAGTTTGGAGGAGCTATTTCCTGATATGTTACTCTGACACAACATCATAACAAAACAAGGGCTGAAATGTGGTCATCTCAAGGTTGGGACTTGATCTTTAGAAGAATGTTGAATGACTGGGAAATACCTAGACTAGTTGAGCTTTATAAACATTTGGATTCTTTCCAAGGGCTGAGGTTTGTGGTGGACTGGGCATATCAAGGGGCAATACAAAGTGAGTTCAGGTTATAAGATCATGAAAATGATTGTGCCACAAAACTCCAACTGGCCATGGAGACAAGTTTGGAAAGTAAAGATACCTTTTAAGGTGGCATGCTTTACATGGTTGCTAGCCAAAGAAATTGTTTTGACACATGAAAACTTGAGAAAGAGAAGGATTATCTTAGTTTCAAATTGTTTCTTATGTGGGGAAGCAACTGAGACAGTAGGACATCTGTTTTTACATTGCAGAATTACTGATCAACGATGGAAGATTTTTATCAATCTCAGAGGCATATCTTGGACAATGCCTAGCAAGATTATTGACACACTTTCTAGTTGGGAGGAGGCTTGGATTGGGGCAAGGAATAGAAGCTATTGGAGGATCATTCCAGCTTACATATGGTGGACTATCCGGAAAGAAAAGGAACTCCAGGCGTTTTGAGGATAGAAGTAGCACTCTCAGAAGATCAAGCAAGTTGCTATTTTGTTTTGGTGTACAAAGAATCCCTCTGTAGATGTAGAATCAATCCTAGAAGTCCTTGACTCTTGTTAGGATTTTACTTTCTTAGCTTAGTTTTTTTTTTTGTAAAGGGTTTTCAGTATTACCTAAGTAATGGTCTATAATAAAAAAGTTGCTACCTGTTAAAAAAAAAGATTAGGAAGGTAACGTTTAGGAATTGGACTTGGGATGGCTCTGCATCACAAAAGATCAAAATGTTATCTGCGTATTGGAAATGGAGGTTGAGTTCCCAGGTTCTCTGCACATCAAACCCCTTCAACCACTATAGCTGCTTTGTCTTTTCAATCATTTTACTGAAACCGTCCATAGCGAGTATGAATAGAAAGGGTGAGAGGGGATCACCCTGTCTGTTTCCTTTTTGAGGAGAAAAAAACCCACTGGAGATCTATTAACCAACACTGATGATTTTAATGTGGAGATGCTGTAGTTGATCCACCTTAACCATCTATCACCAAATTCCATTTTCCTTAGCATTGGTAGGATAAAGGACCAACTCAATTGGTCAAAAGCTTTCTCAATGTCCAACTTGCAGGTTATGCCAGGTCCCCACTCTTGAGTCTCCGGTCTAGAACCTTATTGGCAATAAGAGAAGGCGTCAGTGGTTTGCCTGTTAAGTATGACTGCATTTTGATGGCAGGATACCAGGTTGTTAATAATTTTTTGAAGCCTTCTTGCTAGAAGCTTTGTAACTATTTTATAAACACTACCCATGAGAATGGTAGGCCTGTAATCTCTGAGCTCAGTAGCATCCTTTTTTTTTTTGTGGAACCAATGTTATAAATGAAGCATTACAAGACCTGACTAGGTGACAATGGACAACTTACATCTACCCTGATAATGCCCCAAGCTTTGGGGAAGAAAGTCATAGTGTAGCCATCTAGACCTGGGGCGTTGTCAGGAGCACATGATTTTTATTGTGGATAACACCTCTTCCTCTCCAAAAGGGCTTATATCCTCTCATCTTCTGATATATTGACCGGACTTTCTAAAATAGCAGTTTGTCTCCAACTTTGTTGTTCAGTGTAAAGTTTCTGGCAGAATTCTAGATCTCCTCTTTGATAAGTTCTTGTCTTCTACAATTTCCTCCCCAACTTTTAGCTTATCAATGGTGTTATTCCTTCCATGTGAATTGTCAATTCTCTGGAAATACTTGGTGTTCCTGTCTCCGTCTTTGAGCCACACACACCTAGATTTTTGTCTCCATGAGATCTCCTTAGCTTTGGATGTATCAACAGCTTTAGCTTGAACATTTGTGCCCTTTCTGCTTGGGACAGAGACTTGTTCTCAGTGCCCTGCTCAAGAGTGAGCATATCCTCTAAAGCCTTAGTATTTCTCACTTCAATTTTACCAAATTCTTCCTTGTTCCATGTTGTGATGTCCTTAAGGATTTTTAGCTTCTGTATTAGTATAAAATCAGGACTCCCATTGAATTGATAACCCTGCCACCAAGACTTGACTCTTTCCAAAAATTCCTCTGATTCCAGCCACATGTTCTCAAATTTGAAATAAGAGGGGCTGGCTTCCCAATCCCCACTCTCCAAAAGGATCGGCTTGTGGTCAGACATGACCCTAGGTAGAGCGATCTGCTTGACTGCATTGAAGCATTCATTCACTTAAGGTGAAATGAGGAATCTATCCAGTCTTGAAGCCTGAATGTCTGCCTCTCCTCTGAACCAAGTGTAAGAGGTCCCCTGCAGTGGCAGGTCTATTAGGTCCAAATCCTGGATGGTCTCTGAGAACATTTTCGTAGCTCTAGACCTTCTTGTGCGATTCGGTCTTTCACTCTCAAATCTGCAAGTTTTGAAATCACCACCTAAGACCCAATGTTCACTCCATCATCCTCTGATAGGTGCTAGTTCATGCCATATTTCCTCTCTTTCTAGATTGGTGTGAGGACCATATACTCATGTGAAGCACCATCGGAATTCTTCCTGCATATTTTCCAACATACAAGAAAGAGAGTTAGACCCCTTCTGAGAGTCAGTCTCCATTGCCTTTTATCCCAAACTATTATTATTACACCTCTAGTACCAGTAGCTTCTAGTACTGCCCATGTTGCCCATCTATTGCCCCAGATCTGTTGGTTAAGATTTGCATTTCATTTGTCCAATTTAGTTTCTTGTAGGATAGAATATCAACTCTCTATTTGCGGATTAATGATTTAATATTACCCCTTTTATTGCAATTGTTCAGCCCCTTATATTCCGTGATAGGATTTTTAGCTTCATTCGGAAATGGATTTGTGGAACCTGCCCTTATCTCGTTTAATCTTCCCATCATACTTGATACCACATGTCAGTTTTTCCAATTCAGCCTGTTGCTTGTCTTTTGTTTTCTTTTTCTTCTTGCATGCAGCATGCTGACTTCTGCTGCTGATTCTGAATTTGCCTTCTTTCTTCTATTCTGAGTATCGTGTCTCACATTTCATGCTCGAACCCTGCCACTTTGATCCCAAAAGCTTTGCAAGCTTTACTCATAACCAACCACTTCGATGTCTCTATCACAGCTGGGTTGTGAATATATGGAGTAGTTTTCTTCTGAAATGAATCATCTTATCAAACTTAAAATCATAATTCTAAAAAAGATTACTCCTCTGTAATTTGCTATTTCTATTTTATCAAACTTAAAATCCTAACTCTGTAATTTGTAATTTGTGAATTGGCCGTTTGTTTTCATTGTAAGTTCTCTTGTTTTTTTGTTTCTTTTTTACAATAGACCCTTGTGGTCTGGCCATTCCCCGGACCCCGCGCATAGCGGAAGCACTGGGCCGCCCTTTTCTTTTTCCTTCTTTCTAGTTGGAGTTTTGAAGATGGATTTTTTTTTTTTAAAATGGTTCTTTCTAGTTGTAGTTTCATTGATGACATGTGCTATTTTCCTATTTTTGGGTTGAATTTTCCGGAATTCATAGGCTATATCTCTATGAAATTTTTGGGTGGTTATTTGGTGCCTTAAATATGTATTATATAAAAAGAACTATTTAGTTCTTGATCCGTCTTATTTTATGTGAAGGCGGTACTATTTGAGGAGTTTGAACATTTTTTTGTTGATTACCATTTTCTCAAACTATTTTTAAATACTTTGAATAATTAATTATGTGACTTATAGTGCTTTTCATGTATTTTTTGGAATATGTGAAGCTTCATTAAAAAAAATTGAAAAATCTATGTTCGTATTCACATCGGAAATTAAGTGTTTTGACCCTCATACTCCGAATCCTTCACAAAATTAGGATAGAGGGAGTACTATTCTAAAGAGGCTATCAAGAATACATTTAAAAAATGGAAGCTTGTCGAAGAGAGTTGCAATAATGCATTTGAACTGTTTTTTTAATATGATATTGTTACAATGAACTGTTTTGTTCTCTTTAAATATGGGCCGCTTATGAAAAATCCTGCATACGCCATTGTGGGGGTCAAGGCGTATAGTTTTAGAACTATAATGAATTGGTTATAAATCAAAAGCTCCTAAATTATTATATCCCTTTATTCTCTCACATGGTTATGCGAGGTTAAGTAGTTGGTTCCAGCTTAACAAAGAGGGTTTCTTTGTTTTTCGTGACTCTATTTTGTAGGAAGAATATATGAAATAACTTCGTGGAAAATATTTCACCTTGGAGAATAATTTTCTGGATCATATGCCAGTGTTTGATTTGGGTATAAAAGTGGGTGACATATGGAAATCATAAGAGGTGTTAGGGTATGAAGATACTTTCCTGATGATATAAATTTGATTATTAAAGGTTGACAATAATGTCTCAAGTTTTGATTGAAACAAACAAGGGACTAAAACTTGGGATACTAGTAAAGGAAAATAACTTCCTCCCGTAAGTGACGAAAGTAATTTTTTCTTATGGTGGAAAAGATTTATTTTTTCGCAATTAAAGGTTAGCAAATTGTATAATGATGCATCACGCAGAGTAATTTTCGGGGAAAAAATTGCGGGTGACCAAACACACCCCCATGTTGAGTTTATTATATTGAGATTATTGAAGCTGTCACAAGTCTATTAGCTCTCTCTGATCCTTTTGTGACTACTTTGATTTCGCCATTCAAATTCATAAATGGTTACTGCGTTTTTGTCTATATCATGATTTTTAATTTATCTAGATGTTCTATCTGTGGAGTGGAAAATACTGCAATGGTTTGTTGTTTGATCCTATTACTTTTTTTTTCAAGTCTGTTTGATCCTAGTTTCTTTTGCTGTAAACTTCCCTTTATATTTTTAATTGAATTTTCACTCTGTGGATCCTCATATCTTGTATGTTGGCATTTACAGATTAGTTTCCAAGAGTTCAAGAATAAGCTGCTTGAACCAGGCCTAGTGGATCATATAGTCATTTCTAATAGATCAGTTGCAAAAGTGTATGTCAGAATCTCATCACGTAATCCAAGTACTGGTAATTCATTTGAAGAACAAGAAAATGAAAGGCCTATTAGGGATGAGCATGCTGGGAAAAACACAAGCAAGTATAAGTACTTTTTTAATATTGGAAGTGTTGATTCTTTTGAGGAGAAGTTGGAGGAAGCCCAAGAAGCACTAGGAATTGATTCCCATGATTTTGTTCCTGTTACATATGTTTCTGAAATGGTATGGCTTCATGAACTGATGAGATTTGCACCAACATTGTTGCTACTGGGATCACTCATGTATATGGGTCGGAGAATGCAAGGTGGCCTTGGTGTTGGAGGTGGAGGTGGAACAGGTGCCCGTGGAATATTCAATATAGGCAAAGCACCTGTTACAAAAGTGGATAAGAACGCAAAGAACAAGGCTAGCTCACTTTTCTACTCCACTTATGCTATTCTAGTAGATATTTCAAGTTACATGGAACAAACATTATTCTTTTTACTTGCAACATTTTTTATTTTCTTCTTTTCCCTAAAATATCCAGGTTTATTTCAAAGATGTTGCGGGCTGTGATGAAGCAAAACAGGAAATTATGGAGTTTCTGCACTTTCTCAAGAATCCCAAAAAATATGAAGATCTGGGAGCCAAAATTCCAAAAGGTGCTCTCTTGGTAGGCCCTCCTGGAACGGGAAAAACACTCTTGGCAAAAGCTACTGCTGGTGAGTCTGGTGTGCCTTTTCTATCGATATCTGGATCCGATTTTATGGAAATGTTTGTTGGTGTTGGCCCTTCAAGAGTTAGAAACTTGTTTCAAGAGGCAAGGCAGTGTGCACCTAGCATCATATTTATCGATGAGATTGATGCCATTGGCCGGGCAAGGGGACGTGGGGGCTTCTCAGGTGGTAATGATGAGCGTGAAAGCACACTTAATCAGTTGCTGGTAGAGATGGATGGTTTTGGAACAACTTCTGGAGTGGTTGTTCTGGCTGGTACAAATAGACCTGATATTTTGGACAAAGCCTTACTAAGGCCTGGACGGTTCGACCGACAAATTAGCATAGATGGTCCTGATATCAGAGGCCGTGAACAGATATTCCAGATCTACTTGAAAAAAATCAAGCTGGATCAGGAACCATTATTTTACTCTCAAAGACTTGCAGCCCTTACTCCAGGATTTGCTGGAGCAGATATTGCTAATGTTTGCAATGAAGCTGCATTAATTGCTGCAAGACATGAGGAGACTCTAGTGAAGATGCAACATTTTGATGCAGCTATAGATAGAATCATTGGTGGACTCGAGAAGAAAAACAAGGTAACTCATTTTTTTTGAAACTGACAAGGTAACTCATTTTTCACCGACCTTCTTACATTCGACTTATGTCATGTCTACCTCAACATGCGTTTCTGTCCTGGCCCGTTCTTTCACTCTTTGACAATATTAAATGTTCCTCTTTTGTAGGACAATCATATACAAGCCTTATACAATAGTGTTACATCTGATTGAGGTTATTTTTCATTTAAAAAGTCTTTTTGCCGTTATTTGGTCATCCTCTTTCTTTTATTGGATTGGAAAATTAGCCCCTGCAATTATGTTGAATAGCTTATGGAAGGTGGCAATTTGTGTGTTCATTAGACTTTATACCAGTTCTTCAAAATTTTAAGTATTGATATGCCAATAGAGGTCCTTATCGCATCAATCTAGTGAATATTAGTTGCATTATGCCAATATTATTAAACTGCAGTTGAACTTATCAAAAGCTGAAAAGATTCTTATATGCAGTTGATACTTGGTCATGTGAGGGACTGCGACTGGGTAGGGCTTTCTGATTGCGGAATATGCCAGCTTTGCAATATTTTGAAATGATGAATTTGTTGGTGATGCCCCATTCTTCTGATAGTCTAATGCATATAGCAGGAAATATCCTTTTTTAGAAAGTTGTATTCTTAAATGCAACTAAATTTAGTAGGCAAGTAAGAGACTGCTTGGGGAAACACTTCAGAGTCTGGCATATCTGAAACCATGATTTTATCTTTTTATTTGTTTTGGGAGCGGGGTTTGATTGATAAGAAAGCATGACGCATGTTTGATACGGCGAGGCTGGGCGACCTTCACGGCCAAAGAAAGAAGAAGAATATACAGCCAAAGATAGAACAAGGACACAGAAGATTCAGCAAGAAGGATCAATGAACAATCACACTAACACTAAGGAGGAAGAAAAAGAATGGCTAGAACTCAATAAGAACAAAAGTAACACAAGAAAATTAAGGACAGAAGAAGAACTCAAGAAACACGGCAAGAAGATAAGGAATCAAGAACTTACAGGAAATATCAAGAGAAGGGATATTGACCCTAAATTGATCAACTAAAGACAATAGAGTATCAAAACAATCAATTACCAATATTGAACCAGATATGTCAACAAAGGCATCCAAGTTACCTATATGAATTTTCTGACTTAATGGATGTTTCTTGCTCGATGCCGAAGGAACTCAACCTATTGTGTCAGTCTGAGCAACAAGTTTTTGGGTGGTCGACCAATGAAAGATTAACATACTTCACGAGTGTGTCCAGACTTATCACAATAATTGCACTTAGTTCGGACCCCTCCTCGTCGATTCTCCACATTCTGATGTCTGAGTTTTCATTGTCTGAGATGCGAGAACAGAGGAGTCTGGTTGGCGCAGCAAGGCAAAGTAGTTGAGAGAATAGTTCATCAACGGTGGAGATAGTCGAACTAGCCAAATCTGGTCACATACTGAATCAAGGTCAATAAGAAGTCCAGTAAATATAAGAACTAGAAACATCTTCTATCGTTGCTCTTGTTGTTTTTCAACAATAGCACTAACTAGCATCCACTTCTCAAGTAGACATCCAATTCATGTTTCTTTAAGTTTGTCATCCAAGATATCACTCATAAAACAAGATATGTCATTAGTGTATAAAGTAGGAGCCTTCTGGAAAGATCGAAATAAAATGACTACAATTTTATTTTGAAACTAATAAGCATGTCTGGAATGGAATAAACAAGAGCATCAACTTGGAATTACTAGATCGTCACTGGAGACTACATAATTGACCATCGACCTTCTCCCATTGCGTTTGGGCCTTTTTGTCTACCTCACAAGTCTTTTTGGTTAAGTGATCTTGAACACCCTTGTTGTACTGCAACTCAACCGAGAAAGTCCAAGATAAATAGCTTGAACTTCCCATTAAGGGTTCCGATGTAATCATAACACTTGAATTTCCAACTCCCATATTTTTTGGAACAAAAAGCATCAAATCCGAGAGACATAGTTGGACTGGATAGAGTTCTAAGCAAATAATCTCAAACTATAACTAAGAAGGCTGCCGAAAGTGACGGATACTTTCTTTAAATAATGATGAAGGCTGGAAAAGCTTCAGCCGAGTTCCAGAGTACTCACTAAATATGGTTGTCGGAAATTACTGATTTGGCCGGAAAAACAAATCTGGGTGGCTGGATTAGGGTTCTGGTGATCAGAGTCTTTAGGAAAAATGGAAGGATAGGCTCGCAAGGACGGGACGACCCCAACAAAAAAAAGGACTTGGGAAACTGGTCAGAACTCAGAACAGGTCTCATGTGCCAGCGTGTCTCCTGCATTAGAGGTTGGTGGCGCGTGACGGGGTTCCTGCTGGAGCTGTTTTCTGGGGTTTGGTCTCCTGAGCTTTCCGAATCTGATGGTAGTGTTGGTTTTCACAAAACACTCACCGAAAATGTTGTGACGCAAAAACAACATGAATTGTCGCTGGAAATCAATGATGGCGACTATCTTTTCTGTCTTATGTTTCTCACTGCAGCTCTGATACGATGTGAGAAAATAATTTTAAGACGTGTCTCAACTATTTTATTACACAGAGCCCTATTTATACCTATACTTTACGCGGTACATAATACATATATACCAATGGGGATACCGAGTATACTACTTTCTAACAATGATCAAAAGGATGCCGGACTGATTGTTTTATAATCAATGACTGCTTTCAGTTCTTGGTAGTTGGTTAATCACATTCTATCAATGAATGCACTGCAAAATGTTTTGGTGGTTAATTTGTGCTTATGCAAAATTCTTAGAAGGTTCAGGTCAACGATTCTGGTTGTATATGTGTTATCAGGCTCTCCTTGTTGACTTGCTTACATTGAACTTGCTTCCATATATCTGCTTGTTGACTTGTCTGCACCATGAAACAAACCTCTTGGTACTTGTGTACGTATATGCTTAGAGATACATTTAGTGTGCATTGAGCTCGATTAATATGCTAAAACTGATCCTCGACAGGTAATTAGCCAACGTGAGCAGACGGACAGTAGCTTACCATGAATCAGGTCATGCTGTTACTGGGTGGTTCTTAGAACATGCAGAACCGTTGTTGAAGGTGACAATTGTTCCCCGTGGTACTGCAGCCCTTGGCTTTGCTCAGTACGTTCCTAATGAGAATCTTCTCATGACAAAGGAGCAGCTTTTCGATATGACTTGTATGACACTAGGTGGTCGGGCAGCAGAACAGGTAGCTTCACTACTAAGCACCACTAGCTATTGGTGAATATGGCGGGGTAGTATTTATTTCACAGATGGTTGGAATATTATATATTGTTGATCCCAAAATCCTGCACATTACCTTGAAAAGAGCCATACCGAAGGCATTCCTTTTTCCCAACTATTAAAAAGACTCAAAAAATCGAAGAATCAAATAAGTGATGCTCAAATATATGTTTTCGTGCTCAATTACCAGTTTAAAAAAAATATGTTTTTGTGCTTTCCTCAAATATGCTTCTTGTTTAAGTTATCTTTTCCTTTTCATCTTCAGGTTTTGTTGGGTAGGATTTCAACAGGAGCTCAGAATGACTTGGAGAAGGTTACAAAAATGACATATGCCCAGGTTGCAGTTTACGGTTTCAGTGAGAAAGTTGGCCTTCTTTCATTTCCTCAGAGGGACGATGGATTTGAAATGTCCAAGCCCTACAGCAACAAGACGGCCACAATTATTGATGGTGAAGTAAGGGAATGGGTAGGCAAAGCATATGAAAAGACGGTCCAAGTAATAGAGGAACACAGGGAACAAGTGGCTCAGATTGCTGAACTATTGCTTGAGAAGGAAGTTCTTCACCAAGATGACTTAGTCAAAGTGCTTGGTGAAAGGCCTTTCCAAGCAAGTGAAATGACTAATTATGATAGGTTCAAGCAAGGATTCCAAGAGGAAGCTGAGAGGAGTGAGCACATTGTGGAAAATAAAACGGCAGATGACGATGGTTCATCTCCCCTTGAACCAGATGTTGTTCCTGCATAACGTTAAAATGAGAGCTCTTTTTTCAACTGAACCTGTATAATGAACATATAAGAGCTGACCCTCGGGTCCGTGACACCCCTGCAGAAACTCTGGCAGACTGCTCAATCAATTATTCTGCTGTCTGAAAAGATGCTGCTGCTACTAAAATAATTCAAGAGAGTATTGAATCTATCAAGAGCTGGAAACGAAATATTTCAGGCCTCCATTTCAATAAGGCCTTTTACACGAAAAAAGTGGCACATGTATATTGATTGCTGATGCACTTGATTTCGTGTACATCTACTAAAGGTTGAGAGCTATGTTGTATTTGCCTTTTCTTTTCCTTTCGTATTTTTTAGTGAAAAAATTTCAGGTTGTTTTGAGAATCTAAAGGCAAATCTTGAAAGCCCCCACACCACCCCCACACACACGGGAATCCTCTCTATAATTTCATTCCCGTTTCTTTCTGTAGTTGGATAATATTGTAATCAAGAATCTTCCGTAGCAGCACTTGTTTCCTAAAACAAACGTCAAACGTGTAAAAAAAACGCATATGTTGGGCTGGCCAGTGGGCCGGTCCGGGCCCACCGGGATCGGGACGGGGTCGGGGTGGAGAGGAGGGGCGGGGTCGGGCCAGGCGGGACCGGGACTGGAGGGACGATACCGTGTCCCGTCCCGCACCGTCCCGTGGGCAAGTCGGGGACGGGTTGGGCGGGGTTTTTTTTTTAATATTTTTTTCACTAAATTAAAAATACTAAATTACTAACAAAGTAACATTAACATATAGTCATATAGTGATAGTCATAGACTCATATTATACTATTATAATATTATACTCATATATATAATATATTTATAAAGTATAAACTAAATAATTAAACAAAAGACAAGAAGAGTGTAAAAACATATCCTTTGTTTTTGCTCTTATATTATTAATTATTTCATTAAATATACAAGATTTAAAATTACAACATCAGAGCAGATCATTGTTGAAAAAATTGCAAAAGACATAGAAAAATTACAAAATTGCAATGAAATAAATTACTAATTTGAAAATACTTTTTCTAGTTTCTTTATAATTTCGTGGTTCTTCTATTGGAATTGGTATATCTCGTCAAATTGTTCCACGCCGCTACTCATGCCTTGGATAAAATGTCGTTGTAGTTTTCGCTTCTTCTTCGTTAATCTGTCGATCGCACTCCTTCGCTCCACTCGTATCCAATCTTTGAATAGCACCGCCATCTCCAAGCCGTCTCCGCTAATGAGTGTATGTGCTCTCCTATTTGAAATCGTCACGTAAAAGCGCCGTGTTGATCACGACGCCAATGTTCAAAATATCTCGCCATAATTGAAAGTGTCAAATGTCTTCTCATTCGCATCCAATATTTCAGCAAGTCTTCCTTTCCGCCTTCATTGATAATCGCTGGTAAGGTAAATTACCTCGCAAAACAAAACATCGAACTCGCTTAATTTGGTTAGCATCATACCATCGCACATTCTATTTCTCGAGGCTTTCAATAGAATCAATACTAGCCGCAGAACAACATGTCTTTTTTAGGTCGTGTTGAAGGCAAGAAGATGAAAGTCTGGCTATTGGTTACTAGCACTTTCACGGTAATGCCGATATACTTTTTTGCATTCATCTTCTACGCTATTCAACACTTCTTCTAGCGTTTGTTCAATAGGTGGCTCAACATTTAAATTTTTGGGAGTTGGAAGTGGTAGTACGTCCATACAGTTATAAATATTTTCAATAAGACTTTTACAACCCTCTACTTTAATAGTCGGGTTTAATACAACACCAATAATATAAATAGGGGGAATAAGAATAAAATATTTCTTTAATTTCATAAACATTTTTTTAATAACTGCATTATAATAAGGTTTTTCCATATATTCTTTAAGAAGTAAAAATATTATAGCTAAATAAAATAACATAGTTGAAATAGTAGGATAATATAAAGTAGAAAATTCTTTTGTTGCTCGTTGAAAATTCTCTAGAAATACAATAAGTTCTTTAATTTTGTCCCAATCATTATCAACAATCATATTATTTGGATTTTGATTATGGGCGTTAAAAAATAAAGTGATAGGTTTTCTATAGTCATAAGCAACAACTAGTTGGTCATATAAAGAATTCCACCAAGTAGGTACTTTTTCGGGAATTTTTCTGTAATATAGTCCACAATCGTGACAAGTTTTTTTATATTCTTTTTTCTCTGTTGAATTCTATTATTTTTAAAAATAAAGTGTATAACAAATTGTATTTTTTCAAGAATATCTTGAAAAAGTGAAAGACCATCATTTACAACTAAGTTATAAATATGACACACACATTTGATATGAAAATGTTTTGGAAAAGACGGAGTTAAAACTTCTTTTAAAATATAAATAGCAAAGATTGTTAAGATGCATTATCTAATGTAATACTCATAACTTTATCAGTTATTCCGTAATAATCGCAGACTAAATAAATATTTTGTGAAATAAACTCACCAGTGTGCCTACTATCTATATATCTATATGCTAAAATACGTTTTTGCATAAACCATTTATAATCTATCCAATGACAGATTACCGTTAAATAATCATGGCCGTTAGTACTACGGCCTATATCAGAAGTTAGAGCGACTTTGCAATTTAAATGATATAATGAATAACGCAAATATAGTTGATATTCGTGTGCAAATTTAAACACGTCTCTCTTAACCGTTGATCTAGGAAAACCTTTATAAGCAGGATTATACATATCTCTAATATAATGAATAAAACAAGGCGATTCAGAAAATGAAAAAGCCAAACCCTCTACAACAACTAATTTTGCTAGTGCTTCCCTATCTTTATGTTTATCGTATTTAGGGCCTCTGACTCCCCGTCATAGGTTAACTGACCAGACTTTGTCCGGACAGTATGTGAACCTTGTCCCGATTGAGAGGGACGCTTTCCATCTTTTCAATAATGTATTGAGCATGTAAGGCTTTGTGTTTTTGCAATAGGTGTCTTCCTAAACCCCCCGTCCCACCATGACCTTGTCTAGTTTTAAAAGAATAAACAGATTTACAAGTTTTACATATAGCTACTTGATTCGGTACGTCCCTGTCAAAATATTTCCATACAACTGATTTTAATGGTCGTTTTGCCGGACCTCGTCTCATACTAGGGGGGATAGAAGACATTTCACTAGTGGGTGTATCATCATCTTCATTAGTAGGTGTATCATCATCTAGAGTGTCATCTAAATTAAAATCTTTTTCATTTTGAGGATAAACATTTGTGTCAAGATCATATGATATTTGAAGCAGATTCGGGATCTATAAAATCATCTTGTCTAGGAATACTAGAAGAAGTACCTTGCCACTTGTTACATTCGCTTCTGTAAGAAGTACCCTTGTCGAAAAGACTTTTTGTTCTTTTCATTTTAATTATGATAATAAATAATTAAAGACTTAAAGATAATGAAATTAAATGTGCTAAATGAAATAAAAACAAAATAATAATTTAATGAGAGAACGAATGTACCAAACGCCGACGTAGAGTCGATGTGTAATCGAGAGAGGTTGAAAATTGAAACTTTGCTCGATAGATTAATCCTCGCTAGTTGCCAACTTCACTCCCAATTCTCAAATTAATAAATAGAGTGAATATGTAGTAGACAATGTTGTATAGAAATTAGAGAAAATGTAGGAAGACTTTTTATAAATAAGAAGAGAAAATGAGGTATTTATAGTTGAAAAATTGGGTTAAACTGTAAATACAATAACTTAGGGATTAAAAATAAATATAAAGGGGGTAGGGGGGTTGGGGGAAGCCAAAAATGGCCGTTGTCTAACGGCCAAAATGTAAAATGGCCGTTAGACAACGACTATTTTTGACAAATGGCGGGACTGGGGAGGGACTTGGGCGGGATCGGGGCGGGGACCGGGACGGGTCGGGTCCTGGAGGGACCGGGTCGGGCGGGACCATACCCTGTCCCGTTTTTTTTTTACATGGGGCGGGGTCGGGTTTGGTCGGGTCGGCGGCCATCGCGACCAATTGCCTCACGAATGAAGTCAATGGATCGAATCTGGACCGGATCCTACAAAATTCAGATCCGTTTTTCATACCTGGATCCAGATCCAAATCCGGATTCATTGGGTCCACGGATCGAATCTGGATCCACATGTAAACAAATTTGCTTTGAATAATATTCCCACCTGTTGAAACTTTTTTGACAAAATGAAACTCTGATTGAAAAAAAGTTGCTAATATTATACAATCTTTTGGTTCTTCTACTTAATTTCAAAGATTAATTGACACGAGAACCTAACTGGCAGACTGTTATGCAATGCCTTGTAGATAATATTACTTTTCATCAAAATTATGCCTTGTAGATAATATTACTTTTCATCAAAATTATGCGTGTCTAGATAATTAAACTTAGGATTACTGAATAATATTCTTAATCACTTCTTCAGTATACGAAATATAAGTACATATATAAGCTGGTTTAATTGTTTGTTTATACATTAATAGATGAAATTCTTTAATATGTTAGCATTATTCGTAAAATTAACTAAATTAATAGTATGACTCTTTCCGTTTATCACTTGATATGGCCGAATTGACGAAATTTCACAATTTTGGTTCATTATGAATTTATGATAAATGTATATTTTAGTAACTTCCTCTAATATGGTTAATACTTTTTAAACTATAGTAGTATCCGGTCATTTCTTATGCACATAACTATTCTATGTGCGGTTATTGACTCACATAATTCCACCCAATAAGTAGAAGAAAATACTTATAAAATTACATTCTAAGTTATGAATATTTTTAATAAAAAACGGATTCATGGGTCGGATCTGGACCGGACACGGATCTCAAATACAAGATCCATATTCGATCTAGATCCATCAGGTCTAAATTTTGAAGATCCATATCCTATAAAACGGATCTGGATCCACCGAATTCGGATCGGGTCGAGGATCCACTGCCATCTCTACTCACAGACGGTTATTTATAGATGAAAATACGACAATGCATAATTAAAGGCTGGTTGATATTATAATACATCAGTTAATTAAGATTCGATAAAGACGAAGAATTTGGCTTTTCTGAAAAAAAGAAGTAAATTCCTCATATACCTAGAAGAGTAATTTATGTATTTTTGTCCCATTAAAGTTAATCTAGTTCACATATTTATCTTACAATGTAACAATTGCTAGAAAACCCCTTTAAAATGAAGAGGAAAGGTTCAAAATAGTCCCTTGCATTTAAGCTTCAACTATTTTTCACTTTTTATTTTCATAAATAAAATTTTATTGTTCTATAAGTAAATCCAATAATATAGATTAAGGAAAGAATAGAAATATCATAATATTAAAAAATTATGAAGGTTGTTCATTTAGACAACAAAATAGATATTTAAATTTTTTAATTGAGATAAAAGAGGAGAGCATATATTGTTTAACTCCTCTTTCACTTCAAGTTCTTAAAAGCTTAGACATATGGAAAAACGACATGGTGTGGATGTCATAAATTTTATGAGATGATTTACTACAACACATTTATATAAGACTTGTTTTGGACCAAACATTTCTCAAGTCTTCATTTCTTTTTTAAACTTTGTATCAAGTTAAATAGTGTCACATAAATTGAGACCGAGGGAGTAACAAGTTGTAGCCCAAGTATGTAATCTCAACCTTGCTTCCTCTCTTTCATCCGCCTTACTTTCTCTTTCTCTCTCTCTCATGCTTCTCCTTCTTTTCTCATATTCTCACTACTTCCGCCCACTAGCCATCACTACCATCTAAATCCTCCGTTTTCTTCTACTCTTCCATCCACCAACAACCATCACCACATCGTCTTCTTTCTCCTCACTTTTTTTTTCTAGCGATTTCCCTCTTTCACTTAGAGAAGATGAAAGATGGAGGAAAATAATGGTCATTGCAAGAGAAGATATTTTTTTCGGTCAAGTTTATCGGTTCTTCGGTGATCATTTATTTATACACTATGTAATTAGTGTATAATAACCGTATAATATGTGTATAATATAATAAAAAGTAGGTGCGAACACAGGGATGAAAGAACTGAAAGGGTATGTCACGACCCGACCTCGGGCCCGCGACTGGTGCCTTACCCCGGGCACCCTAGTGATAAAACATCAGAGAAAATCAGCGGAAATAAAAACTCATAGACATGAAACAATATAAAATAAGAACAAAGCAACCAAAGCGGTCACCTTCTGCATATATAAAAACACATGGCTACATCCTTTACCACCCTACCCACAACAAGATTACTGCACCTCAAGAGTGTAACAACAACTATGACGGACAGGCCCCGCCATACCTCGAATGTACAAGTACTTACAATGACAGAATCTATACCAAAAGATAAGCCTCCGAGAAACGGCTTCCCAAATGCAAATCGTGATCCCATGGCGAGGATCAACAATCGTGTACCTCTACCGCGTAGATGCACGCAAACCGGCGAGGTCGGATAACAGTACCAAGTATGTGGCGAAAATCGTAAATGAAATCATAACAGTCTATATAAAACAGGAGACATGTATGATAACCAAACTACATTACACAATGTATAAGCAGTCATGTCAAGTCAGGGACTCACGCCCTCAAAGTCATCACTCAAATATAACCATGGGTCTCACGCCCACAATATCAATCATGCCCGTGGAATTTCTTCCTCACTGCCGGCAGTCTATGATATAACAACACCAAGGAGTACAAAAGAACACCAGGTCCCACCTGTGTCATTAGAACCGTACGGGGCAAGTATGAAGGCATAGCTACGGATCCACTCGCATCATCAATCGATCGGCAAGTACGAAGCTTGACTACGAACCTACTGCCACGACCGAACGGGCGTGGTCGTGCCTTACCGGCACCCAGTAGATACATCGTAGTAATCACGAACATAAAACAAGACATGAAATATGAAATGCTTATCGAGAAAAGTTGCCTTTCGCATATATATATATAAAAACTTAAATCCGAGCGATTACATCCGTTTACAAATTCTCGCCACACAAGATTACTGCACCTCTAAGAATGATATGACAACAATGGCGGGACAGGGCCCCGCCATACCCCTGAATGTAAGTACCTATAACGATAGGGGACTATACCACTGATAAGCCTCCGGAGAAACGGAGCTTCCCAAACGCTGAACTGTGATCCTAAGAGCGATGATCGACGACTGGTGTACTTCTTCCTGCGGCATGACGCGGCCCGAAGGAGGTCGATTGGCAGTACCAAGTATGTGAAATCGAAAAGTATCAGAATGAAATCATAGTAGTCTATATAAAGCAGAGACATGTATGATAACTAAACTACGATTCCTGATAAATAGCCATGTCAAGTCGAGACTCACGCCTCAAAGTCATCACTCAAATACAACTATGGGTCTCACGCCACAACATCAATCATGCCCGTGGAATACCTTCCTCATCGCCGTAGCTATGATATAAAAGCACCGAACACACATGAACACGGGTCCCACTGTGTCATAATAAAACCGCACGGGGTAAGTGCGAAGGCATAGCCGACTACTAAAACCCACAGCACCAACAAGGTCATAAATCAGATTATGAGATCTGTCTAGGCGCCACATGATCGGCCGCCACTCGCTCAAAGATATCTAATGCGCGTCTAGTCCCGGAACTTCGCGACTCGCATAGGCCACTCCAATGGCCCGCATGAGGTATTCCCGCATCGGGTGCTACTCCCGGCAACGCCCCGGACTCGCGATCCGCATGGCCACATAGACCGCATGACCACAAATGCCGCGACACTAACGGAACTCTCGTAGCTCGCATAGGTCCCTGGACCGCGTGAGGTATCCTCGAATCATAGTCACGCATCGCCGAGTATTACCCCGTCGGAGGCGACTTAACCCCGGATCATGTCGAGGTGAGTGATATACTACTAACATAACAAATTATCGTTAAACAACATAAGCACAAGGGAAACCCCTTTACACAAACATCACAAGATACTTAACACACGTAGCATCCTAACATGTTTACTTATCAAATCAACAAGAAAGTATTTCAAGGCTATCACAAACCAACACAATCAAGTTAATCACACAAGGTACTTTCTACTTTATGTTAACAAGTTCGGGTTTTTATCCCCAAAGTACTTCATACATTAACTCTTTAGAAGATCCGTTTCTTTCACAAAAGTCACACAATACCCGTAGTATAAAAATAGAGTGACTATCTTTTTAAGTAAACCAAAACACTTTCCTTTGTAAAATCAAGTAACAACATTATTTTCCAAACGTTCAAGTTTGCCTAATTTCAAATGCTCAAGTTTCTCATTTTCGAAAGGTTTCATAGTTCATAGTTTTAATCACTTAATGATATAATTCTCCTTTAAAACAATTTGAGAAACATATGCCTTATATGTGAGTAGGTTATTCTTGTTTATAACAATCTTAATAAAGCAGCCATGATCTAGGAAATGTAATATCATTTTGTCTCATCTTAGCTTCTATGCAAATGGGGGTTTCTACTGGTTTTAATAATACTTAATTAGTCAATACATTTCCCTTATTAACGCTGCAGTGGTTTGTTCGATACTTATTCTGATTTCCGAAATCAGTAAAACATTATTCCTTTTACAAACCAAGTACTCATTACTCACGAATGAGGTTTCACACCTTTTTAACAAAATTCATATTAATATAACTAAGTCAAGTCTCTTATCTTTTAAGATCAAGTCTCTTAACTTCTAAAATCAATAAACCATTCTTTTTATCTCTCTTAAGTCGTTATACCTAACTTCCCATAAAGCTAGTATAACTCTTAAGCTTTTAAAACCAAGTAATACTCTTCTTTCAAAAAGGTTTCTTAACTCTTTTGAAATACTTCAAGATTCTTATTATTAGACTCAAGTCAAAAGACACATGATAAAACCACGCTCGGTTAACACGCGTCGCTCACCGTACTATATATGTATTCTTTAAAATATCATGCTCAAGAGGATAGGAAGAATCACATACCTCGCGACGATTTATCGACTATTAGCAAAACGCTCCACGGCTATAACCCGGCTAGCCTTGTCCACCTTTCAAGTAGAACACGCTACTCGCAGTACTTCAACCTATAACGGTTATATAAGTCTATCAAAGTCTAGACTACTCTGTAGAATATTCTAAGCAGTAGGTTCTCTATTTTACGGAAAATCGGGCAGCACTTCCCTACCCGTTAAGCTACACAAGTCTACTGTAAATACAGTCCTATGTAAGTACAGTTTAATCTTCTTCTTTAATATTCTTCTGATGCGATTTCAGTTCAATTCTCTTCTGTAATATCCTTCTATTACAGTTCAATCTTCTTCTTTAATGCCCTTCTATATCTTATACTCAATTCTATGCTACAATGTGTAATTTCCAATTACAATAGAAGGACAAGATTATTTACCTCGATAAGCCCAAAATTATCCAAGATTAAAGTCGATCCTGAGCAAGGTTTAGCTCCTATTCTGAATGCTCCAATTCGCTCCAAGAAACCCTTAGAAGTTCTACACAACTTCTACTTTAATACTTCAATCACTTATGAAGATTTTTCCATAGGGTTTCGTTTAGTGGCTAAAGGAAAGTATAGTAGTATTTTTCCGGGCTTTTCGTATAGAGGGTACTTGGAAATACTACAAAGGTTTTTTTGGGCTAGAGTATTTGGCATTATAACAATACTTGGAGAAGTATTCCTCTACCAAGGGGGGGTATGTCTCGGCTAGGCTTGACAAAGGGAGAGGGGGTGGTTTCGGCCAAGGCTCACAAAGGGGGAGGGATTTTTTTAAGACTTGGAAATGTCTAAGTGTGGATGAAGAAGTTCATCAACTAAGGGGGTATTTATAGGCCAACCAATGGCCAAGATCAAGACAAGTGGGGGGCAAGTGGATGGTGTGGATTAGGACATGTGTTAAGTGGGTCCCACTTGCTCATCTACCACACAAATATCTCACAAAATATCCTACCAACTCCTTGACTAAAAATCAACACAAAAAACGTGCCAAGAATTCCCATGGCTGTTGGCCCACGAGGGCAAGTGTCGCCTCTCGTTGGTCCAAAATATTTCATCTCCGGAAAAATCCGCAAAAATAATAAATGACATAGCCGTAATTTTCCTTCGCAAAGTTTGGAAAACGTTTCGGAAACGATTGATTCTTTCGTGGGTTGTGAACAAAATTTCGACCACTTGCCTACTTAAGGCTTAAACTTTTATACGCACGCCTCACGCATATACTGCGAAAATACGGGTATAACATTCTCCTCCTTAGAAACATTCGTCCGAATGTTCCTTCTAAGTCTCAAACAACCATGCGCCAAAGATAGTCTTCTGCTATACTTACGAAAACAATCATGCCACACCTGGCCACAATACAACACGCGCAAATACTTACATCCAAGTCCACGAAGAATCACCTCCATCACTACAAAAGCTCCCACTCGAGGTCTAAAATATACTCCCTTCGCACCTTCACTTTACAAAAGAAATGATCACATCTATGCTCGTAACACATGCTCGCTTCTTCCCTTACTCGTCGTACCCTTCTCGTTCACTCGAACTCTTTCTCATAACTTACCACATTTCTGTTACTGCTTCAGTTTCCAAAATCTCTGGGTTACTACCTCCAACTTGATCATCATTAACTGGGAACACTCTGGATGGATCTCCGATACTTTTCTGAACATAACAACATGAAAGACCGGACATACTGCCTCCTACGTCGGACGGCAATGCTAACTATAGGCAACCTGGCCTATTCTTCACATGACCTGAAAAGGCCCAAAGTAACTCGTCACACCCTTTCCGGGGTGGTACCTTCAAGAAGACCCACCGTCAACCTGAACTCCAAGCGTCGTCGCCGATTATCCGCACGACTTCTGTTGACTCTGAGTTTCCGATAACCTCTCCTGGATAGGCTTCACCCTATCCACATCCTGCTGAAACAAGTATGAGCCAACTATCTGAACCCTGCCAACATCGAACCAATTGACCGGCAACTTACACTTCCGCCCCTACCAGGCTTCATAAGGCGACATCCGAATACTGAAATGGTAGCTATAAAAACACTCCCTCAACAGGAGACAACAATCCTCACAGCTACCCCTGAAATCCAAACACTGGCCCGAGGGCGAATGCGATACTGAGACTCACCTGAGTTCCTAACCCTGCCTGTCATAAGGTGAAAGCAGGCACCTCGTGCAGCCTTACAACCTTCCTGATATAACATCTCGCATAACCCTCTGCCGAGTAAACGATCTTGACTGAGAGACAAGAGGGGCTGACCTCATCGGCCGATCATCGGTCGAACGCATCCACGAACTCGTACGCTGGTTAACTAAACTTGGGCCTAACACCCTCATGACCCCACCACCTGGCGGGACCACCTCGAACTGACCCCACCCCAAACCGGGCTGCGGGTTGACCCGCGACATGGCCTCAACCCGACCCACTTCACGCCAAGCTATTGTTCCCCGACCCGGAACAATCTCGTCAATCAAGTTACGAAAACCTAGTGGTCTTCTTAGCTCAACTACCCTCTTTCATTCCACACTACTCAGGGACTTATCACACAAATATATCTTACATGCACTATGCACTCCGATAAGGGTCAAACATAAAAATACATCTTTTACTCGAGATGGCCTTACCTTTAAGATCTCCACGTATAACATTCTAAGGCTCACACTTTCCTTATCCCCAATCTTACCCTGTTAACTAACCATGATTTCTAATCACAATTAACACAATGCTATCTGAACATAACACTTAAGATATACTCATCTTATCCCACATACTAATCTCTAGAGGGTTAAGGATGTACCTGTATCTACTGCTTCACTTCCCCTTTATCCTTCTAATCCATCCTGCCCGGCTGGGCGCATAGCTAGGGAAGGTGACGAACTAGCCACTGATCCTGAAGGCTGAGTCCTTCTACTTACATCCCTCCTATTAGGACATCCTTTCGACACACGGCCCGGACGGCCGCAGGTAAAACAAGCACCAATAAAAGATGACATTCCCCGGGATGACGCCTGTCACACTGTGAACACTTGGGGAAAAACTGAATCCGGCTGGCTGGAACCTACGTATAGCTGTGAACCAGAAGCCCTGGAGCTCTGACCAACTCCGGCATACCTCGAACGTCCTGAACCTTGTGGAGGACCACTCTGATCTGGCGGAGGCGCGTAACCAGTCTGCTGCTGAGAAGGTCCGCCTCGAAAGTTACCAAAGGACCTGCTTCGGCCTCTTCCGATCTTGGTTAACCCGTCGATCCTTACGTTTCGGCCTGCGCGATAAGCCCGCAGTGCCATGCTCAAGCCCGATCAAGAGCCACTTGCACAACCCTCTCTTAGATAGTCATCAAGACCGTGATAAATCGATACATAACATACTCGTTGCTAACTCCATAGCTAGTAATGTGTCCATTCCTTTGTAATCCATATTCTCTGCTCCCGCCGTGGGCCAAGGCTCATATATCATGGCCGCAGAGGCTAGCTGTGCTAAACTCTGTGAGTGACGCCGCAGAACTCCCCGAATGAAGCACAACACCAGGTGATGATTGGGCCTGTGCCCTCGTAACCTCGTGCTTTATTCGCAGCTCGCCTTTGCCTTGCCGCCGGGCGGGTTGCCTTACGCGAGGCATAACGGTGAGGAAGGAAATACGTTAGAGGGTCCAACTTATAACACGCCTCTAAGCACGATCTTAGAGTGAGAAGAATGGAAACCAATCCTAAATATCCTATAGCCTCGATTATTGGTGTGGTGCACAACACACCGATAATCAAGACTTACTAGATCTGATCTGTAGACACTTTCCGAGGATTAATCGCTCGATACCACTTTTGTCACGACCAACCGGGCGTGATCGTGCCTTACCGGGCACCCAAGTAGACATACATCAGAGTAATCAGCGGAACATAAAACAAGACATGAAATATGAAACCGTTATCTGAGAAAAGTTGCCTTTCGGCATATATATATATAAAAACTTAAATCCGACGATTCATCCCATTTACAAATTCGCCACAAAGATTACTCTGCACCTCTAAGAATGATATGACAACAATGGCGGGACAGGGCCCCGCCATACCCCTGAATGTAAGTACCTATAACGATAGGGGACTATACCACTGATAAGCCTCCGAGAAACGGAGCTTCCCAACGCGAACCGTGATCCTAGGCGAGGATCGACGATCGTGTACTTCTTCTGCGGCATTTAACGGCCTCGAAGAGGTCGATACAAGTACCAAGTATGTGGCCTGAAATCGCGTAAATGAAATCATAGTAGTCTATATAAAGCAGGAGACATGTATGATAACTAAACTACAATTCACAATAAATAAGCAGTCATGTCAAGTCAGGGACTCACGCCCTCAAAGTCATCACTCAAATACAACTACGGGTCTCACGCCCACAACATCAATCATGCGTGGAATACCTTCCTCACCGCGGTGATCATGATATAAAAGCACCAAGGAACACACATGAACACGTGTCCCACTGTTATAATAAAACCGTGCGGGGTAAGTACGAAGGCATAGCCGACTAATAAAACCCACAGTAACAAGA
Source organism: Przewalskia tangutica (assembly GCA_029844215.1). Classification (NCBI taxonomy): domain Eukaryota; kingdom Viridiplantae; phylum Streptophyta; class Magnoliopsida; order Solanales; family Solanaceae; genus Przewalskia; species Przewalskia tangutica. Next base: position 40,019,300 of record CM056732.1, on the reverse strand, counting down.
AGGTCATAAATCAGATTACGAGATCTGTCTGCACGCCATGATCGGGCCGCCACTCGCCGCAGATCTAATGCGCGTCTAGTCCCGGAACTTCCGCGACTCGCGTAGGCCACTCCAATGGCCCGCATGAGGTATTCCCGCATCGAGGGTAGCTACTCCCGGCAACGCCCCGGACTCGCGATCGCATGGCCACATAGACCGCATGACCACAAAGGCCGCACACTAACCTGGAACTCTCGTAGCTCCGCATAGGTCCCATGGACCCGCATGAGGTATCCTCGAATCATAGTCACACAGACTGCCTGAGTATTACCCCGCATCGGAGGGCAGCTTAACCCCCGGGATCATGTCAAGAGGTGAGTGATATAATACTAACATAACAGCTTATCGTTAAACAACATAAGCACAACAAGGGAAACCCCTTTACACAAACATCACAAGATACTTAACACACGTAGCATCCTAACATGTTTACTTATCAAATCAACAAGAAAGTATTACAAGGCTATCACAAACCAACACAATCAAGTTAATCACACAAGGTACTTTCTACTTTATGTTAACAAGTTCGGGTTTTTATCCCCAAAGTACTTCATACATTAACTCTTTAGAAGATCTGTTTCTTTCACAAAAGTCACACAATACCCGTAGTATAAAAATAGAGTGACTATCTTTTTAAGTAAACCAAAACACTTTCCTTTGTAAAATCAAGTAACAACATTATTTTCCAAACGTTCAAGTTTGCCTAATTTCAAATGCTCAAGTTTCTCATTTTCGAAAGGTTTCATAGTTCATAGTTTTAATCACTTAATGATATAATTCTCCTTTAAAACAATTTGAGAAACATATGCCTTATATGTGAGTAGGTTATTCTTGTTTATAACAATCTTAATAAAGCAGCCATGATCTAGGAAATGTAATATAATTTTGTCTCATCTTAGCTTCTATGCAGATGGTTTTTTTTACTGGTTTTAATAATACTTAATTAGTCAATACATTTCCCTTATTAACGCTGCAGTGGTTTGTTCGATACTTATTCTGATTTCCGAAATCAGTAAAACATTATTCCTTTTACAAACCAAGTACTCATTACTCACGAATGAGGTTTCACACCTTTTTAACAAAATTCATATTAATATAATTAAGTCAAGTCTCTTATCTTTTAAGATCAAGTCTCTTAACTTCTAAAATCAATAAACCATTCTTTTTATCTCTCTTAAGTCGTTATACCTAACTTCCCATAAAGCTAGTATAACTCTTAAACTTTTAAAACCAAGTAATACTCATCTTTCAAAAAGGTTTCTTAACTCTTTTGAAATACTTCAAGATTCTTATTATTAGACTCAAGTCAAAAGACACCGCAGTAAAACCACGCTCGCTTAACACGCCGCACGCTACCGTCTATATATATTCTTTAAAATATCATGCTCAAGAGGATAGGAAGAATCACATACCTCACGACGATTTATCGACTATTAGCAAAACGCTCCATGACTATAACCCGGCTAGCCTTGTCCACCTTTCAAGTAGAACACGCTACTCGCAAAGATTTCAACCTATAACGGTTATATAAGTCTATCAAAGTCTAGACTACTCTGTAGAATATTCTAAGCAAGAGGTTCTCTATTTTACTGGAAAATCGGGCAGCACTTCCTACCCGTTAAGCTACAAGTCTCATCATCTGATACACTATGTAAGTCTGATTTAATCTTCTTCTTTAATATTCTTACGATGCGATTTGATTCAATTCTCTTCAGAATATCCTTCTATTACGATTCAATCTTCTTCTTTAATGCCCTTCTATATCTTATACTCAATTCTATGCTACAATGTGTAATTTCCAATTACAATAGAAGGACAAGATTATTTACCTCGATAAGCCCAAAATTATCCAAGATTAAAGTCGATCCTGAGCACGGTTTAGCTCCTATTCTGAATTCTCCAATTAGCTCCAAGAAACCCTTAGAAGTTCTACCCAACTTCTACTTTAATACTTCAATCCCTTATGCAGATTTTTCCATAGGGTTTCGTTTAGTGGCTAAAGGAAAGTATAGTAGTATTTTTCCAGGCTTTTCGTATAGAGGGTACTTGGAAATACTACAAAGTTTTTTTGGGCTAGAGTATTTGGCATTATAACAATACTTGAGAAGTATTTCTCTACCAAGGGGGTATGTCTCGGCTACGCTTGACAAAGCGCGACGGGGGGGTTTCGGCCAAGGCTCACAAAGGGGGAGGGATTTTTTTAAGACTTGGAAATGTCTAAGTGTGGATGAAGAAGTTCATCAACTAAGGGGGGTATTTATAGGCCAACCAATGGCCAAGATCAAGACAAGTGGGGGGCAAGTGGATGGTGTGGATTAGGACACGTGTTAAGTGGGTCCCACTTGCTCATCTACCACAAATATCTCACAAAATATCCTACCAACTCCTTGACCAAAAATCAACACAAAAACGCGTGCAAGAATTCCCATGGCTTTGGCCCACTGAGGGCCAAGTGTCGCCCTCGCTGGTCCAAAATATTTCATCTCTCGGAAAAAACCGCAAAAAAATAATAAATGACATAGCCTTAATTTTACCTTCGCAGTTTGGAAAACGTTTACCTGAAACGATTCTTTTCGCGGGTTGTGAACAAAATTTCGACCCTTGCCTACTTAAGGCTTAAACTTTTATACGCACGCCTCACGCATACTGCGAAATACGGTATAACACTACCGTATCAACAATACTATATAATCGTATCACGGTCGATCGGGCAAGTACGATAGCCTCTACCAGATCCACTGCATCACGTCGGCCGGGCAAATCGCGTAAGCTAACTACAGATCCATCACGACCGAACCGGGCGTGATCGTGCCTTACCCCGGGCACCCAAGTAGCCATACATCAGAGTAATCAGCGGAATATAAAACAAGACATGAATAAAGTGAAGTGAAAAACAGTTATCTGAGAAAAACTTGCCTTGCGGCATATATATATATATATATCAACTAGAACAGTTACATCCCTTTTTACAATTCTGCCCACAACAGTACTACAGACCTCTAAGAATGATATGACAACAATGGCGGGACAGGGCCCCGCCATACCCCTGAATGTAAACACTTACAACGACAGGGAACTATACCACTGATAAGCCTCCGGAGAAACGGAGCTTCCCAAACGCTGAACTGTGACCCTAAGAGCGAGGATCAACACTGGTGTACCTCTACCTGCGGCATGAACGCAGCCCCCCGAAGGAGGTCAGTACAACAGGTACCAAGTATGTGAAACTGAAAATACTGTAAATGAAATCATAGTAGTCTATATAAAGCAGGAGACATGTATGATAACCAAACTACAGTTCACAATAAATAAGCAGTCATGTCAAGTCAGGGACTCACGCCCTCAAAGTCATCACTCAATTATAACTATGGGTCTTACGCCCACAACATAAACAAGAGTGAAATAGATATACTGTAACTGGTCTTTTCTAGGCCGCTAATGATCGAAGCAAGGCCGATCGCCCATAGTATCATTATGCGTGCCTAATCTCGACTTCCGCACTTCGCATAGGTCACACATAGACGCATAGTCGATAGACCGCAGACGGGTAGTAACCCTGCATTCTCACGGACTCCCGCAATCCGCATAGTCTCAATAGACCGGATAGTCACACGCATCGCATAGGGCATCCCGCATCGGGATAAAACACCGAATGATCAATCTCGAGCATACCGCCGCTCGCATAGTCACATAGACCGTAGGCCGTATAGACCGCATCGAGGTGGCAAGCCCTCGGTATAATAAGTCAAGGGGGTATGTGATATAATAACATAACAGCTTATCGTTAAACAACATAAGCACACCAAGGGGAAACCCTTTACACAAACATCACCAGATACTAACACACGTAGCATCCTAACATGTTTACTTATCAAATCAACAAGAAAGTATTACAAGGCTATCACAAACCAACACAATCAAGTTATTCACGCAAGGTACTTTCTACTTTATGTTAACAATTAGGGTTTTATCCCCAAAGTACTTCATACATTAACCCTTTAAAGATCCGCTTCAAAAGTCACACAATACCCGTAGTATTAAAATGAGTGACTATCTTTTTAAGTAAACCAAAACACTTCCTTTTGTAAAATCAATTAACAACATTATTTTCCAAACGTTCAAGTTTGCCTAATTTCAAATGCTCAAGTTTCTCATTTTCGAAAGGTTTCGTAGTTCATAGTTTTAATCACTTAATGATATAATTCTCCTTTAAAACGATTTGAGAAACATATGCCTTATATGTGAGTAGGTTATTCTTGTTTATAACAATCTTATTAAAGCAGCCATGATCTAGGAAATGTAATATCATTTTGTCTCATCTTAGCTTCTATGCAGATGGAGGTTTCTACTGGTTTTAATAATACTTTATTAGTCAATACATTTCTTTATTAGCGCCGCGTGGTTTGTTCGATACTTATTCTCATTTCAAATCAAGAAACATTATTCCTTTTACAAACCAAGTACTCATTACTCACGAATGAGGTTTCACACAAAACTCATATTAATTTATTTAAGTCAAGTCTCTTATCTTTTAAGATCAAGTCTCTTAACTTCTAAAATTAATAAACCATTCTTTTTATCTCTCTTAAGTCGTTATACCTAACTTCCCATAAAGCTAGTATAACTCTTAAGCTTTTAAAACCAAGTATTACTCTTCTTTCAAAAGGTTTCTTAATTCTTTTGAAATACTTCAAGATTCTTATTATTCAGCTTAAGTCAAAAGACATTGCCGTAAAACTACGCTCATTAACACGACGCCTACCGTACTATATATATATTCTTAAAATATCATGCTCAAGAGTATAGGAAGAATCACATACCTCGCGACGATTATCGACTATTAGCAAAACGCCCACGGCTATAACCCGCTAGCCTTGTCCACCTTCAAGTAGCACATACGCTACTCAGAACATTCAACCTATAAAGGTTATACGAGTCTATCAATAGCTAGACTACTCGAGTAATAATCGAGGTTCTCTATTTACGGAAAATCGGGCAAAGACTTCCTACCCGTTAAGCTACACATACCATCAGAACATACCCTATGTAAGTCTGATTTAGTCCTTCTTCTTTAATATTCTTCTATAACATTCAACTCACTTCATGAATCTTATATTCATTTCTATACTACCACAAAGATGAAATTTTCAATTACAATAAAAGGACAAGATATTTACCTCTGAGCCCAAAATTATCCAATGTTTAATGCCGATCCCGAGCAACGCTTAGCTCCTACTGGTGCTCCAACTCATCTAAACAACCCTTAGAAGTTCTACGCAACTTCTTCTTAATACTCCATCCAACTATGGAGATTTCCTTAGGGTTGTGTTTTGTGACCAAGGGAAGTATAATAGTATTTCTGGCTTTTCAGATGTTGTAACCTTGAATACTACAAGGTATATGGGCCAAGGTATTTTGGAATAAGAACAATACTGAGAGTATTTCTACCATGGGGGTGTATTTTATGAGAACAACTAGGCAAGGGGGTACTTCTGCCATCACCACTGTGAGGGGGATACTTTCGCCATGGGAGGGCTCTCGGCCAAGGGGCCTTCTCCAAGGGGGAGGGGGGTGTTTGGACGAAACACTACCAAGAGGGGGAAGGGATTTTCAAGACTTAGAAAATGGTTTGTGGATGAAGAAATGTCTTCAACTAAGGGGGTATTTATAGGTCAAGCAATGGCCAACCACTGGCCAAGATCAAGCCAAGTGCAAGGCAAGTGTAGGTCAAGATTCATCCATGTGTACCTTATCCATCTACCACACAAATATCACAAAATATCCTACCTACTCCCACTCTCCTTTCGCCCAACTTGCCGCCCATAAGTCCACCAATTAGAGGTGCCAAGTGTCGCCTCTTGTTGGTCCAAAATATTTCGCCTCTCGGAAAAATCCGCAAAAATACTAAATGACATAGCCGAATTTTCCTTCGCAAGTTATGCAAAACGTTTGCCGAAAAACGATTCTAATCGTGTCAGGCACAAAATATTTTCGTCCAAGCCTACTTAAAGTTCAAACTTTTCTACGTACGTCCTCACGTACATACTCTGGAAATACGGGGTATAACATCCACCCTGCATCACGAAACTTCGGCCTAAAACTGAAAAACTGCGTCACGAAGCTGACCGGGGCAAGTACGATAACCTCTACCAGATCTACCCTGCATCACGTCGCTGACCGGGGCAAGTACGTAGGCTAACCACCAGATCCACCCTGCATCACGAGACTTCGTCCTAACACTGACCGGGGCAAGTACGAAAGCCAACTACCAGAACCACCGCATCAAGAACGCATCGGGCAAGTATGAGGGCTAGCTACCAGATCCACCCTGCATCAGTAAACCTCATGGAGAGGTAGTCCATGGAATAACACTATCAACAGAGAACGAACCCTCATCATGGCCGCATACCCGTGGACCATCCATCGAGTCAGTATGCCCAAAATGATCAAGAATAACATGACCGGCCCTCCATCGAGAGACGCGGTAGCATAAGGATACAATACTGGCACAACAAGGCTATCACAAGCAAACATGGACAAGTTACTCACACTCAAGGTACTTCCATTTTATGCCAAAAATTCGGATTTTAACCCCAAAGTACTACGTACTTTAACTCTTTAAAAGGATCCATTTCTTTCACAAAAGTCACATGATACTAACACCCGTAGTATCACAATAGAGTAACAATCATTTTAGGTAAACCAAAACAAGATAATTCCCATACCTTCCTTTTAAATAAACCAAGACAAAACCATGCCTTCCTTTAAAACCAAATTACTCCTCCTTTTTAAAGTCAAGTAACCATATACTTTTCACAATAGTTTAAGTTTCATCATCTTTAAATCAAGTCTCATTACTTTTAAAAATGTCAAGTTACCATTTTAAATCCAATAATAAACCATTCTTTCGTTTTCATAAAGTCGTTATAACTAACTTCCCATAAAGCTATTATAACACTTTACGTTTTAAACCAACCAAGGACAACTACTCTCATTTCCACAATCAAGATAACTTTATTCTTTTAAAGACCAAGTACCCATTACTTCACGAATGAGGTTTCACAACTTTTTAACACAATTCAAGTTCTTAACATTTCATATCAAGTCACTTAACATTTAGAATCAAGTCAAGGACACAAAAAGGAAATCCAACTCCTTTCACACACGTGCGTCTACCGCACTATATATTTCACAAATAATCATGCTCAAGAGAATAGGAAGAATCACATACCTCTTCGGCTTAATCCACTAGCCAAGTCGAGTATGCCGCGCGTAGAATATCTATCTATAACAACCAAACCCGTCTATCAACGTCTAGATCTCTTCGTAGAATAATTCTAAGTATAGGGTCTCTTATTCTACGGAAAATCGGGCAGCCCTTCCCCTGTTTTTACGTACTTTTCCACCTTTTTCAAGACCCGAAAACAATAACCAACATGCCCTATTTAAGGCACAACAATTCAACAACTAAAGAAGGGGATCACACGCCTAAACAGACGTGTTTAAAAAAATCTTCCCCTTAAACAACAATAACATAAAAACCGAAATGGAACAAGTCCATAGTCCAAAGTAAATACAGTCCAATGTAAATACAGTCCAAAGTAAATACAGTCCATTAGTTGGTGTTCTTGGCCAACTACTACAATCAAACTTATCCAATTTTCGGCTAGCATGCCGGAATTACTTCATTAATCTTCCAACTTATATTCCAATCTTTATATAAGTTATAATTACTTTGTTATTAACTTTCAACAAGTAATAGATACGTTTTTACCATTTTTTGGCTTACATGCCAATCTCCATTTTAGCAACTTAACAAGTTCCAAATCTTTCCAACCTTCATTCCACATATCTCATACTCATTTATATACTTCCAACATACCTAATATCCAACTTCACAAAGAGGATTAAGATACCTCAAAAAGCCCAAAAATATCCAAGAACTTAAAGTCGCTCCTTAGCAAGTTTAGCTCCAAATCCTTACGTTCCAATCCGCTAGAAGCAACCCTTAAAAGCTCCTAACCAACTTCTCTTCAAGATTCAACTCCAAAAAGTGAAGAACACTTAGGGTTCCAAGCTTGGAACTTTCGGCCAAGGCAACACAAGTAGGCTAGGGGTGTGAAATCTTGTCCAACACTTGGTTAACAACCTTCCTAACACATCAAGGAAGAACACTTAAGAGTTTAAGAATTTTTGGACAAATTTAGGTCAAGAAATCAAGCCATGGCCGAGAGCAACCATGAAGGGAGAGAGTATATGTTCAAGTCTTGGAAATTCTCTAGTGTGAGATGATTTCATCCATAAGGTGTGTATATATAAGACAACCAAGGGCTAGGATTAAAACAAATGTGTGGATGAGATTGGGGACAAGTGTGTGTGGGTCCCACAAGCCACTTGTCCACACAAAAATATCTTGCAAGACAAGGCCACTTGTCTTGTCCACTTGGCACATAAATTTCGGCCAACAAGGCCACATGGGGGTGACATGTGTCGCCCTCCTATTGGTCCAAAATATTTCATCTCCCGAAAACATCCAAAATGACCAAAATCTCGAAAACAATCTGGGCCCCACAAAACCGTAAATTCCTCCCGTGGGCCCCACGTGACCAATTCCGAAAAATAAAATCCATAATACTCTAATATTCCAAGAAGTCCGAATACCAAATCTGGGAATCCAATTCCCATTTACGAACCTTTTTCCTTCACAATATCCGGAAAATTTTCCGTCGGAAAGTCAAATCTTTCTTCCTTTCCAATCTTAATGTCGTATTCTCGTACGTACGTCCTCACATACATACCCTAGAACTACGGGGTGTAACAGGGTAGACAAAAGTAGTTCAGTGCAATGTTTGCCGAGTCGAGTGATGACACTCTCTCTTTAAGACAAAATTACTCCCGTATATTATGGCTTACTGTAAGTGGGTAATAGCCTCCCAAGGTAAAACAACAATACTTTCTCAAGCACAAGCCAATACTTGAGAATCCTTATAGAAGAAGCAAGAACTCTAGATTGGTAGAAGAAGAATAAAGGCTCTCAATATTTTCAGGATTTAAGATTGTAGTTGATGTACTAAATCTGAATTTTGAGACCTCTATTTATAATTGCAAAATTGTGATTCACATGCCATGTGAATGCTTTAAATGGATTGTATTGGACTCATCAAAAGACACCTTGATCATGCCAAAAGTTGGCTGATCTTTGGCCTTTCCAATGAGTGTACATTTAGAAAAACTTTATGATTTTTGGGTTCACTGTATGTCGAGAGCCGCAGCCCTTAACTGGTGGCGCCGTGGAGCTAAATAGGCAGTATCCGACTTCGAGTCTCGGGACATTTTGCACCGCAGCGCCGACCCATCGTGGCTCGATACCGCGGCCCTGTTATGGCGCCGCGACTCTTCCCTATTTTCCGTATTTTGCACATTTCTTCTTTTCTTATACAGTCGTGGGAGACACATCAATTTGGTCAATTAATCGTCAATCCTTACATAACTTAAGAACACTTAACATGTGTACCAACATCTCTTTCACCATGTGAAATTTAGCTAGACGTTGTACGACGTATACATGTGTATGGAAATCATATTTCCGACATGCGGAGCCCTATGTGTTCAAGTCATTAAGAACAGAATAAACTCAATCCCACTAGGTAAATTTCCAACAATCCCCTCTTGAAAGAGGTGTTGGTGCACGCGAAGGAACCTCCATCTCTTAAGGATAAACTACGATATTTGATGGACTGGCAGGGGTGCCAACCATTAGCAATCTAGTAGCGGAAGTGTATTGCATCGGAATAGGTAGCCAACGGCCTTGAACCTTCCCTAGTCAAATTCCACCGGACATATGCGCGGTGAACGTGATGTCTTGAAACGTCAGTGTTTAGTATATGCCAAGACAATGATAGAGACACAATAACTGTCCAATCCCTTGTTACTTCTTTATTGTTTTGTCCATTGTGGCCGTGGACACACTTGGATTTTTAAGCATAACCGAGGCAAATTTATCCTCGCACTTAAATAGGTGACCTCCTTCAAGGTACCCTGCAGTACCCCACTATATCAGTGTTAGGAGTCAATAAAAGTATCCTTATCTTAACCTCGACTCTCGAGTGTTATGTTAAGACTTTGACACTTAACCTATACCCACTATGCAGGTAGCACTTTAATGTCTATCGCGGGAAGGCTTTGGATTAGTTTTTCCATAAGGAACCAATATCCGAAGTGCTCTTGCTTTTCTTGAAGTGTTCAACTGAACCTTTACAGCTTAGTTTTCCCATTGAACCAAATTTTTGGGACTCCAGTCAGTATGGTTGGGTTACCACCGTATCAGTTCTTATTGCTTGGGTTTTAATCACATTCCCCTAGATAGGCAGAACATCTGATCTTTGGGTAATCCCTTAGTCAAAGGGTCATCTATATTCTCCTTTAATTTTATGTAATCGTTGGAGATGATACTCGTGGAGATCAATTGCCTAACGGTCTTATGTCTCCGACGTATGTGCCGAGATTTGCCGTTGTATATGCTACTTCATACCCTTCCTAATGCCGACTGACTATCGCAGTGGATCATTACTGAAGGTGCGAGTTTATCCCAGCAAGGGATATCCTCCAAGAATTCGTGAAGCCACTCAGCTTCTTCACCTGCTTTGTCTAAAGCGATGAACTCCGATTCCACAGTGGATCGGGCGATGCAAGTTTGTTTGGAGGACTTTCAGGATACAACCCCACCACCAATTATAAACACATACCCACTGGTGGAATTGGTGTTCCTTATATCAGATATCCAGTTTGCATCACTGTACCCCTCTAGTACAACTGGATACCTCGAGTAATGCAATCTGTATGACATTGTATATTTCAAATACCAGAGTATTCGATTAAGCGCTTTCCATTGGTCATGTCCAGGATTACGTGTAAACCTCGCCAATTTATTGACGGCATAAGCGATATCAAGTCGGGTACAGTTTGTCATATACATCAAACTGCCGATTACCTGCGCATATCGCTCCTGAAGCACGGGTGCACCATAATTTTTATCAATGCTTTGATTCATATCCATTGGTGACTTTAATGGCGGACAGTCAAACATCTCAAACTTTCTCAAAACATTCTCTATGTAGTGAGACTGAGACAACACTAGTCCGTCAGATGATTTAGAAATCTTAATTCCTAAAATGACATCTGTGATACCCATGTCCTTCATGTCAAAACACTATTTTAACATGTTCTTTGTTTCCAGGATCAAGGTTCGACTACTACCTGTGATTAACATGTCGTCTACGTAGAGACAAATCATGACGAAGGAGTCAGAACTTCCTTTCACGTAAACACATTTATCACACTCGTTAATGGAGAAACCTTTTGACAGTAGTGTACTATCAAAATTTTCATGCCATTGTTTGGAGCTTGTTTCAGCTCATACAGAGATTTAACAAGTCTGCAGACTTTCTTCTCTTGTCCTGGAACTACATACTCCTCGGGTTGTTCCATGTATATCTCTTCTTCCAAATCACCATTTAGGAAGGCTGTCTTAACATCCATTTGATGGATTTCAAAGTCATGCAGTGTTGCAATGGCAATGAACACCATTATGGACGTCATTCTAGATACTGGGGAGTACGTATCAAAGTAGTCAAGGCCTTCAGTTTGTCGGTATCCTTTAGCTACCAACCTAGCCTTGTACTTGTCTATATATCCATCAGCTTTGTACTTACGTTTAAGTACCCACTTACAACCTAGTGGTTTATTTCCCAAGGAAGATCAACCAACACCCAGGTGTGATTTTGCATGATGGACTCTATCTCACTTTCCAAAGCTTCTTTTCAGAGCGGTGCTTCTGGAGTTGACAATGCCTCTGCAATTATTCGTGGTTCATTCTCAACCAGATAAGCTAGAAAATCTGGCCCAAAAGATTTCTCTTTCCTGGCCCTTTTACTTCGCCTAGGTTCAGCCTTAGGACTAGTTGTATTCTCATCTACATCTGTGTCCATTTGGTCAGAATCGTCAGATCCCGGGGAATCATGGCTCCTTTTGAGCGAGGCGACTTCATTTTCCTTTTTAGGAAAGATTATCTCAAAGAATACAACATTCCTTGATTCTAGTATTGTACTCCCGTGAATATCTGGTATACTTAATTTGTGTACCAGAAAGAGATAAACACTACTGTTCTTTGCTTATCCAATGAATATGCAATCTACAGTCTTATGTACTATTTTGGTTTAGGTACCTCGACCTTAGCCAAACAACCCCATACCCTTAGGTATTTATAAGAGGGTGCCTTTCCATTCCACAGTTTATATGGAGTTTTCTCCTTGCCTCTGTGAGGGACTCTATTAAGAATCATGTTAGCAGTAAGAACTGCCTCTCCCCACATGTTTTGTGCAAGGCTGGAATTGAGAAGCAAGACATTCATCATTTCCTTTAGTGTACTGTTCTTGCGTTCAGCAACACCGTTTGACTGAGGAGAATATGGTGTAGTTGTTTGATGAATTATGCAGAATTGGGCACAATATTCCTCAAACGGAGCTACATACTCTCCCCCTCTATCGCTACGAATTGTTTTAACTCGCAGGCTCAATTGGTTTTCAATATCAGCTTTGTAGCTTTTAAAGGCATCAAACGCTTCGTCTTTACTTTTGAGTAAGTAAAGGTAACAATACCTTGTGCTATCATCAATGAAGGTCACAAATTACTTGTTCCCCCTCTAGTTTGACGAACTTTAAATCACATATGTCCGTGTGTATAAGTTCTAGAAGGGCGGTATCTCGTTCTACGAAATAGAAAGACAACTTGTTAAGTTTTGCCTCTACACATACCTCACATTTAGATTGAGGGTTTATATCGTCAGACGACAACAACTCCAACTTTACCAATCGTTGAATTGATTAATAATTTGTGTGTCCTAATCTATGATGCCATAGACTGGACGATTCAAGCAAGTAAGAAGAAGAACTAGCATTTCATTCATATTGCGGATTACAGATATGGCGTTTACTTTAAGAGGCATTCACATGCGAATCCTCTTCCTACAAACACACCATTCTTAGTAATTATAAACTTATCGGATTCGAACACTAATCGAAATCTAGCACGCACTAACATTATCCCTGATAGCAGGTTCTTCCGGATGTCCGGAACATACATCACGTTCTTCAGCTTGAGGTTTTTGCCAGAGGTTATTTTGAGCACCACTGTGCCTTCTCCTAACACATCTGAAGAAGCATTTGTTACACCTCGTGAGTTTAAGGGCAATAAGTTGAGAACGTAGTTAAGAAAATAAGATTCGGGTATCGGAAATTAGTATGCAAAGAATGTAATCCCGAAATAATTTTGGATACTACAAGTGTGACGATGAAAATTAATAATAGTTGTATATTTCCAACGGGGTTATGGACTAGTGTCGTATTATAAAACTTTGACATCGAGATTTTCAGCATTTAGTTGAAGTGGGGTCTAAGATTTATTAATTGTGGGATTAATTTTAGTGGTGAGAATAATAAGTGGGAATTAGTGGACAACCATGGGAACTTGTGCCCCCCCACGCGTGAACCAAGACCCAACATATAAAATGATTTCAGCTTGCATTTACCAAGGCTCCACTCATTTCCTCACCCCTTGTATTCGAAAACCACACCTTCACCCTCCCTTTCATTCTCTCCTCCAAAACAGATTTACCCTCATCTTCCCTAGACAAGTTAAAGACTAAACTAACTCCTCTTCCAAGAATAACTTCTTCTACAAAGTTCTAAGCCATGGTAACTCCCCCAACAGTGGTGTCACGGTAATCTGTCCGAGAAATCTGCCCAGAAACTTAAGATTTGGAGATGAACAATGTTGGAAGAAAAACATGCAAGTAAGATGGATTTAAGCTCATAAGGAATGCATGCATGTCAATGGAAGTTGAAGAAATGGTGTAAAATGGAGCAGGGAATGCCGAATGCACTAGGGACTGCTTTGGCTAAGTTAAGGTAAAATTTCTTCTTCTTATAGAGTAATTGGAAATTAAATGATGTTGTAGTTAAGAGATGAACTTGTATTAAGAAAATTGGAAGTAAGAAATACATGTGATTGTATTGGTGTTGTAGTTGAGCCGATTGGAATTGTTGTTACCGATTTTGGAGCTGTTTTGCATACATTGGGTTGGATTGTTGTTGTTGTTGTTATCATTGTCACAAATTGCATATTAACATTGAAAGAAATCTTGATATTTAAAGTTGTTGTTTATATGAAAGTGTTTAAATATGAAATTGGATTTTTAAGGAATTATGAGAAGAATATGGTATTATGTCTTGTGGCCGAAACATCCATGAAATCGTGGGCAGTGTTGTGTTGTATTTAGGGGCTGTTTTGTTGAGTTAGAATGCTGGAAATTTAGTTATGATTATGCATGTACATTGTGGTAATTGCTAATGTATGTCCTAAAAGAATAAATGTATAGAAAGGTGTAGAAAAACTTCACATTTCACTCTCGTTGTTGTTTAAGTATGGACTGTTTTTAAAGGCTGTTTTAATATGGATTAAGGGGCTGGATTAACATGGGAAATAAGTGTATTAGTCACCTTGATTGTTGTAGTTGTTGTACTCCATGAATGTAAAGAGAAATAATGTATAACGATGGCGTATATTGAGTATTTGAGACTGTTTTGGTTATATCCTTAATTAGTGCTTGGTTATTGATGTTATCGACCTTGTTGTGAATTGCGGATGTGCGTATAAATAGGGGAAGTGCTGCCCGAATTTGTATATAAAAAGATGACATCGTTCGATAAATATAACGTATGCTAGTAATCATAGAGTTGATAGACATGTTATTATTATTATAGGTTGAAGTGCTAATTGAGATGAATTCTAATTATCGAGTTGGTATAGACGACAAGCGGTATGTGAAACTATCCTTTTTTCTTTTTGGCATGATTTATATAAAATGAGTGTACGACGGACGTACATAATTCTATCAAATTCTAATTCCGAGTGATACTTGATATGATAGTTGCCTTTGATTTTACAAGTGATAGTTTATTCTATTTATTCCATTGAGAGTCAAATGATGATTTAATTTGTATAAGGTTACTCATGATATTCTATTCGTGCTTGATGTGATTATATTATTTCACCGAGTCCCGGGCCGGGTATGTATATATATGATGATTTTATCGAGTCCCAGAATGGGTCGGGTACGATATATGTAGACAGGCATCCACGGATATGATTTTACCGAGTCCCATGATGGGCCGGGTACTGTATGTGCACATTATATGATTTCATCGAGACCCTCACTAGAGGGCCGAGTACGGTATGTATATGTATATAACTTCATTCACCGAGTCCCACATTGGGCCAGGTACGGTATATTATATGGACATACATGACTCTCATTTCATAAGGCACATGTGTATTGGTATCTTTGATTATTATACTTGTCTCATGACGTCTTTTGGACAATTATGATCTTCTTTACAGTACTTCATGTTTTATATACTCGGTACATTTTTCGTACTAACCCCCTTTCTTCGGAGGGCTGCGTTTCATGCCCGCAGGCACATGTACTCAGTTTGGTGATCCTCCAGCTTAGGATTTCCGCTCAGCTATTTGGAGATTTCCATTGTTCCGGAGCTTAGTCATTTTGGTACAGATCCTTGCTATAGACTTATGCATATTCGTGAGTACATGGCCCCGTCCCGTCATCTTTCACTGTTATACTCTTAGATGTCTGTAGTCATGTGTGGGTTGTAGACGTGTTTTGGTCAGCTGTACAATTGTGATTTGTTTTGGATATTTCTGTATATAGTGGCAACCTTGTCGGCTTGACTATTTGGTTATGATTGATTAGCTGCGACTCCTCGGGAGACAGGTTCATTTTAGATTTCTATATTGTTCTTGGTATCACTGGATTATACGTGGCGATCAAGATATGGTGTCCAATTAGGGCACTAGTCGCGGCCCGTCGGGTCGGGTCGTGACAAAGAGTGGTATCCGAGCAGTCCGTCCTCAGAATGTCTACAGATCGTGTCTAGTAGAGTCTTGCGTATAGGTATATCAGGCACCATACTTATACGCATTTAGGCCGCTGGACATTTAGATGTCATCATTTCTTCTTACTCTAAGATCGTGCGATATATCTATGTTATTAGGATAATACCTCTCTAACGAATTATTGTGTTTCCAGCTATGCCTCCGAAGAAGGCGACAACCGCCCGTATGAAAGGGAAAATCGTAGCGTGAGCTACTAGTCGATCCGAGAGTTACTAGGCCCATGCCCAATCTATGCCCGAGATTGTACTCCGGGCCGGCGAGCTCACACACCGTCTACCTCCAGAGAGCTTAGAGCGCAGCTGCCCAGCTCAGAGGGCATCACCGCCACCTCCCGCGCCCAACACTGCGCTCCACTCCTCCTGGGGCGGAGGATAGTGCCACGAGAGACGCATTCACCATCGACCAAATTAGTGGCCGGGCAAACCCGCAGACAGGGACTAGGAGTTGACCATAGATCTGGTAGTTTGAGGATTCGTGACTTCCTAAGTTGTAATCCTCCAGAGTTTTTCGGGTCAAAGCCCGAGGATGATCCACAAGAGTTTATTCGACAGATGCAACATACATTGAGGATCATCAAGGCTTCTGAGACGGAGTCTGTTGAGTTGGCTTCATATCGATTGCGGGATATAGCTACTAATTGATATGAGTCTTGGGAGTTATCTAGGGGGAGAGGGTGCTCCCCCAGTAGTATGAGATGAGTTTGCAGAGGCCTTTCTTGTCCACTTCTTGCCTCCAGATATGAGGAGAGCTAGAGTCGATAGATTCTTACATTTGAGGCAGAGTGGCAGGAGCATTCGAAATTATAGTCTTGAGTTTGATTCGTTGGCTAGATATGCGCCTACGAATCAGAATGACGAGCATGATAGAGTGCACCGTTATATGATGAGACTAGATCGCTATTTGACTGATGGTTGTATGGAAGTGGCTCTTCAGACATGTATGGATATTTCTCAGATATAGGCATATGCACAGGGGGTAGAGGACCGGCACGCAGGACGCCAACACGATAGGGATCACGACAGAGGCCAAAGATAAGAGACTAGGCGGATGGATATCGTGAGTTTCGAGGTGGGCGGCACAAGAAGATGTTAGATATTCTTTCCAGCCAGCACAGAGTGCACCCTCAAAGTCCACAGGCAGGAGATTTGACCGCACATGGTATTCAGGAGCTGGTCAGAGCTCCAGGACTTCAGGTTCACAGATGAACAGGGGTTCTAGTCATCACGACCACCTCGGATCGCGATCGGTGCCCTACCTAGGCACTTTACTGTAAACATCGAGATAATCACGAACATACATGAAACTTATAAAATAAAACAACGAAGTAAAACAACAAAGTTAGCCGACAGGCTACCTTCCGAACATAAATATATACGATCAAGCAGCTTGCCTCATTTCTTTACAAACCGACTCCACAATATGTGACTACTGCACTTCAAGAGTTTTTAACATAACAATTGTGGACAGGGCCCCGCCATACCCCGAATATACATGAATCTACTAGCTCAGTGGAAAACTGCATCAAGAGATAAGCCTCCTAATAAATGGAGCTTTCTCCCACAAACAAAACCGAGATCCTAAGAGCGAGGATCACCAACTGGGTACCTAAACTGCGGCATTTAACGCAGCGGCGGGGTCAAGATAACAAAAATTTAATATGGTACTAAATAAGGTACAACAATTAAAACATATATGTATAAAAGCATGAAAGGGCTAAGTGTAACAGAAGTAAATTCCTGAGCCTACCATCTCATTACACCCTCGTGAACTTAATCATACCTTATTATCTTTTCGCATTTCTAAATAAAGGTTATAGTCACTTCCTTACGCATTTACTTCGGAAAATCATCAAGTTCACTACCATATAACCTACTTACCTTACACAACCTAGTCCGCCCTTTACGGAGGACACCTATACGCCTACCCAACCCGGGACGCGATAAAGTCACATAGTGCGCCTTAAAGGTATCCGTCCGCCCATCTCTGGACGCGATAATGTCCTATAGTCCGCCTGCAGGTATACGCCGCCCATCTTCGGTCGAGCATCATAGTCGCCCGTAAAGGTATACCGCCGGTCCATCTTCTCGGGTCGATAATGTCATATAGTCCGCGTGCAGGTATACCGCCGCCCATCTCTCGGGTCGATAATGTCATATAGTTCGCCTGAAGGTATATGCCCGCCATCTTCTCGGGTCGATAATGTCATATAGTTCGCTCAGAAGGTATACCGCCTGCCCATCTTCGGTCCGCCCATCTCTGGGTCGATAATGTCATATAGTCTGCCCGTAAAGGTATACTGCCCGGCCCATCTCTGGGTCGATAATGTCATATAAACCCGGGAATTTAACCCAACGTACTACGCACCTCTACTCCTTTAGAAAGACTCTTTTTCAAATAAAACTTCCCAGATACTAACAACCGTAGTATCAAGTCATCTCTACCTTTCAGGACAAGTCACAATACCTTTTTAGAAATACAATTACCGGCTTCTAAATCAAGTGACTTCTTTCTTAAAAACCTTAAGCAATTGGTACCTTTAAAACAATTTGCCCTTCTTTATTTCAAATCATTTCTTGTTTATGTTACTGAAGAAAACCATTCTCTTAACCTCCCATAAAGTTATTATAACCAACTTCCCATAAAGCCGTCATACTAACTTTATGCCTTAAACTAATTCATTCTTTTTATAACCAAGAGACTTCTACTTTTTGAAACCAAGTATTATATACTTTCAAATCAAATCTTTTAACTTTCAAAAATACGATTAGTCTCTTAACCTTTAGAACTCAAGTGACTCCTTTATTATAAAACCTTAGGCAATTGATGCCTTAATATCAAGTTGCCTTTTCACTAAAATCAAGTCATTTATCTTTCCATAAAGCAATTATAACCAACTCCCATAAAGTCGTTATATTCACTTTATGCCTTAGCCAAATACCATTTCCTATCCAAGGACTTATACGCTTAAAGCAGTAACAAGTATCACATACTTTAAAAATCTTCAAGTCCCTTAACTTAATAAAACTTAAGACATCCTTTATTCTTTCAAAGAAGTGAGTAAATCTCCTAACTCACCCGACTTGGCTATTCATAAAACTAGTAAAGGATATCAAGGTGTTGTATGTCTACCGTACTACATACGTGCAACTAGTCATGCTCAAAAGATAGGAAAAGTTCTATATAGAGTAAGTCACACAACTACCTCTTAACTTCTAAGAGTATAAGGAAACATGAAATGATACCACAGGTATATTCCATACATAGAATCATGCCAAAGGAAGGAAGAGGTTCACATACCTCGCGACGATTGTCGACAAGTAGCAAAATGCTCCAAAGTACTTCAACCTTGAGCTATTCCATTCTTCAAGTAGGATACGCTATACTTAGTACTTCAACCTATAATGGCCACAATACGTCCATTAACCTCTTACTTCAAACGTAGAATATTCTAAGTGCTAAGTCACTAAATTCTACGGAAAATCGGACAACACCTCCTTTGTTTTTACTTACTTTGCCACCTTTTTCAAGGCCGAATACAATAACCAAATACGCCACATTTTAAGGCCCAAACAATGCAATTATCAATAGGGGATTACACGCCTACTAGACGTGTAAAATTCCGCCCCACAAAAGATATCAAACTAATACAAACTACATGTCCAAATTCGGCCACATTGTTTTCAACAATATCAATTCTTATCCAATTTCCATTTCAATCCAAGTTGTTAGCAATACATGATATCAAGTCGCAATCGACTATAACTACTATAATCTTCAAGTCAACAACATGCGACGATTCTAATAACGACTAAATTGTAATCCAACTTAACATGGCTTACATTACATTTCAGATTTTCAAGGCTACAATCAATCCATAATCCTTATAAACTTCAACACATATACTTCATGCTAGCAACAAGTAAAGCTAACAACAATATAAATAATCTTGTAACACTTTCAAAGAACAAGATTATACCTCAACGAATCTTAATCCTATCTTCAACCAAGTCGCCTAGCAACTTAGAGACTCTTCAAGGCACTTCAATCCGCTACTTGAGACCCTTAGAACCATACCAACAACTTTCCTTCAAACTTCCAATCAAAACCTAGAAAGACAACTGTCACGACCCGAACCCGGGCCCGTGACTGATGCCTTACCCCGGGCACCCTAGTGATACAACATCAGAGAAAAACCAGCGGAAATAAGAACTTAAACATACAATTAGATATGGATCAAGATAAAAGAAAATAGGCCAACCAAAACGGTTGCCTTTCTGCAAGTATATATATATCGACATTTGAACAGTTACAATCCTTACAACCCTGCCCACAACAGTGCTACAGACCTCTAAGATTTTTACAACAACTATGACGGGACAGGGCCCCGCCATACCCCTGAATGTACAAAACCTCTGACTCGTGGTAACATACCAAAAGATAAGCCTCAAGGAACGGAGCTTCCCAATACGCTGAAATGTGATCCTAAAAGTGGATCGACACCGATGTACTCTACCGCAGATGAACGCAGCCCAAGGAGGTCGACAACAGTACCAAGTATGTGAAATCGAAAATATCAAATGAAATCATAGCAGTCTATATAAAGCAGGAGACATGTATGATAACCAAACTACAGTTCACGATAAATAAGCAGTCATGTAAGTCAGGGAATCACGCCCTCAGAGTCATCACTCAAATATAACTATGGGTCTCACGCCCGCAACATCAATCATGCCCGTGGAATACCTTCCTCACCGCTGGATTTCATGATATAATAATACGAGTACATATGAACACCAAGTCTGCACGATGCCAAAGCCGTAACAATACTATACAACCAAACCACGGGCGACACGGCAAGTACGAAAGCCGACTACCAGATACTCAAGGCCGGCCACGAGTCGACCGGGGCAAGTACGAGCTAACTACGGTACCAAGCGTCAGATCACGAGACTTCACTACACCGAACGGGCAAGCGAGGGCTAACTACTGTACCAAGGCGAATCACCACAAGACGGCACGAAAGCCGACCACCGATACCAAGGCCGAACAAGAAAACCTCATGGAGAGATAGTCCATGGAATAACACTATCAGCGAGCGTGCGGAATTCTCCACCGCCAAAGACGCCCAAGTAAGTTCTCAACAAGTCAACCGACCCTCCATCGAGAGACGCGGTAGTATAGAAACACAATTTGCACAACAAGGACTATCACAATAAGCACAGGCAAGTTACACAACAACAAGCATAGGCAAGTTACACAACAACAAGCATAGGCAAGTTACACAGCAACAAGCATAGGCAAGTTACACAACAACAAGCATAGGCAAGTTACACAACAACAAGCATAGGCAAGTTATACAACAACAAGCATAGGCAAGTTACACATCAACAAGCATAGGCAAGTTATACACAACTCAAGGTACTTTCATTTTATGTCAAAGTCCGGGTTTTAACCCTAAAGTACTACGTACGTTAAATTCCTTTTAAAGATCCATTTCTTTTACAAAGGTCACCCGATACCCGTAGTATAAAAATAGAGTGACTAACATTGTTAAGTAAACCAAAACACTTCCCTTTGTAAAATCAAGTAACAACATTATTTTCCAAACGTTCCAGTTTGCCTAATTTCAAATGCTCAAGTTTCTCTTTTTCGAAATGTTTCGTAGTTCATAGTTTTAATCACTTAATAAATATAATTCTCCTTTAAAACAATTTGAGAAACATATGCCTTATGTGTGAGTAGGTTATTCTTGTTTATAACAATCTTATTAAAGCAGCCATGATCTAGGAAATGTAATATCATTTTGTCTCATCTTAGCTTCTATGCAGATGGAGGTTTCTCGGTTTTAATAATACTTAATTATTCAATACATTTCTTTATTAGCGCAGTGGGTTTTCTCGATACTTATTCTGATTTCCGAAATCAGTAAAACATTATTCCTTTTAAAAACCAAGTACTCATTACTCACGAATGAGGTTTCACACTTTTAACAAAATTCATATCAATTCAATTAAGTCAAGTCTCTTGTCTTTTAAGATCAAGTCTCTTAACTTCTAAAATCAGTAAACCATTTGTCACGACCCGAACCCGGGCCCGTGACTGGTGCCTTACCCCGGGCACCCCAGTGATACAATCATCAGAGTAATCAGCGGAATATAAAACAATACATGATACAATGTAAAGAAGACACATGTTTATCTGAAGAAAAGTTGTCTTTCGGCGTATATATAAATAACAACTCTTTCAAAATGAACAGTTTAATCCTTTTTACAAACCCTGCCCACAACAAGATTCTGCACTTACGAACGATAACAACGACGGACAGGGCCGCCATATACTCGAATGTAAGCCTTACAACAACGGGACTATACCAAGATAAGCCTCGAGAAACGGAGCTTTCAAACGCCGAACTGTGACCCTAAGAGCGAGATCAACGATCGGTGTACCTTTACTCGCGCAGATGAACGCACCCGGGCAGGAGGTCGATAACAGTACCAAGTATGTGAAATAAATATCAGTAAATGAAATCATAGTAGTCTATATAAAGCAGAGACATGTATGATAACCAAACTACGATTCACAATAAATAGCATGTCAAGTCGTGGACTCACGCCTCAAAGTCATCACATAGAACTGCACGGTGGTAAGCGGGCATAGCCGACTACTAAGACCCACGCAAAAAATGCCATAAATCAGATCACGAGGTCTTTCTAGACCGCACTACATGATCGGCCGCCACTCGCCCGCAGATCACCGCTTGGCGTCTATCCTCGAACTTACCGCACTCGCATAGGTCACACACAGACCCGCATGAGGTATTCCTCGAATCATGGTACTAGACCGCCTGAGGTATACCCCGCATCGGGGGCAGCTTAACCCCCGGTATCCGCCTGGACTACCGCAGCCCGCATAGTCTCAAAAGACCGCGATAGTCCCAACAGCATCGCATAGTGGCATCCCCGCGTCCGCTAAAACACCCGGAATGATCAATCCTGGAGCATACCGCTGCTCCGCATAGTCATACAGACCGCATAGGCCGTAGAGACCCGCATCAAGGGTGGCATGTTATACCCCGTATTTCCAGAGTATGTACGCAGGGACGTACGTAGGAAATTTCGAACTTGAGAATAGGCTTGGCCGAATTATTTTTGTGCACAACACCCGATTAGAGTCGTTTTTCGACGAAACGTTTCCACAGCTTTCGTAGGGGAATTTCCGGCTATGTCATTTTTAATTTTTGCGGATTTTTCCGAGAGACGAAACATTTTGGACCAACAAGAGGGCGACACTTGTCACCCTCTCATTGGAACACCTTGGGCGGTAATAGTGGTGGCCGAAAGTATGGCCATTGTGGTCAAGGGTTGGTAGGATATTTTGTGTTAGTTGGCTAGTGTGCACTTGGCAAGATCTTGGCCCTACACTTGCTATGCACTTGGCAAGATCTTGGCCATTGGTTGGCCTTGGCTTGTCCTATAAATACCCACCCCTTTGAAGACTAATTCATCCATAAATTTGCCTAAGTCTTGAAAGCTCTCCTTCTCCCTCCTCTTGTGTTGAGTTCGAGGGCCTCCCCTGTGGCGAGAGCACCCCCTCTAGGGGTGCTAGCCGAGAGTGTACCCCCTCCCTAGCCTAGTTGTTTTTGTATTATACCCCCCCCTTTTGTGGTGTAGAAATACTCTCCAAAGTATTGTTATAATGCCCAAATTACCTTAGCCGTATACCTTGTTGTATTCTAAGGTTATACCTATACGAAAAGCCCAGAAATACTATTATACTTCCCGTCAGTCACAAAACCGAAACCCTAGGGAAATCTCCATAGTCCGTTGGAGTATTGTGTAGAAGTTGGTTAGAACTTCTAAGGGTGGTTTAGAGCGGGTTGGAGCGCTCGGAGTTGGAGCTAAACGCTGCCCAGGATCGACATCTCTACTTGGATAATTATGGGCTTATCGAGGTAATTATCTTGTCCCCCTATTGTAATTGGAAATTACATGTTATTGGAATATATAGTTGAAGTATACTATATAGTCGAACTTAGTGTTGTGGGCAAATGTCCTTGGACTTAAGCGAATTTAAAGAAGAGAGTCGAATCAGTAATTACAGATCAGACATTAAGAGACTTGTGTAGTAGTCTAGACTTTGATAGACTTGTGTAACCCGTATAGGTTGAATGTTCTCGCGAAAGATGTGCTACTTGAGAAGGTGGACTGTGCAAAGCTTCGTTATAACCGTGGAGCGATTTGCTAATAGTCGATAATCGCCGCAGGTATGTGAACCTCTTCCTATCTCTTCTAGCATGATATGTGTATAACTATGTAGTACGGTAGACGTACGTGTGTTAATTGAACGTAGTTGTACGGCAATGTCTTTTGACTTAAGCCCGAATAATAATAATCTTGAAGTAGTTCAAGAGAATTAAGAACTGTTTTTAAAAGAAGAGTAATACTTGGTTTTAAAAGCTTAAGAGTTATACTAGCTTTATGGGAAGTTAGGTATAACGGCTTAAGAGAGATAAAACGAATGATTTATTTTAGAAGTTAAGAGACTTGATCTTGTAAGATAAGAGACTTAACTTAATCAATGAATTTTGTGTGAAACCTCATTCGTGAGTAATGAGTACTTGATTTTTAAAAGGGATAATGTTTCACTGATTTCGGAAATCAGAATGTGTATCGACAAACCATCGCAATGCTAATAAAGGGAAATGTTTTGATTAATGAAGTATTAATAAAACCAAGAGAAACTTCCATCCGCATAGAAGCTAAGATGAGACAAAATGATATTTCCTAGATCATGGTCACTGAATAGATTGTTATAAACAAGAATATCCTACTCACACATAAGGCTTATGTTTCTTAGATGGTTTAAAAGAGAATTATATTCTTAAATGAATAAGACTATGAACTACTTAAACCTTTCTAAAATAAGAAACGTGAACATTTGAAATTAGGCAAACTTGGACGCTTGGAAAATAATGTTGTTACTTGATTTTACAAAGGTAAGTGTTTTGATTTACTTCAAAAGATAATCACTCTATTTTCATATACTACGGTATTGTGTGGTTTTGTGAAAGTAACGATCTTTTAAAGAGTTAATGTATGAAGTACTTTGGGGATAAAAACCCGAACTTGTTGACATATAGTAGAAAGTACCTGTGCATAACTTGATTGTGTTGGTTTGTGATAGCCTTGTAAATCGTCTTGTTGATTGATAAGTAAACATGCTAGGATGCTACGTGTTAGTATCTTGTGATGTTTGTGTAAAGGGGTTTTTCCTTTGTTGTGCTTATGTTGTTTAACGATAAGTCGTTATGTTAGTATTATACATCACTCATCTCGAGATGATTCCGGGTTGTCGCCTCCGACGCGGTAGACTCAAAGCGGTCGATGGACCTATGATTCGAGAATACCTACGCGGTCCCCGGCCTATGCGCGAGCTACGAGTTCCGTGTTAGGTGCGCCCTTACGGGTACGCGGTCTATATGGTCACGCGATCGAAGTCCAGCGGATGCCGGAGTAGCTACCGACGCGGGTTATACCTCACGCAGCCATGAAGTTTGGCCTACGCGAGTCGCGGAAGTTCCGTGGCTAGACGCGCACATTAGATATCGCGCGAAGTGGCGGCCTTTGATCATGTGACGGCCAGACAGATCTCATGATATAGTTTATGACCTTGTTGGTACGGTGGTTTTAGTCGGCTATGCCTTCATACTTACCCCGACGGCTTTTATTATAACACGTGGGACCCGTGTTCATGTGTGTTCCTGGTGCTTTCATATCATAGATGGCAGTGAGGAATGTATTCCACGCGCACGAATGATGCGGGCGTGAGACCCATTGTTAAATTTGAGTGACTGAGGCGTGAGTCACGACTTGACACGATCGCTTATTTATCAGAATCGTAGTTTGGTTATCATACATGTCTCTGCTTTGTATAGACTACTATGATTTCATTTACGATTTATTTTCGCCACATACTGCACTGCCAGATCGACCTCCTTCGGGGCTGCTCATGCCACGTAAAGGTACACCGGGCCGTTGATCCTCGCCTTAGGGTCACACCAGTTGGGAAAGCTCCGCTCCGAGGCTTATTCGTATAGTCCCCTGTTGTCAGTGTGCTATCTGTGGTATGACGGCCCCGTCCCCGTTGTTGTCATATCATTCGTAGAGGTCCGTAGTAATCGCTGTTGTGGCGTGGTTTGTAAAAAGGATTAAACTGCTCATGTTGAAAAGCCGTTGTTTATATATACGCCAAAGGCAAGTTTTTCTCGATTATTGTTTCATATTTCATAATATGTCTTGTATCGCTTTATGTTCTGATTACTGATGTTGTATCACTAGGGTGCCCGGTAAGACACTACCACGCCCTAATCGGTCGTGACAAAAGTGGTATCGTGAGCGCTTAATCCTGGAAAGTGTCTACAGGCATCGTATCCAAGAGAGTCTTGATTATCGCGTTGTGCACCACGCCAATAATCGTGAGGCTATAGGATATTTAGGATTGATTTCTATTCTTCTCACTCGAGATCGTGCCTTAGAGTCGTTGTAAGTTGGACCTCTAACGAAATTCTTTCCTTATCGTTATGCCTCCGCCAGGGCAACCCGCCTGTGAGGGCAAGGCAGGCGGAGTCGCGAGCAGAGTTCAGAGGTGGCGAGGCACAGCCCAATCATTACCTAGGTAGTGCTTCATTCGGGAGTTCTGCGACGTCACTAGCCCCAAAGAGTTTAGCACGGCGGCAGCTCATCGCGCCACGATGTTCGGACCTTCGCCCGCGACCGAACAGAGAGTATAGAGTATACAGATGTACCGCGAGTCTTGATGACTATCTAAGAGAGGGTTGTGCAAGAGTAATTCTTCAGTTAGGCTTGAGCATGGCCTCGTGGTCGGGCTTATGCAGCAGCCGAGAAACGTAGAGATCGACGTGTTAACACAGGACAGCAGAAGAGGGCCAGAGCAGCAAGGCCATTTGGTAACTTTCGAGGCAAGTCACCTCACCAGCAGATTAGGTTATGCACATCCACCGGCAGCAGTGGTCTTCCACGGATTTCGTGACGCTCGTACGCAGAGTTGGTCAACCTGTGGCTTCCGGCTCACTGACCGACGCCATCCCGGAATGTCGTCTTTTAGTTGGTAATCGTTGTACCTATGACCGTCGTGGTCCGATGTCGAGAGTGTCCCGCAGAGGACTTAGCCTTTAGGATCGGTGGGTAGTTTGTCATCTCCTTCAATGCACTTCACGGCGAGTTTGATTAGAACGACTGCGGAATGAACAAAGGTTGCAGTATATCTTTAACCTTCTGAGTTTTGTTTATGTGATAAGGTGGGTATACCTAAAGTGCTATGTTCTGATAGCAGTGTGTCAGTTGTGATTAGAAATCTTGGTTAGTTAACCGAGTAAGATTTGGGGGATAGAGAAAGTGTGAGCCTTAGAGCTTTATACGCAGACCTTAGAGGCGCCATCTCGAGTAAATGTGTAGTGTTATGTTTGATCCTTATCGGAGTGCATAGTGCACGTGAGCTATGTTTGGGATAGGTCCCTAAGTAGTGTGAAATGGAAGGGGGGTAGTTGAGCTAAGAATACCGCTAGGTTTTCGAAACGTGATTAGTGAGATTGTTCCGGACGAGCTAGTATTGCGCGCCTGGTCGGGTTGAGGCCACGCCATGTCAACCCGCGTAGGTTTGGTGGTGGGTCAGGTGGTCCCGCCTTGTGTTAGGTTGTGAGGTGTTAGGCCCAAGTTTAGTTAACCAACAGACGAGTTCGTGGACGCGCTCGACCGCTGGTCGGGCGACGGGCAAAATTTCATCGTGTTCTTCGGCCGACCGCACTTACCGTGTTGAGTTATCCAAAGGTTGTAAGGCTGCACGGGTGCCTACCTTCACCTTATGAGCATGTGGAGCCCAGGTACGGCTGTTGTTTTGTTTCGTAAGTTTTACTGTGCAGGTTAAGAACTCAGCGAGTCTCAGACCGCATTCGCCCCGCCGCTTGGATTTCGTGGATAGTTGGGATTGTTGTCTCGTGGAGGGAGTGTTTAAGCTACCATTTCAAAGTTCGGATGTCACCTTTGAAGCCTTGTAGGACGGAAGTGTAAAGTTGCCGGCCGATTGTCGATGTTGCGCGTTCAGATAGTTGGTTCAGCTTGTTCCACAGATCGTGGATGGGAAGCTTGTCTAGAAGAGGTTACGCACTCGGAGGAATCGTGCGGATAATCGGCGACGACGCAGAGTTCAGTTGACGGTCGGTCTTCTTGAAGGTACCACCCTGCTAGGTGTGACGAGTTTTGGAAAACAGAGAAACTTAGCCCGAGTTATTTTGGGCCTTTTGAGTTCATGTGAATAGGCCAGTCATTTATATGCAGCCGTCGTCCACTTAGAGGCAAGACGTCCGGTCTTTCGTATTGTTATGTTCGAAAGTATCAAGATCCATCCAGAGTGTTCCCGCCACGATGACCACGTTAGGGATAGTAACCCCGAGTTTTGATAATCGGGCGATTTAAATGTAGTAAGAGTTCGAATGCACGACACCTTCGTGATCGACGCATCCGGCACCATTTGTTGGGTCGCCGAGGTTAATGCCCGTGCAAAGTGACAAAAGTGGTATCATTTTGGTGATGTTAGAGGTGTTTTCCTCGTGGACTTGGATGTAAGCATTTTGCGCAAGTTGTTTCGCCGTGTGGCGTGGATTGATTCGTAAGTATAGTAGTGAAGACTATACGGCGCACGCTTGTTTTGAGACTTAGAAGGAACATTCGACGAATGTTTCAAGGCGAGGAGAATGTTATACCGTATTTTCGGAGTATGTACGCAGGACGACGAGGAAATTTCGAACTTGAGAATAGGCTCACAAATTATTTTTGTGCACAACACCCGATTAGAGTCGTTTTCGACTAAACGCTTCCACTTTCGTAGGGAATTTCCGCTATGTCATTTTTAATTTTTATGGATTTTTCCGAGAGACGAACATTTTGGACCAACAAGAGGCGACACTTGTCACCCTCTCATTGGAACACCTGGCGGTAATAGTGGTGTCGAAAGTATGGCCATTGTGGTCAAGGGTTGGTAGGATATTTTGTGTTAGTTGGCTAGTGTGCACTTGGCAAGATCTTGCCCTACACTTGCTATGCACTTGGCAAGATCTCGCCATTGATTGCCTTGGCTTGTCCTATAAATACCACCCCTTTGAAGACTAATTCATCCATAAATTTGCCTAAGTCTTGAAAGCTCTCCTTCTCCCTCCCATTGTGTTGAGTTCGGAGGGCCTCCTTGGCCGAGAGCACCCCTCTGTGGGTTCTAGCCGAGTGTACCCCTAGCCTAGTTGTTTTGTATTATACCCCCTTTTGTGGTGTAGAAATACTCTCCAAAGTATTGTTATAATGCCCAAATTACCTTAGCCGTATACCTTGTTGTATTCTAAGGTTATACCTATCTGAAAAGCCCGTAAATACTATTATACTTCCCGTCAATACACGAAACCCTAGGAAAATCTCCATAGTCCGTTGGAGTATTGTGTAGAAGTTGGTTAGAACTTCTAAGGGTGGTTTAGAGCGGGTTGGGCGCTCGGAGTTGGAGCTAAGCGTTGCCCGGGATCGACATCTCTACTTGGATAATTATGGGCTTATCGAGGTAATTATCTTGTCCCTATTGTAATTGGAGATTACATGTTGTTAGAATATATAGTTGAAGTATACTATATATAGTATGAACTTAGTGTTGTGGCAATGTCCTGGACTTAAGCACAATTTAAAGAAGAGAGTGAGCGTAATTACATGGTGTATTACTGAGACTTGTGTAGTCTAGACTTTGATAGACTTGTGTAACTGTATAGGTTGAATGTTCTGCGAGTAGCATGTGCTACTTGAGAAGGTGGACCAGCTAGCGGGTTATAACGTGGAGCGATTTGCTAATAGTCGATAATCGTCGCGAGGTATGTGAACCTCTTCCTATCTCTTCTAGCATGATATGTGTATAACTATGTAGTGCGGTAGACGTGCGTGTGTTAATTGAACGTGGTTGTACGGCAATGTCTTTTGACTTAAGCCCGAATAATAATAATCTTGAAGTAGTTCAAGAGAATTAAGAACTGTTTTTAAAAGAAGAGTAATACTTGGTTTTAAAAGCTTAAGAGTTATACTAGCTTTATGGGAAGTTAGGTATAACGGCAAGAGAGATAAACGAATGATTTATTTTAGAAGTTAAGAGACTTGATCTTGTAAGATAAGAGACTTAACTTAATCAATGAATTTTGTGTGAAACCTCATTCGTGAGTAATGAGTACTTGATTTTTAAAAGGGATAATGTTTCTTGATTTGGAAATCGTAACGTGTATCGACAAACCACGCAGCGTTAATAAAGGAAATGTTTTGATTAATGAAGTATTAATAAAACCAGTAGAAACTTCCATCTGCATAGAAGCTAAGATGAGACAAAATGATATTTCCTAGATCATGGCTGCTGTAATAGGATTGTTATAAACAAGAATATCCTACTCACACATAAGGCTTATGTTTCTTAGATGGTTTAAAAGAGAATTATATTCTTAAATGAATAAGACTATGAACTACGAAACCTTTCTAAAATAAGAAACGTGAACATTTGAAATTAGGCAAACTTGGACGTTTGGAAAATAATGTTGTTACTTGATTTTACAAAGGTAAGTGTTTTGATTTACTTCAAAAGATAATCACTCTATTTTCATATACTACGTATTGTGTGGTTTTGTGAAAGTAACGATCTTTTAAAGAGTTAATGTATGAAGTACTTTGGGGATAAAAACCGAACTAGTTGACATATAGTAGAAAGTACCTTGTGTGCATAACTTGTGTTGGTTTGTGATAGCCTTGTAATACCGTCTTGTTGATTGATAAGTAAACATGCTAGGATGCTACGTGTGTTAGTATCTCGTGATGTTTGTGTAAAGGGTTTCCTTTGTTGTGCTTATGTTGTTTAACGATAAGTCGTTATGTTAGTATTATACATCACTCATCTCTTGAGATGATTTCGGGTTAAGCGCCTCCGACGCGGGTAGACTCAGCGGTCGATGGACCTATGATTCGAGAATACCTCATGCGGGTCCCAGGGCCTATGCGCGAGCTACGAGAGTTCCGGTTAGGGTGCGTCCTTTATGGGCACGCGGTCTATACGGCCACGCGGATTTGCGAAGTCCAGCGGACGGGAGTAGCTACCGACGCGGGGTTATACCTCACGCAGCCTATGAGTTTGGCCTATGCGAGCCGCGGGAAGTTCGAGGCTAGACGCGCATTAGATCTCGGGCGAGGCGGTGGCGGCTTTGATCATGTGGGCTCAGACAGATCTCATGATATAGTTTATGACCTTGTTGGTACGGTGGGTTTTAGTAGTCGGCTATGCCTTCATACTTACCGTGACGGTTTTATTATAACAGTGGGACCCGGTGTTCATGTGTGTTCTTGGTGCTTTCATATCATAGATCGGCGGTGAGAATGTATTCCACGGCACGAATGATGTTGTGGCGTGAGACCCATTGTTAAATTTGAGTGATGACTTGAGGCGTGAGTCACGACTTGACATATTCGCTTATTTATCAGAATCGTAGTTTGGTTATCATACATGTCTCCGCTTTGTATAGACTACTATGATTTCATTTACTGATTTATTTTGATTTCACATACTTACTGTTATCGACCTCGCCGGCTGCGTTCACGCCAGTAAAGGTACACGATCGTTGATCCTCGCTCTTAGTGGTCACAGCGTTTGGGAAAGCTCCGCTCGGAGGCTTATCTTGGTATAGTCCTGTTGTTGTAGGTGCTTACATTCAGGGTATGACGGCCCCGTCCGTCGTTGTTGTCATATCATTCGTAGAGGTGCAGTAATCGCTTATTGTGGCGTGGTTTGTAAAAAGGATTAAACTGCTCATGTTGAAAAAGTCGTTGTTTATATATACGCCAAAGGCAAGTTTTTCTCAATTATTGTTTCATATTTCATAATATGTCTTGTATCGTTTATGTTCATGATTACTGCGATGTTGTATCACTAGGGTGCAGGGTAAGGCACCAACACGAACGGAATCGGGTCGTGACATGGCAAGCCCTCGGTATACCAAGTCAAGGGGGTATGTGATACAATAACAGTACAACGGGCTTAACTTTTAACAACGTAAGCACAACAAGAATGACCCCCTTACATAACAATCACAAGATACTAACACACGTAGCATCCTAACATGTTTACTTATCAAATCAACAAGAAAGTATTACAAGGCTATCACAAACCAACACAATCAAGTTATTCACACAAGGTACTTTATGCTAACAAGTTCGGGTATCTATCCCCAAAGTACTTCATACATTAACTCTTCAAAAGATCCGTTTCTTTCACAGAAGTCACACAATACCCGTAGTATAAAATAGAGTGACTGTCTTTTTAAGTAAACCAAAACACTTCCCTTTGTAAAATCAAGTAACAACATTATTTTCCAAACGTTCAAGTTTGCCTAATTTCAAATGTTCACGTTTCTTATTTTAGAAAGGTTTCGTAGTTCATAGTCCTATTCATTTAAGAATATAATTCTCTTTTAAACAATCTGAGAAACATATGCCTTATATGTGAGTAGGTTATTCTCGTTCATAATCAATCTTATTAAGCAGCCATGATCTAGGAAATGTAGTATCATTTTGTCTCATCTTAGCTTCTATGCAGATGGAGGTTTCTACTGGTTTTAATAATACTTCATTAATCAAAACATTTCCCTTTATTAACGCTGCAGTGGTTTGTCGATACTCATTCTGATTTCCGAAATCAGTAAAACATTATTCCTTTTAAAAACCAAGCACTCATTACTCACGAATGAGGTTTCACACAAAATTCATATTAATTCATTTAAGTCAAGTCTCTTATCTTTTAAGATCAAGTCTCTTAACTTCTAAAATCAATAAATCATTCATTTTATCTCACTTAAGCCGTTATACCTAACTTCCCATAAAGCTATTATAACTCTTAAGTTTTTTTAAAACCACAAAGCATTTTCTTACCTACATAAAGCTGTTATAACCAACTTCCCATAAAGCCGTTATAACACTTTATGTTTTAAACCAATCAAATACATTTAACACATGTACGTCTACCGTACTACATAGTTATTACACATATCATGCTAGAAAAGATAGGAAGAGGTTCACATACCTCGCGACGATTATCGACTAATAGCAAAACGCTCCAAGTACCTCAAACCGTCGGCTACTCCTTAAGCCAAGTAGATCACGCCATACGTAGAACTTCAACCTATAAGGCCACAAGGCGCTTATTAACATCTAGATCTTATCGTAGAACTTTCTAAAAAATTCGCAAAGACCTCCCCGCACCGCGCAAATCTCTCTCTATCGAGGCGGCTTATCAAGCCAACCAGGGGTTTATACATCTAACCGACTCGCATGCTTCTACCCACGCAATGCTACACAAGTTCATCAGAATACACCCTATGTAATTACGATTCGCTTCTCTTTCTTTAAATTCAGCTTAAGTCAAAAGACATTGCCGCAAGACTATGTTCGATTCTATATATAGTATACTTCAACTATATAATCCTACAACATGTAATTTCCAATTACAATAAGGGGACAAGAATATTTACCTCGATAAGCCCAAAATTATCCGAGATAAAAGTCGATCCTGAGCAAGGTTTAGCTCCTACTCCGTGCGCTCCAACCCGCTCCAAACAACCCTTAGAAGTTCTACGCAACTTCTACTTAACACTTCAACCTACTTATGAAGGTTTTCCTTAGGGTTTCGGTTTGAGACACAAAGGACACAAGGTAGTATTTCCGGGCTCTACGTATAGAGGTATCTTTGGAATACTACAAGGTATTTGGGCTAAAGTAATTTGGGTATAGTAACAACACTTTGGAGAGTATTTCTACCAAGAGGGGGGTATTTATACGAGACAACACCACAAAGGGGGGGTGTATACCTCTACCAACCCCACTAGGGGGTACTCTAGGCCGAGGGGAGGGACGCTCGGCTAAGGCCTCACACGGGGGAGGGGGACGAGAACACTACTAGAGAGGGGAGGGAATTTCAAGACTTGGAGATTTGTAGAATGGATGAAGAAGTCTTCAAAGGGGAGGGGTATTTATAGCTCAAGCAATGGCCAACCAATGGCCAAGATCATGCCAAGTGCAAGGCAAGTGTAGGGTCAAGATTCCTCCATGTGCACCTTATCCATCTACCACAAAATATCCTACCTACTACTTGACAAAAATGTCAAGGAAATCGTCCATGTTGCCGCCCCAAAGGCCACCAATGAGAGGGTGCCAAGTGTCGCCCTCTCGTTGGTCCAAAATGTTTCGTCTCTCGGAAAAATCCGCAAAAATTAAAAATGTCATAGCCGGAATTTTCCCTTCACAAGTTATGTAAAACGTTTCGTCGAAAAACGACTCTAACCGGGTGTTGTGCACAAATAAAATCGGCCAAGCCTACTTTAAAGTCCAAACTTTTCTACGCACGCCCTTACATACTCTGGAAATACGGGGTATAACATTCTCCCCTCCTTAGAAACATTCGTCCCGAATGTTCCTTCTAAGTCTCAAAACAAACGCGCCGGTATAGTCTTTACCACTATACTTACGAGAACAATCTCGCCACACCGCCACGTAAACACCGCAAATACTTCCATCCAAGTCCACGAGGAAACACCTCTAATATCACAAAACTCCCACCCAAGGGTTAAAAGATACTCCCTTAGCACCCTTTTCTTAACATACGAAATGATCACATCTATGTTCTCAACACATGCTCGCTTCTCCCCTTACTCGTCGTACCCTTCTCGTACACTCGAACTCTTTCTCATAACTTACCACATTTCTGTTACTGCTTCAGTTTCCAACCCTCGTCACACCCTTCCGGGGTGGTACCTTCAAGAAGACCGACGGCAACTGAACTCTGCGCCGCCGCGATTATCCACGATTTCTCTGAGCTGCCAATAACCTCTTCTAGACAAGCTTCACTCTATCCACAGACTGCTGGAACAAGCCTGAACCAACTATCTGAACCTTGCCAACATCGAACCAATCGACCGGCAACTTACACTTCCGCCCCTACAAGGCTTCATAAGGCGATATCTGAACACTGAAATGGTAGCTATAAAACATTTCCCCAACAGGAGACAACAATCCTCACAACTACCCCTGAAATCAAAACACTGGCCCGAGGACGAATACGATACGGAGACTCACCTGAGTTCCTAACCCCGCTCGTAACACTTCGAGAAAAAAGCGGTAATCTGGGCTCCACTGTCTGACATAAGGTGAAGGTAGGCACCCCGTGCAGCCTTACAACCTTTCTGATATAACGTCTCGCATAACCCTCTGCCGAGTGAACGGTCTTTACTAGAAGACAAGACGGGCTGACCTCCTCGGCCCGACTACTGGTCGAACGCATCCACGAACTCGTACGCTGGTTAACTAAACTTAGGCCTAACACCCTCGTGACCCTACCACAAGGCGGGACCACCACAAACTGACCCCACCATAAAACAGGTCGCGGGTTGACCCGCGGCATGGCCTCAACCCGACCCACTCTCGCGCAAAACACTAGCTCCCTGATCCGGAACAATCTCACTGATCACGTTACGAAAACCTAGCGGTCTCCTTATCTCAACTACCCTCTTTCAATTCCTACCACTCAGGGACTTATCCCACAAATATATCCCACGTGCACTATGTACTCTGGTAAGGGTCAAACACAAAATAAATCTTTTACTCAAGATTACCTTGCCTCTAAGGTCTCCACGTATAAAGCTCTAAGGCTTACACTTTTCCTATCCCTCAATCTTTCCCGGTTACTAACCATGATCTCTAATCACAATTAACACACTGCTATCAGAACATAGCACTTAAGATATACTCATCTTATCACACTAATCTCTAGAGGGTTAAAGATATGCCTGAATCTACTGCTTCACTCCCCTTTGCCGTTCTAATCAAACCTGCCTCGTAGGCGATAGCAGTGGGCGTAACGAACTACCCACCGATCCCGGCGCCGAGTCCTCCCACTTGCATCCTTCCTACTAGACATCCTTTGACACGTGGCCCTCGCCTACCGCAGTAAAACAAGATTAACTAAAAGACGACATTCCGAATGACGCCACACCTGCGAATCTCGGGAAAACTAAATCCGGGCCGGAACCTACGTGGTAGTGAACCGAAACTCGAGCTCGACCAACTCCCGCATAGTCCGAACGTCCCGAACCCCGCGAGGACCACTCAGACCGGCGGAGGTGCATATCTAATCTGGCCGGAGGCACCACCGAAAGTTACCAAAGGACCTTGCTGCTCGCCCTCTCCTCGCTCCCTGGTTAACCTGCCGATCTCTACGCTGGCTGCCGCGCATAAGCCCGCATACGTGCCATGCTTAAGCCTAATCAAGAATTACTCTTGCACAACCTCTCTCGATAATCATCAAGACTCGCGTACATCGGTATACTCCGGTAGCCAAATCCATGCTAGTAACAGTGGTCGCCACTTCGCAATCTATATTCTCTCTCGATCGCGAATGGGCGTTCAAATATCATGGCCGCAGAGGAATCGCTGCCGTTAAACTCACTGGGCCGTGACGAGCATAACTCCCGAATGAAGCACCTCCCGGTGATGATCGGGCTGTGCCCTCGTAACCTGCTCAGATTTACTCAGCCTCCTGGCCGCTTTGCGCCTCCCGGGCCCGGTTTGCCTACGCGAGGCATAACGGTAAGGAAAGAAATACGTTAGAGGTCCAACTTACAACACTTTCTAAGGCACGATCTCGAGTGAGAAGAATAGAAACTAATCCTAAATATCCTATAGCCTCCGATTATCGTGGCACAACACACCGATAATCAAGACTTCATCGATACGGCCTTATAGACACTTTCCGAGGATTAATCGCTCGATACCACTTTTGTCACGACCAACCCGGCCCGTGGATCGTGCCTTACCGGCACCCTGATACAATCATCGAGTAATCGGAATATAAAACAATACATGATACAATGTAAAGAAGACACATGTTTATTCAAGAAAAGTTTTTCCAGATATATAAATAACAACTCTTTCAAAATGAACT
This sequence comes from Przewalskia tangutica, assembly GCA_029844215.1. NCBI lineage: Eukaryota > Viridiplantae > Streptophyta > Magnoliopsida > Solanales > Solanaceae > Przewalskia > Przewalskia tangutica. The sequence continues at coordinate 39,982,169 of CM056732.1, read as the reverse complement.
TTAATCCTTTTTACAAACCCCGCCACAATAAGATTACTGCACTTACGAATGACGATAACAACGACGGACAGGGCCGTCATACCCCGAATGTAAGCACCTACAACAACAGGGACTATACTAAGATAAGCCTCCGAGAAACGGAGCTTTCCCAAACGCCGAATGTGACTCCTAAGAGCGAGGATCAACGATCGTGTACCTTTACTCGCAGATGAACGCAGCCGGAAGGAGGTCGATAACAGTACCAAGTATGTGAAACGAAATAACATCAGAAATGAAATCATAGTAGTCTATATAAAGCAGAGACATGTATGATAACCAAACTACGATCACAATAAATAAGCGATATGTCAAGTCGTGGACTCACGCCAAAGTCATCACAATAGAACCGTGACGGGTAAGTACGGCGCATAGCCGACTACTAAGACCCACAGCACCAAAAATGCCATAAATCGTATCACGAGGTCTTTCTGCATCGCACTACACGATCGGCCGCCACTCGCCCGCAGATCACCGCGGCGCTGCCTATCCTCGAACTTACCGCACTCCGCATAGGTCACACATGCACCCGCATGAGGTATTCCTCGAATCATGGTACTAGACCGCTCGAGGTATACCTCGTGACGGCGGCTTAACCCCGGATCCGCTGACTACCGCAGCCCGCATAGTCTCAAAAGACCGCATAGTCCCAACAGACCGCGTAGGCATCCCCGTGATCGCTAAAACACCCGAATGATCAATCCTGGAGCATACCGCCGCTCCGCATAGTCATACAGACCGCATAGCCGTAGAGACCCGCATCGCGGTGGCAAGCCCTCGGATACCAAGTCAAGGGGTATGTGATACAATAACAAGACAACGGGCTTAACTTTTAACAACGTAAGCACAACAAGAATGACCCCTTACATAACAATCACAAGATACTAACACACGTAGCATCCTAACATGTTTACTTATCAAATCAACAAGAAAGTATTACAAGGCTATCACAAACCAACACAATCAAGTTATTCACACAAGGTACTTTATGCTAACAAGTTCGTATCTATCCCCAAAGTACTTCATACATTAACTCTTCAAAAATCCGCTTCTTTCACGTAAGTCACACAATACGTAGTATAAAATAGAGTGATCTCTTTTTAAGTAAACCAAAACACTTCCTTTGTAAAATCAAGTAACAACATTATTTTCCAAACGCTCAAGTTTGCCTAATTTCAAATGTTCACGTTTCTTATTTTAGAAAGGTTTCGTAGTTCATAGTCCTATTCATTTAAGAATATAATTCTCTTTTAAACAATCTGAGAAACATATGCCTATATATGAGTAGGTTATTCTTGTTCATAATCAATCTTATTAAGCACCATGATCTAGGAAATGTAGTATCATTTTGTCTCATCTTAGCTTCTATGCAGATGGAGGTTTCTACCGGTTTTAATAATACTTCATTAATCAAAACATTTCCTTTATTAACGCCGCAGTGGTTTGTCGATACTCATTCGATTTCCAAATCAGAAACATTATTCCTTTTAAAACCAAGCACTCATTACTCACTTAATGAGGTTTCACACAAAATTCATATTAATTCATTTAAGTCAAGTCTCTTATCTTTTAAGATCAAGTCTCTTAACTTCTAAAATCAATAAATCATTCATTTTATCTCACTTAAGTCGTTATACCTAACTTCCCATAAAGCTATTATAACTCTTAAGTTTTTTTTAAAACCACAAAGCATTTTCTTACCTACATAAAGCTGTTATAACCAACTTCCCATAAAGCCGTTATAACACTTTATGTTTTAAACCAATCAAATACATTTAACACACGACGTCACCGCACTACATAGTTATTACACATATCATGCTAGAAAAGATAGGAAGAGGTTCACATACCGCGACGATTATCGACTAATAGCAAAACGCCCAAGTACCTCAAACCGCCGCTACTCCTAAGCCAAGTAGATCACGCCATACGTAGAACTTCAACCTATAAGGCCACAAGCGCGCTTATTAACATCTAGATCTTATCGTAGAACTTTCTACGTAAAATTCGGCAAAGACCTCCCCGCAATCGCAGAAATCTCCTCCTCTCTATCGAGGCCGCCATCAAGCCAACCAGGGGTTTATACATCTAACCGGACGTGTACGCTTCTACCTACAATGCGTTACACAAGTCTCATCAGAATACAATCCTATGTCATTACAGTTCAGTTCTCTTTCTTTAAATTCAGGCTTAAGTCAAAAGACATTGCCGCAAGACTATGTTCAGTTCTATATATAGTATACTTCAACTATATAATCCTACAACATGTAATTTCCAATTACAATAAGGGGACAAGAATATTTACCTCGATAAGCCCAAAATTATCCGAGATAAAAGTCGATCCCGAGCAAGGTTTAGCTCCCACTCCAAGGCGCCCAACCCGCTCCAAACAACCCTTAGAAGTTCTACGCAACTTCTACTTAACACTTCAACCTACTTATGAAGGTTTTCCTTAGGGTTTCGGTTTGAGACACAAAGGACACAAGGTAGTATTTCCGGGCTCTACGTATAGAGGCATCTTTGGAATACTACAAGGTATTTGGGCTAAAGTAATTTGGGTATAGTAACAACACTTTGGAGAGTATTTCTACCAAGAGGGGGGTATTTATACGAGACAACACCACAAAGGGTGTATACCTACCAACCCCACCAGTGGTACTCTCGCCAAAGTGGGGGAGGGACTCTGCTAAGGCCTCACAAGGGGAGGGACGAGAACACTACTAGAGAGGAGGAATTTCAAGACTGAGATTTGTAGAATGGATGAAGAAGTCTTCAAAGGGAGGGTATTTATAGCTCAAGCAATGGCCAAGCAATGGCCAAGATCATGCCAAGTGCAAGGCAAGTGTAGGGTCAAGATTCCTCCATGTGCACCTTATCCATCTACCACAAAATATCCTACCTACTACTTGACAAAAATGTCAAGGAAATCGTCCATGTTGCCGCCCCAGAGCCCACCAATGAGAGGGTGCCAAGTGTCGCCCTCTCGTTGGTCTAAAATGTTTCGTCTCTCGGAAAAATCCGCAAAAATTAAAAATGTCATAGCCGGAATTTTCCCTTCGCAAGTTATGTAAAACGTTTCGTCGAAAAACGACTCTAACCGGGTGTTGTGCACAAATAAAATCGGCCAAGCCTACTTTAAAGTCCAAACTTTTCTACGTACGTCCTTACGTACATACTCTAGAAATACGGGGTATAACACCATTTTCTCTACCTCTCTTAAGACGTTATACCTAACTTCCCATAAAGCTAGTATAACTCTTATGTTTTCAAAACCAAGTATTACTCTTCTTTCAAAAAGGTTTCTTAATCTTTTGAAACACTTCAAGATTCTTATTATTCAGGCTTAAGTCAAAAGACATTGCCGTAACACTACATTCAGTTAACACACGTACGTCTACCGTACTATATATATCTTTAAAATACTTCGAGATTCTTATTATTCAGGCTTAAGTCAAAAGACATTGCCACACGTACGTCTACCGTACTATATATATTCCTTTAAAATATCATGCTCAAGAGTATAGGAAGAATCACATACCTCGCGACGATTATCGACTATAAGCAAAACGCCCACGCTTATAACCCGCTAGCCTTGTCCACCTTCCAAGTAGTACATGCTACTCGCAGAACATTCAACCAATAAGGTTATAAGTTCATCAGAATTACAGTCCTATGTAAGTACAGTTTAAACTTCTACTTATATATTCTTCTGACGTGATATCAGTTCAATCCTTTTCTGTAATATCCTTCTATTACAGTTCAATTCTCTTCTATGAATCTTATATTCATTTCTATACTACTACAGTATGTAATTTCCAATTACACTAGAAGGGTAGGATTATTTATCTCGGTAAGCCCAAAATTATCCAAGTTTAATGTCGATCCTGAGCAACGTTTAGCTCCTACTCCGAGTGCTCCAATCCGCTCCAAACAACCCTTAGAAGTTCTACGCTACTTCTACTTAACACTTCAACCGACTATGAAGGTTTTCCTTAGGGTTTCGTTTAGTGGCTAAAGGAAGTATAATAGTATTTCCGGGCTCTACGTAGAGAGGTAACTTTGGAAAGTACTACAAGGTATTTGGGCTAGAGTATTTTGGTATTATAACAATACTTGGAGAGTATTTCTCTACCAAGGGGGGGGGGGGTAGGCTCGGCTAGAACCACTAGGCAAGGGGTGCTTTCGAGGCCTTTCTCAGGGAGGGGATGGCTTTGGACGAGCTCACACAAAGAGGGGGAAGGATTTTAACACTTAGAAAATGATTTTGGGATGCAGAAGTTCATCAACTAAGGGGGGTATTTATAGGTCAAGCAATGGCCAACCAATGGCCAAGATCAATCCAAGTGTAAGGCAAGTGTAGGGCTAGGATTTAACCATGTGTACCTTATCCATCTACCACACCAACTATCACAAATATCCTACCTAACCACAAGCCCAAGTCGTCCAACTTGCCGCCCCAATCTCACGTCCAATGTGAGGGTGACATGTCACCCTCCCGCTGGTCCAAAATGTTTCGCCTCGGAAAAATCCGCAAAAATTATAAATGACATAGCCGTATTTTTCCCTTCGCAAGTCTTGTAAAACGTTTCGTCGAAAAACGACTCTTTTCGGTACTTGTGCCCAAATTTTCGGTCCTAGCCTAACTTTAAGGCTCAAAATTTTCTACGTACGTCCTCACGCATATACCGAAATACGGGTATAACATTCTCCCCTCCTTAGAAACATTCGTCCCGAATGTTCCTTCTCAAGACGGATAACGATAAAGTTCTTCTTAACTTAAACAAGTTGCCAATGCCACATATGGCCACAAAAATAACACACGCTCCAGTACTTAACCCAAGTCAACGAGGAATCACCTCTAACATTACAAAAGCTTCCACCCCCCGGTCTAACAGATATTCCTTCGCACCTTTACTTCACAAGGGTAACGATCATTTCTATTCTCTCAAAGACATGTTCACATCTATCCTTACCCGTCAGACCTTCTCGAACACTTGAACTTCTAGTATACGCATTCATACTACCATCGTCAGCTTCCCAAAACTTTGGAGTCACCACCTCCAAACTTGGTCATCTTACTAGCCTCAATCTCCTTAAGGCCATTCCCGCCTTCACGATCCGCTCAGTCGAACATATCCACGAACTCATACGATGGTCATCTAAACTTGGGCCTAGCACCCTCGTGACCCTACCACCGGGCGACCACCTCGAACCGATCTAACCCCAAATCGCTGGTTGACCCACAACATGGCCCCAACCCGACCCACTTAACGCATCAAGCTCTTGTTTCCGATCCGAACAATCTTATTTATACAGTCATGAAAGCTACCACTTCCATTTTACACCACCCAAGGAATTTTCCCACAATTACTCCACGATACTTATACATTCGACAAAGATTACCCGCAAAATCTTTTCAAGACGCACCTTACATCTAAGGTCTCAACTTTTATATTCTAAGGTTCATCATTTTCTCACCCCAGGCTTACCCTTTTCACTAACCAGGCTTCTAAATCACATTTTTAGCACAAAGCTATCCGAACATAACACTAAACACATCCTCATAACATCAATACATACAAAACTCTAGAGGGTTAAGGATATACCTGACAATAGGCAGTTCAAAGGACCGCTAAAACTGGGAACTTCCACTGCGACCGCCGTGGCTCACGGTGTATGAACATCCCGCCTAGCTATGGAAGGTGAAGAACCCGCCCGATCAGTAGTCTGTGCTATCCTACCGCTACCTCGGTCTGACGCTCTCGCCAGATGGCCCTGTTGGCCGCAAGAATAACAATCTCCCAAGTTAGTACGACACTCACCCTTATGAAGTTTTCCACAACGGCCACACTGAGACAAAGGCGATCTCATCCGGCGAGCACTCCTACTCCCCTGAAAATCTGAAACCTGGGAGCCCGACCGCCTGAATATCCCGGCGTCCCGGCGTCGCTGGGACCACCAGATCGCGAAGGTGCAAACTAGCTCGCTGAGGTGGTCCGCCGAAAGTTATCAAAGGACCCGCTGCTCGCCCTCTTCGCTGATCTTGGTCATTCCGTCGACCTCTCCGCCTCACATCCGCGCATAAGCTCGCATGCGGCAATGTCCATGCCCTACAAGAGCTACACGAACAACTCTCGCTAGGTAATCATCGAGCCTCAGAACATATCGGTGCACTCGATCCTCCATACTAGCTACTAACGCTGGACGCACGGGCCAATGAGTCGAACTCCACATTGTACTCCCAACCGCACGCCTGCTCGCCGCACCACCAAAAATCTGTCGGCGAGCCCTCCTCATCTGTGAGGCAAGAAATGTGCAAGAAAAGCCTTGAGAACTCGCCCCAAACTACTGGAAGTGCATGCTCTCCCGACAGCTCCCACGATCAAACCAATGATCGCAGATCACGCAGCGATGCGAACCTAGGACCACTTGTTATACCGTATTTCCGCAGTATGATGTACGAGAATGTACGCATAAAAGTTAGCCTTAAAGTTTAGGCCTAGGACGTTTTTGGGCACAACTCACACAAAGAATCGCTTTTCCGACGAAACGCTTTACAAGACTCGCGTAGGTAAATTCGCCATGTCATTTCTAATTTTTGCGGATTTTTCCGAGACGAAACATTTTGGACCAACGAGAGGGCGACACTTGTCACCCTCTCATTGATGGATGTGGGGCGGCAATAGGGCCGAATGGATGGGCATGGAGTTGGTAGGATATTTGTGTAGTAGATGGATAAGGACTGTTATACCCCGTATTTCCAGAGTATGTACGTAAGAACGTACGTAGAAAAGTTTGGGCTTTAAAGTGGCTTGGCCGTTTTTATTTGTGCACAACACCCGGTTAGAGTCGTTTTTCGACGAAACGTTTTACATAACTTGCGAAGGAAAAATTCCGGCTATGTCATTTCAAATTTTTGCGGATTTTTCCGAGAGACGAAACGTGTTGGACCAACAAGAGGGCGCCACTTGGCACCCTCTCATTGGAGCACGTTGTGGGCGGTACAAGTGGGACGAATTGGCCTTGTTTGGTCAAGGGGTTGGTAGGATATTTTGTGGTAGATGGATAAGGTGCACTTGGCAAGATCTTGGCCCTACACTTGCCTTGCACTTGGCAAGATCTTGGCCATTGGTTGGCCTTGGCTTGTCCTATAAATACCCCCCTTTGGAAGACTTCTTCATCCATTCCTAAATTTCCTAAAGTGTTAAAATCCTCCCTCCCCTTGTGTGGTGTTTCGCCCAACACCCTCTCCCCTTTGTGAGGCCTCAGGCCGAGAGTCTCCCTGCCGAGTACCCTCATGGGTAGGCCGAGGGGTATACACCCCCCTTGTAGTGTTGTCTCGTAGATATACCCCCCCCTCTTGGTAGAAATACTCTCAAAAGGATTGGTACTATACCCAAATTACCTTAGCCGGATACCTGGTAGTATTCCAAAGAAACCTCTATACGTAGAGCCCGAAATACTACCAGTATGTCCTTTTGTCTCAAACCAAACCCTAAGGAAAATCTCCATAGTTGGTTGGAATATTAAGTAAGGTCACAGAGAACTTCTAAGGGTTGTTTGGAGCGGGTTGGAGCACCCGAGTAGGAGCTGCTGCTAAGGATCGACATTTATACTTGGATAATTATGGGCTGATCGAGGTAATTATCTTGTCCCCCTATTGTAATTGGATATTACATGTTGTAGGAATATATAGTTGAAGTATACTATATATAGAACTGAACATAGCTTGTGGCAATGTCTTTGGACTTAAGCCCAATTTAAAGATGAGAATCGAATCAGAATTACGTAGGATCAGACATGAGACTTGTGTAGTTTGACGCAGTGAAGGGCTGCCCAATTTTCCGTAGACCTTGCATCTAGATTTATTCTACCGAGTGGTCTAGACTTTGATAGACTTGTGTAACTCAGTATAGGTTGAATGTTCGCGAGTAGCATGTGCTACTTGAGAAGGTGGACCGTGCTAGCCGTTATAGCCATGAGCGTTTTGCTAAGAGTCGATAATCGTCGCGAGGTATGTGAACCTCTTCCTATCTCTTCTAGCATGATATGTGTATAACTATGTAGTACGGTAGACGTACGTGTGTTAATTGAACGTAGTTGTACGGCAATGTCTTTGACTTAAGCCCGAATAATAATAATCTCAAGTAGTTCAAGAGAATTACGAATCGCTTTAAAAGAAGAGTAATACTTGGTTTTAAAAGTTTAAGAGTTATACTAGCTTTATGGGAAGTTAGGTATAACGGCTTAAGAGAGATAAAACGAATGACTTATTTATTTTAGAAGTTAAGAGACTTGATCTTGTAAGATAAGAGACTTAACTTAAATAAATTATATGAAATTTGTATGAAACCTCATTCGTGAGTAATGAGTACTTGGTTTTTAAAAGGGATAATGTTTTACTGATTTCGGAAATCAGAATGTGTATCGACAAAACCACTGCAGCGTTAATAAAGGGAAATGTTTTGATTAATGAAGTATTAATAAAACCAAGAGAAACTCCATCCGCATGTAAGCTTAAGATGAGACAAAATGATATTTCCTAGATCATGACTGCTGTAATAAGATTGTTATAAACAAGAATATCCTACTCACATATAAGGCTTATGTTTCTCAGATTGTTTAAAAGAGAATTATATTCTTAAATGAATAAGACTATGAACTACTAAACCTTTCTAAAATAAGAAACGTGAACATTTGAAATTAGGCAAACTTGACGCTTGGAAAATAATGTTGTTACTTGATTTTACAAAGGTAAGTGTTTTGGTTTACTTAAAAAGACAAATACTCTATTTTTATACTACGTATTGTGTGACTTATGTGAAAGAAACGGATCTTTAAAGATTTAGTGTATGAAATACTTTGGGGATAGATAATCGAACTTGTTAGAAAAGTACCTCGTGTGAATAACTTGATTGTATTGGTTTGTGATAGCCTTGTAATACTTTCTTGTTGCTTTGATAAGTAAACATGTTAGGATGCTACGTGTTAGTATCTTGTGATGTTTGTGTAAAGGGTTCCTCGATTGTGAACTATCGTTATGATAGTATTGTACCACCACCTTGACTTATTTCCGAGGTTGCCGCCTCCACGCGGGGTAGACTCAAAGCGTCTGGTGACCTATGATTCGAGGATACCTCACGCGGTCCTGTGGGCCTATGAGAGCTACGAGTTCCGTGTTAGCGTGCCCTTACGGGCACGCGTCTACGTGGCCATGCGCGATCGCGGGTCCGTGCGGACGCCGGAGTAGCTACCGACGCGGGGTTATACCTCACGCGGCCTACGAGATTGGCCTACGCGAGTCGCGGAAGTTCCAGTGGCTAGACGCGACATTAGATATCGCGCGAGTGGCGGCTTTGATCATGTGACGGCCTAGACAGATCTCATGATACGCTTTATGACCTTGTTGGTACCGGGGTTTTAGTAGTCGGCTATGCCTTCGCATTTACCCCGCACGGTTTTATTATAACACGTGGGACTCGTGTTCATGTGTGTTCCTTGGTGCTTTCATATCACGCATCACGGCAGTGAGGAATGTATTCCACGCACGATTGATGCGTGGCGTGAGACCCATTGTTATATTTGAGTGATGACTTGAGGCGCGAGTCACGACTTGACATGATCGCTATTTATCAGAATCGTAGTTTGGTTATCATACATGCTCTCGCTTTGTATAGACTACTATGATTTCATTTACGATTTATTTTCGCCACATACTTGGTACTTTGACCGACCTCCTTCGGGGCCGCTCACGCCGCAGTAAAGGTACACCGCCGTTGATCCTCGCCTTAGGGTCACGTCATTTGGGAAAGCTCCGCTTCTCGGAGGCTTATCAGGTATAGTCCTCGTTGTAGGTGTTTACATTCGTGGTATGGCGGGCCCCGTCCCGCCATTGTTGTCGTAGCATTTCTTAGAGGTGCAGAGTATCGCCAGGCGGTGGTTTGTAAAGAAAGGATTAAACTGCTCATTTTGAAAGAGTTGTTATTATTATATATGCCCAGAAAGGCAAGTTTTCCAAAGATAATCACAGACGCTTCGTTATTTCATGTTGTTGTTATGTTCCATTGACACTCGATGTTGTATCACTAGGTGCCCGGTAAGGCACGACCACGGCCCGGTTCGGTCTTGACAAAGTGGTATCGTGAGCGATTAATCCTCGGAAAGTGTCTACGCATCAGATCCAAGAGAGTCTTGATTATCGCGTGTGCACCACGCCAATAATCGTGAGGCTATAGGATATTTAGGATTGGTTTCTATTCTTCTCACTCAGATCGTGCCTTAGAGCCGTGTTGTAAGTCGACCTCTAACGAAATTCTTTCCTTATCGTTATGCCTCCGCGTAGGCAACCCGCCCGTGAGGGCAAGGCACAGGAGGAGCCGCGAGTAGAGTTCAGAGGGTTACGAGGCACTGCACTCCAATCATCACCGAGTTAGGTGCTTCATTTGGGGAGTTCTGCGACGCCACTAGCCCCAGCAGAGTTTAGCACGGCGGCGCAGCCCACCGCGCCATGACATTTGAACCTTCGCCCACCACGAACAAAGAATATAGATTGCAAAGAGGCGACCACGCATTAGCATGGATTTGGCTACCGAGAGTATACCGATGTATCGCGAGTCTTGACGACTACCTAAGAGGCGTTGTGCAAGAGTAATCCTTCGCTTAGGCTTCGAGCATGGCCTCGGTACGCTTATGCGCAGCAGCCGAGAAACGAGAGATCGACGCGTTAACGGGCGACAACGTAAGAGGCCGAGCAGCAAGGTCCTTTGGTAACTTTCGAGGCGAGTCACCTCACCAGCGGATTAGATTACGCACATCCACCAGTGCAGAGAGGTCCTCCACGGTTCGTGACGCTCGGTACGCCGAGTTGGTCGTAACCTGTGGCTTCCGCTCATTACAGATGCACGCCATCCCGGGAATGTCGTCTTTAGTTGGGTACTTGTTGCACCTATGACCGCCGTGGTCCGTGTCAAGAGTGTCCTTGCAGGAGGACTTAGCCTTCGTGATCGCGAGTAGTTTGTCATCTCCTCACGGCACTACCAAGTGCTTGATTAGAACGACTAAGGAGTGAAACAAGAGTTACAGTATATCCTTAACCTCTGAGATCAAGATGTGTGATAAGGTGGGTATATCATAAGTGCTATGTTCGATAGCAGTGTGTTAAAATTGTGATTAGAAATCTTGGTTAGTTAACCAAGTAAGATTTGGGGGATAGAGGTGTGAGCCTTAGAGTTTTATACGCAGAGACCTTAGAGGTAAGGCCATCTCGAGTAAAGGTGTAGTGTTATGTTTGATCCTTATCGGAGTGCATAGTGCACGCGAGCTATGTTTGGGATAGGTCCCTGGTAGTGTGAAATGAAAGGGGGTAGTTGAGCTAAGAAGACCGCTAGGTTTTCAAACGTGATTAGTGAGATTGTTCCGATCGGGAGCTAGTATTGTGCGCGTTGCGGCCGGGTTGAGGCCACGCCGCGTCAACCCGCGCATGTTTGGTGGGGTCAGTTGTGGTGGTCCCGCCGAGGTAGGGTCAGAGGGTGTTAGGCCCAAGTTTAGTTAACCAACAGACGAGTTCGTGGATTCATTCGACCAAGAGCCGGCGAGGTCACCGCCTTGTCTTCAGCAGCAAAGACCGTACTCAACAGTGTTGTTTATATCGTAAAGGTTGTAAGGTCGCGACGGTGCCTACCTTCACCTTATGACATGCATGAAGCCTGTGTTGTGGCTATTTTCGCTTTCTAAAAGTTTTACCAGCAGGTTAGGAACTCGTGAGACTCAGACCGCATTCGCCCCGCCGTTGTTCGATTTCGTGGTAGTTGGGATTGTTGTCTCCTGGAGGAGTGTTTGCTACCATTTCGTTGTTCGGATGTCGCCTAAGAAGCCTTGTAGGGCGGAAGTGTAAGTTGCCTGGCCGATTGGTTCGATGTTGGCGCGTTCAGATAGTTGGTTCAGCTTGTTCCAGCAGATCGTGGATAGTGTGACGAGTTTTGGAAAAACAGAGGAACTTAGCCCGAGTTACTTGGGCCTTTTGAGTACATGTGAAGAATAGGCCGGTTGCCTATATGTTAGCTTTTGCCGTCCGACTTAGGAGGCAAGACGTCCGGCCTTCAGATTGTTATGATCGGAAAGTATCGAGATCCATCCAGAGTGTTCCCGCTAATGATGACCACGTTAGAGATAGTAACCCGAGTTTTGAAAATCAAGCAGACGTAAACGTGGTAAGAGTTCGAGTGTACGAGAAGCGGTACGACGAGTAGCGGAGAAGCGATCATGTATTTCGAGCATAGATGTGATCATTACTTGGTGATGTTAGAGGTGTTTCTCGTGGACTTGGATGAAAGTATTTGGCGCTGGTGTTTCGTGGGCCAGTGTGGCAGATTGTTCTCGTAAGTATAGTGGTGAAGACTATCTTCGGCGCGTTGGTTTTGAGACTTAGAAGGAACATTCGGACGAATGTTTCTACGAGGAGAATGTTATACCGTATTTCCAGTATGTACGTATGACGCACGAGAAAAGTTTGGGCTTTAAAGTTGGCTTGCCGCTTTTATTTGTGCACAACACCCTGCTAGAGTCGTTTTTCGACTAAACGCTTTACATAATCATGCGGAAAATTCCGCTATGTCATTTCAAATTTTTATGGATTTTTCGAGAGACGAAACGTGTTGACCAACAAGAGGGCGCCACTTGGCACCCTCTCATCGAGAACGCTGCATGAAGTGGGACGAATTGGCCTTGTTTGGTCGGCGGGTTGGTAGGATATTTTGTGGTAGATGGATAAGGTGCACTTGGCAAGATCTTCGCCCTACACTTGCCTCAGACTTGGCAAGATTCGCCATCGTCGCCTTGGCTTGTCCTATAAATACCCCCATTTGGAAGACTTCTTCATCCATTCCTAAATTTCCTAAAGTGTTAAAATCCTCCCTCCTTGTGGTGTTTCGTCCAACACCCTCTCCTTTGTGAGGCTCGGCCGGTAGTCTCCCTTGGCCGAGTACCCTTGTGGTGTTGTCTCGTATATATACCCTCTTAGTAGAAATACTCTCAAAAGTATTGTTGTTATACCCAAATTACCTTAGCCGTATACCTTGTAGTATTCCAAAGAAACCTCTATACGTAGAGCCCGGAAATACTACCGTATGTCCTTTTTGTCTCAAACCGAAACCCTAAGGAAAATCTCCATAGTTGGTTGGAGTATTAAGTAGAGGTCGCGTAGAACTTCTAAGGGTTGTTTGGAGCGGTCGAGCACCGAGTGAGCTAAGCGTTGCTAAGGATCGACATTTATACTTGGATAATTATGGGCTTATCGAGGTAATTATCTTGTCCCCCTATTGTAATTGGATATTACATGTTGTAGGAATATATAGTTGAAGTATACTATATATAGAACTGAACATAGCTTGTGGCAATGTCTTCGACTTAAGCCCAATTTAAAGATGAGAACCGAATCAGAATTACGTAGGATCAGACATACTGAGACTTGTAGTTTGACTGCAGGAAGCGGTCGCCAATTTTCCGTAGACCTTGCATCTAGATTTATTCTACCGAGTGGTCTAGACTTTGATAGACTTGTGTAACCCAGATAGGTTGAATGTTCTGCGAGAAGTACGCTACTGAGAAGGTGGACCAGCTAGCCGTTATAGCCGTGAGCGCTTTGCTAATAGTCGATAATCGCCGCGAGGTACGTGAACCTCTTCCTATCTCTTCTAGCATGATACGTATAACTATGTAGTACGGTAGACGACGCGTGTTAATTGAACGAGTTATACGGCAATGTCTTTGACTTAAGCCCGAATAATAATAATCTCAAGAGTTCAAGAGAATTACGAACCGCTTTTAAAAGAAGAGTAATACTTGGTTTTAAAAGTTAAGAGTTATACTAGCTTTATGGGAAGTTAGGTATAACGGCTAAGAGAGATAAACGAATGACTTATTTATTTTAGAAGTTAAGAGACTTGATCTGTAAGATAAGAGACTTAACTTAAATAAATTATATGAAATTTGTATGAAACCTCATTCATGAGTAATGAGTACTTGGTTTTAAAAGGATAATGTTTTACTGATTTCGAAATCGTAATGTGTATCGACAAAACCATCACGGCGTTAATAAAGGGAAATGTTTTGATTAATGAAGTATTAATAAAACCAAAGAGAAACTCCATCCGCATGTAAGCTTAAGACGAGACAAAATGATATTTCCTAGATCATGATCAGTAATAAGATTGTTATAAACAAGAATATCCTACTCACATATAAGGCTTATGTTTCGATTGTTTAAAAGAGAATTATATTCTTAAATGAATAAGACTATGAACTACTAAACCTTTCTAAAATAAGAAACGTGAACATTTGAAATTAGGCAAACTCGACGCTTGGAAAATAATGTTGTTACTTGATTTTACAAAGGTAAGTGTTTTGGTTTTAAAAAAAGACAAATACTCTATTTTTATACTACGGTATCAGGTGACTTATGTGAAAGAAACGGATCTTTTAAAGATTTAGTGTATGAAATACTTTGGGGATAGATACCGAACTTGTTAGTAGAAAGTACTTGTGTGAATAACTTGATTGTATTGGTTTGTGATAGCCTTGTAATACTTTCTGTTGCTTTGATAAGTAAACATGTTAGGATGCTACGTGTTAGTATCTTGTGATGTTTGTGTAAAGGTTCCTGATTGCGGAACTATCACCGTTATGATAGCATTGTACCACTCACCTCGACTTATTTCCGAGGTTAAAGCCGCTCCACGCGGGTAGACTCAAAGTGTCCTGTGTGACCTATGATTCGAGGATACCTCACGCGGTCCCAGGCCTGCGCGAGCTACGAGTTCCGTGTTAGTGTGCGCCTTATGGGTACGCGGCTATGTGGCCATGCGGATCGCGAAGTCCAGCGGACGCCGGGAGTAGCTACTCGACGCGGGTTATACCTCATGCGGGCCTATGAGATTGGCCTACGCGAGTCGGAAGTTCCGTGGCTAGACGCGCATTAGATATCGCGCGAAAGGCGCCTTTGATCATGTGACGGCCAGACAGATCTCATGATACGCTTTATGACCTTGTTGGTACTGCTGGTTTTAGTAGTCGCTATGCCTTCGCATTACCCTGACGGTTTTATTATAACACAGCGGGACCCGTGTTCATGTGTGTTTGGTGCTTTCATATCGCATCGCCAGTGAGGAATGTATTCCACGCACGATTGATGTTGTGGGCGTGAGACCCATTGTTATATTTGAGTGATGACTGAGGCGTGAGTCCCCGACTCGACATCGCTATTTATCAGGAACTGTAGTTCGTTATCATACATGTCTCCCGCTGTATAGACTACTATGATTTCATTTACAGATTTATTTTCGCCTACATACTTGTACCGCTGCATCGACTCCTCGTGGGCCGCTCATGCCGCAGTAAAGGTACACCGCCGTTGATCCTCGCTCTTAGGGTCATTCAAGAGCCTGGGAAAGCTCCGCTTCTCGAGGCTTATCGATGGTATAGTCCCTGTTGTTGTAGGTGTTTACATTCGTGGTATGGCGGGCCCGCCCCGCCATTGTTGTCGAGCATTTCTGCAGGTCTGTAGTGGATCACAAGTGTGGTTTGTAAAGAAAGGATTAAACTATTCATTTTGAAAGAGTTGTTATTATTATATACGCCGAAGGCAAGTTTTCCAAAGATAATCACACGCTTTGTTATTTCATGTTGTTGTGTTATGTTCCACTGATTACTCGATGTCAGATTACCAGGTGCCCGGTAAAGCACTACCATGGGCTCGGTTCGGTCTTCGACAATGACACTTGCCCAAATCTCGACCTTACACTTGCCTTGCACTTGGCATCATCTCGCCATTGGTTGACCTTTGCTTGACCTATAAATACCCTTAAGATGAAGAGTTCTTCATCCACAAATTACTCTCCAAGTCTTGAAAATCCTCCCTCTCATGTGCGAGCCTTTTCGTCCAACACCCCCTTCCCTCTTGAAAAGGCCTTGCCGAAACACCCTCTAGCCTAGTAGCCCCAAACCTACCCTCCCTTGGTAGAAATGTTGTCTTCCAAGTATAGTTACTATTCCTAAATACCCTAGCCCAAATCCCTTAGTACTTAGTAGAAGTTGTGAAGAACTTCTAAGGGTTCTCGAGCCATCTGAGCGCATAAATTGAGCTAAACTCGCTCAGATCAACGCTTTTACTTGGATAATTTTGGGCTTATCGAGGTAAATAATCTTATCCTTCTTTGTAATTAGAGAATGCATACCGTAGAAGTATAGGAATAAGTATAAAATACTTAGAAGGATATTACAGTATAAATCAAGTATCACGAAGTAGGGCATAAAAGAAGAATAATCGAATCAGATTTACATAGATCGCTTTCACAAGAGACTTATATAGCTCACCGGGGAAGTTACGCCCAAATTTCCGTAGAATAGAACCTCCGCTTAGAATCAGGCATTCTGGAATAGTCTAGACGTTGATGTGTCCGACTATTATAGGTTGATTCTCTCGCGCGACATATTCTTTGGCGTGGTTTTCGCCGGTATGTGATTCTTCCTATACTTTGAGCATGATATTTTAAAATATATATAGTACGCAGATTTACGTGGTGTTAACTGAATAATAATTACGCAATGTCTTTTGACTTAAGCCCGAATAATAAAGATCTTAAAAAGTCTTTCAAAAGAATTATAAAATGCTTTTGAAAGAAGAAAGAATATTTGTTTTTAAAACAAGAAGCTTAAGAGTTATACTAGCTTTATGGGAAGTTAAGTATAACGACTTAAGAATGATAAAAGGAACATTTACTTATGTGTTTATAAAAGACTTATATTGATTTCTGAAAATATAACAAAAATGGTTTGATAAGTAGACATGATATGACGCTATGTGTGTTAGTTCTTGTAACGCTTGTATAAGAGGTATTCTTGTCGCTTATGTTGTTTAACGATAAATTATGTTAGTATTATATCACTCACCTCTTGACACGATACCGGGGTTAAGTCGCCTCCACGCGGGGTAGACTCAAAGCGGTCCAGGACCATGATTCGAGAATACCTCATGCGGTCCAGGGACCTATGCGAGCTACGGAGTTCTGTGTTAGTGTGCGGGGTTATACCTCACGCGTCTACGGGCCATGCGGACTACGAGTCCAGACGCTGAGGAGTAGCTACCCTCGATGCGGGTTACGCCTACTGCGGATGAGTGGCTTATGCGCGGACTAAGAGTCCGTGATTAGGCTTGCATAATGATAATATGGGCGAGTGGTCTGCTTCGATCATTCGCACTAGAAAAGACCTTACGAGCTTACCTATCGTTGCTCTTGTTTATGATGCGCACTACGATTACATCGGTTGTTTCGCATATTTGTAAAATTGATTTTAAAGTGATATGATTTCATTTAAGTACTTTACAGTTTCACATACTTAGTACTGTCAGATCGACTCCTTCTGGGGATGCTCACGCAGGTGGCAAGCAGTGCTAGATCCACATCCTTAGGATCTTGCTTTGTGCCTGAGCTCCATCTTCTCCGAGGCTCTACTTTTGGGTATGATCTCCTGTATTGTAGATAGTTTTGTACATTGTGGTATGGCGGGCCCTGTCCGCCATAGTTGTTTACTTCCTTAAGTGTCTGTAGTCCTATTGTACGCTTGGGATGTAACCGCGACTTTGGTTTTATATATATAAAAAGGCACTTTTCTCGTAAATCGTGTCTCATTTTACAATCGCTTCATGTCTTGATTTATATTCCACGACACTGATGTATGACTACTTGGGTGCCTGGTAAGGCACTACCACGGCCCCGAACGGTCGTGACAAAAGTGGTATCGAGCGCTTAATCTCGGAAAGTGTCTACTGCATCTAGTAGAGTCTTGATTATCGGTGCTGTGCACCACACCAATAATCAGGAGGCTATAGGATATTTAGGATTGGTTTCCATTCTTCTCACTCGAGATCGTGCTTTAGAGTCTGGTTATAGGTTGGACCCTCTAACGTATTCCTTTCTCAGAATAGCTTATGCTCCACGTAGCAACCCGCCTGGGCGGCAAGGCAAAATTATGAGTCGCTAGTATGACACCGAGAGTCACGAGGGCTCGTGCCCGCCTATACCCGACGGCGAAGTTCCACGACGCCGCCACCAAATAGAGACTACACCCACACCTCCCGCCCCACACCGGGCCGGAGGAGATAGGTACAAGGAGACGGCCCGGATTGGCCAGGATCGTGGCCGACACGCAGGATAGGCCGATGCAGCCTCAGCCCACCGTAGTACCCGTGGTTCACCCGAGGCGCATACTGAGGCTACGGATTTCCGAGTTGTAGCCCGCCGTAGTTTTACGGGTCGAGGCTCGGCGATGATCCGCAGAGTTCATCCGCCGCCATGAGATCATAGGGGTGATCTGGCTTCAGAGACCGAGTCGTGATCGGTTCGCATCGGCTGATACCGCAATGATTGGTTTGATTCGCGAGCTTTCCCGGAGAATGCACCTCCAGCACCGGGATGAGTTTTCTGAGGCCTTTCTCACTTCACTGCTCTGGCACGTATTTGCGAGGGCACGGCCGATAGATTTTTGCCGAGGCAGAGGACGCACTGCTAGGGAGTACAACGCTGAGTTTGATTCGGCTCGATATGCCCTCGCTGCAGCGCATACGGAGGACAGGTGCATCGTTACGCCACCGCCAGACGATTATATGGCCGAAGTTCTTGTGCGGCGCGGCTCTTCACCTGTGCATGGATATTACCCGTGATGCAGCTCACGACTGATGCGGCGAGTAGAGGCCGACGAGTTGGCGACACGCCAGGAAAGGACAGATCGAGGGTCTTCTCGTGGCTATCGTGGGACGGCCTCCAGCAGCTTCAGATTTGCACCACACCACCGTGAGCACTCTGCACCGCCCTCGCCATGCAGAGTATTCGAGGGCGCACTGCGGCCCTGTGGCTTCAGACGCCGCAGCGCAGGTAGATCGCCGACGGACCACCTCGGTGTGGCCGATGCAGATCCCACTTCGAGTTGTGGTACCGCGACGGAGCTTGTTTCGGGCCAGGCCGCAGGTCACTTTGCAGAAACCGTCCAAGTGCGGCGGCAACAGTAGGGTCACCACAGTTCTTTCACGTCTTCTTCATCCTCGACAGTTACTCAACCCGGAGGGCAGGGTACTCATGGACCAGCAGGTCGCGACAGAGGTCGTGGCTCGGGTTCCAGTTCTAGCGGTCCTCAGAACCGCATTTATGCCTTGTCCAACCGGCAGATCGTGAGGCCTCACCGATGTCGCCACTGTACCTTATCGGGCTCGATTCGATGTGTATGCCTTGATAGATCCGGTTCTACTGGCCCCATATATCTCCCTTATTGCTAGTAGATGTGATAGAGCCCGAGTCCATAGACCCTTTCGAGGTAGCTACGCCTGGGTGATTCGCGGTAGCTCGGCGGTATATAGGGCTTGTCCAAGGACTATATACGCCGACTCTCAGCCGACTTGATAGAGTCGACATGACCGATTTCACGTGATCATGGTAATGGATCGCTAGCTTGCTACGCCAATGTAGATCGCAGGAGAGTGGTACGGTTCCGCTCGAGGAGCCGGTTGTCGGAGTGGGAGGGAACATCAGACGCTGGCGGGTAGGTTTATTTCTTACTCAAGGCTAGGAAGATGGTGCGCAGGGTATATCTACCATCTCGTCGTGTTTGATAATCATGTACCAGATTTTTAGTCGCCCCAGAGTCGAGAGTTCCCACGTGTTTCCGACGACTCTCCCGTATCCTCCCGAGAGGGAGATCGAGTTTTGTATAGATGCTGTTGCGACACTCGCCTATTTCCATTCCGCCATACGTAATGGCACCGCCGAGTTGA
Organism: Przewalskia tangutica; assembly: GCA_029844215.1. Taxonomy (NCBI): domain Eukaryota; kingdom Viridiplantae; phylum Streptophyta; class Magnoliopsida; order Solanales; family Solanaceae; genus Przewalskia; species Przewalskia tangutica. Next base: position 39,962,314 of record CM056732.1, on the reverse strand, counting down.
GAGTCAAGGACCACCGAGAGATTTGTCGAGAAGCGGCTTCAGACCTAGTGTTTCTCCGGGAGCGTATTGTTCGTGAAGAAGAACGGACGCCGCGCACGTGTGTTGATTACAAAATAACAAGGTGACCATTAAGAACGTATACCTTCTTCCTGTGATTGATGATTTGTTCACTGGGCCATAGGCGCGAGATGTTTTCCAAGATTGATCTGCGATCGGGCTATCATCGTGCAGTCATAGAGGTGGATGTCCCAGATCGCATTCGACTGCAGACGCATTGCGAGTTCAGTGGTCATGTCTTTTGGGTTGACCAATGCTCCGGTATTCATGGATTTGATGAACCGAGTGTTCAAACCATTTTTGGACACGCTTGTGATAGTGTTCATTGATGATATCTGGTTTATTCTCGCCAGAGCAGAGCATGCGGAGCATTTGAGGACCGTGGCCGCTTCTCCGACCAGCAGCTTATACGCCAAGTTTTCCAAATGTGAGTTTTGCTAGCTTCGTGGCTTTTCGGGCATATTGTCTGGCCGAGGGTATTCAGGTGGATACGGCCAAGATCGAGGCAGTCAGGACTTGGCCTAGACCTACTACTCCGACAGAGGTGTAACGCCCAACCCGGCCCGCATCGTGCCTTACCCCGCACCCTAAAGGATACAAAATCGTAGAAAACCAAATGAAATAAAAACTTAGACACGCAATAATAGATATAATAATAAACAAAGCAACCAAAACAGCTTGCCTTCAAGATATACATAAAACCCAACAGCTTTAATCTTTTACAACCCCGCCATAATAGTACTACTGCACTTAAGATTTACAACGACTATGACGGACAGGCCCCGCCATACCTCGAATGTACAAGAATCCTACAACTCAGTGGAACACATACTAAAAGATAAGCCTCCGAGAAACGGAGTTTCCTAATACGCCGAATCGTGATCCTATGAGCGAGGATCCACGACCGATGGACTCTCTACCGCTGCATGAACGCAGCTCAAGGAGGTCGCATAACAGTACTAAGTATGTGAAATCAGAATATCGCAGCTAAATCATAATACTATATAAAGCAGAGACATGTATGATAACCAAAATACAAGACACAACATAAAAGTAGCAAGTCGTGACTCACGCCTCAAAGTCACCACTCAAATATAACTACGGGTCTCACGCCCACCACATCCATCATGTTCGCATCATGGCCACATGCCTCTGACATCAGACGGTGTAGATATGTCCATGATGCAACACACACAAGGCCGCACGGCCACACGCCCCTGGACATCGTGACGGTGTAGACATGCCCATGTAACCTCAATAACAATATATCGTGGTCAACTCGCTGCATGGCCACTGCCCGAACATCGTGACGGCAGACATCGCCCACGTTGCGCACAACCATATATCGTAATCAACCCGCCGCACGGCCGCGATGCTCCCTAATACCGTGACGGTAGACACGTCCATGTGACATCAACAACAAGACAAGAATCAAAATGGAAACATACCCGTGGAATTCTCCATCACCGCCAAAGACGCTCCAAGTAAGTTCTCAATAAGTCAACCGCCTCTATCGAGACGCCAGAATACGTAAATACCACACTTGCACAACAAAGGCTATCATCACAAGCATAGGCAAGTTTCACAACAACAAGCATAAGCAAGTTTCACAACAACAAGCATAGTAAGTTTCACACAACTCAAAGTACTTTCATTTTATGCCAAAGTCCAAGCTTTAACCCCAAAGTACTACATACGTTAAGTTCTTTTAAAAGAGATCCATTACTTTTATAAAAGTCACCCGATACCCGTAGTATTAGAATGACCAACCCACATTCCTTTTCAAAATCAAGTAACAACATTCTTTCCTAAGTTCCAGTTTGCCTAGTTTCAATTACTCAAGCCAAATGGTTTCATAGTTCCCAAACTTAATCACTGATTCCTTTTAGAACAATCGAGTAATATATGTCTCACGAGAGTAGGTTATTCTTGTTTACAACATTCTTATTACAAAGAACCATGATCTAGAAAATGTAATATCATTTTGTCTCATCTTAGTTTCTATGCAGATGGAGGTTTCTATCGGGTTTTAATAATGATACATCATTATTCAATACATTTTCCTTATTAACGCCGCAGCGGTCTGTCGATACACATTCTCGATTTCCAAATCAAGAAACATTATCCCTTTAAATAAAACTAAGTACTCATTACTCACGAACGAGGTTTCACACAAACATTCACATTAAAACAAATAAGTTAAGTCTCTTATCTTATAAGATCAAGTCTCTAACTTCTAACATCAAGAAACCATTTTCTTTACCTCTTTTAAGACATTATACCTAACTCCCATAAAGCTAGTATAACTCTTTTTAAAACCTTTAAAACTAAGTGTTACTTCCTTCAAAACGATTTATAAATCTTTTGAAATACATCAAGTTCTTTATTATAACTAGCCGCTTATAATTCACATCGCTACCTTTTAAAACCACAAAGTATTTTCTTACCTACATAAAGTCATATAATCAACTTCCCATAAAGCCGTTATAACACTTTATGTTTTAAGAACAATCAAACACGCTTAACACACGACGCCTCACCGTACTACATAGTTCACACATATCATGCTAGAAGAGATAGAAGAGGTTCACATACTCTCGCGACGATTGTCGACTAATAGCAAAACGCCCAAGTACCTCAAACCGCCGGCTACTCCTGGGCTGCCGATCACTCCACACGTAGTACTTCAACCTATAAGGCCACAAGGCGCTTTATTAACATCTAGATCTCAACGCTCCATAATCTACAAAAATTCTAAGAAGACTCTCCCCGCAACAACAGAAATCTCCTCCTCTATCGAGGCCGCTACCAAGCCAACCAGTGGGGTTTACATCGCCTAACCTGACGTGTACAATTCTACTACACAAGAATGCTATACAAGTCTACCGTAATACACCCTATGTAATTACATTCTCGCTTCTTTATTCTTCAGCTTAAGTCAAAAGACATTGCCACAATACTATGTTCGCTTCTATATATAGTATACTTCAACTATATATTCTAACAACATGTAATTTCCAATTACAATGACAAGAGTGTTTACCTCGATAAGCCCAAAATTATCCAAGTATAACGTCGCTCCCGAGCAACGCTTAGCTCCTACTCCGAGTGCTCCAACCGCCCAAACAACCCTTGTTCTAACCAACTTCTACTTACAACTTCAACTACGGTGAAGATTTCAGTGGTTTCGCTAGAGGCTAAAGGAAAGTATAATCAGATTTTCCGTTTTTCAGACAAAGGGTACTTTGGAAAGTACTACAAGGTATTTGGGCTAAAGTATTTTGACATTATAACAATACTGTGAGAGTATTTCTATACCACAACAAAGGGTATTATACGAAAACAACTAGGTTAGTGGGGGGTACCCCACTGCCAGACACCACAAAGGGGAGTGGCGAGGCTTTCGCCAAAGGCCTTAACAAAGTGGGAGTGGCCGACGATTTCGGTCGAGGAGAGGAGAGATTTTTAACACTTAGAACAATTTCGATGAAGAAGTTCATCAACACGGAGGGTATTTATAAAGTCAAGCAAAGGCCAACCAATGGCCAATATCCATCCAAGTGTATAGCAAGTGTAGGGCCAGGATTCACCTAAGTACACCTTATCCATCTACCACCAAAATATCCTACCTAACCCTTGACTAAAAGCCAAGGCCAAATCGCCCAAGCCTCGCCATTGCCGCCCAAGCCTTCCAATGAGGGTGACACACGTCACCCTCCCGCTGGTCCAAAATGTTTCGCCTCTGAAAAATCCGCAAAAATTATAAATGACATAGCCGAAATTCCCTACGAAAAGTGGAAACGCTTCATTTAAAAACGACTCTAACCGTGTCAGGCACAAAAGAATTCGCCAAGCCTAATGAAGTTCGAAAATTTCTACGCACGCCCCCACGCATATACTGAAATACGGTATAACATTCTCTCTCCTTAGAAACATTCGCCCAACGCTCCTTCTAAGTCTCAAACAACGCGCGCCAAGATAGTCTTCACTACTATACTTACGAGAATCAAACATGCCACACCTGGCCACAAACTAACATGCGCGCAACACCCAAATCCACGCCAACGAGGAACCACCTCAGTTAGCACAAAAGTCCCCACCAAGGTCTAAAATACACTCCCTTCGCACATACATTTCACAAAAGAAACGATCACACACGTTCACTTCTCCCCTATCTCGCCGCACTTTCTCGAACACTCGAGCTCTTTCTAGTATCCGCATCACACTCCGCAACGCTTGCTTTCCAACCCTGAGTTACTACTCCAAACTTGGTCATCTTACTACCCTCGATTTCCTCTAAGGCCATTCTCACTCCACGAACCGATTCTCGTCGAACATATTTATGAACTCATACGACGGTCATCTAAACTGGGCCTATCACCTCGTGACTCGCCACCGCGTGACCACTCCGAGCTGACCTTCCTCGAACGACGCTGGTTGGCCCGCAACATGGCCCCAACCCGACCCATCAGAAGGCCAACTTCCGCCTCCGACACGGAACACACGCTGGCTACCACTTCCATCTCACACTAACCAGATTTTTTTAAATCACACTATAGCACAAAGCTATCCGAACATAACACTTAACACATCATTAACATCAATACATACAAGTATCTACAGGGTTAAGGATATACCTGAAACTAGGCGGTTCAAGGACCGCTAAAATCGAACTTCCACCGCGACTTACCGTGGCCCGCAATCGCTCTAGTAGTTCAGGTTATCCTACCAAAGGCTACCTCGTCGGACGCCTTCGCCATATGGCCCCGTGGCCGCAAGAATAACAAGCTCCTTGGTACTACGACACTTCAAATGCGGCTACCACATCGATCACACCGAGGTAGTGATCGTATCCGCCAACACCCCTACTCCCAACATCCAAACTCGGGAGCCCGACTCGCCTCGAATATCCTGGGTCCCGGCCGCGGAGACCACTCGCAATGGCGAGGTACATAACTAGTTCGGCCGAGGCGGTCCGCCAAAGTCGCTAAAATATCCGGCCGCCTTGGCCTTCTTCGCTGAAAGCCGTCCAATTGCCGATCTTCGCGCCTCGCACTCCGCGCATGAGCTCAACGCGGCAATGTCCATGCCGGCCAAGAGAAACACTAACAACTCTCGCTAGGTAATCATCGAGCCTCAGAATATACTTCGGCACTCGATCCTCCATACTAGCTACTAATGCGGAACATACCGCCAATGTAGTCGTAACTCACATTGTACTCCCGAATCAGACGCCGCTCGCCTCAACATCAAAAATCATTTACCGAGCCCTCCTCATTTGTGGAGGCAAGAAATGTGCGAAGGCCCCAAAACTCGCCCCAAACGGCCGGAAGTGCAAGCTCTCCCGAAAGCTCCCACGAAGTCAAACCAATCGATCGCGGTATCACGCACCGATGCGAACTAAATGTCATGCATCACCGGGCCTTGATCACCCGTGATGATCCTTCAGAATCGACGGATGAACTCCTCGCGATCATCCTCCGCCTCGACCAGTAAAACTCAAAGTGCTACAACTATGAAATCCCGTAGCCTCAAACTGCTCGCCGCGCATCTACAAGCCGCCGGAATGGAACCGCCGGCCCACTTATCTCATATTCGCCACAACTCGCCAATAATCGCCATCTCTCAGTGACCCATCTCCCGCCTTCCGCATCGCGGATCGAGGCTCAGTGCATCAGAGTCTCGCAGCCATCGCCGCGCTTAAACTCGCTGCGCCGGGCGGCGCCGCAAAACTCGCTCAAGCACTACTCAAGATCGATCGCTCGCGCTCGCATTTCCTCAATCCCACTAGCAGCCTCCTACGCTTGCCCTTCGCCCCGGTTGCCTTTCGCAGAGGCATAACTGTAAAACGAAACACGCCGTAGGGGTCCAACTTACAACACGCTTAAGGCACGATCTCGTAACGAGAAGAATGGAAACCAATCCTAAATGTCCTATAGCCTCCTCGACATAGACGTGGGCGCACAACACACCGATAATCAAGACTCTACTAGACACGGCCTCGTAGACACTTTCGAGGACTAATCGCTTCGATACCACTTTGTAATCAGGCAAGCCGCTCGAGGCATTAACCTTCTCGCGACTCCTACCAATGGTTTCGTGTCATTTACATCCTCGAGGTACGCCCAACGCCTTCTCGTGTGCCATACGGAGAGCCACTGCTCGGTCTGTTTCCTCTGTTCGAGCGGAGGCTCGCCTCTTTTATACGCCACCGGGCGAGGTCAAGACAATGTGCATTACCAAGTATGTGAAATCAGAATATCGCAGCTTAAATCATAATAGCTATATAAAGCGAGACATGTATGATAACCAAAATACAAGACACAACATAAAAGTTAGCCAAGTCGTGGACTCACGCCTCAAAGTCACCACTAAATATAACTACGGGTCTCACGCCCACCACATCCATCATGTTCGCATCATGGCCACACGCCCTACATCGTGACGGTAGACATGTCCATGATGCAACACAATAAGGCCGCACGGCCACATGCCCCGGACATCGTGACGGCAGACATGCCCATGTAACCTCACAACAATATATCTGGTGGTCAACCCCGCCGCACGCCACATGCCTCTCGCAGCAGACGTGTAGACACGCCCATGTTGCGCAATAACCATATATCGGTAATCAACCCGCCGCATGGCCGCATGCCCCTGAATATCGTGACGGCAGACATGCCCACGTGACATCAACAACAAGACAAGAATCAAAATGGAAACATACCCGTGGAATTCTCCATCACCGCCAAAGACGCTCCAAGTAAGTTCTCAATAAGTCAACCTACCTCTATCGAGACGCGCAGAACACAGAAATATCACACTTGCACAACAAAGGCTATCATCACAAGCATAGGCAAGTTTCACAACAACAAGCATAAGCAAGTTTCACAACAACAAGCATAGGCAAGTTTCACACAACTCAAAGTACTTTCATTTTATGCCAAAGTCCGGGTTTTAACCCCAAAGTACTACATACGTTAAGTTCTTTAAAAGAGATCCATTACTTTTATAAAAGTCACCCGACACTGTAGTATTAGAATGACCAACCCACATTCCTTTTCAAAATCAAGTAACAACATTCTTTTCCTAAGTTCCGCTTTGCCTAGTTTCACTTACTCAAGCTTCTCATTTTCAAATGGTTTCATAGTTCCCAAACTTAATCACTGATTCCTTTAGAACAATCGAGTAATATATGTCTCACGAGAGTAGGTTATTCTTGTTTACAACATTCTTATTACAAGAAACATGATCTAGAAATGTAATATCATTTTGTCTCATCTTAGTTTCTATGCACGGAGGTTTCTACCGGTTTTAATACGATACATCATTATTCAATACATTTTCCTTTATTAACGCTCGCAGTGGTCCTGTCGATACACATTCTCGATTTCCAAATCAAGAAACATTATCCCTTTAAATAAAACTAAGTACTCATTACTCACGAATGAGGTTTCACACAAACATTCACATTAAAACAAATAAGTTAAGTCTCTTATCTTATAAGATCAAGTCTCTTAACTTCTAACATCAAGAAACCATTTTCTTTACCTCTTTAAGACATTATACCTAACTCCCATAAAGCTAGTATAACTCTTTTTAAAACCTTTAAAACCAAGTGTTACTCTCCTTCAAAACGATTTATAAATCTTTTGAAATACATCAAGTTCTTTATTATAACTAGCCGCTTATAATTCACATCGCTACCTTTAAAACCACAAAGTATTTTCTTACCTACATAAAGTCGTTATAACCAACTTCCCATAAAGCCGTTATAACACTTTATGTTTTAAGAACAATCAAACACGCTTAACACATGTACGCCTCACCGCATTTACATAGTTCACACATATCATGCTGTAAGAGATAGAAGAGGTTCACATACCTCGCGACCATTGTCGACTAATAGCAAAACGCTCCAAGTGCCTCAAACCGCCGCTACTTCCTAAGCCGTGGATCACTCCACACGTAGTACTTCAACCTATAAGGCCACAAGGCGCTTTATTAACATCTAGATCTCAACGCTCCATAATCTACAAAAATTCAAGACTCTCCCCGCGAACAACAGAATCTCCTCCTCTATCGAGGCCGCCACTAAGCCAACCGTGGGGTTTACATCGCCTAACCTGACGTGTACAATTCTACTACACAAGAATGCTATACAAGTTCATCGTAATATTTCTATGTAATTACAATCGCTCGCTTTATTCTTCAGGCTTAAGTCAAAAGACATTGCCACAATACTATGTTCAGTTCTATATATAGTATACTTCAACTATATATTCTAACAACATGTAATTTCCAATTACAATAGAAGGACAGTAGTGTTTACCTCGATAAGCCCAAAATTATCCAAGTATAATGTCGCCTGAGCAACGCTTAGCTCCTACTCCGAGTGTCCAATCCGCCCAAACAACCCTTAAGTTCTAACCAACTTCTACTTACAACTTCAACTACTGTGAAGATTTCCTGGGTTTCGTAGAGGCTAAAGGAAAGTATAATCGTATTTTCCGTTTTGACAAAGGGTACTTTGGAAAGTACTACAAGGTATTTGGGCTAAAGTATTTGACATTATAACAATACTAGAGAGTATTTCTATACCCCAACAAAGGGTATTATACTAAAACAACTAGGCTGAGTGGTACCCCACGGCCAGACACCACAAAGTGGGAGTGGTGAGGCTCTCGCCAAAGGCCTTAACAAAGGGAGGGGTGTTGACGATTTCAAGGTCGAGGGAGAGGAGAGATTTTTAACACTTAGAACAATTTTGATGAAGAAGTTCATCAACACGAGGGTATTTATAGGTCAAGCAAAGGCCAACCAATGGCCAATATCCATCCAAGTGTATAGCAAGTGTAGGCCAGGATTCACCTAAGTACACCTTATCCATCTACCACCAAAATATCCTACCTAACCCTTGACTAAAAGCCAAGGCCAAATCGCCCAAGCCTTGCCATGCTTGTCGCCCAAGCCTTCCAATGCAGGTGACACATGTCACCCTCCGCTGGTCCAAAATGTTTCGTCTCTAAAAATCCGCAAAAATTATAAATGACATAGCCGGAAATTCCCTACGAAAGTCGGAAACGCTTTCGCCGAAAAACGACTCTAACCGTGTCAGGCACAAAAGAATTCAAGCCTAACGGTTCGAAATTTCTACGCACGCCCCACGCACGCATACTGAAATACGGTATAACATTCTCCTCCTTAGAAACATTCGCCCGAATGTTCCTTCTAAGTCTCAAACAACGCGGCGCCAAAGATAGTCTTCACTACTATACTTACGAGAATCAAACATGCCACACCGCCACAAAATAACATGCGCAAGAAACCCAAATCCACGCCAACGAGGAACCACCTCGCTTAGCACAAAAGTCCCCACCAAGGTCTAAAATACACTCCTTCGCACATACATTTCACAAAAGAAACGATCACACACGCTCACTTCTCCCCTATCTCGCTGCACTTTCGAACACTCGAGCTCTTCTAGTATCCGCACCACACTCACAACGCTTGCTTTCCAACCTCGAGTTACTACTCCAAACTTGGTCATCTTACTACCCTCGATTTCCTCTAAGGCCATTCTCACCTTCCACGAATCGATTCTCGTCGAACATATTTATGAACTCATACGACGGTCATCTAAACTGGGCCTATCACCTCGTGACCTCGCCACCGCTGACCACCCGAGCTGACCCTTCGAACGACGCTGGTTGGCCCGCAACATGGCCCCAACCCGACCCATCAGAGCGCCAACTTCCGCCTCCGACACGGAACACATCATGGAAGCTACCACTTCCATCTCACACTAACCAGATTTTTAAATCACACTATAGCACAAAGCTATCCGAACATAACACTTAACACATCATTAACATCAATACATACAAGTATCTGCTGTGGTTAAGGATATACTGAAACTAGGCGTTCAAGGACCGCTAAAATCGAACTTCCACCGCGACTCTACCGTGGGCCCGCAATCGCTTAGTAGTCAGGCTATCCTACCAGCCACTACCGCCTGACAAGCCGCCATACGGCCCTGCTGGCCGCAAGAATAACAAGCTCCTCGTACTACGACACTCAAATGCGTCTACCACATCGACCACACCGAGGTAGGGGTGACCGATCCGCCAACACCCCTACTCCCCAACATTCAAACTCGGGAGCCCCGACCGCCCCGAATATCCTGCGGGTCCCGGCGTCGCGAGGACCACTGCAATGGCGGAGGTACATAACTAGTTCGCCGAGGCGTCCGCCAAAGTCGCCAAAATATCCGGCCGCTCGCCTTCTTCTCGCAAAGCGTCCACCTGCCGATCTTCGCGCCTCGCACTCGCGTATTTAGCTCGACGCGGCAATGTCCATGCCCTACCAAGAGAAACACCAACAACTTCTCGCTAGGTAATCATCGAGCCTCAGAACATATCTGCGCACTCGATCCTCCATACTAGCTACTAACGCGGAACATACCGCCAATGAGTCGAACTCACATTGTACTCCCGAATCAGACGCCTGCTTCGCCAACATCAAAAATTGCTTACCGAGCCCTCCTCATTTGCGAGGCAAGAAATGTGCCAGAAGGCCCTCAAAACTCGCCCCAACGGCCGGAAGTGCAAGCTCTCCCGAAAGCTCCCACGAAGTCAAAACCATCGACCGGTATCACGCACCGACGCGTAACCAAATGTCGCACTTCATCAAGCTCGATCACCCGTGACGATCCTTCAGAATCGACGGATGAACTCCTCGCGATCATCCTCCGCCGACCAGAAACTCAAAGTGCTACAACTAAGGAAATCTCGTAGCCTCAAACCGCTCGCCTGCACTTCACAAAGCCGCTGAATCGAATCGCCGCTGGCCCACTTATCTCATATCCGCCACAACCTCGCCAATAATCGCCATCTCTCGTGACTATCTCCCGCCTGCATCGGGACCGAGGCTCGTATCAGAGTCTCAGCAGCCACCGCCGCGCTTAAACTCAGGCCTGGCGGCGCCGCAAAACTCGCCGTCAAGCACTACTCGCGATCGACCGCCTCGCGCTCGCATTCTCTCAATCCCACTAGCGCCTCCTACGCTTTGCCCTTCTCGGGCCCCGGCTGCCTTTCGCAGGCATAATCGTAAAAACGAAACACGCCGAGGGGTCCAACTTACAACACCTCTAAGGCACGATCTCGTAATGAGAAGAATGGAAACCAATCCTAAATGTCCTATAGCCTCTCGATTATAGATGTGGTGCACAACACACCGATAATCAAGACTCTACTAGACACCTCAGACACTTTCCGAGGACTAATCGCTCGATACCACTTTGTAATCAGAATCGCGCCGGCTCGAGGCATTAACCTTCTCAGCACTTACAAACGGGCTGCTATGATCCTCGAGGCACGCCCAACTACTTCTCGTGACGTGCCATACGGAGAGCCACGGTCGTTCTTTGCGCAGAGAGGCTCGCCTCTTTATACGCCACTTCGGCGAGGTCAACAACAGTACCAAGTATGTGAAATCAGAATATCGCAGCTTAAATCATAATACTATATAAAGCAGAGACATGTATGATAACCAAAATACAAGACACAACATAAAAGTGCCAAGTCGTGACTCACGCCTCAAAGTCACCACTAAATATAACTACTGGTCTCACGCCCACCACATCCATCATGTTCGCATCATGGCCATGCCTCGACATCGTGACGGTGTAGACATGTCCACGATGCAACACACACAAGCGCCGCACGGCCACACGCCCCATCGTGACGGTAGACATGCCCATGTAACCTCAATAACAATATATCATGGTCAACCCCCGCCGCACGCCACATGCCCCTGGACATCAGACGGTGTAGACACGCCCATGTTGCAAGAATAACCATATATCGTAATCAACCCGCCGCATGCTCCCTAATATCAGACGGTAGACATGTCCATGTGACATCAACAACAAGACAAGAATCAAAATGGAAACATACCCGTGGAATTCTCCATCACCGCCAAAGACGCTCCAAGTAAGTTCTCAATAAGTCAACCTACTCTATCGAGACGCAGAATACGTAAATACCACACTTGCACAACAAAGGCTATCATCACAAGCATAGGCAAGTTTCACAACAACAAGCATAAGCAAGTTTCACAACAACAAGCATAGGCAAGTTTCACACAACTCAAAGTACTTTCATTTTATGCCAAAGTCGGGTTTTAACCCCAAAGTACTACATACGTTAAGTTCTTTAAAAGAGATCCATTACTTTTATAAAAGTCACCCGACACCGTAGTATTAGAATGACCAACCCACATTCCTTTTCAAAATCAAGTAACAACATTCTTTTCCTAAGTTCCAGCTTTGCCTAGTTTCAATTACTCAAGCTTCTCATTTTCAAATGGTTTCATAGTTCCCAAACTTAATCACTGATTCCTTTTAGAACAATCGAGTAATATATGTCTCACGTGAGAGTAGGTTATTCTTGTTTACAACATTCTTATTACAAAGACATGATCTAGAAAATGTAATATCATTTTGTCTCATCTTAGTTTCTATGCAGATGGAGGTTTCACCGTTTTAATACGATACATCATTATTCAATACATTTTCCTTTATTAACGCCGATGGTCCTGTCGATACACATTCTCGATTCAAATCAAGAAACATTATCCCTTTAAATAAAACTAAGTACTCATTACTCACGAATGAGGTTTCACACAAACATTCACATTAAAACAAATAAGTTAAGTCTCTTATCTTATAAGATCAAGTCTCTTAACTTCTAACATCAAGAAACCATTTTCTTTACCTCTTTTAAGACATTATACCTAACTCCCATAAAGCTAGTATAACTCTTTTTAAAACCTTTAAAACTAAGTGTTACTCTCCCTTCAAAACGATTTATAAATCTTTGAAATACATCAAGTTCTTTATTATAACTAGCCGCTTATAATTCACATCGCTTACCTTTTAAAACCACAAAGTATTTTCTTACCTACATAAAGTCGTTATAACCAACTTCCCATAAAGCCGTTATAACACTTTATGTTTTAAGAACAATCAAACACGCTTAATACACGACGCTCACCGCATTACATAGTTCACACATATCATGCTAGAAGAGATAGGAAGAGGTTCACATACCTCGCGACGATTGTCGACTAATAGCAAAACGCCCAAGTACCTCAAACCGCCGGCTACTCTTGCCAAGCTGGATCACTCCACACGTAGTACTTCAACCTATAAGGCCACAAGGCTCTTATTAACATCTAGATCTCAACGTTCCATAATCTACAAAAATTGAAAGACTCTCCCGCAACAAGCCAGAAATCTCCTCCTCTATCGAGGCCGCTACCAAGACAACCGTGGGGTTTACACGCCTAACCTGACGTGTACAATTCTACTACACAAGAATGCTATACAAGTTCATCAGAATACAGCCCCTATGTAATTACGCTCGATTCGATTCTTTATTCTTCAGCTTAAGTCAAAAGACATTGCCACAATACTATGTTCATTCTATATATAGTATACTTCAACTATATATTCTAACAACATGTAATTTCCAATTACCATAGAAGGACAGTAGTGTTTACCTCGATAAGCCCAAAATTATCCAAGTATACTGTCGCTCCTGAGCATCGTTTAGCTCCTACTCCGAGGGCTCGACTCCGCGCCAACAACCCTTAGAAGTTCTAACCAACTTCTACTTACAACTTCAACTACGTGAAGATTTCCTAGGTTTCGTTTAGAGGCTAAAGGAAAGTATAATCGTATTTTCCGGTTTTTCGTACAAAGGTACTTTGGAAAGTACTACAAGGTATTTGGGCTAAAAGTATTTTGGACATTATAACAATACTAGGAGAGTATTTCTATACCACAACAAAGGGTATTATACGAAAACAACTAGGCAGTGGGGTACCCCACTGCCAGACACCACAAAGGAGGGTGAGGCTCTCGGCCAAAGGCCTTAACAAAGGGGAGGGGTGTTGGACGATTTCAAGGTTGAGGGAGAGGAGAGATTTTTAACACTTAGAACAATTTTGGATGAAGAAGTTCATCAACATGGAGGTATTTATAGGTCAAGCAAAGGCCAACCAATGGCCAAGATCCATCCAAGTGTATAGCAAGTGTAGGGCTAGGATTCACCTAAGTACACCTTATCCATCTACCACCAAAATATCCTACCTAACCCTTGACTAAAGCCAAGGCCAAATCCAAGCCTTGCCATGTTTGCCGCCCAAGCCTTCCAATGTGAGGGTGACACATGTCACCCTCCGCTGTCCAAAATGTTTCGTCTCTCGGAAAAATCCGCAAAAATTATAAATGACATAGCCGGAAATTCCCCTACGAAAGCTGTGGAAACGTTTCGTCGAAAAACGACTCTAACCGGGTGTTGTGCACAAAAAGAATTCGGCCAAGCCTAATGAAGTTCGAAAATTTCTACGTACGTCCCCCACGTACATACTCTGGAAATACGGGGTATAACAAGAGGTGCGCAGTTTTCTGGGCCTCGCAGGTTACTATCGGCGGTTCGTGGAGAAGTTTGCTTCTATCTCTGCACCATTGACTCGGCTGACTCAGAAGGCAGCTAAGTTTCAGTGGACTGATGCTTGTGAGCAGGGTTTCCGATCGAAGGAGCGACGGCCCCGTTCTTACTCTTCCGCAGGACGAGCGGTTATGTTGTGTATTGTGACGTCGGGCATCGGCCTGGGATGTGTGTTGATGCAGTGAGGTAGAGTTATAGCGTACGCATCCCGACAGCTTAAGAAACACGAGAGGAACTACCCCACCCATGATTTGGAGTTGGCAGCGGTGATTCACGCTTTGAAGATCTGGAGGCACTATTTGTATGGGGTTCACGTGGATGTTTATACAGACCACAAGAGCCTCCAGTATATCTTCAGCCAGAGGGAGCTGAACTTACGACAGAGACGGTGGTTAGAGTTGCTTAAGGATTATGACGTCGATATCCTGTACCACAGGGAAGGCCATGTTGTGGCGTATGCTCTTAGTCGTAGGTCGATGGGAGCCTATCGGATGTGCGACGGAGAGGAGGACATGGTTCGTGATTTGCATCGATTAGCGAGCCTTGGTGTCCATTTGATTGATTACGATAGCGATGGGGTTCGAGTTCGTGAGGTTGCCGAGTCTTCCATCGTCGAGGAGGTGAAGAGGCAACGATTCGAGGATCCGCTTTTGACACGTTATCGTGATACTCTTCGTGAGGAAGGGTCTCGAGGTAGCTTTGATGGGGTGCTAAGATTTGAGGGCAGTTGTGTGTTCGGATGTTTCAGGACTTGGCAAGAGTTCTAGGAGAAGCACACGCGCGTTACTCTATCCATCCGGTCGACCAAGATGTACCCGACCTTCGATCGTGTATTGGTGGGATGGCTTGAAGAGGACGTTGCGAGTTTGTAGCTCAGTGCCCGTGTTGTCAGCAGGTGAAGATAGAGCACCAGAGGCCTGGTGGTTTGTTGCAAACGATTGAGATCCCGACCTGGAAGTGGGAGGTGATCAACATGGACTTTATCACAGGATTACCTCGCACTCAGAGGAGACATGATTCTATCTGGGTTATCGTCGACAGGCTGACGAAATCAGCCCACTTTCTTCCCGTCAGGACGACTTATTACCGAGGATTATGCGACTTTACATCCGAGAGATCGTCGATCGCATGGAGTCCCTATTTCGATCATATCGCAGAGAGCCCGGTTATGGCTAACTGAGGTCTTTCCGTAAGGGTCTAGGGACGCAGTGAGCACAGTCGCATTCCATCCACGCAGACGGACAGGCAGAGCGCACTATCCAGACTCTTGAGGATATGCTGCGAGCCTGTGTTATTGACTTCAGGGGTAGTTGGGAGGATCATTTGCCTCTAGTTGAGTTTGCGTATAATAATAGCTACCACTCCAGTATTCAGATGGCGCCTTATGAGTGCTTGTATGTGAGGAAGTGCAGATCGCCGATAGGCTGGTTTGATGTAGGCGAGGTGCAGTTAGTGGGACCAGATTTGGTGCGGAAGCGATGGATAAGGTAAAGCTTATCCGGAGCGGTTCTTGGCGGCTGAGTCGGCGAAGTCATACGCAGATCATCGTCGTCGGCATCCAGGTTCGAGGTTGATGATTGGGTTTTCTGAAGGTGTCACCCATGAAGGGTGTGATGAGATTCGAAGAAGGAAACTTCGGCCAAGTACATCGGGCCTATCGATTGTCCGCAGGTAGGCAAGGTTGCCTATGAGTTGAATCTGCCGTCCGATCCGGAGCGGTGCATCCGGTGTTTCATGTTTCTATCTTTGAGGAGATGTATCGGATCCATCTAGGTACACCGATTGACGATGTCCAGGTGACCGAGGGGTTATCGTATGAGGAGATTACCATAGCGATAATCGATCGTCAGGTTAGGCGTCTGCGGACTAAGGACGTGGCTTCCGTCAAGGTCTTGTGGCGGAATGAGCTCAGGGAGGAGATGACATGGGAAGCTGAGGAGGACATGAGGCAGAAGTATCCTCACCTATTCCCCACACCTCCAGGTAATTCACTTTCCTACTTATAAATTTTCATTGTCATATATGCCTAAGTGCTGTTTTGTGGCCGTATGTGGCATTTGCAAACTGTTTAAATTATGAAGAGCCTTATCGTTAACTGTCTTGGGAAGGAACATTCGGGACGAATATTTCTAAGGAGGGGAGAATGTCATACCCCGTATTTCCAGAGTATGTACGTGAGGACGTACGTACAAAAAGTTAGCCTTAAAGTTTAGGCCTAGGACGTTTTTTTGGGCACAACTCACACAAAGAATCGTTTTCCGACGAAACGTTTTACAAGACTCGCGTAGGGTAAATTCCGGCTATGTCATTTCTAATTTTTGCGGATTTTTCTGAGAGACGAAACATTTTGGACCAACGAGAGGGCGACACTTGTCACCCTCTCATTGATGGATGTGGGGCGGCAATAGGGCCGAATGGATGGGCATGGAGTTGGTAGGATATTTGTGTAGTAGATGGATAAGGACACTTGCCCAAATCTTGACCTTACACTTGCCTTGCACTTGGCATCATCTTGGCCATTGGTTGGCCTTTGCTTGACCTATAAATACCCCCCTTAAGATGAAGAGTTCTTCATCCACAAATTACTCTCCAAGTCTTGAAAATCCTCCCCTCTCCCTTGTGAGCCTTTTCGTCCAACACCCCCACCCCCTTCCCTATTGAAAATGCCTTGGCCGAAACACCCTCTAGCCTAAGAGCCTGGCTAAACCTACCCCCCCTCCCTTGGTAGAAATGTTGTCTTCCAAGTATAGTTACTATTCCTAAATACCCTAGCCCAAATCCCTTAGTACTTAGTAGAAGTTGTGAAGAACTTCTAAGGGTTCTGGGAGCTATCGGAGCGTACAAATTAGGAGCTAAACCTTGCTCAGGATCGACGTTTTTACTTGGATAATTTTGGGCTTATCGAGGTAAATAATCTTATCCTTCTTTTGTAATTAGAGAATGCATACTGTAGAAGTATAGGAATAAGTATAAAATACTTAGAAGGATATTACAGAATAGAATTGAACTGTTATCACAGTAGAAGGGCATAAAAGAAGAATAATTGCTGTACTTACATGAATTTGTTTTCCATGAGACTTATATAGCTCACCGGGTAGGGAAGTGCTGCCCAAATTTCCGTAGAATAGAGAACCCTCTGCTTAGAACTGTTTACAGAATAGTCTAGACGTTGATAGACGTGTCCGACTATTATAGGTTGATTCTCTGCGCGCGACATATTCAACTTGGCAGGTGGTTTTCGCCGAGAAGGTATGTGATTCTTCCTATACTCTTGAGCATGATATTTTAAAATATATATAGTACGGTAGACGTACGTGTGTTAGCGAATAATAATTACGGCAATGTCTTTTGACTTAAGCTGAATAATAAAGATCTTAAAAGTCTTTCAAAAGAATTATAAAACAGTTTTGAAAGAAGAAGAATATTTGTTTTAAACAAGAAGCTTAAGAGTTATACTAGCTTTATGGGAAGTTAAGTATAACGACTTAAGAATGATAAAAGCAGTTTACTTATGTGTTTATAAAAGACTTATATTGATTTGGAAAATATAACAAAATGGTTTGATAAGTAGACATGATATGATGCTATGTGTGTTAGTGTCTTGTAACGTTTGTATAAGAGGGTATTCTTGTTGTGCTTATGTTGTTTAACGATAAGCTGTTATGTTAGTATTATATCACTCACCTCTTGACATGATACGGGGTTAAGTCGCCTCCGTCTGCGGGGTAGACTCAGCGATGCAGGACCATGATTCGAGAATACCTCATGCGGGTCGAGGACCTATGCGAGCTACGGAGTTCGAGTTAGTGTGCGGGGTTATACCTCACGCGTCTATGTGGCCATGCGGACTACGAGTCCAGGACGTTGCCGAGGAGTAGCTACCCTTGATGCGGGGTTATGCCTCATGCGGGCCTATGTGAGTGGCCTATGCGGACTACGGGAGTCCTGGATTAGGCTTGCATAATGATAATATGGGCGAGTGGCCTGCTCGATCATTCGCGACCTAGAAAAGACACATTCTGATTTACCTATTGTTGCTCTTGTTTATGATGTGGCACTATGTGCGATACATTAGTTGTTTCGTGCATATTTGTAAAATTGATTTTAAAGTGATATGATTTCATTTAAGTACTTTCTGATTTCACATACTTAGTACTGTTATCGACCTCCTTGGGCCGCGTTCACGCCGCAGGTAAGGGCAAGCAGTGCTAGATCCACATCCTTAGGATCTTTGCTTTGGTGTCGGAGCTCATCTTCTCCGAGGCTCTACTTTTGGGTATGATCTCCTGTATTGTAGATAGTTTTGTACATTCGGTATGGCGGGGCCTGTCCGCCATAGTTGTTTACTTTAGAGTGCAGTCCTATTATGCGGTTGGGATGTAAACCGCGGACTTTGGTTTTATATATATACGCCGAAGGCACCACTTTCTCGTAAAGCGTGTCTCATTTTACAAATGTTTCATGTCTTGATTTTATATTCGTTGATTACTCGATGTATGACTACTTGGGTGCCGGGTAAGGCACGATCCACGCCGGGCAGTCGTGACACCACCGACTCGGTCTCCGATGCCTTGATCACTCACGTGATCCGCCAGAATCGCTTCGGATGAACTCCCGCGGATCATCGCCCTCGACCCATAAAACTCGCGGGCTACAACTCGAAAAATCCCGTAGCCTCAAACTATCGATCTAGGGTGAACCATGGTGCTATCGGCTGCTGCGTCGGCCTATCCTCAAGTCCGCCACACCACGCCAATAATCGGGCGCTCTTTTGTAACCCATCTCCTCTGCTCCGGTGTGGACTGGAGGCTCAGTCTTGTGGTCTTTGTAGATCGCCGCCGCTCTACTCGCAGCTCTTCGCGCTTGCCGCCACGGCGGGTTGCCTTACACGGAGGCATAGCGGTAAAGGAAAGGAATACGTCGGAGGGTCCAACATCACACGGCTCTAAGGCACGATCTCGTAATGAGAAGAATGGAAACCAATCCTAAATGTCCTATAGCCTCACGATTATAGATGTGGTGCACAACACATCGATAATCAAGACTCTACTAGACACGGTGCGTAGACACTTTCCGAGGACTAATCGCTCGATACCACTTTTGTCACGACCGAACCGGGCGTGGTAGTGCCTACAGGGCACCCTGGTGATACAACATCGAGAAAAACCAAAATAAGAACTTAAACATACGATTAGATATGAATCAAGATAAAGAAAATAGGCCAACCAAAGCGGTTGCCTTTCGCAAGTATATATATCGACATTTGAGCGATTCTTACAACCCCGCCCACAACAAGGCTTACTGGACCTCTAGATTTTTACAACAACTATGACGGGACGGGGCCCCCGCCATACCACGAATGTACAAGAACCTGCTGCACTCGTGGTAACATACCAAAAGATAAGCCTCCGAAGGAGCAGCTTCCAATCTGTTGAAATGTGATCCTAAGCGGGGATCGGCGGTAGATGTACCTCTACTGCGGCATGAACGGCCCGAAGAGAGTCGATCAACAGTACCAGTATGTGGAACGAAAATCGTAAATGAAATCATAGCGATCTATATAAAGCGGAGACATGTATGATAACCAAACTACGATTCACGATAAATAGCGATCATGTAAGTCGTGGACTCACGCCTCGAGTCATCACTCAAATATAACTATGGGTCTCACACCCGCAACATCAATCATGCCCGTGGAATACCTTCTCATCGCGGCGATCTATGATATAATAATACGAAGTACATATGAACACCAAGTCCTACCGATTTCAAAGTCGTACTAACAATACTATACAACCAAACGAAGGCGACACGGGCAAGTCTGGCCGACTACCAGATACCAAGGCGGTCACGTGGCGGGGCGCACGAGCTAACTACGGTACCAGGCGTATCACGAGACTTCGTCACTACACCGAAGCGGGCAAGTGCGAGGGCTAACTACCAGTAAGGCCGAATCAGCCACGAGGCGGGCAGTACGAAAGCCGACCACGGATACCAAGGCGAGCGGTAAAACCTCGGAGAGCTAGTCCATGGAATAACACTATCAGCGAGGCGTGCGTGGAATTCTCCACACGCCGTGCTGCGTCCAAGTAAGTTCTCAACAAGTCAGCGGCCTCCATCGAGAGACGCGGTAGTATAGAAACACAATTTGCACAACAAGGACTATCACAATAAGCACAGGCAAGTTACACAACAACAAGCATAGGCAAGTTACACAACAACAAACATAGGCAAGTTACACAACAACAAGCATAGGCAAGTTACACAGCAACAAGCATAGGTAAGTTACACAGCAACAAGCATAGGCAAGTTATACAACAACAAGCATATGCAAGTTACACAACAACAAGCATAGGCAAGTTATACACAACTCAAGGTACTTTCATTTTATGTCAAAGTCCGGGTTTTAACCCTAAAGTACTACGTACGTTAAATTCCTTTTAAAGATCCATTTCTTTTACAAAGGTCACCCGATACCCGTAGTATAAAAATAGAGTGACTAACATTGTTAAGTAAACCAAAACACTTCCCTTTGTAAAATCAAGTAACAACATTATTTTCCAAACGTTCCAGTTTGCCTAATTTCAAATGCTCAAGTTTCTCTTTTTCGAAATGTTTCGTAGTTCATAGTTTTAATCACTTAATAAATATAATTCTCCTTTAAAACAATTTGAGAAACATATGCCTTATGTGTGAGTAGGTTATTCTTGTTTATAACAATCTTATTAAAGCAGCCATGATCTAGGAAATGTAATATCATTTTGTCTCATCTTAGCTTCTATGCAGATGGAGGTTTCTACTGGTTTTAATAATACTTAATTATTCAATACATTTCCCTTTATTAGCGCTGCAGTGGTTTGCTCGATACTTATTCTGATTTCCGAAATCAGTAAAACATTATTCCTTTTAAAAACCAAGTACTCATTACTCACGAATGAGGTTTCACACTTTTAACAAAATTCATATCAATTCAATTAAGTCAAGTCTCTTGTCTTTTAAGATCAAGTCTCTTAACTTCTAAAATCAGTAAACCATTTTCTCTACCTCTCTTAAGACGTTATACCTAACTTCCCATAAAGCTAGTATAACTCTTATGTTTTCAAAACCAAGTATTACTCTTCTTTCAAAAAGGTTTCTTAATCTTTTGAAACACTTCAAGATTCTTATTATTCAGGCTTAAGTCAAAAGACATTGTCGTAACACTACATTCAGTTAACACACGTACGTCTACCGTACTATATATATTCCTTTAAAATATCATGCTCAAGAGTATAGGAAGAATCACATACCTCGCGACGATTATCGACTATAAGCAAAACGCTCCACGGCTATAACCCGGCTAGCCTTGTCCACCTTCCAAGTAGTACATGCTACTCGCGAGAACATTCAACCAATAAGGTTATAAGTCTCAGTAATTACGGTCTATGTAAATCGCTTTAAACTTCTACTTATATATTCTTACGACGTGATATCGGTTCATCCTTTTACGTAATATCATTCTATTACGGTTCAATTTCTCTATGAATCTTATATTCATTTCTATACTACTACGATGTAATTTCCAATTACACTAGAAGGATAGGATTATTTACCTCGGTAAGCCCAAAATTATCCAAGTTTAATGTCGATCACGAGCAACGTTTAGCTCCTACTCAAGTGCTCCAATCGCTCCAAACAACCCTTAGAAGTTCTACGCAACTTCTACTTAACACTTCAACCGACTATGAAGGTTTTCCTTAGGGTTTCGTTTAGTGGCTAAAGGAAGTATAATAGTATTTCCGGGCTCTACGTAGAGAGGTAAGTTTGGAAAGTACTACAAGGTATTTGGGCTAGAGTATTTTGGTATTATAACAATACTTGGAGAGTATTTCTCTGCAAGGGGGTAGGCTCGGCTAGAACCACTAGGCAAGGGGGTGCTCGGCGAGGGCCTTTCTCAAAGGAGGGGATGGCTTTGGACGAGCTCACAAAGAGGGGAGGATTTTAACACTTAGAAAATGATTTTGGATGAAGAAGTTCATCAACTAAGGGGGGTATTTATAGGTCAAGCAATGGCCAACCAATGGCCAAGATCAATCCAAGTGTAAGGCAAGTGTAGGGCTAGGATTTAACCATGTGTACCTTATCCATCTGCCACACCAACTATCACAAATATCCTACCTAACCACAAGCCCAAGTCGTCCAACTTGCGCCCGATCTCACGTCGATGTGAGGTGACACATGTCACCCTCCGTTGGTCCAAAATGTTTCGTCTCTCGGAAAAATCCGCAAAAATTATAAATGACATAGCCGTATGTTTCCGCCATGAAGTCTTGTAAAACGTTTCGTCGAAAAACGACTCTTTTCGGTACTTGTGCCCAAATTTTCGGTCCTAGCCTAACTTTAAGGCTCAAACTTTTCTACGTACGTCCTCACGTACATACTCTGGAAATACGGGGTATAACAACAACTAGGTTTTCGCTTTGCAACTAACCCGAAAACTATCCTTTTCCGAGATTTTTCTATTGAGATACACTCACAATACCCTCATGAACCTTGGTTTAAAGTGTGGAGCTTATTGGACAAGAAACAAAAAAAAATTCCTTTTGGAAAAGAGAGAACCCGAGAGCTACCACTATGTGTTCTTGATTTTCTTAAAATATTTTCTAAGTATGGAACTTAGTCTTGCTACTAGTAGTGTTATAAAGCACAAAGGAGGGTCAAGATGCAAACATTTGGGTGGCTAGGATAAGGTCTTAGCAAATATCAAGACTTGTGGGACCTTTGACTTAGTCAATTTTCTCAAGCTCACACTTGCAAGACTTTGTCTTCCTAACAAGGGTCAAATGACCCTTTTGTCCATGTTCAATTTCGTCCAAGGCATCACTAAGGGGGGGTGACACGTGTCGCCCTCCCATTCGTCACGATATTCATTTTTCGACAATTTCATAATTCCGATAAATTTTTACAAGTCTAAATTCTCAACACTTGTGAGTTCTTACGTACGTTCTTAAAACATGTCCTGTAAATACGGGGTGTAACATTCTTCCCCCTTAGAAACATTCGTCCTCGAATGTTCTTTCGGAGTCCAATCTAATTAAAGCGCGACATAGTCTCCTTATACTACACCCTTCTTACGACATATGCCACCCATGGCTACATAACAAATTTATACTAAGATGTCAACCTTGGCACTCACGAAGCCAACTAGCCCATACTTATAACGACCTCAAAGTCTGTCATAATCCTCTCTACTAGGTCTACTAGGTCCGACGATTTGATCATCAGGAAAACCTCATATTCCCGCTCAGCTACCACCCCACACACACTCACGGGTGTAGTTACCTCGAAAGGTTCTTATGGATTCAGGCTCTATTCCTTTACACTTGGTCGTTATCTTTCTTACTGGCCATACTCTTTCCGTAATTCCAACTCATACTAGCATACATACATAACTTCCATACCGATTCTGGCCTCTAATCTTTTGGAGTCACTCTTTTAAACAACATAAGGCCATTTCCGGCTCCACGACTGGTTAGGTGGAACGCGTCCACGAACCCGTAAAACAATTAACTAGACTTGGGCCTTGCACCCTCGTGACCCTGTCACGTAGCGGAACTACTACCAACTGATCCCACTCCATTCCAGGCCATGGGGAGACCTGTAACAGGTCCTCACCCCGACCCGCCGTCGCACTTAACTCTTACTCTTGGTCTATAATAAATCTTCTACCCGAGAAGAACTTGTACATCTAAGGTCTCAGCGGTCTTCAACATTCTTAGGCTCACAATTTCCATGCTCCAAGCCTACCTTATCAGTCTCCCCGTAAACGGGTACAAAAACTTCTCATAATACCATAATCGTGTCGTTTTGATCACAACAACCATTACTTACTCTATACGGACCTCATCCGTACAATTCTCTTAAGCCTACTACGCAGCTTAATCTATTTACATGACATTCGTAAGTTCCTTAACATGGCTTCTTAAGGGTTCACTACCCTATCAGACAGCTCATCCTTTCCCAATAATCTCAAAATAAACCACAAGACCTTGGCGAAAATTCATTAATTATTCCATACCTTCCTCGCCACGACTGCCCGGCCCGTGGATCGTGCCTACCGGGCACCCTAGTGATACAACATCGAGTAATCGGAACATAAAACACATACATGAAACAAATGAAGTACAAGCGGTAACTGAGAAAAACTTGCCTTTCGCATATATATAAATGACAACTTTTAACATGAACAGCTTTAATCCTTTTTACAAACCCCGCCACAACAAGACATGCACTTCTAAGAATGATACGACAACAATGGCGGACGGGCCCCGCCAAACCCCCGAATGTAAACACTTACTACGACAGGACTATACCACCGATAAGCCTCGGAGAAACGAGCTTCCCAAACGCTGAATCGCGGACTCGAGAGCTAGGATCAACGATCGTGTACCTCAACTGCGGCATGAACGCACCTCAAGGAGGTCAAGACAATGCAGAGTATGTGAAGCTAAAATATAAATATCAGAAATGAAATCATAGTAGTCTATACAAAGCGGGAGACATGTATGATAACCAAACTACGATTTACAATAACTAAGCGAATATATCAAGTCGAGGACTCACGCCTCAAGTCATCACAAAAGAACATAATGATGGGTCTCACGCCACAACATCAATCGTGCTGGGACACATTCCTCACCGCCGTAGCTTTATGATATAAAGCACCAAGGAACACATGAACACTGTGTCCCACTGTGCCATAATAACACCGCACGGGGTAAGTACGAAGGCATAGCCGATTACTAACACCTACGCACTAACAAGGTCAGCGAATCAGATTACGAGATCTGTCTGACCGTCACATGATCAAAGCCGCCACTTGCCCGCAGATCTAATGCGCGTCTAGTCCTCGAACTTCCGCACTCGCATAGGCCAATCTCATCGGCCCGCAGGTATTCCCGCGTCGAGGGTAGCTACTCCGTAAGATCGCCCCGACTTCGCGTCCGCACGCGCCACAAGGACCGCATGACCACAAGCGCGATCCTAACTGGAACTCGCAGATTCGCGATAGCCCGGGACTGCACGAGGTATCTCGAATCATAGGTCCATCGACCCGCCGAGTCTACCCCGCACGGAGGGCGGCTTAACCGGAATCATCACAAGAGATGAATGCCACAATACTATCATAACGATCGATAGTTAATAAGCACAAGGGAAACCCTTTACACAAACATCACAAGATACTAACACACGTGAAGATCCTAACACGTTTACTTATCAAAGCAACAAGAAAGTATTACAAGGCTATCACAAACCAATACAATCAAGTTGTTCACACGAGGTACTTTCTACTATATGTCAATAAGTTCGGGTTTTATCCCAAGGTACTTCATACATTAACTCTTTAAAAAGGTACGTTACTTTCACAATGTCACACAATACGTAGTATAAAAATAGAGTGATCATCTTTTAAAGTAAATCAATTACTTCTCTTTGTAAAATCAAGTAGCAACATTCCTTTCCAATGTTCAAGTTTGCCTAATTTCCAATGTTCAAGTTTCTCATTTTTTTGAAAGGTTTAGTAGTTCA
Organism: Przewalskia tangutica; assembly: GCA_029844215.1. NCBI lineage: Eukaryota > Viridiplantae > Streptophyta > Magnoliopsida > Solanales > Solanaceae > Przewalskia > Przewalskia tangutica. The sequence goes on along the minus strand of CM056732.1, from coordinate 39,936,173 downwards.
TAGTCTTATTCATTTAAGAATATAATTCTCCTTTAAACTATCCGAGAAACATAAGCCTTATATGTGAGTAGGATATTCTTGTTTATAACAATCTTATTACAAGACCATGATCTAGAAATATCATTTTGTCTCATCTTAGCTTCATGCGGATGGAAGTTTCTCCGGTTTTAATAATACTTAATCACAAAACATTTCCTTTTATTAACGCCGCAGTTGGTTTGTCGATACACATTCGATTTCAAATCAAGAAACATTCTTAAGCCGTTATACCTAACTTCCCATAAAGCTAGTATAACTCTTAAGTTTTCAAAACCAAGTATTACTTCTTCTTTCAAAATGATTAAAAAATCTTTTGAAATACTTCAAGTTCATTATTAACATATAACAAGCCGCTTATAGTTCAAATCGATTACCTTTTAAAACCACAAGTATTTTCTTACCAACATAAAGTCGTTATAACCAACTTCCCATAAAGCCGTTATAACACTTTATGTTTTAAACCAATCAAATACATTTAGCACACGACGTCTACCGTACTACATAGTTCACACATATCATGCTAGAAGAGATAGGAAGAGGTTCACATACCTCGCGACGAGTATCGACTAATAGCAAAACGCTCAAGTACTTCCAACCGTCGGCTACTCCTAAGCCAAGTAGATCGCGCCACACGTAGTACTTCAACCTATAAGGCCACAAGGCGCTTTATTAACATTTAGATCCCTTCAGAGAATATTCTACGAAAATTCGGCAAAGACCTCCCCCGCAACACAGAAATCTCCTCCTCTATCGAGGCCGCTACCAAGCCAACCGGGGTTATAATTTAACCCTAGCGGTACAATTCTACTCCACTGCACTACTACACAAGTTCACTGAATACAGCATGTAATTACAGATAAGATTCTTCTTTAAATTCAGCTTAAGTCAAGACATTGCGTAAGTATTATTCGAGCTTAAGTCAAAAGACATTGCCGATAACTACGTTCAAGACTATATATAGTATACTTCAACTATATAATCTAACAACATGTAATTTCCAATTACAATAGAGGACAAGATAATTACCTCGATAAGCCCATAATTATCCGAGTTTAATGTCGATCCTTAGCAAGGTTTAGCTCGACTCCGAGCGCCCAACCCGCTCTAAACCACCCTTAGAAGTTCTAACCAACTTCACACAATACTCCAACGGACTATGGAGATTTTCCTAGGGTTTCGGTTTGTGACCGACGGGAAGTATAATAGTATTTACGGGCTTTTCAGATAGGTATAACCTTAGAATACTACAAGGTATACTACTAAGGTAATTTGGGCATTATAACAATACTTTTGAGAGTATTTCTACACCACAAAGGGGTATTATACGAAAGCAACCAGGCAAGGGGGGGGGGACCCCACGGCTAGCACCCCAAGGAGGGGGTGTCTACCTCGCCCACCCCACTGGGGGACTCGGCTGGGAGAGAGGGCTCTCGCCAAGACACTACACTGGGGAAGGAAGAAGCTTTCAAGACTTAGGCAATTTTGTGGATGAATTAGTCTTGAAAGGGGGTATTTATAGGTCAAGTGAAAGCCAACCAATGGCCAAGATTACACCAAGTGTTAGGCAAGTGTAGGCCAAGATTCACCCACGTGTACCTAGCCAACTTGCACACAAAATATCCTACCAACCCTTGACCATTTGCACCACACTTCGCCACCACATTTCCGCCCAAGGTGTTCCAATGAGAGGGTGACAAGTGTCGCCTCTTGTTGGTCCAAAATGTTTCGTCTCTCGGAAAAATCCGCAAAAATTAAAATGACATATTCGAAATTCCCTACGAAAGTGTGGAAGCGTTTCGTCGAAAAACGACTCAAATCGGGTGTTGTGAACAAAGTTAATTCGCCAAGCCTAATTCTCAAGTTCAAATTTTCACGACGCCCCACGCATACTCGGAAATACGGTATAACATTCTCCTCCTTAGAAACATTCGTCGAATGTTCCTTCTAAGTCTCAAACAAACATGCGCCAAGATAGTCTTCACTACCATACTTACGAAACAATCACGCCACAATGGCCACGCATAATACAATCGCGCAAAATATTTATATCCAAGTCCACGAGAAACACCTCTAACATCATAAAGCACTTTTGTCACTTTGCGCGAGGTTCACTCCGCGACTAACAAATGGTACCGGCCGCATGCGATCCACGAGGCCGACGTACACTCGAACTCTTACCATATTTACGAGCATCGCTACGCTTTCCAAAACTCGGGGTTACTATCTCTAACGTGGTCATCATTAATCGGGAACATGCGGATGGATCTTGATACTTTCCGAATCATAACAATACGAAGACCGGACGCCCCGCCTCCTAAGTCGGACGGCAATGCTAACATATAGGCAACCCGCCTATTCTCCATATGAACTCAAAGGGCCCAAAGTAACTCGGGCTAAGTTCCTCTCAGTATTCCAAACTCGTCACACCCAACTCGGTGGTACTTTCAAGAAGACCGACCGTCAACTGAACTCTAAGCGTCGCCGATTATCCGCACAATATCTGCGAAGCCGAACCTCTTCTAGACAAGCTTCACTATCCACATCTGCTGGAACAAGCTGAACTAACTATCCGAACCTTGCCAACATCGAACCAATCGGCCGCAAGACTTACACTTCCGCCCTACAAGGCTTCATAAGGCGACATCCGAACACTAAAATGGTAGCTTAAACGCTACCTCCACGAGACAACAATCCCCACAACTATCCTCGAAATCCAAACACCGCCCGAGGCAAATGCGATTCCGAGACTCACCGAGTTCTTAACACCACTTGGTAAAAACTTCCGAAACAAAACAGCCGCACTGGCTCCATCATGCGTCATAAGGTGAAGGTAGGCACCCGTGCAGCCTTACAACCTTCGGATAACTCAACACAGCGAGTAAACGGTCCCGATCAAGAACACGATGGGCTGCCCCATCGCCCGACCATCGGTCGAACGCATCCACGAACTCAGACTGGTTAACTAAACTTGGGCCTAACACCCTCGTGACCCTACCACGGCGGGACCACCACAACCGACCCCACCACCAAAAAGGCCGCGGGTTGACCCGCATCATGGCCTCAATCCGACCCACAGCGAGCACAACACTAGTTCCGATCCGAATGCCTCACTAATCACGTTACGAAAACCAGCGCCTTCTTAGCTCAACTACCCCTTTCATTCCACACTTACTAGGGACCTATCCCAACATAACTCACGTGCACTATGCACTCCGATAAGGATCAAACATAACACTACACCTTTACTCGAGATGGCCTTACCTCTAAGGTCTTTACGTAAAACATTCTAAGGCTCACACCTTATCTATCCCCCAAAATCTTACTCGGTTAACCTACCATGATTTCTAAACACAACTAACACACCGCTATCAGAACATAGCACCTAAGGTATACTCACCTTATCACACATACCGATCTCAGAGGTTAAAGATATATCTATATCTATCGCTTCACTCCCTTAGTCGTTCTAATCAAACTCGCCGTAGAGCGCATAGCTAGGAAGATGACGAACTACCCACCGATCTGAAGGCTAAGTCCTCCTACAAGGACACTCTATCGACATCGACCGACGGTCGTAGGTACAACAAGGACCAACTCAAAGACGACATTCCCCGGGATGACGTCTGTCACACGGTGAACCGGAAGCCCTTGAGTTCTGACCAACTCCTGCAGACTCCGAACGTCCTGATATCCGTGGAAGACCACTCTGACCGGGCGAGGTGCATATCTAATTCGGCCGTGAGGCGACTCGCTTGAAAGTTACTAAAGGACCTTGCCGCTCGCCCTCTTCGCCGCCCTTTGTTAACCCGTCGATCTCTACGTTTTGCCGCTGCGCATAAGCCCGACCACGAGCCATGCTCGCCTAATCAAGAATTACTCTTGCACAACCCTTCTTAGATAGTCATCAAGACTCGCGTACATCGGTATACTCTATACTTATCGCTCTGGCCGCGAATCGAAGGTTCAAATATCATGGCGCAGTAGGAACCGCCGCCGCAGCTAAACTGCTGGGCTAGTGACGTCGCAGAACTCCCGAATGAAGCACTACCCTAGGTAATGATTTGGGCACGAGCCTCGTGACTCTCTGAACTCTACTCGCAGCCTCCTCCGCTTTGCCCTCTGCCCGGTTGCCTACGCGAGGCATAACGATAAGGGAAGTAATTTCGCGGAGGGTCCAACTTACAACACAGCCTCTAAGGCACGATCTCGAGTGAGAAGAATAGAAACCAATCCTAAATACCCTATAGCCTCACGATTATTGTGGTGCACAACACACCGATAATCAAGACTTCATCGATACGGTTCAGAGACACTTTCCGAGGATTAATCGCTCGATACCACTTTTGTCACGCGTTCGCCCGGTTCGTGATCGTGCCTTACCGGGCACCCTAGTGATACAACATCGAGTAATCGAACATAAAACACATACATGAAACAAATGAAGTACAAACGGTAACTGAGAAAACTTGCCTTCGGCATATATATAAATGACAACTTTTAACATGAACGGTTTAATCTTTTTACAAACCCCGCCACAACAAAGATTACATGCACTTAAGAATGATACGACAACAATGGCGGACAGGGCCCCGCCAAACCCCGAATGTAAACACTTACTACGCAGGGACTATACCACCGATAAGCCTCCGAGAAACGGAGCTTCCCAAACGCTGAATGTGGACTCGAGAGCTAGGATCAACGATCGGTGTACTCAACTCGCTGCAGATGAACGCACCCGGGCGAGGTCGATAACAAAAATGCAGTATGTGAAGCTAAAATATAAATATCAGTAAATGAAATCATAGTAGTCTATACAAAGCGGGAGACATGTATGATAACCAAACTACGCTTTTACAATAACTAAGCGAATATATCAAGTCGTGGACTCACGCCTCAAGTCATCACAAAGAACATAACAGATGGTCTCACGCCACAACATCAATCGTGCCGTGGGACACATTCTCACCTTGGCAGCTTTATGATATAAAAGCACCAAGGAACACACATGAACACGTGTCCCACTGTGCCATAATAACACCGTGACGGTAAGTACGAAGGCATAGCCGACTACTAACACCTACGCACAACAAGGTCATGAATCAGATTACGAGATCCGCTCAGGCCGCCACATGATCAAAGCCGCCACTTGCCCGCAGATCTAATGCGCGCGTCTAGTCCCGAACTTCCGCAGCCCGCATAGGCCAATCTCATCGCCCGCGTGAGGTATTCCGCATCGAGGTAGCTACTCCCAAGATCGCCCCGACTCGGCCCGCGTAGCCACAAGGACCGCGTGACCACAAGGGCCGCATCTCAACTGGAACTCTCGCAGCTCAAGATAGCCCCGGACTGCGTGAGGTATCTCGAATCATAGGTCCATCGACCCGCTGAGTCTACCCGCGACGGAGGGCTTAACCCGGAATCATCACAAGAGATGAATGCCACAATACTATCATAACGATCGATAGTTAATAAGCACAATCAAGGGAAACCCTTTACACAAACATCACAAGATACTAACACACGTAGCATCCTAACACGTTTACTTATCAAAGCAACAAGAAAGTATTACAAGGCTATCACAAACCAATACAATCAAGTTGTTCACACAAGGTACTTTCTACTATATGTCAATAAGTTCGGTTTTATCCCCAAGGTACTTCATACATTAACTCTTTAAAAGGTGCGTTACTTTCACAATGTCACACAATACGTAGTATAAAAATAGAGTGATCATCTTTTAAAGTAAATCAATTACTTCTCTTTGTAAAATCAAGTAGCAACATTCCTTTCCAATGTTCAAGTTTGCCTAATTTCCAATGTTCAAGTTTCTCATTTTTTTGAAAGGTTTCGTAGTTCATAGTCTTATTCATTTAAGAATATAATTCTCCTTTAAACTATCTGAGAAACATAAGCCTTATATGTGAGTAGGATATTCTTGTTTATAACAATCTTATTACAAAGACCATGATCTAGAAATATCATTTTGTCTCATCTTAGCTTCATGCAGATGGAAGTTTCTCTGGTTTTAATAATACTTAATCTGTCAAAACATTTCCTTTATTAACGCTGCGGTGGTTTGTCGATACACATTCGATTTCGAAATCAAGAAACATTCTTAAGCCGTTATACCTAACTTCCCATAAAGCTAGTATAACTCTTAAGTTTTCAAAACCAAGTATTACTTCTTCTTTCAAAATGATTAAAAAATCTTTTGAAATACTTCAAGTTCATTATTAACATATAACAAGCCAGTTATAGTTCAAATCAGTTACCTTAAAAACCACAAGTATTTTCTTACCAACATAAAGCTGTTATAACCAACTTCCCATAAAGCCGTTATAACACTTTATGTTTTAAACCAATCAAATACATTTAGCACATGTACGTCTACCGTACTACATAGTTCACACATATCATGCTAGAAGAGATAGGAAGAGGTTCACATACCTCGCGACGAGTATCGACTAATAGCAAAACGCTCCAAGTACTTCCAACCGTCGGCTACTCCTTAAGCCAAGTAGATCGCGCCACACGTAGTACTTCAACCTATAAGGCCACAAGGCGCTTATTAACATTTAGATCCCTTCGTAGAACATTCTACAGAAAATTCGGCAGCACCTCCCCCCCCCCCGCAACAGCGTAAATCTCCTCCTCTATCGAGGCCGGCTACCAAGCCAACCAGGGGGGGGGGTTATACCTCTAACCCTAACGGGTACAATTCTACTCCACGGTACTACTACACAAGTCTACTGTAATACAGCCCTATGTAATTACAGTTCAGTATTCTTCTTTAAATTCAGGCTTAAGTCGCAAGACATTGCCGTAAGTATTATTCAGGCTTAAGTCAAAAGACATTGCAAGTGTAGGGCTCTCGGCCAAGGGGGGAGAGAGGGGCTCTCGGCCAAGACACTACACTAAGGGGGAAGGAAGAAGCTTTCAAGACTTAGGCAATTTTGTGGATGAATTAGTCTTGCATGGGGGGGGGATTTATAGGTCAAGTGAAAGCCAACCAATGGCCAAGATTACACCAAGTGTTAGGCAAGTGTAGGGCCAAGATTCACCCATGTGTACCTAGCCAACTTGCACACAAAATATCCTACCAACCCTTGACCATTTGCACCACACTTTCGGCCACCACATTTCCGCCCAAGGTGTTCCAATGAGAGGGTGACAAGTGTCGCCCTCTTGTTGGTCCAAAATGTTTCGTCTCTCGGAAAAATCCGCAAAAATTAAAAATGACATATTCGGAAATTCCCCTACGAAAGCTGTGGAAACGTTTCGTCGAAAAACGACTCAAATCGGGTGTTGTGAACAAAGTTAATTCGGCCAAGCCTAATTCTCAAGTTCAAATTTTCTACGTACGTCCTTACGTACATACTCGGGAAATACGGGGTATAACATTCCCGGTATCTAGTTAGTCTTTACCACTCTTGGTAAATCTAAAACCATTCTAGGCAACCCATAAATGACCCTCATACATAACTCCGTATAGAGGTATGTCACAATACCAACTATACTATAATCATTACCAACCTGGATACGCAATCCACATAGTCCTTCCTGGGTCACTGCTGCCTTTCTCGTAGCTGCAATCAACATAACTCGTTAGGGAGAGACGACCCTAACAATACTGGCTCATGGCACGATCTCGAGTGAGAAGAATGGAAACCAATCCTAAATGTCTGCTGCCTCCGATTATAGATGTGATGCACAACACAGCGATAATCAAGACTCTACTAGACATGCCTCAGACACTTTCAGAGGACTAATCGCTCGATACCACTTTTGTCACGACCGACCCGGGATCGCGATCGGTGCCCTACCTGGGCACCCTTACAGTAAACATCGAGATAATCAGTGAACATACATGAAACTTATAAAATAAAACAACAGAGTAAAACAACGAGTTAGCCGACAGGCTACCTTCCTGAACATAAATATATACGACCGAAGTAGTTGCCTCATTTCTTTACAAACTGACCCACAATATGTGACTACAGACCTCTAAGAGTTTTTAACATAACAACTGTGGCGGGACAGGGCCCCGCCATACCCCTGAATATACATGAATCTACTACCTCAGGGAAAACCGTACCAAGAGATAAGCCTCCGGAATAAATGGAGCTTTCTCCCACAAACAGAACCGAGATCCTAAGAGCAAGGATCACCAACTTAGGTACCTAAAACCTGCGGGCATTTAACGCACTCAAGAAGTCGCATAACAGTCTGAATATGGAACGAAAATAAGGTACAACAATTAAAACATATATGTATAAAAGCATGACAGGGGTAAGTGTAAAAGAAGTAAATACCTGAGCCTACCATGTCATTACCCCCTCGTGAACTTAATCGTACCTTATTATCTTTTCCCATTTCTCAATAAAGGTTATAGTCACTTCCTTACGTACTTACTTCGGAAAATCATCAAGTTCACTACCATATAACCTACTTACCTTACACAACCTAGTCCGGCCCTTTACGGAGGGACACCTATACCGCCTACCAACCTCGACGCGATAAAGTCACATAGTCCGCCACAAAGGTATACTGTCGCCGGCTCGACGCGATAATGTCCTATAGTGCGCGAAGGTATCTTGCCCGGCCCGTCTGGTCGATAATGTCATATAGTCTGCGTAAAGGTATCGCCGGTCCATCTCTCGGTCGATAATGTCATATAGTGCGCGTAAGGTATCTTGCCGGCCCGTCTCGGGTCGATAATGTCATATAGTGCGCGTAAAGGTATCTTGCCTGCCCGTCTGGGTCCGCCCGTCTCAGGTCGATAATGTCATATAGTGCGCGTAAAGGTATCTTGCCCGCCCATCTCCGGTCGATAATGTCATATAACCGAATTTAACCCAACGTACTACGCACCTCTACTCCTTTAGAAAGACTCTTTTCAAATAAAACTTCCCGGATACTAACAACCGTAGTATCAAGTCATCTCTACCTTCAGGACAAGTCACAATACCTTTTAGAAATACAATTACCGCTTCTAAATCAAGTGACTTCTTTCTTAAAACCTTAAGCAATTGGTACCTTTAAAACAATTTGCCCTTCTTTATTTCAAATCATTTCTTGTTTATGTTACTGAAGAAAACCATTCTCTTAACCTCCCATAAAGTTATTATAACCAACTTCCCATAAAGCCGTCATACTAACTTTATGCCTTAAACTAATTCATTCTTTTTATAACCAAGAGACTTCTACTTTTTGAAACCAAGTATTATATACTTTCAAATCAATTCTCTTAACTTTCAAAAATACAGTTAGTCTCTTAACCTTTAGAACTCAAGTGACTCCTTTTATTATAAAACCATAGGCAATTGATGCCTTAATATCAAGTTGCCTTTTCACTAAAATCAAGTCATTTATCTTTCCATAAAGCAATTATAACCAACTCCCCATAAAGTCGTTATATTCACTTTATGCCTTAGCCAAATACCATTTCCTATCCAAGGGACTTATACGTTTAAAACAGAACAAGTATCACATACTTTAAAAATCTTCAAGTCCCTTAACTTAATAAAACTTAAGACATCCTTTATTCTTTCAAAGAAGTGAGTAAATCTCCTAACTCACCCGACTTGGCTATTCATAAAACTAGTAAAGGATATCAAGGTGTTGTATGTCTACCGTACTACATACGTGCAACTAGTCATGCTCAAAAGATAGGAAAAGTTCTATATAGAGTAAGTCACACAACTACCTCTTAACTTCTAAGAGTATAAGGAAACATGAAATGATACCACAGATATATTCCATACATAGAATCATGCCAAAGGAAGGAAGAGGTTCACATACCTCGCGACGATTGTCGACAAGTAGCAAAATGCTCCAAAGTACTTCAACCTTGAGCTATTCCATTCTTCAAGTAGGATACGCTATACTTAGTACTTCAACCTATAATGGCCACAATACGTCCATTAACCTCTTACTTCAAACGTAGAATATTCTAAGTGCTAAGTCACTAAATTCTACGGAAAATCGGATAGCACCTCCTTTGTTTTTACTTACTTTGCCACCTTTTTCAAGGCCGAATACAATAACTAAATACGCCACATTTTAAGGCCCAAACAATGCAATTATCAATAGGGGATTACACGCCTACTAGACGTGTAAAATTCCGCCCCACAAAAGATATCAAACTAATACAAACTACATGTCCAAATTCGGCCACATTGTTTTCAACAATATCAATTCTTATCCAATTTCCATTTCAATCCAAGTTGTTAGCAATACATGATATCAAGTCGCAATCGACTATAACTACTATAATCTTCAAGTCAACAACATGCGACGACTCTAATAACGACTAAATTGTAATCCAACTTAACATGGCTTACATTACATTTCGGATTTTCAAGGCTACAATCAATCCATAATCCTTATAAACTTCAACACATATACTTCATGCTAGCAACAAGTAAAGCTAACAACAATATAAATAATCTTGTAACACTTTCAAAGAACAAGATTATACCTCAACGAATCTTAATCCTATCTTCAAATCCGAAGTCGCTCCTTAGAAACTTAGAGACTCTTCAAGGCACTTCAATCCGCTACTTGAGACCCTTAGAACCATACCAACAACTTTCCTTCAAACTTCCAATCAAAACCTAGAAAGACAACTAGGTTTTCGCCATGACTAACAGAAAACTATCTTTTCCGAGATTTTTCTATTGAGATACACTCACAATACCCTCATGAACCTTGGTTTAAAGTGTGGACCTTATTGGACAAGAAACAAAAAAATTTCCTTTTGGAAAAGAGAGAACCCGAGAGCTACCACTATGTGTTCTTGATTTTCTTGAAATATTTTCTAAGTATGGAACTTAGTCTTGCTACTAGTAGTGTTATAAAGCACAAAGGAGGGTCAAGATGCAAACATTTGGGTGGCTAGGATAAGGTCTTAGCAAATATCAAGACTTGTGGGACCTTTGACTTAGTCAATTTTCTCAAGCTCACACTTGCAAGACTTTGTCTTCCTAACAAGGGTCAAATGACCCTTTTGTCCATGTTCAATTTCGTCCAAGGCATCACTAAGGGGGGGTGACACGTGTCGCCCTCCCATTCGTCACGATATTCGTTTTTCGATAATTTCATAATTCCGATAAATTTTTACAAGTCTAAATTCTCAACACTTGTGAGTTCTTACGTACGTTCTTAAAACATGTCCTGTAAATACGGGGTGTAACATAGTCAGTCGAGGCCACCTTTGCCTCAGTGTTCTCGGTGTAGTAGGTTCCATTTTGGGGAATGCCGTTTTACTATAGGTGCTTGTTTTTCTTGCGGTCGTCAAGGCCATATGATGAGAGAATGTCCTTATAAGTGAGTACGTGGTATGGCTCACCCTCTTTGGATCGGTTCTTTGGTTCGTCTTCTTCTATAGCTATGCGCCCGGCAAGGCAGGGTGTTCATATGCCAGCAGGCCGTGGTAGAGGTCATGGCAGATTTTCCAGTTCTAGAGGTCCCTCGAACCGCATATATGCTTTGGCTAGTAGGCAGGATCAGGAGGCGTCACCAAATGTGGTTACATGTATATTATCAATATTTTTCCGAGACATATATGCATTGATAGATCCAGGTTCCACCTTATCATATATATCTCCCTTTGTTGCTAGTACAATCGAAATAGAATTTGAGTCGATAGAACCATTTTAGGTAGCTACACCGATAGGAGATTCTGTCATAGCTAAGCGAGTATATAAAAATTGTTCGGTGGTTGTGTATAGTCGTCATACCATAACAGATTTGATAGAGTTAGACATGATGGAATTTGATGTTATTATGGGTATGGATTGGTTGACTTCTTGTTATGCTAATGTCGATTGTAGAGAAAAGATAGTTCGATTTCAGTTTGCAGGCGAACAAATGATAGAGTGGAAAGAGAATACAACATCGCCGATGGGTAAGTTTATTTCATACCTCAAGGCAAGAAAGATGGTTAGAAAAGGTTATATTTATCATTTGGTTCGAGTGCACGATATGGAGGCGGAGGTACCGGCTCTACGGTCAGTTCCGGTAGTTAATGAATTCCCAGGTGTATTCCCAGATGACCTTCCAGGTCTTCCTCCAGAACGGGAGATAGAGTTCAGTATATATGTGCTACTAGAAACCCGACCCATATCTATTCCTCCTTATAGAATGACACCTGCAGAGCTGAAGGAGTTAAAGGAGCAACTGAGAGACTTGTTGGAAAAAAGCTTCATCAGGCCTACTACATCACCTTGGGAAGCACCGATATTATTTGTGAGGAAGAAAGATGGATCGCTGCGGATGTGTATTGATTATAGGCAGCTGAATAAGGTAACAATAAAGAACAGGTATCCCCTCCCCAATATTGATGATTTATTTGACCAGTTGCAGGGTGCTAAGTGCTTTTCAAAGATAGACTTGCGGTCAAGTTATCATGATGTGCGGGTAAAAGAGACAGATATTTCGAAGACAACATCAGGGCCCGATACGGACATTATGTATTTAGAGTGATGTCCTGTCACGACCCGAACCCCGAGTCCACGATTGGTTCCCTAACTGAGTACCTTTCTAACCATACAACACAAGTAACCCGCAGAAACTAAACAACACTCATTTTCTTTTAACAACAAAGGCAAAACCGGCAAGGCTGCCATAATATATAATACCCAAATGGGACTACAACTGTACATGACATAATTACAACACCCGCAAGTCCAGCCCACATATGAATACAGACCTCTAAGAGTTTGATAACAACATGTGACGGGACAAGGCCCCGCCGTACCCATAACTGTACATACGACTATAATACAACTCCGTACCAAATGACAAGACTCCAGAATAGTGGAGTTGTCTCAATAGAAGCTGACTGGAGATCCTAAGCTCGCGGATCACCCAACTGAGTACCTAATATTGCGGGCATGAACGCAGCCCCCCGAAGGGGGTCAGTACAACAGGTACCAAGTATGCAAACATGAAGTACAGTAAATAAGATCATAACTGTACAAAGAATGACAGGGGAAAGTATGAAAATCAAATACCAGATCCTATCGTGCCATATAAAAGTCAAATGTACCTTTTAAAAATTTAGTCATTTTAAAACCATGAATACCTGCTAATATAATCATATACCTGCATCGTGGATACAAGTCCACGGATCAACAAACATCTCATGGGAATCTATACCCGCATCGTGAATACAAGTTCACGGACAGTAACATCTCATGGGAATCTATCCCGCATCGTGAATACAAGTTCACGGACAGTAACATCTCATGAGAACTATCCCGCATCGTGAATACAAGTTCACGGACAGTAACATCTCATGGGAATCTATCCCGCATCGTGAATACAAGTTCACAGACAATAACATCTAATGGGAATCTATCCCGCATCGTGAATACAAGTTCACGGACAGTAACATCTCATGAGAATCTATCCCGCATCGTGAATATAAGTTCACGGACATTAACATATGCACAAATAGCTATCATGAGCAACCATGTGCAATTTAAAACATCTTTTGGACTTTCAATAAAATCTTTAAAACAAACTTTCATTTTAGATCCTCATTTGGACAATCAAGACACTAGATACCATGTATCACTTTAAAACGTCATTTAGGAAATCAAGGTACTTTCACTTTTAAACTCAAGTAAACTTACGTAGTTTCAAAATCAAGTTACTTATTCTTTTCAAATCAAGTAACCTATACTTTTCCAACCAAGGCAATACCATGCCTTCCTTTTTAGAAATACCAAGGCAATACCATGCCTTTCTTTAGAAATACCAAGGCAATACCATGTCTTTATTTTTAAATAAACCAAGACAATATCATGCCTTCCTTTTTAAATAAACCAAGACAATACCATGTCTTCCTTTTTAAATAAACCAAGACAATATCATGCCTTCCTTTTTAAAATCAAGTTACTACACTTTTAAACTCAAGTCATTTATACTTCATATAAATCAAGTCTCTTATACTTCATCTAATCAAGTCACATAGCTTTCAAGTAAATCAAGTCTCATAACTTTCAAAATAACTCAAGTCTCTTAACTTTCAAAATAAATCAAGTCTCATAACTTTCAAAATAAATCAAGTCTCTTAACTTTCAAAATAAATCAAGTCTCATGACTTTCAAAATAAATCAAGTCTCTTAACTTTCAAACTAAATCAAGCCTCATGACTTTCAAGTAAATCAAATTAAAAAGGAACTTCTACCTTAGAAACCCAAAGAACTAGCAAGGGAATATATCATGTATCATGTAGGATTATAATCTCATAGAGCTATGTACGTACACCGTACACTCATTTCTCATAACAATCATGCCAAAGAAGAAAGATAGTTCACATACCTTATCCGCTTATTCCAACTTGATAACTAGTATACGTCTCAATGTAGTACTTCAACCTATAGATACAATAACACTTCTATCAACTTCATGCTTTCTAAGGTAGATTAATACCATCTGAGATCATGATACATCTTCGTGACCACAATTGCTCTAAATCGAAAATGTAACTACACTTTCTTTCCAACTTTCTAATCCTATATTCTTAGTCACATCCTCACTTATGTGTCGTGGGGTTACGGGGTGTAACATGTCTTTTGGGCTGACCAATGCTCCAGCAGTATTTATGGATTTGATGAATCGAGTGTTCAAGCCATTTATAGATATGTTCGTTATTGTATTCATTGATGATATTCTAGTTTATTCACGTTCAGAAGAGGAGCATGCAGACCATTTGAGGACGATACTTAGGGTACTCCAGCACCAGAAGTTGTATGCCAAATTTTCAAAGTGTGAATTCTGGTTGACCTCAGTAGCATTCTTGGGGAATATTATCGGAGCTGATGGTATTCGGGTGGATACACAGAAGATTGAGGCAGTGAAGACTTGGCCCAGACCTACGACACCTACTGAGGTACGCAGTTTTCTAGGGCTAGCAGGATACTATAGGAGATTCGTGGAAAAGTTTTCCTCGATTTCAGCGTCTTTAACAAGGCTAACTCGTAAGACGGCTAAGTTCGATGGATCGATGCTTGTGAGCAAAACTTCCATTTGTTGAAAGACAAGTTGACTACGGCTCGATTCTAACTCTTCCCGAGGACCAGATTGTCAAGACCGAACCGGCCGTGATGGTGCCTTACCCGGCACCCTAGTGATACAACATCGAGAAAATCAGGAAATAAAAACATGAACATGAATTAAGAGACAAGATAAATAAACAAAGCAACCAAAACAGTTGCCTTCATCATATATATACATAAATACCCAACAGTTATCCTTTTACAAACCACGCCACAACAAGGCTGCACTTAAGATTTTTACAGCTATGACGGACAGGGCCCCGCCATACCACAATGTATAAGAATCTGCAGACGTGGTAACATACCAAAAGATAAGCCTCCAAGAAATGGGCTTCGACACATTGAAATGTGATCCTATGGCGAGGATCCACAACCGATGTACTTCCACTGCAGATGAACGCAGCTTCCGGGCGAGGTCGATAACAGTACCAAGTATGTGAAATCAGAAAAGATCAGAATGAAATCATAATAGTCTATATAAAGCGGGAGACATGTATGATAACGGATGAAATCGTGACCGCCATCTCGGGACTCGGTAAAATCGGATGAGATACGTGACTCGCCCATCTCGTGGGACTCGGAGTAAAATCAGAAGAGATACGTCACCCTCCCCATCACGTAGGACTCGGTGTAAAATCAGATGAGAAACGTGACCGCCATCTCGTGGGACTCGGTGTAAAATCCGGATGAAATACGTGACCTGCCCGTCTCGTGGGACTCGGTGTAATATCGGATGAAATACGTGACCTGCCATCTCGTGGGACTCGGTGTATAATCGATAGAATACGTGTCCCCGCCATCTCGTGGGACTCTTGTATAATCAAATGAAATACGTGACCGCCCATC
Source organism: Przewalskia tangutica (assembly GCA_029844215.1). Lineage (NCBI taxonomy): Eukaryota > Viridiplantae > Streptophyta > Magnoliopsida > Solanales > Solanaceae > Przewalskia > Przewalskia tangutica. Next base: position 39,920,220 of record CM056732.1, on the reverse strand, counting down.
TCGTGACTCGGTGTATAATCGTTCATAACAAATCAACCGGCCCTCCATCGAGAGACGCGGGGTACAGAAATACAACAAAGGCTATCACAACAAGCATAGGCAAGTTTCACAACAACAAGCATAGGCAAGCTTCACAACAACAAGCATAGGCAAGCTTCACGACAACAAGCATAGGCAAGTTATACACAACTCAAAGTACTTTCATTTTATGCCAAAGTCCGGGTTTTAACCCTAAAGTACTACGTACGTTAAATTCTTTTAAAAGAGATCCATTACTTTTATCAAAGTCACCCGATACCCGTAGTATTAGAATGACCAACCCACATTCCTTTTCAAAATCAAGTAACAACATTCTTTTCCTAAGTTCCAGTTTGCCTAGTTTCAATTACTCAAGCTTCTCATTTTCAAATGGTTTCATAGTTCATAAACTTAATCACTTGATTCCTTTTTAGAACAATTGAGTAATATATGTCTCACGTGAGAGTAGGTTATTCTTGTTTACAACATTCTTATTACAGCAGCCATGATCTAGAAAATGTAATATCATTTTGTCTTATCTTAGTTTCTATGCAGATGGAGGTTTCTACTGGTTTTAATAATACAATTCATTAGTCAGTACATTTTCCTTTTATAACGCTGCAGTGGTTTGTCGATACACATTCTGATTTCCGAAATCAGTATAACATTCTTAAGCCGTTATACCTAACTTCCCATAAAGCTAGTATAACTCTTAAGTTTTCAAAACACAATACTACACTTCTTTCAAAACGATTCATAAATCTTTTGAAATACTTCAAGTTTTATTATAACGCTGAAGCCGCTTATAAATCAAATCGATTATCTTTTAAAACCACAACCCATTTTCTTACCTACATAAAGTCGTTATAACCAACTTCCCATAAAGCCGTTATAACACTTTATGTTTTACAACAATCAAATACAATTAACACGTATGACGTCACCGTACTACATAGTTCACACATATCATGCTAGAAGAGATAGGAAGAGGTTCACATACCTCGCGACGATTATCGACAATAAGCAAAAGCTCCAAGTACTACAACCTTGCTAGCCCTTTCCACTCGAGTAGAATACGCTACTCTTAGTACTTTCACCTATAAAGGCCACAAACGTCTATTAAATCTTAAACACAAGTTTCCATCTTTCTACGTAAAATTGAAGACCTCCCCGCCACAACAGAAATCTCCTCTCTCTAACGAGGCCGCTACCAAGCCAACCAGTGGGGGGTTTACACGCCTAACGTGACGTACAATTCTACTACACAATAATACTACACAAGTCTCATCAGAATACGATCCATGTAATTACAGTCAGATTCGATTCTTTATTCTTTGTGCTTAAGTCAAAAGACATTGCCACAATACTAAGTTGATTCTATATATAGTATACTTCAACTATATATTCTAACATGTAATTTCCAATTACAATAGAAGAACGATAGTGTTTACCTCGATAAGCCCAAAATTATCCAAGTATAAAGTCGATCTGAGCAACGCTTAGCTCCTACTCGGCGCCCAAACAACCCTTAGAAGTTCTAACCAACTTCTACTTACAACTTCAACAACGGGTGAAGATTTCCTTAGGGTTTCGTTTAGTGGCTAAAAGGAGGTATAATAGTATTTTCGGGCTTTTTGTATAAGTGTAACCTTGGGAATACTACAAGGTATTTGGGCGAAGGTATTTGGACATAACAACAATACTAGGAGAGTATTTCTATACCACAACAAGGGTATTATACGAAAACAACTAGGCTAGGGGGTAGACCTCTCGCCAAGGCTTCTCGAGGGGTAGTGTGGCGGACGAAAGTAAGCAAGGGGAGGAAAGATTTTTCAAGACTTAGGAAATTTTGGATGAAGAAGTTCATCAACATGAAGGGTATTTATAGGTCAAGCAAAGGCCAACCAATGGCGAAGATCCATCCAAGTGTTAGGCAAGTGTAAGGCTAAGATTAAGCCAAGTACACCTTATCTATCTACCACCAAAATATCCTACCTAACCCTTGACTAAAAGCCAAGGCCAAATCGTCCAAGAGGGCGCCTCGAGTGCTCGAATTAGAGGTGACAATCGCGCTTTCTCGTTAGTCCAAAATGTTTCGTCTCTCGGAAAAATCCGCAAAAATTATAAATGACATAGCCGGAATTTTCCCTACGTAAGTCGTGGAAGCGTTTAGTGAAAAGCGACTCTTTCGGCACTTGTGTACAAATTTCGAAACTAGCCAACTTTAAGGCTCAAATTATAATACGTACGCGCTCACGTACATACTCTGGAAATACGGGGTATAACATTCTCCCCTCCTTAGAAACATTCGTCCCGAATGTTCCTTCTCAAGACAGATAACGATAAAGTTCTTCTAATAAGTTGCCAACGCCACAACTGGCCACGAAACACCCGCGCAAATACTTACATCCAAGTCCACGAGGAAACACCTCTAACATCACAAACTTTTGTCACTTTGCCGCGAGGTTCTAGTGTCACTCCGGCGACCCAACAAATGGTACCGGGCTGCATGCGATCCCTGAGGTCTAAAATATACATCCTTCGCACCTTCTCCCTTCACAAGAAATGATCATATCTATGCTCGCAATACATGCTCGCCTCTACCCTTACTCGTCGTACTCTTCTCGGACACTTGAACTCTTCTAGTATACGTACCACACTTCAGTTTCCAAAACTTTGGAGTCACTACCTCCAAACTTGGTCATCTTACTAGCCTCGATCTTCCTTAAGGCCATTCCCGGCCTTCACGATCTGCTTCTGGTCGAACATACCCACGAACTCATACGATGGTCAACTAAACTTGGGCCTAGCACCCTCGTGACCCTACCACCTGGCGGGACCACGAGGTGACCCACCAAACAAAGCCGCGGGTTGGCCCGCGACATGGCCCCAACCCGACCCACTTAACGCATCAAGCTCTTGTTCCCCGATCCGGAACAATCTTACCTATACAGGTCATGAAAGCTACCACTTCCATTTCACACTACCCATGGACTTATCCCACAACACATTTATACGCAAACCAAGTATTTCAACAAAGACTAACCGTAAAATCTTTTATTCAAGATGACCTTACATCTAAGGTCTCAACACGAAATATTCTAAGGTTCACACTTTCCATGCCCCCACACATATCCTTTCAACTAACCAAGCTTTCTAACTCATAACCAACATAACGCTATCCGAACGTAGCACACAATAATAAGGTCATCATTATCATACATACAAATCTCTAGAGGGTTAAGGATATACCTGAATCTACCGCTCCACTCTAATCATAAGCCTGCCCTGCAGGGCGCATAGCTGTAGAAGGCGATGAACCTGCCACTGACCCGGTAGGCTGAGTCATTCTGTTTGCATCCTTCCTACTAGGACAGTTTCTCGTCACATGGCCCTGACGGCCGCAGGAAAAACAAGCACCAGTAAAAAGACGACATTCCCCGGGATGACGTCTGCCACATCGTGCACACTGAGGAAACTCGAACCCGTGGCTAGAACCTATGTATATCGTGAACGGAAGCCACGAGCTCACGACCTCGAATACCCCAACGCCCCGACGATCGGGGGACCACTGCATCTTGGTGGAGGTACATAACTAGATCGGCTTCGAGGCGGTCCGCCTCGAAAGTTACCAAAGGACCTGCTGTTACGCCCTCTTCACGATCTTGTCATTCCGTCGACCTCTCCGTGCCTCGCATCCTAGTCGTGAGCTTGCATGCGGCAATGTCCATGCCCTGAAGAGCTACACCTGCAAGCCTATGCCAAGTAATCATCTAGCCCGGTGGCGTGGCGGTGTACTCGGCCCTCCATATCGGCTACTACGGAACATACCGAGCTAATGAGTCGAACTCACATTGTACTCTCTAACCGCCCGCCGCCCCGCCTCAACGTCAAAAATTGCCCGAGCCCTCCTCATACGTGGGGCAAGAAATGTGCAAGAAAAGCCCTCGAGAACTCGTCCCCAAACGGCTGGAAGTGCATGCTCTTCCGGACAACTCCACGAATCAAACGATCAAGCTGCAGATACGCGGTGATGCGAACCCAATACCACCGACTCGCCTGCGAGACTCGATCACTCATGATCCGTCAGAAGCCGGATAAACTCACGAGGGTCATCTCGGCTCGATCCATAGAACATCAAGGGCTACAACTCGAGAAAGTCACGTAGCCTCAAACCGCTCGCCGGGGTGAACTATGGTGCCATTGGGCCGGAATCGCCTGATCCTATCTCATATCTCGCCACGACCACGCCGAATCGCCATCTCCTTGTACCCCATCTCATCTCGCTCCGGTGAGGACCGAGGCTCGTGTATCAGAGTCTCGGCAGCCCATCGCTGCGACTCTAAACTCTCTTTGGTCTTGGCGGCCGCGAAACTCGCGTCGGCTTAGCTCAGTGCATCGACCGGCTCGCGCTGTACTCTCTCTGTATCCCACTAGCGGCTCGCCGCTTTGCCTGCATCTGGGCACAGGTTGCCTTACGCGGAGGCATAGCGGTAAAGGAAAGGAATACGTCGGAGGGTCCAACTTATCACACTTACAGGGCACGATCTCGAATGAGAAGAATGAAACCAATCTAAATGTCCTATAGCCTCACGATTATAGATGTGGTGCACTACACACCGATAATCAAGACTCTACTAGACACGGTGCGTAGACACTTTCCGAGACTAATCGCTCGATACCACTTTGTCAAGACCCAACTCGTGGATCGTGCCTTACCGGCACCCTAGTGATACAACATCGAGAAAATCAGCGGAAATAAAAACATGAACATGAATTAAGAGACAAGATAAATAAGCAAAGCAACCAAAGCGTTGCCTTCATCATATATATACATAAATACCGACGCTTATCCTTTTACAAACCCCGCCACAACAAAGGCTGCACTTAAGATTTTTACAACGGCTATGACGGATAGGGCCCGCCATACCACGAATGTATAAGAATCTAAAGACACGTGGTAACATACCAAAAGATAAGCCTCCAAGAAATGGGCTTCGACACGCTAAATCGTGATCCTATGGCGAGGATCCACAACCGATGTACTTTCCACTGCGGCGTGAACGCAGCCCAAGGAGGTCGACAACAGTACCAAGTATGTGAAATCAGAAAAGATCAGAATGAAATCATAATAGTCTATATAAATTCAGACATGTATGATAAAAATCGTGAGATACGTGACCTTCCCATCTCGTGGGACTCGGTGTAAATCGGATGAGATACGTGACCGCCATCTCGTGGGACTCGGTGTAAAATCGGATGAGATACGTGACCACGCCATCTCGCGACTCGGTGTAAAATCGGATGAAATACGTGACCACGCCCGTCTCGTGGGACTCGGTGTAATATCGATGAAATACGTGACCGCCATCTCGTGGGACTCGGTGTATAATCGGATGGAATACGTGTCACCGCCATCTCGTGGGACTCGGTGTATAATCAAATGAAATCGTGACCGCCATCTCGTGGGACTCGGTGTATAATCGTTCATAACAAATCAACCGCCCTCCATCGAGACGCGAGTGCTAAATACAACAAAGGCTATCACAACAAGCATAGGCAAGTTTCACAACAACAAGCATAGGCAAGCTTCACAACAACAAGCATAGGCAAGCTTCACGACAACAAGCATAGGCAAGTTATACACAACTCAAAGTACTTTCATTTTATGCCAAAGTCCGGGTTTTAACCCTAAAGTACTACGTACGTTAAATTCTTTTAAAAGAGATCCATTACTTTTATCAAAGTCACCCGATACCCGTAGTATTAGAATGACCAACCCACATTCCTTTTCAAAATCAAGTAACAACATTCTTTTCCTAAGTTCCAGTTTGCCTAGTTTCAATTACTCAAGCTTCTCATTTTCAAATGGTTTCATAGTTCATAAACTTAATCACTTGATTCCTTTTTAGAACAATTGAGTAATATATGTCTCACGTGAGAGTAGGTTATTCTTGTTTACAACATTCTTATTACAGCAGCCATGATCTAGAAAATGTAATATCATTTTGTCTTATCTTAGTTTCTATGCAGATGGAGGTTTCTACTGGTTTTAATAATACAATTCATTAGTCAGTACATTTTCCTTTTATAACGCTGCAGTGGTTTGTCGATACACATTACGATTTCGAAATCAAGATAACATTCTTAAGCCGTTATACCTAACTTCCCATAAAGCTAGTATAACTCTTAAGTTTTCAAAACACAATACTACACTTCTTTCAAAACGATTCATAAATCTTTTGAAATACTTCAAGTTTTATTATAACGCCTAGCCGCTTATAAATCAAATCGATTATCTTTTAAAACCACAACCCATTTTCTTACCTACATAAAGTCGTTATAACCAACTTCCCATAAAGCCGTTATAACACTTTATGTTTTACAACAATCAAATACAATTAAACATGCGTCACCGCATACATAGTTCACACATATCATGCTAGAAGAGATAGGAAGAGGTTCACATACCTCGCGACGAGTATCGACAATAAGCACAAAAGCTCCAAGTACTACAACCTTGCTAGCCCTTTCCACTCCTCGAGTAGAATACGCTACTCTTAGTACTTTCACCTATAAAGGCCACAAACGTCTATTAAATCTTAAACACAAGTTTCCATCTTTCTACAGAAAATTGAAGACTCTCCCCGCCACAACAGAAATCTCCTCCTCTAACGAGGCCGGCTTCCAAGCCAACCAGGGGGGGGGGGTTTACACGTCTAACCTGTCGTGTACAATTCTACTACACAGTAATACTACACAAGTTCATCAGAACACGCCCCATGTAATTCTGATTCAGTTCTATATTCTTCAGGCTTAAGTCAAAAGACATTTCCACAATACTAAGTTCAGTTCTATATATAGTATACTTCAACTATATATTCTAACATGTAATTTCCAATTACAATAGAAGGACAGTAGTGTTTACCTCGATAAGCCCAAAATTATCCAAGTATAAAGTCGATCTGAGCAACGCTTAGCTCCTACTCAGGCGCCCAAACAACCCTTAGAAGTTCTAACCAACTTCTACTTACAACCAACAACGGGTGAAGATTTCCTTAGGGTTTCGTTTAGTGGCTAAAAGGAGGTATAATAGTATTTTACGGGCTTTTTGTATAAGTGTAACCTTGGGAATACTACAAGGTATTTGGGCCAAGGTATTTGGACATAACAACAATACTTGAGAGTATTTCTACACCACAACAAGGGGGGGGTATTATACGAAAGCAACTAGGCTAGGGGGTAGACCTCCGGCCAAGGCTTCTCGAGGGGGTAGTGTGGCGAAAAGTAAGCAAGGGGAGGAAAGATTTTTCAAGACTTAGGAAATTTTGGATGAAGAAGTTCATCAACATGAAGGGTATTTATAGGTCAAGCAAAGGCCAACCAATGGCCAAGATCCATCCAAGTGTTAGGCAAGTGTAAGGCTAAGATTAAGCCAAGTACACCTTATCTATCTACCACCAAAATATCCTACCTAACCCTTGACTAAAAGCCAAGGCCAAATCGTCCAAGAGGACGCCTCAAGTGCTCCAATTAGAGGGTGACAAGTGTCGCCTTCTCGTTGGTCCAAAATGTTTCGTCTCTCGGAAAAATCCGCAAAAATTATAAATGACATAGCGAATTTTCCCTACGTAGTCGTGGAAACGTTTCGTCGGAAAACGACTCTTTTCGGCACTTGTGTACAAATTTCGAAACTAGCCAACTTTAAGGCTCAAATTATACTACGTACGCGCTCACGTACATACTCTGGAAATACGGGGTATAACACAGATGGTTATGTTATTTATTGTGATGCTTCAGGTATTAGACTAGGTTGTGTGTTGATGCATCATGGCAGGGTTATAGCTTATGCCTCCCGACAGCTCAGAAAGCACGAGAATAATTATCCTACTCATGATCTGGAGTTTGCGGCAGTGATTCATGCTTTGAAGATATGGAGACATTATTTATATGGAGTTCATGTTGATATTTATACGGATCATAAGAGTCTCCACTATATCTTTAAGCAGAAATGGCTGAATTTACGACAGAGGCGGTGGCTAGAGTTACTAAAGGATTATGATGTTGATATTCTATACCATCCAGGGAAAGCAAATGTTGTAGCAAATGCTCTTAGCTGTAAATCTATGGGTAGCTTGACGGATGTGCAACCAGAAAGAAAGGAGATGGTTCGTGAGATATACCAGCTAGGTAGCCTTGGAGTCCGTTTGGCTAATTCTGAGGATAGTGAAGTTTTGTTCGAGGAGTTGCCGAGTCCTCTATTATAGAAGAGGTAAAGAGACATCAGTACGAGGACTCTGTTCTGGCACAGTATAGAGACGCAACTGTTAGAAAGGAGAAAACCTTATTCGAGGTTGTACCTGACGGGGTGCTACGGTATGGCAGCAGATTGTGTGTACCTGATGTTGCAGGGCTACGACAGCAGGTTATGGGAGAGACACATAATGCTCGTTATTCTATTCATCCAGGGTCAATGAAGATGTATCATGATCTCAGATGCTTATATTGGTAGGATGGCATGAAAAGGGACATAGCGGAGTTTGTTGCTCAGTGCCCGAATTGTCAACATGTTAAGGTCGAGCACCAGAAGCCTGGTGGATTACTGCAGGAGATAGAGATCCCAACTTGGAAGTGGGAAGTGATTAATATGGACTTTATTATAGGCTTACCTCGTACTCAGCGGAAGTATGACTCTATATGGGTTATTGTTGATAGGTTGACAAAATCAGCCCATTTTCTTCTAGTCAGGACTACGTATTCAGCTGAAGACTATGCGAGATTATACATCATGGAGATAGTGAGACTTTATGGGGTTCCCACATCTATTATATCGGACATATGAGCTCAGTTTACAACTAACTTTTGGAGATCGTTCCAGAAGGGATTGGGGACACAAGTGAGTCTTAGCACCGCATTTCATCCTCAGACTGATGGGCAGGCTGAGCGTACTATTCATACGCTAGAAGATATATTGCGAGCATGTATTATTGACTTCAGAGGTAGCTGAGATTATCATTTACCACTTATTGAGTTTGGTTATAATAATAGCTACCATTCTAGTATCCAGATGACACCATACGAGGCCTTAAATGGGAGGAAGTGCAAGTCACCTATCGATTGGTTCGATGTAGGAAAGACTAAGCTAATCGGCCCAGATATGATTCAGCAAGCTGTTGATAAGGTGAAACTTATTCAGGAGAGATTATTGGCAGCCCAAAGTCGGCAGAAGTCATATGCGGATAATCGACGTCGACACTTAGAGTTTCAGATTGGTGATTGGGTGTTCTTGAAGGTATCACCCATGAAGGGTGTGATGAGATTCGGTAAGAAAGGGAAGCTTAGCCCGAGGTACATTGGGCCTTATCAGATTATTCGTAAGGTAGGCAAGGTTGCCTATGAGTTGGATCTACCATCTGATTTGGAAGTGGTACATCCAGTATTTCATGTATCGATGCTGCGTAAGTGTATTGGTGATCCTTCTAGAGTATTCCGTGTATATGATGTACAGGTGACAGATGCGTCTTATGAGGAGAGCCCCATAGCTATACTTGATCGTCAGGTTAGAAGGTTACGTACTAAGGATGTGTCTTCCGTCAAAGTATTATGGCGAAACAATAATAGGGAAGAGATGACTTGGGAAGCAGAAGATGAAATGAAGAAGAAGTATCCTCACTTTTTCCCTATGCCTGCAGGTAATTCATTCCTTACTTGACTTTATTGATTGGTGAATAATATATGTGATATATATTGTGGCCCTGTGAGACATCTTTGGGTTTGCTGGATATAGGTTGGTAAGTACAGTTATAGAAGAGACTCTGTCGAAATTTTATAGCATGAGACCTATTATGAACATTCGAGGACGAATATTTCTAAGGGGGAAGGATGTTACACCTCGTAAGTTTAAGGGCAATAAGTTGAGAACGTAGTTAAGAAAATAAGATTCGGGTATCGGAAATTAGTATGCAAAGAATGTAATCCCGGAATAATTTTGGATACTACAAGTGTGACGATGATAATTAATAATAGTTGTATATTTCCAATGGGGTTATGGACTAGTGTCGTATTATAAAAACTTTGACATCGAGATTTTCAGCATTTATTTGAAGTGGGGTCTAAGGTTTATTAATCGTGGGATTAATTTTAGTGGAGAGAATAATAAGTGGGAATTAGTGGACAACCATGGGAACTCGTGCCCCCCCCATGCGTGAACCAAGACCCAACATAAGAAATGATTTCAGCTTGCATATACCAAGGCTCCACTCATTTCCTCACCCCTTGTATTCGAAAACCACACCTTCACCCTCCCTTTCATTCTCTCCTCCAAAACAGATTTACCCTCATCTTCCTTAGCCAAGTTAAAGAATAAACTAACTCCTCTTCCAAGATTAACTTTTTCTACAAAGTTCTAAGCCATGGTAACTCCCCCAACAGTGGTGTCACGGTAATCTGGTCGAGAAATCTGCCCAGAAACGTAAGCTTTGGAGATGAACAATGTTGGAAGAAAAACATGCAAGTAAGATGAATTTAAGCTCATAAGGAATGCATGCATGTCATTGAAAGTTGAAGAAATGGTGTAAAATGAAGCAGGGAATGCCGAATGCACTAGGGACTGCTTTGGCTATGTTAAGGTAAGGTTTCTTCTTCTTATAGAGTAATTGGAAGTTAAATGATGTTGTGGTTAAGAGATGAACTTATGTTAAGAGAAATTGGAAGTAAGAAATGCATGTGATTGTATTGGTGTTGTAGTTGAGCCGATTGGAATTGTTGTTACCGATTTTGGGGCTGTTTTGTATACATTGGGTTGGATTGTTGTTGTTATCATTGTCACTAATTGCATGTTAAAATTGAAGGAAATCTTGATATTTAAAGTTGTAATTGTTTATATGAAAATGTTGAAATATGAAATTGGATTTTTAAGGAATTATGAGAAGAATATGGTATTATGTCTTGTGGATGAAACATCAATGAAATCGCGGGCAGTGTTGTATTTAGGGACTGTTTTGTTGAGTTAGAATGCTGGAAATTTAGTTATGATTATGCATGTACATTGTGGTAATTGCTAATGTATGTCCTAAAGGAATAAAGGTATAGAAAGATGTAGAAAAACTTTACATTTCACTCTTGTTGTTGTTTAAGTATGGACTATTTAAAGGTTGTTTAATATGGATTAAGGGGCTGGATTAACATGAGAAATATGTGTATTAATCACATTGGTTGTTGTAGTTGTTGTACTCTATGAATGTAAAGAGAAAGAATATATAACGATGATGTATATGAAGTATTTGGGACTGTTTTGGTTATATCCTTAATTAGTGCTTGGTTATTGATGTTTTCGACCTTGTTGTGAATTGCGGATGCGTGTATAAATAGGGGAAGTGCTGCTCGAATTTGTATATAAAAAGAAGTTATCGTTCGATATATATAACGTATGCTAGTAATCATAGAGTTGATATACATGTTATTATTATGATTATAGGCTGAAGTGCTAATTGAAACAAATTCTAATTATCGAGTTGGTATAGACGACAAGCGGTATGTGAAACTATACTTTCTTCTTTTTGGCATGATTTATATAAAATGAGTGTACGGCGGACATACATAATTCCGTCGAATCCTAATTCCGAGTGATACTTGATATGATAGCTGCCTTTGATTTTACAAGTGATAGTTCATTCTATTTATTCCATTGAGAGTCAAATGATGATATAATTTGTATAAGGTTACTTATGATATTCTATTCGTGCTTGATGTGATTATATTATTTCACCAGTCCCGGGCCGGGTATGTATATATATGATGATTTTACCGAGTCCCAGAATAGGCCGGGTACGATATATGTGGACAGGCATCCACGGATATGATTTTACCGAGTCCATGATGGGCCGGGTACAGTATGTGCACTTTATATTATTTTACCGAGACCCTCACTAGAGGGCCGGGTATGGTATGTATATGTATATGACTTCATTCACCGAGTCCCATATAGGGCCGAGTACGGTATATTATATGGACATACATGACTCTCATTTCATAAGGCACATGTGCATTGGTATATTTGATTATTATACTTGTCTCATGACATCTTTTGGCCAGTTATGATCTTCTTTACAGTACTTCATATTTTATATACTCGGTATATTTTTCGTACTGACCCCCTTTCTTCGGGGGGGCTGCATTTCATGCCCACAGGAACATGTACTCAGTTGTTCCGGAGCTTAGTCATTTCGATACAGATCCTTGCTATAGACTTATGCATATTTAGGGGTATGTGTCACGACCCGAACCCGGGCCCGTGACTGGTGCCTTACCCCGGGCACCCTAGTGATACAACATCAGAGTAATCAGCGGAATATAAAACAAGACATAAAATAATATTAATGAGAAACAGTTTAACTGAGAAAGATTGCCCTTCGGCATATATATAAAAACATGAATCCGAACAATTACATCCCTTTTACAAACTCTGCCCACAACAGTACTACAGACCTCTAAGAATGATATAACAACAATGGCGGGACAGGGCCCCGCCATACCCATGAATGTAAGTACCTACAACGACAGGGGACTACACCCAAGATAAGCCTCCGGAGAAACGGAGCTTCCTAAACGCTGAACTGTGACCCTATGAGCGAGGATCAACACTGGTGTACCTCTACCTGCGGCATGAACGCAGCCCCGGCGAGGTCAGACAACAGTACCAAGTATGTGAAATCAAAATATCAGAAATGAAATCATAGTAGTCTATATAAAGCAGGAGACATATATGATAACCAACTACAGTTCACAATAAATAAGCAGTCATGTCAAGTCAGGGACTCACGCCCTCAAGTCATCACTCAAATACAACTATGGGTCTCACGCCCACAACATCAACCATGCCCGTGGAATACCTTCCTCACTGCCGGCAGTCTATTATATAAAAGCACCAAGGAATACACATGAACACCGTGTCCCACCTGTGTCCTAATAAAACCGTGACGGGTAAGTAATGGCGCATAGCCGACTACTAACACCTACGCACCAACAAGGTCATAAATCGTATCATGAGATCTGTCTGACCGCCACATGATCGGCCGCCACTCGCGCAAAGATCTAATGTGCGTGTCTAGTCCTGGAACTTCCCGCAGCTCCGCATAGGCCACTCCAATGGCCCGCATGAGGTATTCCTCATATCGAGGGTAGCTACTCCCCGGCAACGTCCTGGACTCGCAGTCCGCATGGCCACATAGACCGCATGACCACAAAGGCCGCACACTAACCTGGAACTCTCGTAGCTCCGCATAGGTCCCCTGGACCCGCATGAGGTATTCTCGAATCATAGTCACACAGACTGCCTGAGGTATACCCCGCATCGGAGGGCAGCTTAACCCCCGGGATCATGTCAAGGGTGAGTGGTATAATACCAACATAACGGCTGATCGTTAAACAACATAAGCGCAACCAAGGGAAACCCCTTTACACAAACATCACAAGATACTAACACACGTAGCATCCTAACATGTTTACTTATCAAACCGACAAGAAAGTATTACAAGGCTATCACAAACCAACACAATCAAGTTATTCACACAAGGTACTTTCTACTTTAAGTTAACAAGCTCGGGTTTTTATCCCCAAAGTACTTCATACATTAACTCTTTAAAAGATCCGTTTCTTTCACAGAAGTCACACAATACTCGTAGTATAAAAATAGAGTGACTATCTTTTTAAGTAAACCAAAACACTTTCCTTTGTAAAATCGAGTAACAACATTATTTTCCAAACGTTCAAGTTTGCCTAATTACAAATGCTCAAGTTTCTCATTTTCGAAAGGTTTCGTAGTTCATAGTTTTAATCACTTAATAATATAATTCTCCTTTAAAACAATTTGAGAAACATATGCCTTATGTGTGAGTAGGTTATTCTTGTTCATAACAATCTTTATTAAAGCAGCCATGATCTAGGAAATGTAACATCATTTTGTCTCATCTTAGCTTCATGCGGATGGAGGTTTCTCTTGGTTTTAATAATACTTTATTAGTCAATACATTTCCCTTTATTAGCGCTGCTGTGGTTTGTTCGATACTTATTCTGATTTCCGAAATCAGTAAAACATTATTCCTTTTAAAAATCAAGTACTCATTACTCACGAATGAGGTTTCACACTTTTTAACAAAATTCATATTAATTCAATTAAGTCAAGTCTCTTATCTTTTAAGATCAAGTTTCTTAACTTCTAAAATCAAGAAACCATTCTTTTTATCTCTCTTAAGTCGTTATACCTAACTTCCCATAAAGCTAGTATAACTCTTAAGCTTTTAAAACCAAGTATTACACTTCTTTCAAAAAGGTTTCTTAATTCTTTTGAAATACTTCAAGATTCTTATTATTCAGGCTTAAGTCAAAAGACATTGCCGTAAAACTACGTTCGATTAACACACGACGTACCGCATTACTATATATATATATTCTTTTAAAATATCATGCTCAAGAGGATAGGAAGAATCACATACCTCGCGACGATTATCGATAATTAGCAAAACGCCCACGGCTATAACCCTACTAGCCTTGTCCATCTTTCAAGTAACACGCCACTCGCAGATTTCAACCTATACGGTTATATAAGTCTATCAAAGTCTAGACTACTCAGAGAACATTCTAAGCAGAGGCTTCTCTATTCTACGGAAAATTGGGCAAGACTTCCCACCGTTAAACTACTCAAGTCTATCGCAAATACAAATTCTATGTAAGTACGCTTTTAATCTTCTTCTTTAATATTCTTCTGATGTGATTTCAGTTTAACTCACTTCTGTAATATCCTTCTATTACAGTTTAATTCTCTTCTATGAATCTTATATTCATTTCAATACTACGACAGTATGTAATTCCCAATTACAATAGAAGGTCAAGAGTATTTACCTCGATAAGCCCAAAATTATCTGTCACGACCCGAACCCGGGCCCGTGACTGGTGCCTTACCCCGGGCACCCTAGTGATACAACATCAGAGTAATCAGCGGAACATAAAACACATTATGAAATAATGCAAAGGAAACACATGTTTCTGAAGAGTTTAATCCTAACACAAGATACTAACACAAGATACTAACACACGTAGCATCCTAACATGTTTACTTATCAAATCAACAAGAAAGTATTACAAGGCTATCACAAGCCAATACAATCAAGTTATTCACACAAGGTACTTTATGCTGACAAGTTCGGGTATCTATCCCCAAAGTACTTCATACATTAACTCTTTAAAAGATCCGTTTCTTTCACAGAAGTCACACAATACCCGTAGTATAAAATAGAGTGACTGTCCCTTTTAAGTACACCAAAACACTTCCCTTTGTAAAATCAAGTAACAACATTATTTTCCAAACGTTCAAGTTTGCCTAAATTCAAATGTTCACGTTTCTTATTTTAGAAAGGTTTCGTAGTTCATAGTCTTATTCATTTAAGAATATAATTCTCTTTTAAACAATCTGAGAAACAATGCCTTATATGTGAGTAGGTTATTCTTGTTCATAATCAATCTTATTAAAGCAGCCATGATCTAGGAAATGTAATATCATTTTGTCTCATCTTAGCTTCTATGCAGATGGAGGTTTCTACTGGTTTTAATAATACTTAATTAGTCAAAACATGTCCTTTTATTAACGCTGCAGTGGTTTGTCGATACACATTCTGATTTCCGAAATCAGTAAAACATTCTTAAGCCGTTATACCTAACTTCCCATAAAGCTAGTATAACTCTTAAGTTTTCAAAAACCAAGTATTACTCTTCTTTCAAAATGATTCAAAAATCTTTTGAAATACTTCAAGTTCTTTATTGTCACATAACAAGCCGGTTATAGTTCAAATCAGTTACCTTTTAAAAACCACAAGTATTTTCTTACCTACATAAAGTTGTTATAACCAACTTCCCATAAAGCCGTTATAACACTTTATGTTTTAGACCAATCAAACACGATTTAACACATGTACGTCTACCGTACTACATAGTTATACACATATCATGCTACAAGAGATAGGAAGAGGTTCACATACCTCGCGACGATTATCGCCTAATAGCAAAACGCTCCAAGTACCTCAAACCGCCGGCTACTCCTTAAGCCAAGTAGATCGCGCCACACATAGTACTTCAACCTATAAGGCCACAAGGCGCTTATTAACATCTATCCCTTATCGTAGAACATTCTACGTAAAAATTCGCGACCTCCCCGCAAATCACAGAATCTCCTCCTTCTATCGAGGCCGGCCATCAAGCCAACCGGGGTTTATACGCCTAACCTGACGTGTACAATTCTACTTCACAAGAATGCTACACAAGTCTCCGTAATACACCCTATGTAATTGATTCGCTTCTCTTTCTTTAAATTCGTGCTTAAGTCAAAAGACATTGCGAAAAAAACTACGTTCTTATTCAGTATTCATTCTATATATAGTATACTTCAACTATATATTCTAACAATCATGTAATTTCCAATTACAATAGGGGGACAAGATATTTACCTCGATAAGCCCAAAATTATCCAAGTTTAATGTCGCTCCTGAGCAAGGTTTAGCTCCTACTCCGTGCGCTCCAACCCGCTCCAAACAACCCTTAGAAGTTCTACGCGACTTCTACTTAACACTTCAACCGACTTATGAAGGTTTTCCTTAGGGTTTCGGTTTGAGACAAAAAGGACATTTAGGTAGTATTTCCGGGCTCTACGTATAGAGGTATCTTTGGAATACTACAAGGTATACGACTAAGGTAATTTGGGTATAGCAACAATACTTTTGAGAGTATTTCTACCAAGAGGGGGGTATATACCCCTCGGCCAACCCCACTAGGGGTACTCGCCACGAGGGAAGGGCTCTCGGCGAGGGGCCTTCTCAAAGGGGGAGAGGGGGTGTTGGACGAAACACAACACAAAGGGAGGGAGGAATTTTAGACTTAGGAAAATATTTGGATGAAGAAGTCTTCAAAGGGGGGGGGTATTTATAGGTCAAGCCAAGGCCAACCAATGGCCAAGATCATGCCAAGTGCAAGGCAAGTGTAGGGCCAAGATCATGCCAAGTGCACCTTATCCATCTACCACAAAATATCCTACCAACCCCTTGACCAACAAGGCCACCAATTCGGCCACTTTACCGCCCCACACTCCACCAATGAGAGGGTGCCAAGTGTCGCCCTCTCGTTGGTCCAAAATGTTTCGTCTCTCGGAAAAATCCGCAAAAATTAAAAATGACATAGCCGGAATTTTCCCTTCGCAAGTTTAGTAAAACGTTTCGTCGAAAAACGACTCTAATCGGGTGTTGTGAACAAGTAAAAATCGGCCAAGCCACTTTAAAGCCCAAACTTTTCTACGTACGTCCTTACGTACCTACATTGGAAATACGGGGTATAACATTCTCCCCTCCTTAGAAACATTCGTCCCGAATGTTCCTTCTAAGTCTCAAAACAAACGCGCGCCAGTATAGTCTTCACTACTATACTTACGAGAACAAACCTGCCACACCTGGCCACAGAAACACCTCTAACCTCACAAAAGAAATGATCACATCTATGCTCGCCATACATGCTCGCTTCTTCCCTTACGTGCCGTACCCTTCTCGTACACTCGAACTCTTTCTCATAACTTACCACATTTCTGTTACTTCTTCAGTTTCCAAAACTCGTCACACCCTTTCCGGGGTGGTACCTTCAAGAAGACCCACCGTCAACTCAACGCGTTATCGCAGTTATCCGCACGACTTCGCTGACTCGAGCTGCCAATAACCTCTTCTGGATAAGCTTCACCCTATCCACATCCTGCTGAACACGTATGAACCAACTATCTGAACCTTGCCAACGTCGAACCAATCGACCGGCAACTTACACTTCCGCCCCTACCAGGCGTCACAAGGCGATATCCGAACACTGAAATGGTAGCTATAAAACATTTCCCCAACAGGAGACAACAATCCTCACAACTACCCCTGAAATCAAAACACTGGCCCGAGGACGAATACGATACTGAGTTCCTAACCCTGCCTGGTAAAACTTCCGGAAAACGAAAATAGTCGTAACACTGGCTCCATCGCTCGACATAAGGTGAAAGCAGGCACCTCGTGCAGCCATACAACCTTTCTGATATATCATCACTGCCAAGCAACGGTCCCGATCGAAAGACACGATGGGTCAATTTATCGGCCCGATCATCGTCAACGCATCCACGAACTCGCGATGGTTAACTAAACTTGGGCCTAACACCCTCGTGACCTACCACCGGCGGGACCACCACAACCGACCTCCATAAAACAGTCGCGGGTTGACGTGGCACGGCCTCAACCCGACCCACTCGCAGAAACACTTGCTCCCCGATCCGGAACAATCTCACTAATCACGTTACGAAAACCTAGCGGTCTTCTTAGCTCAACTACCCTCTTTCATATCACGCTACTCAGGGACTTATCCCAAAAACATAGCTCACGTGCACTATGCACTCCTATAAGGGTCAAACATAAACATATGTCTTTTACTCGAGATGGCCTTACCTCTAAGGTCTCTACGTATAAAACTCTAAGGCTCACACCTTCTCTATCCCCCAAATCTTACTCGGCTAACTAACCATGATTTCTAATCACAATTAACACACTGCTATCAGAACATAGCACTTAAGATATACTCATCTTATCACACAATACTAATCTCTAGAGGGTTAAGGATATACTTGTATCTACTGCTTCACTCCCCTTAGTCGTTCTAATCAAATCTACCCCGTAGGGCGCATAGCTAAGGAAGGTGACGAACTACCCATCGATCCCGAAGGTTAAATCCTCCTACTTACAACCCTCCTACTAGGTCATCCTTTCCGCACATGGCCCTGTCGGCCGCAGGTAAAGCAAGTACCAACTAAAAGACGACATTCCCCGGGATGACGTGCCTCACAATGAACCGGAAGCCACGGAGCTCGACCAACTCCCGCCACCCCGAACGCCCCGAACCCCGCGAGGACCTCTGCGACCAGGTGGATGTGCAAATCTAATCCGGTGAGGTGACTCGCCGAAAGTTACCAAAGGACGCTTGCCGCTCGCCCTCTTCTCGCCCTTAACGTCGATCTCTACGTTTCTCGCCTTTGCGATAAGCCCGCATACGTGCCATGCTCAAGCCTAATCAAGAATTACTCTTGCACAACCTCTCTTTAGATAGTCATCAAGACTCGCGGACATCGGTATACACTCTAGCGGCCAAATCCATAGCTAGTAATGGTCGCTTTCGCAATCTATATTCTGCCCCTGGCCGTGGATGAAGGTTCAAATATCATGGCGCAGTAGAACCGCCGCCGTGCTAAACTCTTGGGGCTAGTGACGTCGCAGAATCCCGAATGAAGCACTACCCTAGGTAATGATTGGGCTGTGCCTCGTGAACCTCCTCAGATTTACTCGCAGACTCCTCGGCCGCTTGCCTCCCGGGCGGTTTTGCCCTACGCGAGGCATAGCGGTAAGGGAAAGAAATACGTTAGAGGTCCAATCTTACAACACGACTCTAAGGCACGATCTCGAATGAGAAGAATAGAAACTAATCCTAAATATCCTATAGCCTCACGATTATTGGCGTGGTGCACAACACACCGATAATCAAGACTTCTATCGATACGATCTGTAGACACTTTCCGAGGATTAATCGCTCGATACCACTTTTGTCACGACCAACCGGCCCGTGGATCGTGCCTTACCCGCACCCTAGTGATACAACATCGAGTAATCACGAACATAAAACACATTATGAAATAATGCAAAGGAAACACATGTTTCAAGAAAAGTTGCCTTTTCGCATATATATATAAATAACAACTCTTTCAAAAGAACAGCTTTAATCATTTTTACAAACCCCGCCACAACAAGATTACTGCACTCTACGAATGATATGATAACAACGACGGGCAGTGGCCCGCCATACCACGAACGTAGCACCTACAACAACAGGACTATACGAAGACAAGCCTCCGAGAAACGGAGCTTTCCCAAACGCCGAATTGTGGACCCTAAGAGCGAGGATCAACGATCGGTGTACCTTTACTGCGCAGATTTAACGCACTCAAGGAGGTCGACAACAGTACCAAGTATGTGAAATCGAAAATAAATCAGAAATGAAATCATAGTAGTCTATATAAAGCGGAGACATGTATGATAACCAAACTACGCTTCACAATAAAGCGCCATGTCAAGTCAGACTCACGCCTCAAAGTTATCACAATAGAACCGCACGGTAAGTACGAAGGCATAGCCGACTACTAAGACCCACGCACCAAAATGCCATAAATCAGATCACGAGGTCTTTCTGCATCGCACCACATGATCGGCGCCGCCACTCGCCGCGATCACCGCGCGCGTCTATCCTCGAACTTACCGCGACTCCGCGATAGGTCACACACGCACCGCATGAGGTATTCCTCGAATCATGGTCCCAGACCGCCTGAGGTATACCCCGCATCGAAGGCAGCTTAACCCTCGGTATCCGCCTGGACTCCCGCAGCCCGCATAGTCCCTCAAAGACCGCATAGTCCCTCAAAGACCGCATAGGGCATCCCGCGTCGGGCTAAACACCCGAATGATCGATCCCGAGCATACCGCTGCTCCGCATAGTCTCATAGACCGTGATAGCCGATAGACCCGCATCAAGGGTGGCAAGCCCTCGGTATAACAAGTCAAGGGGGTATGTGATACAATAACAGTACAACGGGCTTAACGTGTAACAACGTAAGCACAACAAGAGTGATCCCCTTACATAACAACCACAAGATACTAACACACGTAGCATCCTAACATGTTTACTTATCAAATCAACAAGAAAGTATTACAAGGCTATCACAAACCAATACAATCAAGTTATTCACACAAGGTACTTTATGCTGACAAGTTCGGGTATCTATCCCCAAAGTACTTCATACATTAACTCTTTAAAAGATCCGTTTCTTTCACAGAAGTCACACAATACCCGTAGTATAAAATAGAGTGACTGTCCCTTTTAAGTACACCAAAACACTTCCCTTTGTAAAATCAAGTAACAACATTATTTTCCAAACGTTCAAGTTTGCCTAAATTCAAATGTTCACGTTTCTTATTTTAGAAAGGTTTCGTAGTTCATAGTCTTATTCATTTAAGAATATAATTCTCTTTTAAACAATCTGAGAAACAATGCCTTATATGTGAGTAGGTTATTCTTGTTCATAATCAATCTTATTAAAGCAGCCATGATCTAGGAAATGTAATATCATTTTGTCTCATCTTAGCTTCTATGCAGATGGAGGTTTCTACTGGTTTTAATAATACTTAATTAGTCAAAACATGTCCTTTTATTAACGCTGCAGTGGTTTGTCGATACACATTCTGATTTCCGAAATCAGTAAAACATTCTTAAGCCGTTATACCTAACTTCCCATAAAGCTAGTATAACTCTTAAGCTTTTAAAACCAAGTGTTACTCTTCTTTCCAAATGATTCAAAATCTTTTGAAATACTTCAAGTTCTTTATTGTCACATAACAAGCCAGTTATAGTTCAAATCAGTTACCTTTTAAAAACCACAAGTATTTTCTTACCTACATAAAGCTGTTATAACCAACTTCCCATAAAGCCGTTATAACACTTTATGTTTTAGACCAATCAAACACGTTTTAACACATGTACGTCTACCGTACTACATAGTTATACACATATCATGCTACAAGAGATAGGAAGAGGTTCACATACCGCGACGATTATCGCCTAATAGCAAAACGCCCAAGTACCTCAAACCGCGGCTACTCCTTAAGCCAAGTAGATCGCGCCACACATAGTACTTGAACCTATAAGGCCACAAGGCGCTTTATTAACATCTATCCCTTATCGTAGAACATTCTACGTAAAATTCGCAAAGACCTCCCCGCAAATCAGAAATCTCCTCCTCTATCGAGGCCGGCTATCAAGCCAACCGGGGTTTATCGTCTAACCGACGTGTACAATTCTACTTCACAAGAATGCTACACAGTCTCATCGTAATACCCCTATGTAATTACGATTCTCTTTCTTTAAATTCAGGCTTAAGTCAAAAGACATTGCCGAAAAACTACGTTCAGTTCTATTCAATATTCATTCTATATATAGTATACTTCAACTATATATTCTAACAATCATGTAATTTCCAATTACAATAGGGGGACAAGATATTTACCTCGATAAGCCCAAAATTATCCAAGTTTAATGTCGCTCCGAGCAAGGTTTAGCTCTACTCCGTGCGCTCCAACCCGCTCCCAACAACCCTTAGAAGTTCTACGCAACTTCTACTTAACACTTCAACCGACTTATGAAGGTTTTCCTTAGGGTTTCGGTTTGAGACAAAAAGGACATTTAGGTAGTATTTCCGGGCTCTACGTATAGAGGTATCTTTGGAATACTACAAGGTATACGGCTAAGGTAATTTGGGTATAGCAACAATACTTTTGAGAGTATTTCTACCAAGAGAGAGTATATTTCGCCAACCCCACTCAGGGGTACTCTCGCCATGGGGAAGGGCTCTCGGCGAGGGCCTTCTCAAAGTGGAGAGGGTGTTGGATGAAACACAACACAAAGGAGGAGGAATTTTAGACTTAGGAAAATATTTGGATGAAGAAGTCTTCAGGGGGGTATTTATAGGTCAAGCCAAGGCCAACCAATGGCGAAGATCATGCCAAGTGCAAGGCAAGTGTAGGCCAAGATCATGCCAAGTGCACCTTATCCATCTACCACAAAATATCCTACCAACCCTTGACCAACAAGGCCACCAATTCGCCACTTTATCGCTTCACACTCCACCAATGAGAGGGTGCAGTGTCGCCCTCTCGTTGGTCCAAAATGTTTCGTCTCTCGGAAAAATCCGCAAAAATTAAAAATGACATAGCCGGAATTTTCCCTTCGCAAGTTTAGTAAAACGTTTCGTCGAAAAACGACTCTAATCGGGTGTTGTGAACAAGTAAAAATCGGCCAAGCCACTTTAAAGCCCAAACTTTTCTACGTACGTCCTTACGTACCTACATTGGAAATACGGGGTATAACATTCTCCCCTCCTTAGAAACATTCGTCCCGAATGTTCCTTCTAAGTCTCAAAACAAACGCGCGCCAGTATAGTCACATAACAAGCCGGTTATAGTTCAAATCAGTTACCTTTTAAAAACCACAAGTATTTTCTTACCTACATAAAGTTGTTATAACCAACTTCCCATAAAGCCGTTATAACACTTTATGTTTTAGACCAATCAAACACGATTTAACACATGTACGTCTACCGTACTACATAGTTATACACATATCATGCTACAAGAGATAGGAAGAGGTTCACATACCTCGCGACGATTATCGACTAATAGCAAAACGCTCCAAGTACCTCAAACCGCCGGCTACTCCTTAAGCCAAGTAGATCGCGCCACACATAGTACTTCAACCTATAAGGCCACAAGGCGCTTATTAACATCTAGCTCTTATCGTAGAACATTCTACAAAAATTCGAAGACTCCCCGCAACCGCGTAAATCTCCTCCTCTATCGAGGCCGGCTATCAAGCCAACCAGGGGGGGGGGGGTTTATACGTCTAACCGGACGTGTACAATTCTACTTCACAGTAATGCTACACAATTCTACTGTAATACAGTCCTATGTAATTACAGTTCAGTTCTCTTTCTTTAAATTCAGGCTTAAGTCAAAAGACATTGCCGAAAAACTACGTTCAGTTCTATTCAATATTCATTCTATATATAGTATACTTCAACTATATATTCTAACAATCATGTAATTTCCAATTACAATAGGGGGACAAGATATTTACCTCGATAAGCCCAAAATTATCCAAGTTTAATGTCGCTCCTGAGCAAGGTTTAGCTCCTACTCCGTGCGCTCCAACCCGCTCCAAACAACCCTTAGAAGTTCTACGCGACTTCTACTTAACACTTCAACCGACTTATGAAGGTTTTCCTTGGGTTTCGGTTTGAGACAAAAGGACATTTAGGTAGTATTTGCTCACGATAGAGGTATCTTTGGAATACTACAAGGTATACGACTAAGGTAATTTGGGTATAGCAACAATACTTTTGAGAGTATTTCTACCAAGAGGGGGGTATATACCCCTCGGCCAACCCCACTAGGGGGGGTACTCTCGGCCAAGGGGAGGGCTCTCGCCGAGGGCCTTCTCAAAGGGGGAGAGAGGGGTGTTGGACGAAACACAACACAAAGGAGGGAGGAATTTTAGACTTAGGAAAATATTTGGATGAAGAAGTCTTGAGGTGGGTATTTATAGTCAAGCGAGGCCAACCAATGGCCAAGATCATGCCAAGTGCAAGGCAAGTGTAGGGCCAAGATCATGCCAAGTGCACCTTATCCATCTACCACAAAATATCCTACCAACCCCTTGACCAACAAGGCCACCAATTCGGCCACTTTACGCCCACACTCCACCAATGAGAGGTGCAGTGTCGCCCTCTCGTTGGTCCAAAATGTTTCGTCTCTCGGAAAAATCCGCAAAAATTAAAAATGACATAGCCGGAATTTTCCCTTCGCAAGTTTAGTAAAACGTTTCGTCGAAAAACGACTCTAATCGGGTGTTGTGAACAAGTAAAAATCGGCCAAGCCACTTTAAAGCCCAAACTTTTCTACGTACGTCCTTACGTACCTACATTGGAAATACGGGGTATAACATTATCCAAGTTTAAATGTCGATCCTGAGCAACGTTTAGCTCCTACTCTGGGTGCTCCAACCCGCTCCAAACAACCCTTAGAAGTTCTACGCAACTTCTTCTTAATACTTCAACCGGCTATGAAGATTTTCTTTAGGGTTTCGTTTTTGTGACTGAAGGGAAGTATAATAGTATTTCTGTGCTTTTAGTATAGGGGTAACCTTGGAATACTACAAGGTATTTGGGCCAAGGTATTTTGGAATAGTAACTATACTTGGAGAATACTTTTCTACCAAGGGGGGGGGGTGTATTTTACGAGAACAACTCAAGGTAGGGGTACCTCTCGCCAAAGCCTTCTCGAGGGGATCTCTTTTGGACGAGAGCTTCAACAAGAGGGGAGGATTTTCAAGACTTAGAAACTATTTTTGGATGAAGAAGTCTTCCTGAGGGGAGGTATTTATAGGAGATCGATGGCCAAGATCAAGCCAAGTGGTGGGCAAGTGTATGGTCAAGATTTGGACAAGTGTTTGTGGGTCCCACTTGCTCATCAACTACACAAAAATATCTACAAATATCCTACCAACTCCAAGGCAACAAAAACGTGCCAAGAATGGCCCTTTGCCGTCCACTTTGAGGGTGACACATGTCACCCTCCCGTTGGTCCAAAATATTTCATCTCTCGGAAAAATCCGCAAAAATAATAAATGACATAGCCGTATTTTTCCCTTCGCAAGTTTTGTAAAATGTTTCGTCGAAAAACGATTCTTTTCGGTAGTTGTGAACAAAATTTCGTCCTTGCCTAACTTTAAGGCTCAAATTTTTATACGTACTCCCTCACGTACATACTCTGGAAATACGGGGTATAACATTCTCCCCTCCTTAGAAACATTCGTCCCGAATGTTCCTTCTCAAGACGGATAACGATAACGCTCCTCTTAACTTAAACAAGTTGCCAATGCCACACTTGGCCATAAATTAACACACGCGCCAATACTTAATCCAAGTCCACGAGGAATCACCTCCATCACAACAAAAGCTTCCACCCAAGTTCTAAAAGATATTCCCTTCGCACCTTTTCTTTACAAACGAAATGATCACTTCTATGTTCTTTAACACATGCTCGCTTCTTCCCTTACTCGTCGTACCCTTCTCGTACACTCGAACTCTTTCTCATAACTTACCACTTTTCTGCTACTGCTCCAGTTTCCAAATCTCGTCATACCCTTTCCGGGGTGGTACCCTCAAGAAGACCCACCGTCAACCTGAACTCTAAGTGTCGTCGCCGACTATCCGCATGACTCGGTGACTCGAGCCGCCAAAAATCTCTTACGATAAGCTTCACTTATCCACATCCTGCCAAACAAGTATGAACCAACTATTCGAACTCGCCAACATCGAACCAATCGACCGGCAACTTATACTTCCGCCCTGGCGCGCCATAAGGCGATATCCGAATCAAATGGTAGCTATAAAACACTCCCTCAACGAGGCAACAATCCTCACGGCTACCCCAAATCCAAACACCGCCCGAGGGCGAATGCGATCATCGAGACTCACTTGAGTTCCTAACCCCGCTCGGTAAA
Source organism: Przewalskia tangutica (assembly GCA_029844215.1). Classification (NCBI taxonomy): domain Eukaryota; kingdom Viridiplantae; phylum Streptophyta; class Magnoliopsida; order Solanales; family Solanaceae; genus Przewalskia; species Przewalskia tangutica. Next base: position 39,893,988 of record CM056732.1, on the reverse strand, counting down.
ACCTCGGAAAAGAAACAGTAGTAACACAGGCTCCACTGTCGCATAAGGTGAAAGTAGGCACCTCGTGCAACCTTACAACCTTCCCGATATAATCATCTCGTATAACCTCTCGCCGAGTAAACGGTCCCGACCGAAAGACAAGATGGGTGACCTCATCGCCCGACCATCGGTCGAACGCCTACGAACTCGTCTGTTGGTTAACTAAACTTGGGCCTAACACCCCCGTGACCCCACCACCTGGCGGGACCACCACAATCTGACCCCACCACCATACAGGCCGCGGGTTGACCCGCAATCGTCCAAGAATCCGACCCGCTATCGCAAGAAACTCTTGTTCCCGATCCTAACAATCTCACTAATCAAGTTACGAAAACCTAGTGGTATTCTTAGCTCAACTACCCTCTTTCATTCCATATTACTCATGGACTTATCACACAAATGTATCTCACGTGCACTATGCACTCCGATAAGGGTCAAACATAAAAATACATCTTTTACTCGAGATGGCCTTACCTCTAAGGTCTCTACGTATAAAACTCTAAGGCTCACACTTTCCCTTATCCCCAAACTTACCTTTTTAACTAACCAGGATTTCTAATCACAATTAACACAATGCTATCTGAACATAGCACTTAAGATACACTTATCTTATCATACAATCTCTAGAGGGTTAAGGATATACCTGTATCTACTGCTTCACTCCCCTATGTCGTTCTAATCAATCCTGCCCTGTTGGGCGCATAGCTAGGGAAGATGATGATTTAGCCACTGATCCTGAAGGCTGAATCTCTACATCCGCGCCACCTGCCTCGGACAATTTCTCGCAAATGGCCCCGCTGCCGCAAGTATAACAAGTTGTCGAAGAACGACACTTCCACAATGACATCTACCACAACGGTCACACCGAGGTGGGGTGGCCTCTGCAGCTAGCACCCTTCCTCTCCGAACCACCAATCCGGCCGGGCCGGAACCGACGTATCTGTGAATCGAAGCCACGAGCTCGACCAACTCCTGCATACCCCGAACGTCCTGAACCCCGTGGAGGACCATTCTGCACTGGCGGAGGCGCATATCCAGTCTGTGCTGAGGCGATTCGCCTCGAAAGTTACCAAAGGACCGCTTTCGCCCTTCTTCACGATCTTGGTTAACCCGTCGATCCCTTACGCCTTCTGGCCACTGCGCATAAGCTCGCATACGTGACATGCTCAAGCCTGACTGAAGAGCTACTCTTGCACAACCCTCTCTTAGATATTCATCAAGGCCCGCGATAAATCGGTACATCATAAACTCTCTGGTAGCCAAATCCCTGGCTAGTAACAGGGTCGTTTCCTTGTAATCTATATTCTCTGTTCCCGGTCGTGGAACTGAAGGTCCAGATATCATGGCCGCAGTAGGAACTGCTGCCGCTGGGCTAAACTCTGCTGGGGCTGGTGACGTAGCAGAACTCCCCGAATGAAGCACCACCCCAGGTGATGATTGGGCCTGTGCCTCAGAAACCTCTCATGTTTACTGCAGCCTCTTCTACCGCTTTGCCCTTCCGGGTTGCCTTACGCGGAGGCATAACGGTAAGGGAAAGAAATGTTATACCCCGTTGTTACAGGGTATGTATGTGAGGATGTACGTACGAGAATACGATAGAAATTTTGGAAAGAAAGGAAGATGTGATTTTTTTCGACGGAAAAGTTTCCGGTTTTTGTGAAGAAAAAGGTTCGTTAATGGGAATTGGATTCCCAGATTTGGTATTTGGACTTCTTGGATTATTTTAGAATTATGAGATTTTATTTTCGGAAATGGTCACGTGGGACCCACGGGAGAAATTTACGGTTTTGTGGGGCCCACTTTGTTTTTGAGGTTTCCGGTATTTTTGATATTTTCGGAAGACGAAATATTTTGAGCCTGGGGCGACACGTGTCACCCCATGTGGCACCTTGGCCGAATGGTGGCAAGCCGCCAGCCACTGTCCCTCGCCGAATGGGTTGACAAGTGGCAAGCCACTTGGCCCTTGTTTTCGTTGGCCATGTGGTGTGGTGGGACCCACACACACATGGCCCAATCTTGACCCTACACTTACCTTGATCTTGGCCCTTGAATCCTCTATATAAACCCCCTTAAGTTGAAGAGTATTTCATCCACACTTGAAGACTTTCCAAAGCCAAAAATACTCCCTCCCTTTAGTGAGTTTTCGTCCCTCCCCCCACTTGTGTATAAATACTTGGTGTATTATTGTATAATCCCAAATACCTTGGCCTAGTATCCCTAGTAGTATTCCAAAGTTGTTTCAATACTAGGAGCCCGGAAATACTACTTTATTCCAATAGCCGTAAAGTGAAACCCTAGAAAAATCTTCCTAGTTTGGTTGAAGTTTTTAGAGAAGTTGTTGGAAACTTCTAAGGGTCGCTTGGAGCGGGTTGGAGCGTAAGGAATTGGAGCTAAACGTTACTCAGGATCGACTTATAAACTTGGATAATTTTTGGGCTTATCGAGGTAATGATCTATGTCCCCCTATTGTAATTGGATATTACATGTTGTAGTAGTTATACTTGAGTATATTATATTGGAAGGATGATTATAAAGGTTTGAACTGTATTTACATTGACTGTACTTCTGAGACTTGTGTAGTATTATTGTGAGGAAGATTAAACACGCCCGTTAGGCGTGTAGTCCCTGGGAGTTGTTGGCACAGTGACGCCTTGATAGGAGGAGATTTATGTGATAGCGGGGAGGTGCCGAATTTTCAGTAGAATAAGGAATCTTGTATTTAGAATATTCTACGAAGAGAACTAGAGATTGATAGATATATTGTGGCCTTTATAGGTGGATCTTCTACGCGGCATACTTGACTTGTGGTTTAAGCTAAAAGTTATGTGATTCTTCCTATACTCTTGAGCATGATTGTTGTGGAACTATATAGTACTAGACGACGTGTGAAATGAATTTTGTTTGTTTAAAACATAAAGTGTTATAATGGCTTTATGGGAAGTTAGTTATAATGACTTTATGAAGATAAAAGAAAGATTTGGTTTTGACAAGAAACGACTTGATTTTGAAAGTTAAGAGACTTGATCTTGAAAGATAAGAGACTTGACTTATAACGACTTGTTTCGGAAAAGGAGAAGTAACTTGATTTAAGTATAGGTTACTTGTTTTGAAAAGAGTAAGTTAATTAGGTTTTAAAAGAGTATACTTGATGTTGTTCTAACAGAAAAGCACTTGGTTTAAAAAGGTATAGAGTACTTGATTTTAAAAGCCTTGTAAAGATTTTTACGAAGGTGAAGTAATTTGGTTAAAAGTAAAACGTGTTTTCTTTATATACTACGAGTATTAGTATCATGTGGCTTTTAAGTAAAAAGAGGTCTTTTTGAAAGAATAAATGTATGTTGAACTTGCCTATGCTTGTTGTGATAGTCTTTGATGTGCAAGTGTTTTGTTGATATCTCGCCGTGACTCGGGAGGGCATTATCCGATTAATTGATTGGACATCGGCGTTGGGTGGTCCACAGTATCGTCCACTTTGAGTATCGATCGTTGTTTCAGACCGCCGTGACTCTGGGAGGGCCGCTATCCGATTTATTTCTTTGGACATCTTGTGCGATGGATGTTCCACGCACGCGCCCGCATGGGATGGTTTCATGGCCATGACTTCCGAGGTGAGATCCGGGCACGCGGTCATCGTGAGGTTCGATTGTTAGTCCACGGACCGCTAATCCATGAAGTTTGCCGCGCGACGAGCGATCACGCTTGATTTGTGCGTGTGGTTCGTGCACACTTTAGATACTTGTTCGTCATTTTCTCGCACCAGGTAGCCTCCGTAGATAGCTTAAGATACTTGCCTCGGCCATATCTTGTGAGACGGTAGGCTATTGACGTTAGCTTAAGATACTTGCCTCGCCATTGCGTGGCTAGTTTTGGGTAGTAGTTGGCTTCGCACCTTGCCCGTGATGGGATATGACTAGCTTTTGACCGGTAGTTGGCTATTCTACTTGCCCGACGGCTTTTGACGACGCAGCGGGTCTAGTGTTCAGTTCACATATGGGTATTGTTTTACATCATGTACTACCGGTGAGGAATGAGTTCCACGGGCATGAGTGATATTATGGGCGTGAGACCCATAGTTATGTGTGAGTGGTTATTCTGGGGATATGCGTCCCCTTACTTGACATAACTGTTTACTTATTGCGAAATGGTTTTATAAAATGATGAAATGTGATTTCATTACGATTTTCGCCACATACTTGGTACTGTTAGATCGACCTTCGGGGCCGCGATCATGCCGCAGTGAGGTACATCGGTTGTGGATCCTCGCCATAGGATCACATTCAACAGATTGGGAAGCTCCGCTTTCTCAGAGGCTTATCTTTTGTATGTTTCCACGAGTTGTAGGTTCTAGTACATTCGTGGGTATGGCGGGCCCCGTCCGCCATAGTTGTTATTACACTCTTAGAGGTGCAGTAGATCACAAGTGTGGCTTTGTAAAGGATTGTAATCGCTCGATTATGTATATATACAAGGCGCGACCGCTTGGTTGGCCTATTTTCTTATGATGTATCTTGTTTCCTGCTTAAGTTTTTATTTCCGCCGATTTTCTACGATGTCAGATCACTAGGGTGCCCGGTAAGGCACCACCGCGCCCGAGGTCGGGTCGCGTGACAAAGTGGTATCGAGCGCTTAGTCCTCGGAAAGTGTCTACGCACCGCGGTTCTAGTAGTCTTGATTATCGGTGTTGTGTACCACATCTATAATCGGAGGTCGCAGGACATTTAGGATTGGTTTCATTCTTCTCACTCGAGATCGTGCCTTAGAGCTGTCAGAGGTCGACTCCTTCTGACGTATTCTTTTCTGCCAGTTATGCCTCCGCGCAAGGCAACCCGGGCCCAGAATGGCAAGGCAGCCGTGGGAGCTGCTAGTAGGATACAGAGGAGCACGAGGGCGCAGGCCCGGTCAGTACCTGAGATAGTGCTTCAGACGGCGAGTTTTTTGACGCCGCCAAATTTCAAAGAGTTTAGAGTCGCAAAGCTGGCTACAGAGACCACGCACTGAGCCTCCAGCCCACACACCGGAGCAGAGGAGATGGGTTACAAGGAGATGGCCCGCCATCGCCGTGATTGTGGGCCGACACGAGGATAGGCCGGACGCAGCAGCCCAGCCCGAGCCCCGTAGTTCACCCCAGATCGGATAGTTTGAGGCTACGGGATTTTCTGAGTTGTATCCCGCCAGAGTTTTACGGGTCGAGGCCTGAGGATGATCCGCAGGAGTTCATCCGCCGCCATGAAGGATCATGCGAGTGATCAAGGCTTCGTAGACCGAGTCCGTTATTTTCGGTTCGCATCGGCTGCGTTATACCGCTATGATCGGTTTGATTCGTGAGCTGTCCTTGGGAGCACGCGCCTCACTGCTTTGGGGACGAGTTCTCGAGGCATTTCTCACCATTTCTTGCCTCCGCATGAGAGGCACGCCGACGTGTTTCACGCCGAGAGCGAGGACGCATTCGGGAGTACAACGAGAGTTCGACTCGTTGGCTCGATATGTCCTGCGTTAGTAGCTAATATGGAGGACCGAGTGCACCGCCACGTCACGTGGATTGATGACTACTTGGAAGAGTCTTGTTCGGGTGTATCGCTTCACCGGCATGGACATTGCCCGCACGCAGCTCACGCACTGGGTGTGAGGCACGAGAGACCGACGGATTGACCAATACCAGCGTAGAAGGCCGTGACGGCAGGTCCTTTGGTGACTTTCAAGGCGGACCGCGCAAAGAGCAGACTAGTTATACGCCGTCGCCAAGATGCAGTGGTCCTCTACGCCTTCGTGGCCTCCAGAGTATTCAGGAGCGTGTCGTGGCTCCAAGGGTTCGAGTTTCGGGAGTTGGGTGCCGCGATTAAGCCACCCCGACCTAAGTGTAGCCAGTATGGTAAACCCCATTCGGGGGAGTGTCAGAGGACTTGTTTTACATGTGACACGGGCCATTTTATGCGAAATTGTCCTACCGCAGGTAGCGAGGATGTTGAGACTCGGCCGGGATCTGTCATGGGTTCTTCGCCCGATAGCTAGCGGGTGTTCATATACTGCAGCCAGGCGGTGGGTCTTGGTGGTAGTTCCCAGTTCTAGCGGTCCTTGAAACCGCCTATTCTTTTGATATCAGGTATATCCTTGACCCTCTAGAGACTAGTATGCATTTGTGTTAAGATGAGTGTATTTTAAATTGTTATGTTCTGATAGCATTATGATGTTGTGATTAGAAAACATGGTTAGTTATAAGAGGGTAGTTGAGCTAAGAAGACCACTAGGTTTTCGTGACGTGAATTAGTAAGATTGTTCCGGATCGTGGAACGAGAGAGTTTGGGCGCGATAGCAGGTCGGGTTGAGGCCAAGTCGCGGGTCAACCCGCAGCCCGGATTGAGGTGGGGTCAGTTCGAGGTGGTCCCGCCGGGTGGTAGGGTCACGAGGGTGCTAAGCCCAGGTTTAGGTAACCATCGTATGAGTTCGTGGATGTGTTCGACTAGAATTGGATCGTGAAGGCCGGGAATGGCCTTAGAGGTAAATTGAAGCTAGTGGGAGCTGTTGTGAGATTAGAAATGATTTCCTCGTTGGTTTGGATTTGAGTTTTGCGCACATGTTATATTCTGGCCAGGGGTGGCTGATCGGTTTGTAAGTATAGTGGTGGAGACTATACCGCACACGCTTGATTAGAGGTTAGAAGGAACATTCGACGAATGTTTCTAAGGAAGAATGTTATACCCTGTAGTTCCGTGGTATGTATGTGAGGACGCACGCACGAGAATACGCACGTAAATTTTGGAAAGAAAGAAGATGTGATTTTTTCGACTAAAAAGTTTCCGCTTTTTGTGAAGAAAAAGGTTCGTTAACGGGAATTGGATTCCCAGATTTGGTATTTGGACTTCTTGGATTATTTTAGAATTATGAGATTTTATTTTGGAAATGGTCACGTGGGACCCACGAGAAATTTACGGTTTTGTAGGCCCACTTTGTTTTTAAGGTTTCGTATTTTTGATATTTTGGAAGACTAAATATTTTGATTTAGTCGGGGCGACACGTGTCACCCCATGTGGCACCTTCGTCGAATAGGGACAAGTGGCTAGCCACTTGTCCCTTGGCCGAAATGGGTTGACAAGTGGCAAGCCACTTGGCCCTTGTTTTCGTTGGCCATGTGGTGTGGTGGGACCCACACACACATGGCCCAATCTTGACCCTACACTTACCTTGATCTTTGCCCTTGAATCCTCTATATAAACCCCCTTAAGTTGAAGAGTATTTCATCCACACTTGAAGACTTTCCAAAGCCAAAAATACTCCCTCCCTTTAGTGAGTTTTCGTCCCTCCCCCCACTTGTGTAGAAATACTTGGTGTATTATTATATAATCCCAAATACCTTGGCCTAGTATCCCTAGTAGTATTCCAAAGTTGTTTCAATACTAGGAGCCCGGAAATGCTACTTTATTCCAATAGCCGTAAAGTGAAACCCTAGAAAAATCTTCCTAGCTTGGTTGAAGTTTTTAGAGAAGTTGTTGGAAACTTCTAAGGGTCGCTTGGAGCGGGTTGGAGCGTAAGGAAGCGGAGCTAAACGTTGCTCAGGATCGACTTATAAACTTGGATAATTTTGGGTTTATCGATGTAATAATCTTGTCCCCCTATTGTAATTGGAAATTACATGTCAGTAGTAGTTATACTTGAGTATATTATATTGGAAGGATGATTATAAAGGTTTGAATCAGATTTACATTGACTGCACTTACAGAGACTTGTGTAGTATTATTGTGAGGCAAGATTAAACACGCCCTGTTAGGCGTGTAGTCCTCGGGAGTTGTTGGCACGTGGCTCGCCTTGATAGGAGGAGATTTATGTGATAATGTGGGGAGGTGCCGCCAATTTTCAGAGAATAAGGAGTCTTGTATTTAGAATATTCTACGAAGAGAACTAGAGATTGATAGATATATTGTTGCCTTTATAGGTGGATCTTCTAAGCGCGGCATACTTGACTTGGATTGTGGTTTAAGCTAAAAAGGTATGTGATTCTTCCTATACTCTTGAGCATGATTGTTGTGAACTATATAGTACGGTAGACGACGCCATGTGAAATGAATTTTGTTTGTTTAAAACATAAAGTGTTATAATGGCTTTATGGGAAGTTAGTTATAACGACTTTATGAAGATAAAAGAAAGATTTGGTTTTGACAGTAAAACGACTTGATTTTGAAAGTTAAGAGACTTGATCTTGAAAGATAAGAGACTTGACTTATAACGACTTGTTTTCGGAAAAGGAGAAGTAACTTGATTTAAGTATAGGTTACTTGTTTTGAAAAGAGTAAGTTAATTAGGTTTTAAAAGAGTATACTTGATGTTGTTCTAAAAGAAAAGCACTTGGTTTAAAAAGGTATAGAGTACTTGATTTTAAAAGCCTTGTAAAGATTTTTACGAAGGTGAAGTAATTTGGTGTTAAAAGTAAAACGTGTTTTCTTTATATACTACGAGTATTAGTATCATGTGGCTTTTACGTAAAAAGAGGTCTTTTTGAAAGAATAAATGTATGTTGAACTTGCCTATGCTTGTTGTGATAGTCTTTGATGTGCAAGTGTTTTGTTGATATGCTGCCGTGACTCTCTGGGAGGGCCGGCTATCTGATTGATTGATTGGACATACTGACGTTGGGTGGTCCACGAGTATGCGTCCACTTTGAGTATCGATCGGTTGTTTGCATCGCCGTGACTCTGGGAGGCCGGCTTATCCGATTTATTTCCTTTGACACGCCGACGCGATGGATGTTCCACGCATGCGCCCGATGGGGATGGTTTCATGGCCATGACTTCCGAGGTGAGATGCCGGGGCATGCGGTCATTGTGAGGTTCAGATTGTTAGTCCATGGACCGCTAATCCATGAATCTTGCCGCGGTGACGAGCGATCACGGGCTTGATTTGTACGTGTGGTTCAGGCACACTTTAGATACTGCTCGTTATTATTTTCTCGCACTCAGTAGCCTCCGGTAGATAGCTTAAGATACTTGCCTCTGGCCATATCTTGTGAGACGGTAGGCTATTGCACGTTAGCTTAAGATACTTGCCTCGCCGATGCGGCTAGTTTTCGACTGGTAATGCTTCCGTACCTTGCAGTGATGAGATATGACTAGCTTTGACCGGTAGTTGGCTATTCTACTTGGCCCGATCGGTTTTGATGACGCAGTGGTCTAGTGTTGAGTTCACATATGGGTGTTGTTTTACATCATGTATCACGGCAGTGAGAGAATGAGTTCCACGCACGAGTGATATTATGGGCGTGAGACCCATAGTTATGTGTGAGTGATTATTCGGGATACGTGTCCCCTTACTTGACATAATCGCATTTATTGCGAAATGGTTTTATAAAATGATGAAATGTGATTTCATTACGTATTTTCGCCACATACTGGTACTGTTGCATCGACCTCGCCGGTGCGATCACGCCGCAGTAGAGGTACATCGGTTGTGGATCCTCGCCATAGGATCACGATTCAACAGATTGGGAAGCTCCGTTTCTCGAGGCTTATCTTTTGGTATGTTTCCGAGTTGTAGGTTCTTGTACATTCGGGGTATGGCGTGGCCCCGTCGTCATAGTTGTTATTACACTCTTAGAAGTGCAGTAGATCTTGTTGCCGGCAGGTTTGTAAAGGATCAGAATCGTTTCTGTATGTATATACACGGCGACTGCTTTGGTTGGCCTATTTTCTTATGATGTATCTTGTGTTATACCCCGTAGTTCCAGGGTATGTATGTGAGGACGTACGTGCGAGAATACGACAGAAAAATTGGAAAAGAAGAAAGAGGTGATTTTTCCACGGAAAAGTTTCCGGTTTTTGTGAAGGAAAAAGGTTCGTTAATGGGAATTGGATTCCCAGATTTGGTATTTGGACTTCTTGGAATATTAGAGAATTTTGAGATTTTATTTTCGGAAATGGTCACGTGGGGCCCACGGGAGAAATTCACGGTTTTGTGGGGCCCGCTTTGATTTTGAGATTTTGGCCATTATGGATATTTTTTCGGAAGATGTTTTATTGTGGGCCAATAGGAGGGTGACAAGTGTCACCCCCATGTGGCTTGCCGATTTATGTTTGGCACAACACCCTGCTAGAGTCGTTTTTCGACGAAACGTTTTACGTAACTTGCGAGGGGAAAATTCCGGCTATGTCATTTGTTATTTTTGCGGATTTTTCCGAGAGACGAAACATTTTGGACCAACGGGAGGGTGACATGTGTCACCCTCACATTGGAAGCTAGGGGCGGCAACCCTTGGACGATTTGGTCACGTTTGAGCCAATTGGCTCCTTGTTTTGGCCTTGTTTTGTGGCTTGTTTGGTGCCATGTTTTGTGCCTTGTTTTGTGGTGTAGGGGTTAGGGTGCACTTGGCTTGATCAAGGCCATTGGTTTCCTATAAATACCCTCCTTGTGAAGACTTATTCATTCACTCCTCACTTTGTCTAAGTCTTGAAATCCTCCTCTCCCTTGTTGTTGCTCTCGTCCAACTCCCTCTCCCCAGAGAAAGGCCCTTGGCCGAGAACACCCTCCCCTAGCCTAGTTGTGCTAGAGCCTACCCCCTTTGGTAGGAAGTTGTCTTCCAAGTATTGTTATAATGCCCAAAATACCTTAGCCTTGACTTGTAGTATTCCAAAGATACCTCTATACGTAGAGCAGAAAATACTACCTTTTGTCCCTTTAGTCTCAAACCGAAACCCTAGGGAAATCTTCATTGATTGATTGAAGTATTTAAGTAGAAGTTGGTTAGAACTTCTATGGTTGTTTGGAGCGGGATGGAGCACCGGAGTCGAGCTAAACGTTGCTAAGGATCGACATTTAACTTGGATAATTATGGGCTTATCGAGGTAATTATCTTGTCCTCTATTTGTAATTGGAAATTACATGTTGTTAGAATATATAGTTGAAGTATACTATATATAGAACTAATCTTAATCTGCGCAATGTCTTTTGACTTAAGCCCAAGAATAAAGAAAAGGACCGAATCGTATTTACATGTGATTGCAAGAGAACTTGTGTAGTATTATCGAGTAGAATTGTACACGCCCAGGTTAGGCGTGTAAACCCTCGGTTGGCTTGGTGGCGGCCTCGATAGAGAGGAGATTTACGCTGTTGGCGTGTGGAGGTCTGAATTTTCTCAGAGAAATGGAACCTTGTGTTTTGAAGTTAATAGACGTTTGTGACCTTTTTAGGTGAAAGTACTAAGAGTAGCGTATTCTACTGAGGAGTGGAAAGGGCTAGCAGCGTTGTAGTACTTGGAGCATTTTGCTTATAGTCGATACTGCCGCGAGGTATGTGAACCTCTTCCTATCTCTTCTAGCATGATATGTGTGAACTATGTAGTACGCAGACGCATACGTGTTAACTGTGTTTGATTGTTTTAAAACATAAAGTGTTATAACGGCTTATGGGAAGTTGGTTATATGACTTTATGTAGGTAAGAAAATACTTTGTGGTTTTAAAAGGTAATCGATGTGAATTATAATCGCTTGTTATAATAAAGAACTTGATGTATTTCAAAAGATTTATAAATCGCTTTGAAGTGGAGAGTAATACTTGGTTTTTGAAAACTTAAGAGTTATACTAGCTTTATGGGAAGTTAGGTATAACGGCTTAAGAATGTTTTATCGATTTGGAAATCGAACGTGTATCGCCAAACCACCGCAGGCGTTAATAAAGGAAAATGTCTTGACTAATGAGTTGTATTATTAAAACCAGAGAAACCTCCATCTGCATAGAAACTAAGATGAGACAAAATGATATTACATTTTCTAGGTCATGGTCTTGTAGTAAGATTATTATAAACAAGAATAACCTATTCACACATAAGACTTATGTTACTCAAATGTTTTAAAAGAGATTAAGACTATGAGTTATGAAACCTTTCTAAAATAAGTGACTTGAGCATTTGAATTTAGGCAAACTTGAACGCTTGGAAAATAATGTTGTTACTTGATTTTACAAAAGGGAAGTATTTTGTTTACTTAAAAAGATAGTCACTATTGTTATACTACTGTATTGTGTGACTTATGTGAAAGAAGCGGATCTTTTAAAAAGAGTTATGTATGTAACACTTTAGGTTAAAACACAGTTTTTGGCATAAAATGAAAGTACTTTGAGTTGTGTAACTTGACCATGTCATGCGTGTGATAGCCTTTGTTGTGCAAGCATCGTGTTCTACTCGACTACCGGTTCATCCGAATGTATTTCACTCGACCACCGGTTCATCCGGAATGTATTTCACTCGACTACGGCTCATCCGAATGTATTTCACTCGACTACCGGTTCATCCGGAATGTATTCCACACGCTTATACTTGGTCCATGAGATGGGCCGAGACATGTTAGACGTATCACCGATTTGTACCTAGATCGCCGGCAGTGAGGAAGGAGTTCCACGGGCATGAGGGATGACTTGAGGGCGTGAGACCCTGACTTGATATAACTGATATGTGTTGGGTACTGTAGTTTGGCTATCATACATGTCTCTTGCTTTGTATAGACTGTTATGATTTCATTTACGATGATTTACGCCACATACTGGTACTGGCCAGATCGACCTCCTTCGGGGCCGCGTTCACGCCGCAGTAGAGGTACATCGGCCGTGGATCCTCGCCATAGGATCACGCCAACAGATTGGGAAGCTCCGCTTTCTCCGAGGCTTATCTTTTGTATGTGTTCCTCGAGTCAGGTTCTGTACATTCAGTGGTATGGCGGGCCCCGTCCCGTCATAGTCGCTGTAAATCTTAAGGTCCGTAGTCTGCAAGTGTGGCGGGGTTGTAAAAGGATTAAACTGTTCGGTTTTATGATATACCAAGGCAACTATTTTGGTTGGCCTGCTTATTTATTATATCTCTTGTTTCATGACTCATGTTTTATTTTCCGCCGGTTTTCTCGATGTTGTATCACTAGGGTACCGGTAAGGCACGATGAACGCCCCGAACGGGTCGTTACAAGTGGTATCGTGAGCGATTAATCCTCGGAAAGTGTCTACGCATCGCGTCAGTAGAGTTTTGATTATCGCGTGTTGTGCACCACATCTATAATCGTGAGGCTATAGGACATTTAGGATTGGTTTCATTCTTCTCATTCCGAGATCGCGCCTTCAGAGTGTTGTAAGTTGGACCCTCCGACGATCTCGCTTACCAGTTATGCCTCCGCGCAAGGCAACCAGAGCCCAGGAGGGAAAGGCAGCTGAGGGAGCTGCTAGTGAGATACAGAGGAGTTCGAGGGCGCAGGCCCGGTCAGTACCTGAGATAGTGCTTCAGACGGCTAGTTTTGCGACGCCGCCAGCACCAGCAGAGTTGAGTCGCGGCGGTGGTCTGCCGAGACCACGCCCCGAGCCTCCATCCCACACCAGAGTCGGCGAGAGACGGGTACCGAGAGATGGCCCAGTTATTTGCCAGGATAGTGGCCAGACTTGAGGGTAGGCTGGATGCAGCAGTTCCCGTTCCAGCCGCACCCGTAGTTCACCCCCGAGCAGATAGTTTGAGGCTTCGGGACTTTCTGAGTTGTAGCCCGCCAGAGTTTTACGGGTCGAGGCCTGAGGATGATCCGCAGGAGTTCATCCGGCAGCTGACGGATCATGCGGTGATCAAGGCTTCAGAGACCGAGTCTGTGACCTTTGTTCGCATCGGCCGCGTGATACCGATGAGCCGATTGGTTTGATTCGCGGGAGCTTTCGGGAGAGCATGCACTCCAGCCAGATGGGATGAGTTTTCGGGGCTTTCTCACGCACTTCGCCTCCGCAGATGGCGAGGCACGCCGACGATTTTTGTTCTCGAGACAGAGGGCGACCGTCGTGAGTACAATGTCGAGTTCGATTCTTTGGCTCGATATGTCCTCGCGCTTAGTTGCAGATATGGAGGATAGGTGCATCGCCACGTCACCGGCTAGATGATTATATGGCCGAGTCTTGTGCGCGGTGTTTCTCTTCACCGTACGACATTGCCCGCACGCAGCTCATGCACCAGGATGTGAGGCACGGAGAGGTCGACGGAATGACTGTGATCGCAAGCAGGCCGAGCAAGAGGTCTTTTGGCGACCTTCGAGGCGGACCGCCTCCAGCAGTTAGTTATGTGCCTCCGCCAAGATGAGTGGTCCTCCGCGCCTTCGTGGACGTTCGGTATTCGAGCCGGTCGAGCTCCGTGGCTTCGGGTTTACTGTGGTTACGTAAGTTCTTGCCGCCAGGATTCACGTCCTCGTTGTGCACGATGTGGCAGCGCCATCCCGGAATGTCGTTTTTTATCGGGTGCTTGTTTCACTCGCGCCGTCGAGGCCATGTGACGAGACTGCTTATAGGAGGGGTTCAGCAAAGACGACTCACCTTCGGATCGATGGTCGGTTCATCGCCTTTCGATAGCGCACTGCAGGCGTGCCTATGATTAGAGTGAGCGGTAGCTTCAGGTATATCCTTAACCCTAGAGTTTTGGTATGCTGATATGATGATCTCATTATTATGTGCTATGTTCGAATAGCGTCGTGTTAATTGTGAGTTAGAAAACATGGTTAGTTGGGAGGATAAGTATGGGGGCATGGTAAGTGTGAACCCTAGACTATGTCACGATTGAGACCTTAGAGGTAAGGTCGTCTTGGGTAAAAGATTCATTTTATGTTTGACCCTTATCAGAGTGCGTAGTATACGTGGGATTTAGTTGTGTGATAAGTCCTTGGGTAGTGTGAGATGGAAGTGGTAGCTTTCATGATGTGGAATTAGCAAGATGGTTCGGATCGGGAACAAAGAGGTTGGCGCATGGGGTCGGGTTGAGGACCATTTGGGTCAACCCGAACCCGGTTTGGGGTGGGTCGATTCGTGGTGGTCCCGCCAGGTGGTAGGGTCACGAGGGTGCTAGGCCCGAGTTTAGATGACCATAGTATGAGTTTGTGGATGGGTTCGACCAGAATCGTTCGTGAAGGCCGGGAGTGGCCTTAAGGGAGGAATTTGAGACTAGTAAGCTGACCAAGAGTGGAAGCGGTAGTGTTGTGATACACATTTGAGGTGACTTCTCGTTGGTTTGGATTTGGGTTTCGCGCGTATGTGATATTATGGCCATGTGTGGCATAATTGGTTTCGTAAGTATAAAGCCGGGGCTATATCGGGCGCTTGTGGTTGGAGACTTAGAAAGAACATTCGGCACGAATGTTTCTAAGGGGGGAAGAATGTTATACCCCGTAGTTCCAGGGTATGTATGTGAGGACGTACGTGCGAGAATACGACAGAAAAATTGGAAAGGAAGAAAGAGGTGATTTTTCCACGGAAAAGTTTCCGGTTTTTGTGAAGGAAAAAGGTTCGTTAATGGGAATTGGATTCCCAGATTTGGCATTTGGACTTCTTGGAATATTAGAGAATTTTGAGATTTTATTTTCGGAAATGGTCACGTGGGGCCCACGGGAGAAATTCACGGGGTTGTGGGGCCCGCTTTGAGTTTGAGATTTTGGCCATTATGGATATTTTTTCTAAGATGTTTTATTGTGGGCCAATAGGAGGTGACACGTGTCACGCCCCAGGTGGCTTGGCCGATTTATGTTTGTGCACAACACCCGGTTAGAGTCGTTTTTCGACGAAACGTTTTACGTAACTTGCGAGGGGAAAATTCCGGCTATGTCATTTGTTATTTTTGCGGATTTTTCCGAGAGACGAAAAATATTGGACTAACGAGGGTGACATGTGTCACCTCACATTGAAGCTAGGGCGCAACCTCGACGATTTGGTCACGTTGCAAGGCCAATTGGCTCCTTGTTTGTGGGCTTGTTTGGTGCCATGTTTTGTGCCTTGTTTTGTGGTGTAGGGTTAGAGTGCACTTGGCTTGATCAAGGCCTTACACTTGCCTTGCACTTGGCTTGATCAAGGCCATTGGTTTCCTATAAATACCCTCCTGTGAAGACTTATTCATTCACTCCTCACTTTGTCTAAGTCTTGAAATCCCTCCTCTCCTTGTTGTTGCTCTCGTCCAACTCCCCTCTCCCCAGAGAAAGGCCCTGGCCGAGAACACCCTCCCAGCCTAGTTGTGCTAGCCGAGCCTACCCCCCCCCTTTGGTAGGAAGTTGTCTTCCAAGTATTGTTATAATGCCCAAAATACCTTAGCCTTGTACCTTGTAGTATTCCAAAGATACCTCTATACGTAGAGCCCGGAAATACTACCTTTGTCCCTTTAGTCTCAAACCGAAACCCTAGGAAATCTTCATTGATTGATCAAGTATTTAAGTAGAAGTTGGTTAGAACTTCTAAGGTTGTTCGAGCGATGGAGCACCGAGTCGAGCTAAACGTTGCTAAGGATCGACATTTAACTTGGATAATTATGGGCTTATCGAGGTAATTATCTTGTCCTCTATTTGTAATTGGAAATTACATGTTGTTAGAATATATAGTTGAAGTATACTATATATAGAACTAAGCTTAATCATCGCGCAATGTCTTTTGACTTAAGCCCAAGAATAAAGAAAAGGATCGAATCAGATTTACATAGATCAGACAGCAGAGACTTGTGTAAGATATCGAGTAGAATTGTACACGCCCGGTTAGACGTGTAAAACCCCCCGGTTGGCTTGGTGGCCACTCGATAGAGAGGAGAGATTTACGCTGTGTGAGGTGCCGAATTTTCTGTAGAGAAATGGAACCTTGTGTTTTGAAGTTAATAGACGTTTGTGACCTTTTTGGTGAAAGTACTAAGAGTAGCGTCTTCTACTTGGCGAGTGGAAAGGGCTAGCGCGTTGTAGTACTTGGAGCATTTTGCTTATAGTCGATACTGTCGCGAGGTATGTGAACTTCTTCCTATCTCTTCTAGCATGATATGTGTGAACTATGTAGTACGCAGACGCATACGTGTTAACCGTGTTTGATTGTTTTAAACATAAAGTGTTATAACGGCTTATGGGAAGTTGGTTATAACGACTTTATGTAGGTAAGAAAATACTTTGTGGTTTTAAAAGGTAATCACGTGAATTATAACCGGCTTGTTATAATAAAGAACTTGATGTATTTCAAAAGATTTATAAATCGCTAAGGGAGAGTAATACTTGGTTTTTGAAAACTTAAGAGTTATACTAGCTTTATGGGAAGTTAGGTATAACGGCTTAAGAATGTTTTATCGATTTCGGAAATCGTAATGTATCGCCAAACCATCGCAGTAAGTTAATAAAGGAAAATGCATTGACTAATGAGTTGTATTATTAAAACCAAGAGAAACCTCCATCCGCATAGAAACTAAGATGAGACAAAATGATATTACATTTTCTAGGTCATGGTCTGTAGTAAGATTATTATAAACAAGAATAACCTATTCACACATAAGACTTATGTTACTCAAATGTTTTAAAAGAGATTAAGACTATGAGTTATGAAACCTTTCTAAAATAAGTGACTGAGCATTTGAATTTAGGCAAACTTGAACGCTTTGGAAAATAATGTTGTTACTTGATTTTACAAAAGGGAAGTATTTTGTTTACTTAAAAGATAGTCACTATTGTTATACTACGTATTGTGTGACTTATGTGAAAGAAACGGATCTTTTAAAAAGAGTTATGATGTAACACTTTAGGTTAAAACCGTTTTTGCATAAAATGAAAGTACTTTGATTTGGGTGTAACTTGACAATTTTGCGTGTGATAGCCTTTGTTGTGCAAGTCATGTGTTCTACTCGACTACCGCTCATCCGGAATGTATTTCACTCGACCACCGCTCATCCGAATGTATTTCACTCGACTACCGTCATCCGAATGTATTCCACACGCTTCTATACTTGGTCCATGAGATGGGCGAGACATGTCAGACGTATCACCGATTTGTACCTAGATCGCCGATGAGGAAGGAGTTCCACGGGCGTGAGGATGACTTGAGGCGTGAGACCGACTTGATATAATCATATGTCGGCAATCGTAGTTTGGCTATCATACATGTCTCCCGCTTTGTATAGATCGTTATGATTTCATTTACGTGATTTTACGCTTCACATACTTGGTAATTGCATCGACCTCTTCGGGGCCGCGTCACGCCGCAGGTAGGTATACATCCGTGGATCCTCGCCATAGGATCACAGCCAACAGATTGGGAAGCTCCGCTTTCTCCGGAGGCTTATCTTTTGGTATGATTCCCTGAGTTGTAGGTTCTTGTACATTCAGGGGTATGGCGGGGCCCTGTCCCGTCATAGTCGTTGTAAATCTTAGAGGTCTGTAATACTGTTGTGGGCAGGGTTGTAAAGGATTAAACTGTTCAGGTTTTTTGTATATACTGAAGGCAACTGTTTTGGTTGGCCTGTTTATTTATTATATCTCTTGTTAAATGACTCATGTTTTATTTTCCGGTTTTCTCGATGTTGTATCACTAGGGTGCCCGGTAAGGCACCGAATCGCCCCGAACGGGTCGTTACATCTTGTTTCGGGTTTAAGTTTTTATCTCCGCTGATTTTCTCTGATGTTGTATCACTAGGGTGCCCGGGTAAGGCACGATCCGCGCCCGGTCGGGTCGTGACAAAAGTGGTATCGAGATTAATCCTCTGAAAGTGTCTGCACCGTGTCTAGTAGTCTTGATTATCGGTGTGTTATGCACCACATCTATAATCGTGAGGCTGCAGGACATTTAGGATTAGTTTCATTCTTCTCACTCGAGATCGTGCCTTAGAGCGGTGTTGTAAGTTGGACTCCTTCGACGTATTCTTTCTCGCGATGCCTCCGCGCAGCAACCCGGCCTGAAGGCAAGGCAGCCGGGCCGCTAGTAGGATACAGGAGCACGAGGCGCAGCCCGGCCAAGACTGAGATAGTGCTTGACGGGCGAGTTTTTTGACGCCGCCAAATTTCAAAGAGAGTTTAGCCGCGGGTGGCTACAGACCACGCACTGAGCCTCCAGCCCCACACCGGAGCAGAGAGATGGGTTACAAGGAGATGGCGATCGCCGTGATCGTGGCCGACACGAGGATAGGCGACGCATAGCCTCCAGGTAGCCCCGTAGTTCACCCCAGATCGGATAGTTTGAGGCTACGGGATTTTCTGAGTTGTATCCCGCCAGAGTTTTACGGGTCGAGGCTTGAGGATGATCCGCAGGAGTTCATCCGTCAGTTACTGAGGATCATGCGAGTGATCAAGGCTTCGGAGACCGAGTCCGTGATTTTCGGTTCGCATCGGCTGCGTGATACCGCTATGATCGGTTTGATTCGCGAGCTGTCCCGGGACGCTACGCATTTCGGGGACGAGTTCTCGGAGGCATTTCTCACCATTTCTTGCCTCCGCATGAGGAGGGCACGGGCCAACGTGTTCGATCTTGAGACGGGAGGACGCGATACGGGAGTACAACGTAGAGTTCGACTCGTTGGCTCGATATGTCCTGCGTTAGTAGCTAATATGGAGGACCGAGTGCACCGCCACGTCACAGGCTTGATGACTACTTGGCGTAGTCTTGTTGGTGTATCGCCAGCCGGGCATGACATTCCCGCATGCAGCTCATGCACCAGGTGTGAGGCACGGAGAGACCGACGGATTGACCAATACCAGCAGGTTAGGCCGACAGGTCCTTTGGTGACTTTCAGGCGGATCAGCCGTGAGACTAGTTATACGCCGTCGCCGCATGCAGTGGTCCTCATGCCTTCGTGGCCTCCAGAGTATTCAGGAGCGTCGGGCTCCAGGTTGAGTTTCGAGTTGGGGTGCTGGCCAGATGAAGTCACCCCGACCTAAGTGTAGCCAGTGTGGTAAACCCCATTCGGGGGAGTGTCAGAGGACTTGTTTTACATGACTGGTGCCTTACCCCGGGCACCCTAGTGATACAACATCAGAGTAATCAGCGGAATATAAAACAAGACATAAAATAATATTAATGAGAAACAGTTTAACTGAGAAAGATTGCCCTTCGGCATATATATAAAAACATGAATCCGAACAGTTACATCCCTTTTACAAACTCGCCACAACGATTACTGCACTCTAAGAATGATATAACAACAATGGCGGGACAGGGCCCCGCCATACCCCTGAATGTAAGTACCTACAACGACAGGGGACTACACCCAAGATAAGCCTCCGGAGAAACGGAGCTTCCCAAACGCTGAACTGTGACCCTATGAGCGAGGATCAACACTGGTGTACCTCTACCTACGGCATGAACGCAGCCCCCCGAAGGAGGTCAGTACAACAGGTACCAAGTATGTGAAACTGAAAATACTGTAAATGAAATCATAGTAGTCTATATAAAGCAGGAGACATATATGATAACCAACTACAGTTCACAATAAATAAGCAGTCATGTCAAGTCAGGGACTCACGCCCTCAAGTCATCACTCAAATACAACTATGGGTCTCACGCCCACAACATCAACCATGCCCGTGGAATACCTTCCTCACTGCCGGCAGTCTATGATATAAAACCACCAAGGAATACACATGAACACCAGGTCCCACCTGTGTCCTAATAAAACCGTATGGGGTAAGTACGAAGGCATAGCCGACTACTAACACCCACAGTACCAACAAGGTCATAAACTGTATCATGAGATCTGTCTAGACCGCCACATGATCGAAGCTGGTCACTCGCCCGCAGTATCTAATGTGCGCGTCTAGTCCTGGAACTTCCCGCAGCTCCGCATAGGCCACTCCAATGGCCCGCATGAGGTATTCCTCGCATCGAGGGTAGCTACTCCCCGGTAACGTCCTGGACTCGCAGTCCGCATGGCCACATAGACCGCATGACCACAAAGGCCGCACACTAACACGAACTCAGAGCCCGCATAGGTCCCCGACCCGCATGAGGTATTCTCGAATCATAGTCACACGCATCGCTCGAGGTATACCCCCGTCGGAGGCGCCAACCCCGGGATCATGTCAAGGGTGAGTGGTATAATACCAACATAACGGCTGATCGTTAAACAACATAAGCGCAACCAAGGGAAACCCCTTTACACAAACATCACAAGATACTAACACACGTAGCATCCTAACATGTTTACTTATCAAACCGACAAGAAAGTATTACAAGGCTATCACAAACCAACACAATCAAGTTATTCACACAAGGTACTTTCTACTTTAAGTTAACAAGCTCGGGTTTTTATCCCCAAAGTACTTCATACATTAACTCTTTAAAAGATCCGTTTCTCATAAGTCACACAATACAGTAGTATAAAAATAGAGTGACTATCTTTTAAGTAAACCAAAACACTTCCTTTGTAAAATCGAGTAACAACATTATTTTCCAAACGTTCAAGTTTGCCTAATTACAAATGCTCAAGTTTCTCATTTTCAAAGGTTTCAGAGTTCATAGTTTTAATCACTTAATAATATAATTCTCCTTTAAAACAATTTGAGAAACATATGCCTTATGTGTGAGTAGGTTATTCTTGTTCATAACAATCTTTATTAAAGCAGCCATGATCTAGGAAATGTAACATCATTTTGTCTCATCTTAGCTTCTATGCAGATGGAGGTTTCTACTGGTTTTAATAATACTTTATTAGTCAATACATTTCCCTTTATTAGCGCTGCTGTGGTTTGTTCGATACTTATTCTGATTTCCGAAATCAGTAAAACATTATTCCTTTTAAAAATCAAGTACTCATTACTCACGAATGAGGTTTCACACTTTTTAACAAAATTCATATTAATTCAATTAAGTCAAGTCTCTTATCTTTTAAGATCAAGTTTCTTAACTTCTAAAATCAAGAAACCATTCTTTTTATCTCTCTTAAGTCGTTATGCCTAACTTCCCATAAAGCTATTATAACTCTTAAGCTTTTAAAACCAAGTATTACTCTTCTTTCAAAAAGGTTTCTTAATTCTTTTGAAATACTTCAAGATTCTTATTATTCAGGCTTAAGTCAAAAGATATTGCCGTAAAACTACGTTCAGTTAACACACGTACGTCTACCGTACTATATATATATTCTTTTAAAATATCATGCTCAAGAGGATAAGAAGAATCACATACCTCGCGACGATTATCGACAATTAGCAAAACGCTCCACGGCTATAACCCGGCTAGCCTTGTCCATCTTTCAAGTAGAACACGCTACTCGCAGTACTTCAACCTATACGGTTATATAAGTCTATCAAAGTCTAGACTACTCTGTAGAACATTCTAAGCAGAGCTTCTCTATTCTACGGAAAATTGGGCAGCACTTCCCCTACGTTAAACTACTCAAGTGTCTACTGCAAATACAGTCATATGTAAGTACAGTTTTAATCTTCTTCTTTAATATTCTTGATGTGATTTCGCTTAACTCACTGTAATATCCTTCTATTACGATTCAATTCTCTTCTATGAATCTTATATTCATTTCAATACTACGACGGTATGTAATTCCCAATTACAATAGAAGGTCAAGAGTATTTACCTCGATAAGCCCAAAATTATCCAAGTTTAAATGTCGATCTGAGCAACGTTTAGCTCCTACTCGGGTGCTCTAACCGCTCCAAACAACCCTTAGAAGTTCTACGCAACTTCTTCTTAATACTTCAACCGCTATGAAGATTTTCCTTGTGGTTTCGTTTTGGATCAAGGGAAGTATAATAGTATTTCCGGCTTTTAGTATAGTGGTAACCTTGGAATACTACAAGGTATTTGGGCCAAGGTATTTTGAATAGTAACTATACTTGGAGAATACTTTTCTACCAAGGGGGTGTATTTTACGAGAACAACTCAAGGTGGTGGTACCTCTGCCAAAGCCTTCTCAAGGGGGGGGGGGGGTGCTCTTTTGGACGAGAGCTTCAACAAGAGGGGGGGAGGATTTTCAAGACTTAGAAAATATTTTTGGATGAAGAAGTCTTCCACAAGGGGGTATTTATAGGAGATCAATGGCCAAGATCAAGCCAAGTGGTGGGCAAGTGTATGGTCAAGATTTGGACAAGTGTCAGGTCCCACTTGCTCATCAACTACACAAAAATATCTACAAATATCCTACCAACTCCAAGGCAACAAAAACGTGCCAAGAATGGCCCTTTGCCGTCCACTTTGAGGGTGACACATGTCACCCTCCAGTTGGTCCAAAATATTTCATCTCTCGGAAAAATCCGCAAAAATAATAAATGACATAGCCGTATTTTTCCCTTCGCAAGTTTTGTAAAACGTTTCGTCGAAAAACGATTCTTTTCGGTAGTTGTGAACAAAATTTCGTCCTTGCCTAACTTTAAGGCTCAAACTTTTATACGTACTCCCTCACGTACATACTCTGAAAATATGGGGTATAACAGTATGACGGGGCCCTGTTCCATCATCTTTCATTGTTATACTCTTAGAGGTCTGTAGTCATGTGTGGGTTGTAGACGTGTTTTGGTCAACTGTATAGTTGTGATTTGTTTTGGATATTTCTGTATATAGTGGCAGCCTTGTCGGCTTGCCTATTTAGTTATGATTGATTAGTTGCGACTCCTCGGGAGACATGTTCATTTCAGATTTCTATATTGTTTTTGGTATCAGTCGGATTATATGTGGCAGATCAGTATAAGGGTGTCCAATTAGGGCACCAATCGCGGTCCGTCGGGTCGGGCCGTGACAGCATTATTGCCCATGTAGAGTTTCTTGTCGGCAACAGTAGCATAAGTGGAGAAAGCATTCCTCTCGGAGCATATATGATTGGGTCACACCCGTATCTAACCACCACTGCTTGGGGTTTTCCACCAGATTTGCTTCTAGCACTACGACTGAGAAGTCTTCAATCATATCATTGAGGGCTTTGTCTTAGACAACATTTGCCTTGGCTGTCTGCTTACCTTTGGCCTTCTCTTGCTGCTCGCGCTTCAGCTGGCGGCAGTCTTTGATCATATAGCCAGCCTTGCCACAATGATGGCAGTTGCCTTTGAATTTCTCAGCGGCCTGAGTCTTTCCATCTTTTAGAAACTTTTGTTTCTTACTCGGATTTCCTTTGGTTTCAACCAAGTTCGCCTTCACCTTGGTTGTTTGTTTGCCTTTGGATAAGGTTTTCTTGTTATCTTCATGGATATGAAGCTTGATGACAAGTTCTTCAAAACTCATCTCCTTGGATTTGAGCCTGAGATAGCTAGTGAACTCGCTCCACGAGGGAGGCAGTTTTTCAATAAGAGAAGCGACCAAGAATGACTCGTTGGGTTTCATACCTTCTAGAACTAGATCATGGATGATTAACTGGAACTCTTACACTTGTGACATGACAGATTTGTCATTCACCATATGAAATTTTAGAAATTTCCCGACGATAAATTTCTTAGAACCCGCATCATGGGCACTGTACTTCTTCTGCAATCGATCCCACAACTCCTTTGCGGTATTTGTAGAGCAGTATACCGTATAGAGTGGGTCGCATAGACAGTTCAGGATATAGTTCCTGCACATAAATTCATTTTGACTCCAAGATTCAAACTTCATCGTTAGGCCACTGACAGCCTGGGTATCTTGGCCCACTTCAACCGTGTCATCGGTTTGAGTGTCCATCTCATCTCCGTTAGTAGGAGGATCTTCTGTTAAATATCTAGACATACATAACACCGTGAGGTAGAACAACATCTTCTGCTGTAACCTTTTGAAATTAGTGTCCGATAACTTTTCGGGTCTTTCAGCTTGGAAGTTGGGAGGAATCATGGCGTTTCCAATGGTTCCAAAATTGAAACCAGTGACCGGAGCATTAGTAGTGCCAGAAGAAGTGGCATGAGTAGAAGCAGAGACTGGAGCTTTTCCATTCACCATCTTTAGTTCTTCACAATAATAATTTTGCCTTAAACTGTAGTAAAAAGTAGGTGTGAACACAGGGATGGAGGAACTCAAAGGGTAGACAAAAGTAGTTCAGTGCAATGTTTGTCGAGTCGAGTGATGTCACTCTCTCTTTAAGGCAAAATTACCCCCGTATATTAGGGCTTACGGTAAGTGGGTAATAGCCTCTCAAGGTTAAAAAACAATACTTTCTCAAGCACAAGCCAATACTTGAGAATCCTTATAGAAGAAACAAGAACTCTAGATTGCTAGAAGAAGAATAAATGCTCTCAATATTTTCAGGATTTAGGATTGTAGTTGATGTACTAAATCTGAATTTTAAGACCTCTATTTATAGTTGTAAAATTGTGATTCATATGCACGTGAATGCTTTAAATGAGTTGTATTGGACTCATAAAAAGAAACATTGATCATGCCAAGAGTTGGCTGATCTTTAGCCTTTCCAATGAGTGTACATTCAGAAAAACTTTCTGATTTTCAGGTTCACTGTATGTCGAGAGTCGCGGCCCTTAACTGGTGGCGCCACGATGCTAAATAAGCAGTATCTAACTTTGAGTCTCGGGACATTTGGCGTCGCGACTCCTGACTAAGGTCACGCGGTGCCAGAGCGCCGCGACCCTTGATCAAGTAGCGCCGCGGCTCCGGCCCATCGTGGTTCGGTGCCGCGGCTCTGTTATGGCACCGCGGCTCTTTCCATTTTCCGTATTTCGCACATTTCTTCTTTTCTTATACCGTCGTTGGAGACATATCAATTTGGCCAATTAATCGGCCATCTTTACATAACTTAAGAACACTTAACATGTGTACCAACATCTCTTTCACCATGTGAAATTTAGCTAGATGTTGTACGACGTATGCATGTATATGGAAATCGTATTTCCGACATGCGGGCCCCCATGTGTTCAAGTCATTAAGAACGAGATAATTTCAATCCCACTAGGTAAAGTTTCAACATATAATTAGTGTGTATACATTATACATAGAGTATACGTTGATTATACATTTATGATACACAAATAGAGAAAATGGACGTAAGAATTATAGTAGGTACTGATAAAAATATATATAATGTGTATATAGGTTGTATAAAAAGTGTATCTACACTGTATAAAATATATATTCCATCCGTCTTGATTTATGTGATGTACTTTCATTTGGCACACACTTTAAAAAATTAAGGAAGACTTTTGAATCTTATGGTCTAAAATAAGCCAAAGATATTTGTGTGGTTATAGATCATCTCGTTTTGCATAAAAGGTAAAGTTCAAAGTTAAATTGTTGTCAAATAAGAAAATATATAATTCTTTTTGAGACGGACTAAAAAAGAAAGTGAGTCATTCTTTTTGGGACAGAATGAGTATACACTATTTATAAACATTCAACGCTCATACAATCAGTATGACTATATATATATATATATATATATATATATATATATATATGAAGACTATATATAGTGTATAATGCATATACAACTTCTAACATGAATATACAACTTTTTTGTGTCACAAAAATGGTTTGATGGTGAAAGAGAAAATCTGTGAATTCGTTGAATAACATGGACCTCAGCTCCTTGTTTATACAATGCTCTTTGATTTTTTTCTATGATATATCCGTTGATTTTATGTGGCCATCCGATTATGAATATTTCCTGTCGGGTGGCTACTTATGTACTTACCCTAGCTATATAGTACACAAAAATTGTACAACCCTGATTGTCTAGATCCGTCGAGGACTTGTCACTATAAGAAAATATAGAATTGACAATAAAATTTTAACAACAATAAATATATTGTTGCTAAAAGCGTAAATGACAATAAAAATTAATATATTGTTGCTAAAAACATAAATGACAACTAATTTAATATTTTATTGCGAAAACTTTTGACATCGGAGGTTATTGCAACCACATGAAACAACTTTTATTGTTGCGAGAAGTACTTTTGGCAACAACATCCAACATATGATAACAAAAAAATGTTGTTGACAAATGTCTTTCTTCTTATAGTGTGTGAAAACATGGTGCCTTCAGAAGTATCCTCCGAATTCAAGTGTAGCCATTTTTGCAAACTTCTTTTGATTTCTAGTGTTTAAAATCGCTATACAAATGGTGAATACTTGTAGAAATTCAGTGTTGGACTGAATTTAATTGAAATATTCCATTATTGAATGACGCAAACAGAAGATAGGCTTACTGTCTTGAACTTCTCCGTTTCCTAAAGAGAAGAAAAAGATAAGGAGCTGAACAGAAAATATGAAAAAGATAGAACAAACTAGAGTAAGTTATCTGGATAATCACCTTGGCGAAAATTTCATACCTTTCAGCTGGTGTTGTCGCTTCAGTTGAAATGCAACTAAATGAAATAAGGAGTTATGTTATATATAAGAGTCATGTTTTATAAGTCATGAGCTTTTCAACGAACTATGTTCATGCTCACGTTTTGGGAGTAACACATATTATCGAGAAGGTTTAATACCTGAAATTACGTAGATCAACGTAGGTTAAGGATCGCTCTGCTTAATTAGGACGATTTCTTCATGTTACCTTTTTATGGGATTTTTTATTGATGGATTCATTCATGTCATGTTCATGTTTCATACCCTTGCAACGTATGAAATGACTCAGCTGGTCGGTCAGAGGTCAGAAGCCACATGCCCACGTGGTGGATTATATGTTGGTTTTACTAATGCTCTCCCACATGCAAGCATATTTATTTATGTTATTACATTCATATCGGTTATACTCACGTTCATATTCATGTTCCGCTTCAGCTCACCGTTTCAATTTCAGTTTAGTTTTACTTCATGTACTCATGTTTATTGATCCGAGTTACCCATTCCCTGAGCATACCATATTCACTTATTTAATTCAGCTGCTTTACATACGAGTACTATTTCTGTTACACCCCGTAAATTCAAGAGGATAAGGTAAGAACGTCCAAAAGGAAATAAGGTTTGAAATTTGGAAAGATAAGTTGACAAATGTTGTAAGCATATTTTCAGTCAACTTTGGAGCGGTATATCTCCTAGTTCATTAGGAGTTTATAGGTGTTTCAAAAGCCTAGTATGGATTTCGTTGAACATAGTTCCCAACGCAACAAACCGCTCATCGATTGTACATCAGAGTAGGATGTTATGGACGTTGCAAGATCAGCTGGCAGAAGAGTAGGAAAAATGTTCCAGTCAGGCATCGCGTGGCGCCGCGGATGCGCGCATGGCCGTAAGACCTGAACCCTTCTGAAGTTGCAGCACCGCGGCGCCGGCTGCAGGGCCGCGGCGCCAAGGCAGGATTTTCCGCGAGAAATGGGGAAAAATCAGAAGATATTTTGTAAAAGGCCCATGGGAGGGCGACAAGTGTCCCTCCCATCTTTTGACCAAGAGAGGGTCTTATTTTAGGACCAAGTCTTGAAGAAGACTTGGTCATTTGCAAGGATTTCCTAAAGAAAATTCCCCTCTTCTCTCTCAAAAAAAAATTGATGAACCCCTAGTGTGATGAAATTTTTTGGAAAGGCAACAAGAAGGAAATATGTTGGTAAACTTGTAGAGGGTTCGTGTGGGTGATTTTAAAGTGAAGAAGATTTCGGAAAGAAGGCTTCTTGAGGTAAAATCTTCACCTTCTTATGTAATTGAAGATTACATGTTATAGTAGTTAAGAAATGAACATGTGGTTTATATATTAAAGTTTGAAAGGATTTGGATCATGTCGACTTGTTGAAAACCGAAAATGGGCATGTTAGTCACTCATGTTGTAATCAATTCGGTTGTTAGCTAAAATCGTTACATGTTATAAATAGAAGGGTATATAAATTGTTATGACTTGTATAACATGTTGGAATAACGACTTGGGTTATAAGGAATGGAAAGGACTATATGTTGTCATTATTGTAGCCGAGATTGGCCTTAATAATAATGGACTATTATATATGAGTCGTGGGGCAGAATTTTACACGTCCTGTTAAGGCATGTAATCCCCTTTGATTAGCTAAATTGTTGATCCTTAAATGTGGCGTTTGGTTATTGATTTTGGGCCTTGAAAAAGGTGGAAAGGTATGTAGAAACAAAGGAAGTGATGTCCAATTTTCCGTAGAATTAAGTGACTTTACACTTGGGATATTCTACGTTTGAAGTTAGAAGTTAATAGATATATTGTGGTCATTTTAGGTTGACATACGACGTACGACATATTGGACTTAGCACGTGGATTGAACCGAAGAGGTATTTGGAACTTTCTTATCTCTTGAGCATGAGTAGTTGTAAATGTATAATACTGATGAGCGTACGAGATTTTGACAATCTAGTCCATTTGATATCCTTGGCTTATTTTAAGAATGTCCAAGTTGGTTGAGTTAGGGAATTAACTCACTTGTTTAAAAATATTAAGGATATCTTAGTTTCTAAAAGTCAAGAGACTTAAAGTACTTTGAAAGTATATGATACTTGTTTTGTTTGGAAAGTTTAAGTCTCTTGGTTATAAAGAAGAATGTAAGTACCTAAGGTATAAAGCTAGTATAACGGCTTTATGGAAAGTTGGTTATAATAGCTTTATGGAAAGTAATAAAGAGTGGTTTACTCTAAGTAATGTAAGTATGATAAATGACTTGAAATAATGGAAGGCAAATTGATTTTAAGGCATCAATTGCTTAAGGTTTTAAAAGAAAGAAGTCACTTGATTTAGAAGCCTATAAAAAGTATTGTGACTTGTCTTGAAAAGTAGATATGACTTGATACTACGGTTATTAGTATTTTGGAAGTTTTATATGAAAAGAGTCATTTTAAAAGAATAGAAGTACGCAGTACTTTGGGTTAAATTCCCGGATTTCATAATGACATGATAGTGCCTTAAGTAAACTAAAATGAGAGCGTATATGAATAAACTAATAAGAAGTTAGGGGAATTCTTAACTTGCTTATGTTATGATATTTATGGTGGTGCTTATGTATGTTATGTATGATGCGCGGTGCTTATGTTATGTATGATAGGCCGGTAGTGCTTATGTTATGTATGATAGGCCGGTAGTGCTTATGTTACGTATGATAAGCCGGTAGTGCTTATGTTATGTATGATAGCCGGTTGTGCTAGGATATGTTATTCTTACGGGGTAAACCCCCGGGTTACTACTATTCCATGGATTTGCTACCCATGATGCGAGTGCGGCGTTTGTACTCATTGCGGGCCCACCGGGCCCATGCGGGTAAAATAGTCTTATGCGGGTGAAATAGTCCCATGCGAGGCGGATGACCTCATTGCGGGTCCACAGGACTATCGCGGTGAAATAGTCACGCGAGTAGGATTGCTTAATGATACTACGGGCGTGGCCCTACTTCGATCATGAGCCTCCTATTTTTATGCGAAGAAAGTATACTCTTGTTTACTCATTGTTAGTAAGGCACGATGTCTCGTTATTTGAGTTATCATACATGTCTCCATCTTTATTTTAGACTTTATGATTTCATTACGATTTCTGGGCCATATACTTGGTACATATTGTACCGACTCCTTCTGAAGCCGCGTCACGCTGCAGTAGAGTATACTGTTCTTGATCCTCACTCTTGGATCACTGCTCACCGTTGAGAAGCTCCTTTACTCGGAGGCTTATCCTTGGTTGATCCCCTGGTATTGTCGTTGTACATTCGTGGTATGGGGCCCTGTCCCATCACGATTATTATTCTTAGAGGTGCAGAGTCATGTCTTGTGGATTTGGTTGTAAAGAAACAAAAATGTACTGTTTTATTATGTATATTTTACGGAAGGTGACCTTATCGGCTAGCCTGTTGATATTTAATGTCTAAGTATTTTTATGTGTATGTTCCGCTGCTATTCTCTGATGTATACCTGAAAGGGTGCCTGTAGGGCACTGATCGATCCGGCCTGGTCGTGACAAAAGTGGTATCAGAGCAGTTAGTCCTCGGAAAGTGTCTACAGACCGTGTCTAGTAGAGTCTTGATTATCGGTGTGTTGTGCACCACATCTATAATCAGGAGGCTGCAGGATATTTAGGATTGGTTTCCATTCTTCTCACTCCAAAATCGTGCGATAGAGCTGTGTGGTTAATCTCTCCCTAACAAGTTATGTTGATTGCAGCTACGAGAAAGGCGACAGTGACCCAGGAAAGATTATGTGGATTGCGTATCCAGGTTGGTAATATTTGTGGTATAGTTGGTATTATGACATACATCTATACGGATTTATGTATGGGGGTCACATATGTGTTGCCTAAAATGATTTTAGATTACCTGGAATTGGTAAGGACTAAATAAATACCGGGAAGGTATGAAACAGTTTAATGAACTCTCATCAAGGTTTTACGTACTAATTTGAGATAATTAGGAGATGATGAGTTGTCTGAGCAGGTAATGGGCCCTTAAGAAGTTTAATTAAGGGACTTAATGGAAGACTATGTTAATAGATTAAGCTACGTGGTATGATTAAGAGAATGGTACGGATGAGATCCGTATGGAGTAAGTATGGTTGTTGTGATCAAGACAACACGATTAGGGTATTACGAGAAGTTTTTGTACCCGTTTACGGGGGGACTGATAAGGTAGGCTTGGAGCATGGGAATTGCGAGCCTAAGAATATTGATAACCGACGAGACCTTAGGTATATAAGGCCTTCTCGGGTAGAAAAAGTTGAGTCAGACCAAGGATAAGAGTTAATCTGGCACGAGTGCCGTTGAGGGCCTATTAAGGGTCGCCCATAGCTGTAATGGAATGGGATCAGTTGGTAGTCCCGTCACGTGGCGAGGTCACGAGGGTGCAATTCCCGAGTCTAGTTAATCGTTTTACGGGTTCGTGGATGCATTCCACCGGAACCAGGTTGTGAGAGCCGGAAATGACCTTATATTGTTTAACTTAGTAACTCCAAGATTGGAGGCAAGCTTTATTATGGAAGTTATGTACGTAAGCTAGAATATGTTTGGAAGTACGGAAAAGAGTACGACCGGTAAGAAAGTGAGCAACCAAGTGTAAAAGATAGAGTCTGAATCCATGAGAACCTTTAGAGGTAACTACACCCGTGAGTGATGGGTGGTAGCTGAGCGGGTGTATAATAATTGCCCGGTGACGATACAGTCGTCGGACCCTAGCAGATCTAGTAGAGCTGTTATGACAGACTTTGAGGACATTATGAGTACGGGCTAGATGGCCTCTTGTTATGCCAAAGTTGACTACAGAGAGAGATTGGTTCGGTACCCGTTTTCCGGTAAACCGGTTATCGAGTGGAAAGGAAGGGAAGTGGGTGTAACCAGTGAATTATCCTTCCTTCTTTGACATAGTTGATTTTAATAAGTCTGTGTGGCTTGTTCATTTGAGGTAAAGTAATGCAGAATGTAAGTAATACTCGAATTTGAAGGAGTTTATGTTAAGTGCCCTTGGAGGTACTTGGAGTTGGTTTGGTGTGGCGGTCAGGGCCACGACCTTCCGGATTATTTCAGGAAAATGCGCAAGGCAAGAATAAAATAAGTACGAGTGCTGCCTGTGGAAAGCTGAAGGCATCTTTGGTAGGTTTTGAAAATCTACACGATTTTAAGGCGGTGCGTGATGATTAGATATTTACAGGACCGCAAGGGGACCCTGTGATTAGGGTTGTGACTCCAAGGAAAGTTTATTTAAGGGAGATAAGTTCTCTCCCCCACGTAAAAGGATAGTTTTACGTATTATGGGGTTATGTGTACCCATGTTGTTAGACGAAGGATAGGAGACTGGTAAGGTCTTCAGTATCGGCATGCCATATGTTACAGTCTTAGATAACCGTGGGAAAAGTATTGTGTTGGGGTAATTAAGAACGACGTTACGAAATGGTCGAGGAAGTGTCGTAAGGATATAAATGCAGGTAGTACGCATGTATGAAACTGTACGATTATGAATCAAGATAGAAATACTTTTGCTAATAATAAGCATAAGGAAGGGTTATGACCAGAATGATAAAAGAGAATACAACTATGGTTAGGTAAGTTGCACGAGATATGAGTACCCCAGACTAGTGTAAAGACCATTAGTAGATGATGGGCATCAAGAACACCTCGAGGAAAGGTGGTAACATCTGTACTGACGAGAAAGATAGTAAGAAAATACGGAGGGGTAAGGGACCCCAGGACAACTTGAAATTATTTATAAAGGAAAGACGAGTAGACACTCGAACGATAAGAAATATTGACAAGTCATTGGAGTATGTAATACCGTGAATTGAGGTTGAACACCTGACTATAAGATCTACGAGCTGGGAGAGAATAATCGGGTTACTACTTGACGAGATCAAGGAAATCTCTCCCCCTAAATTGTGATTGACAGGAAGTCTTAGCCATGAGACAAGCAAAGGAATCAAATCTAAGTTAGTGACCAAGTTTGGTTGCAACAGAGAAAGGGAAACAGGAACCATAATTGAGATTAAGGATGCCCGAATATTTCGCAAGAAGGAGAAAGGTTTCCAGTTATTGGAAGATAAGTTGACCACGACTAAAGTTCTAACCCCTCCTGAGAGACTAGAGGGTTAGGTTTTTATTGTAACACTTGGGGTGTTGGGATAGGTTGTGTGCTGACGCAACATGATAAGGTTAGAGCCTATGTTTCCCGGCAGTTAGGGAAGCATGAAAGGAATTACGCTACTCACGATTTAGAGTCGACGACAGTTAATCGTGCCTTGAAGATTTGGAGGCATTCCTTATGTATACTTCATGTGGATATTTGTGCAGACCACAAGAGCCTCCGGTATATCTTCGGACAGAGGAAGCTTAATTTGCGGCAGAGACGGTGGTTAGTTTTACTCAAGGATTGTGTTATTGATATCGTATACCACCCGGGGAAAGCCGAGACAGTTACAGATGCTATTAGTCGTGGATTTATGGGTAGTCTGTCAGATGGACAGCCATATAGACAGGACGTGATCCGTAAGATTCATCCGCTAACGAGCCGGGGGGTTCGATTATTTGTTTCCAAGGTTAATGGAGTTTAGATTCGAGAGGTTGCCGAGTCTTTCGTCGTTGAAGAGGTAAAAAGGCGATAAAGATAAGGATCGATTCTAGTGCGAAAGCGAGATACGACTCTAAGAAGAGAAGGACCATTTGGGTAGCAGGATAAGGTCTTTGTGAGATGAGATAGATTGGGTGTGCCGTCTTGCCGAGACTTGTCGGCAGTTTAGGGAAGCACGCAGTGCTTATTGCTCTATTTGTTCGGGGTCGACTAAGATGTATCATGACCTCAGATGTATGTGTTGCTAAGATGGCACGAAGGGGCGTACGAGGTTGTGCTTAGTGTCCGATTAGTAATGTGTCGTGGTTGAGCACGGAAGCCACGGCTACTACATGCGATTGAGATCCCGACCTAGAAATGGGAGGAAATTAATATGGATCTTGTTACAGGGTGGCATCGTACTCAGAGGAAGTGCGACTCCCTGGGGGTCATAGTAGACAGGCTGACGAAACCAACCGTGTTCTTCCGGTTAGGACAACTTATGTCACGCCCCGAACCCCGGGCCCGTGACTGGTGCCCTACCTGGGCACCCTTCTACCTTAACAACACAAGTAAACTGCGGAATTTAAATAACACCTCATTATTTTTTTTTTAAAACCAATATACGTACAAGGGCAAGGCCGACAAGGCTGCCATATAATATACATAATAAAAAGACACTACACTGTACATGAGTCCAATCCCACATATGAATACAAACCTCTAAGAGTTTTACTGAACTATGACGGGACAAGGCCCCATGCAAAATCGCATAAAAGCCTGATCAAGGATATATACCAAAAGATAAACTCGAGCAGAGGAGCTATCCAAAACTCGAGCAGGTCCTACACTGCAGATCACCAAATTGCGTACCTAAACTGCGCAGATGAACGCCCGGCGAGGTCGAGACGAAGAATGTACCAAGTATGTGAAATAAGAATCTCAGAATGAAATCATGACATAAACAAAACAGAGACATGTATGATAGCCAACCTACGACACAATACATAATCGTCATATCAAGTCGTGGACGCATGCCTCAAAGTCATTACTAAAATATAACCATGGGTCTCACGCCATAATATCAATCATGCCGTGGAATCCTTCCTCACCGCTGGATCATGATATAATATAACACCAATAAGCATACATGAACACCAAGTCCCACCGTGTCCTAAAACTCAGACGCCAAGTAGGAAAATCACACGACCAAACCGGCCCGTGGATCGGTGCCTTACCTGCACCCTAGTGATACAACATCGAGAAAATCAGTGAAATAAAACATGAATCATGAAACAAGAGATATAATAAATAATCAAAGCCAACCAAAATAGCTTGCCTTCGGTGTATATACATAAACAAAACCCAACGATTATCCTTTTACAAACTCGCCACAACAAGATTATGCACCTCTAAGAAAGTGGACAACAACTATGGCGGACGGGGCCCCACCATACCTCGAATGTACAAGAACCTGCACTCGGGGTAACATACCAAAAGATAAGCCTCAAGAACGGGCTTCCTAACACGTTGAGCGGTGATCCTAAGGCGAGGATCCACAACCGATGTACTTACCTGCAGCGTGAACGCACCCAAGGAGGTCAAGACAACAGTACCAAGTATGTGAAATCAGAAAAATCAGTAAATGAAATCATAATAGTCTATAAAAGCGGGAGACATGTATGATAACCAAACTTACGATTCACAACATAAAAACAACATGTCAAGTCGTGACTCACGCCTCAAGTTATCCTCACGCCTGTGGAACTCCTTCCTCACCGCTAAGTCTGGATATAAATCAGATGGAATACGTGTCCCGGCCCATCTCATGGGACTCGGTAGAGAATCAGATGAAATACGTGTCCCGGCCCATCTCATGGGACTCGGTAGAGAAACATGTGGAATACGTATCCCGGCCCATCCCATGGGACTCGGTAGAGAAACATGTGGAATACGTGTCCCGGCCCATCCCATGGGACTCGGTAAAGAAACATGTGGAATACGTGTCCCGGCCCATCCCATGGGACTCGGTAAAGAATCATTCATAACAAATCAGCCGGCCCTCCATCGAGAGACGCGGTAGCACAGAAATACAACACTTGCACAACAAAGGCTATCACCACAAGCATAGGCAAGTTCAACATACTCATAGACTTATATTTTATTACAACAAATCCGGGTTTTAACCCCAAAGTACTACATACGTTAAGTTCTTTTAAAAGATCCAATTCTTTCACAAAAGTCACACAATACCCGTAGTATAAAAATAGAGTGACTATCTTTTTAAGTAAACCACAACATTTCCCTTTTTCGAAACCAAGTAACAACATTATTTTCCAAACGTCCAAGTTTGCCTAATTTCAAATGCTCAAGTTTCTCATTTTCGAAAGGTTTCATAACTCATAGTCTTAATCTCTTTAAAACAATTGAGTAACATATGTCTTATGTGTGAGCAGTTTATTCTTGTTTATAACAATCTTGTTTCAGCAGCCATGATCTAGGAAATGTAATACAATTTTGTCTTATCTTAGCTTCTATGCAGATGGAGGTTTCTACTGGTGTTAATAATACTTAATTATTTGACAATACATTTTCCTTTATTAACGCTGCAGTGGTTGGTTCGATACTTGTTCTCATTTCCGAAATCCATATAACATTCTTAAGCCGTTATACCTAAGTTCCCATAAAGCTAGTATAACTCTTAAGTTTTCAAAAACCAAGTATTACTCTTCTATCAAAATGATTCATAAATCTTTTGAAAAACTTCAAGTTCTTTATTATCACACATCAAGCCAGTTATAATTCAAATCAGTTACCTTTTGAAAACCACAAAGCATTTTCTTACCTACATAAAGCTGTTATAACCAACTTCCCATAAAGCCGTTATAACACTTTATGTTTTAAGCCAATCAAATACATTTAACACATGTACGTCTACCGTACTACATAGTTCACACATATCATGCTAGAAAAGATAGGAAGAGGTTCACATACCTCGCGACGAGTATCGACAATAAGCAATACGCTCCACGGCTATAACTCGGCTAGCCTCGTTCACCTTTTAAGTAGAACACACTACTCGTAGCACTTCCACCTATATATGCCACAACGTCTATTAACTTCTAAACACAAGGTTCCATTTTCACGTAAAATTCGGCAAAGACCTCCCCCCGCAATGTATGCAGAAACCTCCGCTATCGAGGCCGTCTACCAAGCCAACCAGGGGGGGGGGGTTTACACGTCTAACCGGACGTGTACAATTCTACTATACAGTAATACTACACAAGTCTACTGAATAATACCCCATGTAATTAGTCATTCTTCTTTATTATTCAGGCTTAAGTCGAAAGACATTGCCAATAACTACGTTCAGTTCTATATATAGTATACTTCAACTATATATTCCTACAACATGTAATTTCCAATTACAATAAGGGGGACAAGATTATTTACCTCGATAAGCCCAAAATTATCCGAGATAAAAGTCGATCTGAGCAAGGTTTAGCTCCTACTCCGTGCGCCCAATCCGCCTCCAAACAACCCTTAGAAGTTCTAACCAACTTCTACTTAAATACTTCAACCAACTATGAAGATTTCCTTAGGGTTTCGGTTTGAGACAAAAAGGACAAAAGGTAGTATTTCCGGGCTCTACGTATAGAGGTAACTTTGGAATACTACAAGGTATAAGGCTAAGGTATTTTGGGCATTATAACAATACTGAGGAGTATTTCAATACCACAAGGGGTATATTTCTGAAACAACTAGGCTGTGGGTACCGGCCAGACACTACAAAGGGGAGGAGGCTCGGCCAAGGGCTCACAAAGGAGGGGAGGACTCTTGGACGAGAACACAACTCAAGAGGGGAGGGAGAGGGACTCAAGACTTGGAAGATTTTGGATGAAGAAGTCTTCAAGCTTAGTGGTATTTATAGAAAACCAAAGGCCAACCAATGGCCAAGATCAAGCCATGCAAGGCAAGTGTAAGGCCAAGATCAAGCCAAGTGCACCCTAACCCTACTCCACAAAACACTCCACAAAACAAGGCACAAACAAGGCACAAACAAGGCCATAAGTCATGCCCAATCGTCCAAGGTTGCCGCCTTGCTTCGATGTGAGGGTGACACATGTCACCCTCCGTTAGTCCAAAATGTTTCGCCTCGGAAAAATCCGCAAAAATAATAAATGACATAGCGAATTTTCCTACGCAGCCGTGAAACGTTTCGTCGAAAAACGCACTCTAACCGTGTTGTGCACAAAATTCGGTCCAATGCCTAACTTTAAGGCTCAAATTTCTACGTACGTCCTTACGTACATACTCTGGAAACACGGGGTATAACATTCTTCCCCCCTTAGAAACATTCGTCCCGAATGTTCCTTCTAAGCCTCAAAACACACACGCGCCGGTATAGTCTTCACTACTATACTTACGAAACAAAACATGCCAAACCTGGCCACAAAATAACTTGCGCGCAAATACTTAAATCCAAGTCCACGAGAAACACCTCTAACATCACAAAAACCCTTACCGAGGTCTAAAATATACATCCTTCGCTTCTCCTTCAAGAAATGATCATAACTATGCTCGCAATACATGCCGCTTCTTCCCTTTCGTTGCCGCTTCGAACACTCGAACTCGTTCTAGTATCCGTACCACACTTCAGTCATTACTTTAGTTCCCAAAATTTCTGGAGCCACTACCTCCAAACTTGGTCATCTTACTAGCCTCGATCTTCTTTAAGGCCATTCCCGGCCTTCACGAACCGCTTCTGGTCGTACATATCCACGAACTCATACGATGGTCATCTAAACTTGGGCCTAGCACCCTCGTGACCCTATCATCTGGCGGGACCACCCAGAACTGACCCCACCTCAAACCCCGCAACACGTCCTCAACCCGACCCACAATCGCGCCAAACCCTTGTTCCCCGATACGGAAAAATCTTACTAACTCACGTCATGAAAGCTACCACTTCCATCTCACACTACCCATGGACTTATCACACAAATAAATCCCACGTATACTACGCACTCTGATAAAGGTCAAACATAAAATGAATCTTTTACTCAAGACGACCTTACCTCTAAGGTCTCAATCGTGAAATATTCTAAGGTTCACACTTT
Source organism: Przewalskia tangutica (assembly GCA_029844215.1). Lineage (NCBI taxonomy): Eukaryota > Viridiplantae > Streptophyta > Magnoliopsida > Solanales > Solanaceae > Przewalskia > Przewalskia tangutica. Next base: position 39,855,248 of record CM056732.1, on the reverse strand, counting down.
CCATGCCCCCATACTTATCCTCCCAACTAACCATGTTTTCTAACTCACAAATAACACAACGCTATCCGTACATAGCACACAATAATAAGGTCATCATAACACGCATACAAATCTCTAGAGGGTTAAGGATATACCTGAATCTACCGCTCCTCTCTAATCATAGGCCTGCCCTGCAGGGCGCATAGCTATAGAAGGCGATGAACCTGCCACTGATCCGGTAGGCTGAGTCATGTTGCCTGCATCCTTCCTATTAGGACAGTTTCTCGTCACATGGCCCTGACGGCCGCAGCCAAAACAAGCACCAGTAAAAAGACGACATTCCCCGGGATGACGCCTGCCATATCGTGCACACTGAGGAAAACCTAAACCCGACTGGCTAGAACCCATGTATACCAGAACGAAGCCCCGAGCTCGACCAACTCGAATACCCGAACATCTCAAGATCGCGAGGACCACTGCATCGGGCGGAGGTACATAACTAGCCTGCTGCTGAGGCGGTCCGCCTCGAAAGTCTCCAAAAGACCCTGCTGTTCTGGCCCTCTTCTGCTGATCCTGGTCATTCCGTCGACCTCTCCGTGCCTCACATCCTAGTGCATGAGCCTGCATGCGGGCAATGTCCATGCCCGGCTGAAGAGCTACACCCGAACAAGCCTCTGCCAAGTAATCATCTAGCCCGGTGACGTAGCGGTGCACTCTATCCTCCATGGTTGCCACTAGTGCGGGGACATAGCGAGCCAACGAGTCAAACTCCACGTTGTACTCCCGAACCGTACGCCCCCTCTGTCTCAGCATCAAAAATCTGTCGGCCCGTGCCCTCCTCATCTGCGGAGGCAAGAAGTGAGCGAGGAATGCCTCTGAGAATTCGTCCCATACTGCTGGAAGCGCATGCTCTCCCCGGGACAGCTCCCACGAATCAAACCACCGATCGCAGATCACGCGGCCGATGCGAACCGGCGTCACCGACTCGGTCTCGAAGCCTTGATCACTCACGATCCGCAGAATCGCTTCGGATGAACTCCTCGCGGATCATCCTCGAGCCTCGACCCATAAAACTCGCGCTACAACTCGTAAAGTCCCGTAGCCTCAAACTATCTCGCCGGGTGAACTACGGTGCATCGAATCGAACGGCCGATCCACCTATCCTCATATCGCCACGACCGCCGAATCGGGCCATCTCTTGTACCTAACTCCTCTCGCCTGTGGGGACCGAGGCTCAGTATCGTGGGTCTCAGCAGCCCATCGCCGCCGCTCTAAACTCGATGGCCGGGCGGCGTCGCAAAACTCGACGTCAAACACTATCTCGTGTAATGTTCGGTTCGCGCTCGCATTCTCTCAGTATCCCACTAGCAGCTCCTCGCTGCCTTGCCCTCCCGGGCTGTGCTGCTTGCGCGAGGCATAATCGAAAACGGAATACGTCAGAGGGGTCCAACTTGTAACACAGCTCTAAGGCACGATCTCAGAATGAGAAGAATGGAAACCAATCCTAAATGTCATATAGCCTCCTGATTATAGATGTGGTGCACAACACACCGATAATCAAGACTCTACTAGACACGATCGTAGACACTTTCCGAGGACTAATCGCTCGATACCACTTTTGTCACGACTAAACCGAGCGTGGATCGTGCCTTACCGGCACCCTAGTGATACAACATCAGAGAAAATCAGCAGAAATAAAACATGAATCATGAAACAAGAGATATAATAAATAATCAGGCCAACCAGAACAGTTGCCTTCAGTGTATATACATAAACAAAACCCGAGCTTATCCTTTTACAAACTCGCCACAACAGCATTTCATGCACTCTAAGAAAGTGACAACAACTATGGCGACAGGGCCCCACCATACCCCTGAATGTACAAGAACCTACAGACTCGGGGTAACATACCAAAAGATAAGCCTCCGAAGAAACGGGGCTTCCCAACACGCTGAACGGTGATCCTAAGAGCGAGGATCCACAACCGATGTACCTACTGCAGATGAACGCCTTCGGCGAGGTCGATAATGGTACCAAGTATGTGAAATCAGAAAATCAGTAAATGAAATCATAATAGTCTATAAAAGCGGGAGACATGTATGATATAACCAAACTTACAGATTACAATATAAAACAAATATGTCAAGTCGTGGACTCACGCCTCAAGTCATCCTCACGCCCGTGGAACTCCTTCCTCACCGGCATCTGGATATAAATCGATGGAATACGTGTCGGCCATCTCACGGGACTGCAGAGAATCGGATGAATACGTGTCCCCCATCTCACGGGACTCGGAGAAACATGTGGAATACGTGTTCCGCCCATCCCACGGACTCAAAGAAACACGTGGAATACGTGTCGGCCCATCCCATGGGACTCGTGAAAGAAACATGTGGAATACGTGTCTCTACCATCCCACGGGACTCAGTGAAAGAATCATTCATAACAAATCAGCCGCCTCCATCGAGAGACGCCAGAGTACGTAAATACAATACTTGCACAACAAAGGCTATCACCACAAGCATAGGCAAGTTCAACATACTCATAGACTTATATTTTATTACAACAAATCCGGGTTTTAACCCCAAAGTACTACATACGTTAAGTTCTTTTAAAAGATCCAATTCTTTCACAAAAGTCACACAATACCCGTAGTATAAAAATAGAGTGACTATCTTTTTAAGTAAACCACAACACTTCCCTTTTTCGAAACCAAGTAACAACATTATTTTCCAAACGTCCAAGTTTGCCTAATTTCAAATGCTCAAGTTTCTCATTTTCGAAAGGTTTCATAACTCATAGTCTTAATCTCTTTAAAACAATTGAGTAACATATGTCTTATGTGTGAGTAGTTTATTCTTGTTTATAACAATCTTGTTTCAGCAGCCATGATCTAGGAAATGTAATACAATTTTGTCTTATCTTAGCTTCTATGCAGATGGGTTTTCACCGTGTTAATAATACTTAATTATTTGACAATACATTTTCCTTTATTAACGCTGCAGTGGTTGGTTCGATACTTGTTCTCATTTCCGAAATCCATATAACATTCTTAAGCCGTTATACCTAAGTTCCCATAAAGCTAGTATAACTCTTAAGTTTTCAAAAACCAAGTATTACTCTTCTATCAAAATGATTCATAAATCTTTTGAAAAACTTCAAGTTCTTTATTATCACACATCAAGCCAGTTATAATTCAAATCAGTTACCTTTTGAAAACCACAAAGCATTTTCTTACCTACATAAAGCTGTTATAACCAACTTCCCATAAAGCCGTTATAACACTTTATGTTTTAAGCCAATCAAATACATTTAACACATGTACGTCACCGATTACATAGTTCACACATATCATGCTAGAAAAGATAGGAAGAGGTTCACATACCTCGCGACGAGTATCGACAATAAGCAATACGCTCCACGGCTATAACTCGGCTAGCCTCGTTCACCTTTTAAGTAGAACACGCTACTCGTAGCACTTCCACCTATATAGGCCACAACGTCTATTAACTTCTAAACACAAGGTTCCATTTTCTACGAAAATTAAAGACCTCCCCGCAACAGCGTAAAACACCTCCTCTATCGAGGCCGGCTACCAAGCCAACCAGGGGGGGGGGTTTACACGTCTAACCGGACGTGTACAATTCTACTATACAGTAATACTACACAAGTCTCAGAATACGGTCTATGTAATTACGATTGCTTCTCTTCTTTATTATTCAGCTTAAGTCGAAAGACATTGCCAATAACTACGTTGATTCTATATATAGTATACTTCAACTATATATTCCTACAACATGTAATTTCCAATTACAATAAGGGGACAAGATTATTTACCTCGATAAGCCCAAAATTATCCGAGATAAAAGTCGATCTGAGCAAGGTTTAGCTCCTACTCCGTGCGCTCCGACCCGCTCCAAACAACCCTTAGAAGTTCTAACCAACTTCTACTTAAATACTTCAACCAACTATGAAGTTTTCCTTAGGGTTTCGGTTTGAGACAAAAAGACAAAAGGTAGTATTTCCTGCTCTGGGTATAGAGGTAACTTTGGAATACTACAAGGTATAAGGCTAAGGTATTTTGGGCATTATAACAATACTGGAGAGTATTTCAATACCACAAGGGTATATTTCTCAAACAACTAGGCTAGGGGTACCCTGGCTAGACACTACAAAGGGAGGAGGCTCTCGCCAAGGGCTCACAGGGGGAGGGAGGACTCTTGACGAGAACACAACTCAAGAGGGGAGGAGAGGACTCAAGACTTGGAAGATTTTGGATGAAGAAGTCTTCAAGCTTAGGGGGTATTTATAGGAAAACCAAAGGCCAACCAATGGCCAAGATCAAGCCATGTGCAAGGCAAGTGTAAGGCCAAGATCAAGCCAAGTGCACCCTAACCCTACTCCACAAAACACTCCACAAAACAAGGCACAAAACAAGGCCATAAAGTCATGCCCAATCGTCCAAGGGTTGCCGCCCCTTGCTTCCAATGTGAGGGTGACACATGTCACCCTCCCGTTGGTCCAAAATGTTTCGTCTCTCGGAAAAATCCGCAAAAATAATAAATGACATAGCCGGAATTTTCCCTACGCAAGCTGTGGAAACGTTTCGTCGAAAAACGACTCTAACCGGGTGTTGTGCACAAAATTCGGTCCAATGCCTAACTTTAAGGCTCAAATTTCTACGTACGTCCTTACGCATACTACCGAAACACGGGGTATAACATTCTTCCCCCCTTAGAAACATTCGTCCCGAATGTTCCTTCTAAGCCTCAAAACACACACGCGCCGGTATAGTCTTCACTACTATACTTACGAAACAAAACATGCCAAACCTGGCCACAAAATAACTTGCGCGCAAATACTTAAATCCAAGTCCACGAGGAAACACCTCTAACATCACAAAAACCCTTACCGAGGTCTAAAATATACATCCTTCGCACCTTCTCCCTTCAAGAAATGATCATAACTATGCTCGCAATACATGCTCGCTTCTTCCCCTTTCTCGTTGCACCCTTCTCGAACACTCGAACTCGTTCTAGTATCCGTACCACACTTCAGTCATTACTTTAGTTCCCAAAATTTCTGGAGCCACTACCTCCAAACTTGGTCATCTTACTAGCCTCGATCTTCTTTAAGGCCATTCCCGGCCTTCACGAACCGCTTCTGGTCGTACATATCCACGAACTCATACGATGGTCATCTAAACTTGGGCCTAGCACCCTCGTGACCCTATCATCTGGCGGGACCACCCAGAACTGACCCCACCTCAAACCCCGCAACACGTCCTCAACCCGACCCACAATCGCGCCAAACCCTTGTTCCCCGATACGGAAAAATCTTACTAACTCACGTCATGAAAGCTACCACTTCCATCTCACACTACCCATGGACTTATCACACAAATAAATCCCACGTATACTACGCACTCTGATAAAGATCAAACATAAAATGAATCTTTTACTCAAGACGACCTTACCTCTAAGGTCTCAATCGTGAAATATTCTAAGGTTCACACTTTCCATGCCCCCATACTTATCCTCCCAACTAACCATGTTTTCTAACTCACAAATAACACAACGCTATCCGTACATAGCACACAATAATAAGGTCATCATAACACGCATACAAATCTCTAGAGGGTTAAGGATATACCTGAATCTACCGCTCCTCTCTAATCATAGCCACATGCGTATGCGCATAGCTATAGGCGATGAACTCACATCGATCCGGCGGTGAGTCATGTTGCCTGCATCCTTCCTATTAGGACAGTTTCTCGTCACATGGCCCTGACGGCCGCAGCCAAAACAAGCACCAGTAAAAAGACGACATTCCCGGACGCCTTTGCCATATCGTGCCTCGAGAAAACCTAACCCGTGGCTAGAACCCATGTATACCGAACGAAGCCACGGAGCTCGACCAACTCGAATACCCGAGCGTCCCGAGGCGCGGAGGACCACTCTGTCTTGGCGGAGGTACATAACTTCTTCGCCTTTGAGGCGGTCCGCCTCGAAAGTCTCCAAAAGACCTCATTGCTCGCCTCTTCGCTGATCCTGGTCATTCCGCCGACCTCTCCGTGCCTCGCATCCTAGTGCATGAGCTGCATGCGGGCAATGCCCATGCCGGTGAAGAGCTACACCCGAACAAGCCTCGCCAAGTAATCATCTAGCCGGACGACGTGGCGGCACTCTATCCTCCATGGTTGCCACTGTGGGACATAGCGAGCCAACGAGTCAAACTCCACGTTGTACTCCGAACCGCACGCCTCAAAGATCAAAACTGTTTACCGCCCTCTCATCCGGAGGCAAGAAGTGAGCGAGGAATGCCTCTGAGAATTCGTCCCATACTGCTGGAAGCGCATGCTCTCCCCGGGATAGCTCCCACGAATCAAACCAGTCGACTGCAGTATCACGCAGCCGATGCGAACCGAAGGTCACTGACTCGGTCTCCGAAGCCTTGATCACTCTCATGATTCAGAATCGCCGGATGAACTCGCGATCATCCTCGTGCCTCGACCCATAAAACTCGCGCTACAACTCAGAAAGTCCCGTAGCCTCAAACTATCCGCTCGGGGGTGAACTACGGTGTTATCGAATCGAACGGTGCGCATCCACCTATCTCATATCTCGCCACGACCGCCAAGAATCGAGCCATCTCCTTGTACCCAACTCCTTCGCCTGTGCCCGGTGGACTGGAGGCTCAGTATCGTGGTCTCAGCAGCCCCGCCGCTCTAAACTCGACAACCGGGCGGCGTCAAAAACTCGACGTCAAAACACTATCTCGTGTAATGTTCGCTCGCGCTGTATTCTCTCAGTATCCCACTAGCGCTCCCTGGCTGCCTTGCCCTCTGGGCGAGGCTGCCTTGCGCGAGGCATAATCGAAAAAGCGGAATACGTCGGAGGGTCCAACTTGTAACACGACTCTAAGGCACGATCTCGAATGAGAAGAATGGAAACCAATCCTAAATGTCCTATAGCCTCGACATAGATGTGGTGCACAACACACCGATAATCAAGACTCTACTAGACACGGTCATAGACACTTTCCGAGACTAACCGCCTGATACCACTTTTGTCACGACCCGAAACCGAGCCCGTGACTGGTGCCTTACCCCGGGCACCCTAGTGATACAACATCAGAGAAAATCAGCGGAAATAAAACATGAATCATGAAACAAGAGATATAATAAATAATCAGGCCAACTAAAGCAATTGCCTTACAGATATACATAAACAAAACCCGAACAGCTTATCCTTTTACAAACTCGCCCACATGCATTTCATGCACTTAAGAAAGTGACAACAACTATGGCGACAGGGCCCACCATACCCTGAATGTACAAGAACCTCTGCACTGTGGTAACATACCAAAAGATAAGCCTCCGAAGAAACGGGCTTCCCAATACGACGGTGATCCTAAGAGCGAGATCCACAACCGATGTACCTCTACGGCGCAGATTTAACGCACTCAAGCGAGGTCAAGACAACAGTAAAGTATGGAAATCAGAAATACTGTAAATGAAATCATAATAGTCTATAAAAGCGAGACATGTATGATAACCAAACTTACAGCCACAATATAAAAACAATATGTCAAGTCGTGGACTCACGCCTCAAGTCATCCTCACGCTCGTGGAACTCCTTCCTCACCGCCAGCTGCACCGATATAAATCGATGGAATACGTGTCGGCCCATCTCATGGGACTCTAGAGAATCGGATGAATACGTGTCGACCCATCTCTACGGGACTCGTGAGAAACATGGAATACGTGTCGACCCGTCCGTGGGACTCGGTAAGAAACATGTGGAATACGTGTCCCGCCCATCCACGGGACTCGGTAAAAACATGTGGAATACGTGTCGGCCCATCCCACGGGACTCGGAAAGAATCATTCATAACAAATCAGCCTCCATCGAGACGCCAGAGTACGTAAATACAACACTTGCACAACAAAGGCTATCACCACAAGCATAGGCAAGTTCAACATACTCATAGACTTATATTTTATTACAACAAATCCGGGTTTTAACCCCAAAGTACTACATACGTTAAGTTCTTTTAAAAGATCCAATTCTTTCACAAAAGTCACACAATACCCGTAGTATAAAAATAGAGTGACTATCTTTTTAAGTAAACCACAACACTTCCCTTTTTCGAAACCAAGTAACAACATTATTTTCCAAACGTCCAAGTTTGCCTAATTTCAAATGCTCAAGTTTCTCATTTTCGAAAGGTTTCATAACTCATAGTCTTAATCTCTTTAAAACAATTGAGTAACATATGTCTTATGTGTGAGCAGTTTATTCTTGTTTATAACAATCTTGTTTCAGCAGCCATGATCTAGGAAATGTAATACAATTTTGTCTTATCTTAGCTTCTATGCAGATGGAGGTTTCTACTGGTGTTAATAATACTTAATTATTTGACAATACATTTTCCTTTATTAACGCTGCAGTGGTTGGTTCGATACTTGTTCTCATTTCCGAAATCCATATAACATTCTTAAGCCGTTATACCTAAGTTCCCATAAAGCTAGTATAACTCTTAAGTTTTCAAAAACCAAGTATTACTCTTCTATCAAGATGATTCATAAATCTTTTGAAAAACTTCAAGTTCTTTATTATCACACATCAAGCCAGTTATAATTCAAATCAGTTACCTTTTTAAAAACCACAAAGCATTTTCTTACCTACATAAAGCTGTTATAACCAACTTCCCATAAAACCGTTATAACACTTTATGTTTTAATCCAATCAAATACATTTAACACACGTGACGCTCACCGTACTACATAGTTCACACATATCATGCTAGAAAAGATAGGAAGAGGTTCACATACCTCGCGACGAGTATCGACAATAAGCAATACGCTCCACGGCTATAACTCGGCTAGCCTCGTTCACCTTTTAAGTAGAACACGCTACTCGTAGCACTTCCACCTATATAGGCCACAACGTCTATTAACTTCTAAACACAAGGTTCCATTTTCTACAGAAAATTAAAGACCTCCCCGCAACAACAGAAACTCCTCCTCTATCGAGGCCGGCCACCAAGACAACCGTGGGGTTTACACGCCTAACCTGACGTGTACAATTCTACTATACAATAATACTACACAAGTCTCATGTGAATACACCCTATGTAATTACGATTCTCTTCTTTATTATTCAGGCTTAAGTCGAAAAGACATTGCCAATAACTACGTTCAGTTCTATATATAGTATACTTCAACTATATATTCTCGCAACATGTAATTTCCAATTACAATAAGGGGACAAGATTATTTACCTCGATAAGCCCAAAATTATCCGAGATAAAAGTCGATCCTGAGCAAGGTTTAGCTCTTACTCAGTGCGCCCAATCCGCTCCAAACAACCCTTAGAAGTTCTAACCAACTTACTTAAATACTTCAACCAACTATGAAGATTTCCTTAGGTTTCGGTTTGAGAAAAAGGACAAAAGGTAGTATTTCCTGCTCTAATGATATAGGTAACTTTGGAATACTACAAGGTATAAGGCTAAGGTATTTTGGGCATTATAACAATACTGGAGGAGTATTTCAATACCACAAGGGTATATTTCTCAAACAACTAGGCTGAGGGGTACCCTCTGGCTGGACACTACAAAGGGGGGGAGTCTCTCGCCAAGGCTCACAAAGGGGAGGAGGACTCTTGGACGAGAACACAACTCAAGAGGGGAGGGAGAGGGACTCAAGACTTGGAAGATTTTGGATGAAGAAGTCTTCAAGCTTAGGGGGGTATTTATAGGAAAACCAAAGGCCAACCAATGGCCAAGATCAAGCCATGTGCAAGGCAAGTGTAAGGCCAAGATCAAGCCAAGTGCACCCTAACCCTACTCCACAAAACAAGGCCATAAAGTCATGCCCAATCGCGTCGTGGAAACGTCATTTAAAAAATCACTTAAAATAATAAAAGCGTTCCGTCAGCGACTCGGGTGGTGTGCACAAATTCGGTCCAATGCCTTTAAGGCTCAAATTTCTACGTCGCCCTTACGCATACCTCGAAACACGGTATAACAAAACGAATCACCGGCCTACGTCATAAATCGGCGGCAAAAGGCAACCAACTTCACTACCAAATCCGGCTGCGAAGTCAGCGCTAGAAACGAATTAAAGCTAACTACGGATCCGACCGTGGAAATATGGCAGTAAAGCTATCTACCGAGCCTCGGTACCAAAGTGTAATAGGCCCGGCAAGACGAAAGCCAACTACAGATTCGGCATGCGTCAACAAGCGACGGGGCACGTAAAGCTAACTACGAGATCCAAATGCGTCACTAAAACTCATGGAGGGCCAATCCGTGGAATAAAAATATCCCACGCGTCGACGCCTTAATCCTACATCGTATAAGCATGACCACGGGTAATACAAACAACCGAATCTAACCCGCCCCGTCACGTGCCGGAATCCCACATCGTATAAGCATGCATGAGTAATACAAATAATGGAAGCATGCAGTGAATCCCACATCACCGATCGACGCCCAAGTAAACTTACACAAGCAAGACTTCTCCAACCAGAGTCGCACAGAAAAATATAATACTTGCACTCAAAGGCTATCACCAGCACACATAGGCAAGTTCATAGAATCTTTAGACTTTCATTTTATAATCTCAAGGCACTTATAGAATAATTCTCAATTAAACAAGCCAAAGTACTATGTACGTACATTCTTTTCAAAAGACTCCTTTTTATGTAAAACCCCAAGATACTAACACCCGTAGTATCAAGGTGTGTCTATTTTTCAAAGTAAGTTACTACACTTTTAGAAAACTCATTTCAAAGCTTGAAATCAAGTAACTTCAAATTTTCACAATCTAGGCAACTTATGCCCATTAATCAAAATAGACAACTTTCTTAACCTTCCATAAAGCCGTTATAACCAACTTCCCATAAAGCCGTTATAACCCTTTATGGTTTTAGACATATTCATTCCTTTTATAACCGAGAGACTTATACTTTTAAAACCAAGTATCACATACTTACAAATCAAGTTCTTAACTTTCAAAATACTTCAAGTCTCTTAATATTTAGAAAACAAGTTTCTTCTACTTATAAACCTCAAGTAACTCACACCTTTAAAACAAGTTACTTCTCTTAAATCATGTCATTTCTCCTCTTTTAGAACAATTAAGTAAATCACTCCTTTGACTCCCCTAAAGTCATTATAACGACCCTTAGGTTTTGGAACTAAGGCACTTGCCAAAATATTTGGAAACCACTTCCTTTTCAAGACTCTATGTACTTTAAGCAAAATACTTTCACTCTTAAGAATCCAAACTTCACTAAGGCAATGGATTATACAACTTACAATTTAAACATCAAAGTACAATCAAGGAAGTACATAGAACAAATTCTATTTTAGGCAATCCAAATACAACTAAGGAATGGATCATTTAAGGAGTAGGGCATACTTTCTTTATCTTAAGGAATCATGCTAGAAGAGGAGATAGTTCACATACCTTTTCAGCTAAATCCACAAGCTAATCCGAATACGCCGTACGTAGAATTGTCAACCTATAATGGTCACAACATGACTATCAATTTCTAGTTTCTAACGTAGAATAATACTAAGTATACGGTCTCTTATTCTACGGAAAATCGGGCAGCACTTCCTTTGTTTCTACATACTTTGCCACCTTTTTCAAGGCCGAATTCAATAACCAAACATGCCACATTTAAGGCTCAACATACCAACCAATCAAAGGGGATTACACGCCTTACAAGACGTGTAAAATTCCGCCCCACAATCATACCAAGTAGTTTAACAACCAAGCCATTCTCGGCCAACATATACAACAACACTAAGTCTTTTCCAATCCTTTTCCAATTCCAAGTTCTACGGTCTAACATGTTATATAGTCATAAACAACTTCAACAACTACAATTTCCTTCTTTATACAACATGCGACGACTTAAACTAATAATCAACTTGAATTGTAATCTTAAGGGCTAAACATACTAGTTTTCGGATTAGGGTTCCAATAACCAATATACTTATCAAACTTCATACTAAACATCTCATGCTTTCTAATATCCATAGCTACAACAATAAGTAAACTTTAATTGCTAAAACGACAAGATTTATACCTTTACAAGCCCTTAAAATTTCCAAGATTCAAAGTCGCTCCTTAGAAATTCTTAGCTCCTTTCCTTTACGCTCCAATCCGCTATTTGAAGCCTTTAGAAGTTCACAACCAACTTCTCTTCCATTTCCAATCCAAATTTGTGAAAATGACTTAGGTTTTCGCCTTGCGACTAACGTGAAAACATCGTTTTTCCGAATTCTTTCTATTGAGATATCCTTACAATACCCTTAGGGACCTTGGGTTTAAGTCTTGTGAATAATGGATCAAAACTACAAATTTTTGTGTGGACAAAATGTCAAACCCGAGAGCAACATGAACTCAAGCTCTAGTTTCTCAAATATTTTCTAAGTGTGGAAGACCTTGTCTTGCACTAGGGTAGTATATAAAACACAATGGAAGGCTTAGATTGCAACACTTGAGTGGCTAGGATGAAAGACACTTGGATAGTAGCTAAGTGGACAAGTTGACAAGTCAACAATCTCAAGCTTGAAGACTTATCATCCACAATGGTCAAATGACCATTCTAACCTTGCAATTTTCGTCCAAGGGCATGTGGGGGAGGTTCCACGTGTCGCCCTCACATTCGTCCATAAAATTCCGTAACCCTCGTGGGCCCCGTAAAACGTAAAATTCCTCGGGTGGGCCCCACGTGACCAAATCCGTAAAAAAATAAATTTCCATAATGTTAATAAGTTCCATACTCTTCAAATAATGCGTTTTGAGAATCTAATTCTCCTCAACGAACATTTTTCCTTTCCGACGTTCGGAAGATTTTCCGTCGGAAAAACAATTCTTCCTTTCGTACTAATTTCCAAGTCTTGATTCCTTACATACATTCTCTTATACATGTCCTGGACTTACGGGGTGTAACATTCTTCCCCCCTTAGAAACATTCGTCCCCGAATGTTCTTAGTCGGTTGTCAAGCTATACAAACTCCTACGCCTCTATACTATGCCCTAATACCAATACTCCACAATACCAACGATTCCACACATGGCCACCACATAACATACGTAAACATATCAATGGACCTTCCATCCGTGGTCCCTTCTCACAATACTCGAAGGTTACAGTCTTCTCAAACACGGGATCCTTAGAGGTTCCTTTATTTTCTTACTTGTCATTCTTTCTCGTACTTCTAAACTTATTTAGTAAACGTACAACATCTCAAATATTGTTTCTGTTCCCCAATCCTTGGAGTTACTAACCAAACTTGGCCATATAGTTACTTACATTCCCGTTAAGGCTCTTCTCGGTCCTTACGACCTAGTTTCGGTGGAACGCATCCACGAACTCGTACAACGATTAACTAAACTTGGGCCTTGCATCCTCGGGACCCTATCACATAACGGGACCATTTCTAACTGACATCACCCCATTCCATACTACCGGTTGACCCGAAATGAGTCCATAACCCGACTCATCGTCATACTTAACTTCTCATTCTTAGTCTGAAATAAATCTTTCTCTTATCTCAAGGTACTTCTCACCCTATCCTCCCATTCACTAGAGGTTCGTCACATAAGCCGAAGTATTTCTACCGTACATTCTTCCATATTGGTCTTTACACTGCTATGGGGCAATTACAACTTGTGAACTCTACACAACTATGGTCTCAGTTCACTTTATCATTCTTGTCAACATTCATAACTTTTCACTTTACTAATCAAAGTATTCCTACCTCTGGGGGTACTATCACTTACAACTGCTAGCAACAAAGGGAAAACATATATGCTAGGGCGAAATCTGAATCTATCAATGCACGTATGATTCAAAAGAATCGAGATATACCTGTAACCCCATGCGATGTCGCCTCCGATCTCGCCAGTAGTCTCGTCATCTGCGGTTCAAGGATCGGAACTATAAACTCCACTCGACCTCTACCATGGTGGTGACATCTGAACACCGCTCGGGGACGCACAGGTGTGGAGGAAGGAACCAACTACGGCCTCATAGCCGAGCCACCTTACTGGGGTTGCTCTTTCTAACAGACATTCCCATCGCCAGGCCTGGACGGTCACAATAATAACAAACACACGCCATGACGACATTTCCCCAAATGACGCTTACTACATTGGAAACATCGAGAATAGGTGGCCTCGATCGAGAAAATCCTCTGCTCTAAGAACTTCAACTCGGAGCTCGGACTGCCCTAAATACCTTGTGGGGTCAAATCTCCCACATGTGAGTCGCGGTATGCATCGGGTAGCTGGGACAAATATCTCACTCACTGAGGCCGCTCGTCCAAAAACTCACCGGATAACCAACCGGTCTAGCCTCTTATGCCGATCTCCGTTGACCCTCACCCTGCAGACATTTGTCTGCATCGCCGAATAACCTCTCACGATGAAACTGAAGCACCGCTTATCTTAGTCAATAACATAATCGCTTCCTCACGACCCTATAGTCTTCTCCTAACGAGAAACCGGAGGCTCGTGCTGGGCCTCAAAACTCGGCGCAGAAGAACTGCCGACTACGAACAACATCCAGATACCTGGGCATAAGCCCTATCAACTCTCTGAGTCTGACTAGTAGCTCCTGTTACTCCTTTGCCCTTCTGGGCGACTGTTGCCCTCCTTGGAGGCATAGCTGTTGTTACACCCCGTAACTCCAGGACATGTTTAAGAGAATGTTCGTAAGGAACTCAAGACTTGAAATTGGTACGAAAGGAAGAATTGTTTTTCCGACGAAAAATCTTCTGAACGTCGGAAAGGAAAAATGTTCGTTGAGGAGAATTGGATTCTCAAAATGCATTAATTGAGGATTTTGGAATGTATTTTCATTATGGAAATTTATTTTACGGATTTGGTCGTGTGGGGTCCACCCGAGGAATTTTACGTTTTGTGGGGCCCACGAGGGTTACGGAATTTTATGGACGAATGGGAGGACGACACGTGGCACCCTCCCACATGGCTTGGTCGAATTAATGCAAGGGTAAAAGGGTCATTTGACCATTATGGATGATAAGTCTTGTAGCTTGATTTTGTTGACTTGTCAAAGGGCCACATGGGCTTGATCCTAGTGAAACTCATCTTAGCCACCCATTTGTTTAAGTCTAGACCCTTCATTATGTTATATATGCATAACTAGTGCAAGACTAGCTCATTTAACACTTAGAAAAATTTAGAGACCTTGTGTGTGTTCAATGAAGCTCTCGGCTTTAGGCCTTTTTAGGAAGACAAAATTTTGCAATTGTGGATGATAATTCACAAGACTTAAACCCAAGGTTCCTAAGAGTTGTTATACCCCGTATTTCCAGAGTATGTACGTAAGGACGTACGTAGAAAATTTGAACTTGTAGTAAGGCTTGGCCGAAATTTATTTGTTCACAACACCCGATTAGAGTCGTGTTTCGACGCAACGTTTTAAAATCATTCGTTGGGAAAATACCGGCTATGTCATTTTTATTTTTTTCGGATTTTTGAGGGAGACGAAAAATTTTTGACCAACAAGAGGGCGCCACTTGGCACCTCTCATTGGAGCACGTTGTGGGCGGTTCAGTGACGAAATGGCCATTGTTTGGTCAAGGGGTTGGTAGGATATTTTGTGGTAGATGGATAAGGTGCACTTGGCAAGATCTTGGCCCTACACTTGCCTTGCACTTGGCAAGATCTTGGCCATTGGTTGGCCTTTGCTAGACCTATAAATACCCCCCTCTTTGATGAACTTCTTCATCCACTCTTCACTTGTTCTAAGTCTTGAAACCCTCTCCTCCTTCTTGTGACTCGGCCCAAGAGCCCTCCCATTTCGTGAGGCCCTCGCCGAGAGTAGCGCCCCTCCTTGTAGTGTGCCGGTAATTTCCCCCAGCCTAGTTGTCTCGTATAATACACCCCTCTGGTAGAAATACTCTCAAAAGTATTGTTATAATGCCCAAATTACCTTAGCCAGATACCTTGTTGTATTCTAAGGTTATACCTATCTGAAAGCCCGAAATACTATTATACTTCCCGTCTACCACAAACCGAAACCCTAGGAAAATCTCCATAGTCCGATTTGGAGTATTGTGTAAGTTGGTTAGAACTTCTAAGGGTGGTTTAGAGCGGTTCGAGCGCTCGGAGTCGAGCTAAACTTTGCTAAGGATCGACATTAAACTCGGATAATTATGGGCTTATCGAGGTAATTATCTTGTCCCTCTATTGTAATTGGAAATTACATATTGTTAGAATATATAGTTGAAGTATACTATATATAGAACTGAACTTAGTATTGTGTGGCAATGTCCTTGGACTTAAGCCTAAATTTAAAGAGAAGAATCGAATGTAATTACATGGAGCGTATTACAGTAGACTTGTGTAGTTTGACGGTGGCTGCCCAATTTCCCCGTAGGATCTTGCGATCTAGATTAATTCTACCGAGTAGTCTAGACTTTGATAGACTTATGTAACCCGTATAGGTTGAATGTTGCGAGTAGCACGTGCTACTTGAGAAGGTGGACCGTGCTAGCCGTTATACCGTGAGCGATTTGCTAATAGTCGATAATCGCCGCGAGGTATGTGAACCTCTTCCTATCTCTTCTAGCATGATATGTATAACTATGTAGTACGGCAGACGTGCGTGTATTAATTGAACGTAGTTGCACGGCAATGTCTTTTGACTTAAGCCCGAATAACAATAATCTCAAGAGTTCAAGAGAATTAAGAACCGCTTTTTAAAAGAAGAGTGATACTTGGTTTTAAAATCTTAAGAGTTATACTAGCTTTACGGGAAGTTAGGTATAATGGCTTAAGAGAGATAAACGTAATGATTTATTTATTTAGAAGTTAAGAGACTTGATCTTGTAAGATAAGAGACTTAACTTAAATAAATTATATGAATTTTGTATGAAACCTCATTCGTGAGTAATGAGTACTTGATTTTTAAAAAGGGATAATGTTTTATCGATTTGGAAATCGAAATGTATCGACAAACCACTGCAGCGTTAATAAAAGGAAAATGTGTTGAATAATTAAGTATTATTAAAACCAAGAGAAACTTCCATCCGCATAAGCTAAGATGAGACAAAAATGATATTTCCTAGATCATGGTCTTTGTAATAAGATTGTTATAAACAAGAATATCCTACTCACATATAAGGCTTATGTTTCTTAAGCGGTTTAAAAGAGAATTATATTCTTAAATGAATAAGGCTATGAACTACTTAAACCTTTCTAAAATAAGAAACGTGAACATTTGAAATTAGGCAAACTTGACGCTTGGAAAATAATGTTGTTACTTGATTTTACAAAGGTAAGTGTTTTGGTTTACTTAAAAAGACAAATACTCTATTTTTATACTACGTATCGCGTGACTTATGTGGAAGAAACGGATCTTTTAAAGATTTAACGTAAAGTACTTTGGGGATAGATACCCGAACTTGTTAGTAGAAAGTGCCTTGTGTGAATAACCTGATTGTATTGGTTTGTGATAGCCTTGTAATACTTTCTTGTTGATTTGATAAGTAAACATGTTAGGATGCTACGTGTGTTAGTATCTTGTGATGTTGTGTAAGGGGGTCATTCTTGTTGTGCTTACGTTGTTAAACGTTAAGCTGCTTGTACTATTATCAGTATCACATACCCCTTCGACTTATTATACCGAGGCTTGCCACCCTTGATGCGGGTCTCTACGCCTACGCCTACGGTCACTCGTGGACTACGCGGAGCGCAGAGCTCGTGGATTGATCATTCCGGTGTTTAGCCCGATGCGGGATTCCTATGCGGTCTTTGAGACTACGCGGCCTTTTGAGACTATGCGGTTGCGGAGCCTAGCGGATACCGGGGTTAAGCTCCGACGCTGGGTATACCTCAGCGCAGGGACTACGATTCGAGAATACCTCACGCGGTCCGTGTGTGACCTACGAGTCGCGAGAGTTCGAGAATAGACGAGGTGAATCACGCGGTGGCCACCGATCACGTGGTGCGGCCAGAAAGACCTCGTGATACAGCTTTATGGCATTTGTGGTACGGGGTCTTAGTAGGCTATGCATGCCTTCACTTACGCAGTTTTATTGTGATGACTTTGAGGCGTGAGTCCCCGACTTGACACGATCGCTTATTGTGAATCAGAGTTTGGTTATCATACATGTCTCCTCGCTTTATAGACTACTATGATTTCATTTACGTGATTTATTTTCGCCACATACTCTGCAAACAGATCGACCTCTTTCGGGGCCGCTCACGCCGCAGTAAGGTACACGATCGTTGATCCTCGCCTTAGGGTCACAGTCACTTGGGAAAGCTCCGTTTCTCGGAGGCTTATCTTGGTATAGTCCCATTGTTGTAGGTGCTACATTGAGGGTATGACGGCCCCGTCCCGCGTTGTTGTCGTATCATTTCTTAGAACCAGTCTCAGTTGTGGCGGGGTTTGTAAAAGGATTAAACTGTTCATTTGTAGAGTTGGTATTTATATATATGCCGAAAGGCAAGTTTTCCTCGACATCGTTTGACTTCATTTGTTTCATGTATGTGTTTATGTTCCGCTGACACTCGATGTTGTATCACTAAGGTGCGGTAAGGCACCACCACGGGTCCAGTTCGGTCGTGACAAAAGTGGTATCGCAGCGATTAATCCTCGGAAAGGTCTGCTGCATCAGATCCGAGTCTTGACATCGCTGTGCACCACGCCAATAATCGTGAGGCTATAGGATATTTAGGATTAGTTCCTATTCTTCTCACTCTGAGATCGTGCCTTAGAGCCGTGTTGTAAGTTGACCCGAACGTATTTCTTTCCTTATCGTTATGCCTCCGCAGGCAAACCCGCCCAGGAGGCAAGGCAACGAGGAGTCGCGAGTTGAGTACAGAGGGTCACGAGGGCACGCCCACCTTTACCTGGTAGTGCTTCATCCGGGATTTCGCGACGCCACTAGCCCCAAAGCAGAGTTTAGCACGGCGACGGCAGCCTCACCGCGCCATGATAGTTGAACCTTCGCCCACGATCGAACAGAGAATTTAGATTGCAAGCGACCGCACTAGCTACGGATTTGGCTACCGAGAGTATACCGTGTATCGCAAGTCTTGATGACTACCTAAGAAGGGTTGTGCGGTAATTCTTCATTGGGCTCGGCATAGGCTCGTGCTTAGCGCAGCAGTGAGCCGAGAAGCGTAGTAGATCGACGGGTTAACGGACAACGTAAGGCGCCGAGCAAAGAAGGTCCTTGGTAACTTTCGGCGAGTCACCACCACAGATTAGATTATGCACATCCTCCAAGCAGCAGAGTGGTCTTCCACGAAATTCGTGACGCTCGGGTGTGCAGGAGTTGGTCGAACCTGTGGCTTCCGTTCACGCGTGATGCACGCCATCCCGGAATGTCATCTTTAGGTCGGGTACTTGTTGTACGGCGACCGCCGTGGTCCGTGTCAAGAGTGTCCTTGTAGGAGGACTTAGCCTTCGTGATCGATGGTAGTTTGTCATCTCCTCAATGCGCTCTACAGTGCGTTTGATTAGAACGACTAAGGGAGTAAAGAGATATAGATATATCTTTAACCCTCTGTAGTTTTATTTATGTGATAAGCGAGTATACCTTAAGTGCTATGTTCGATAGAAAGGTGTTAGTTGTGATTAGAAATCTTGGTTAAGTTAACCAAGTAAGATTTGGGGACAGAGAAGGTGTGAACCTTAGAGTTTTGTTACGCAGAGACCTGCAGGTAAGGTCATCTAGAGTAAAAGACGATGGTTATGTTGATCCTCATCGGTGCCGAGCACGTGAGCTATGTTTGGGATAGTCCCTAGCAGTGTGGAATGAAAGGGTAGTTGAGCTAAGCAAGATCGCTAGGTTTTCAAACATGATTAGTGAGATTGTTCCGATCGGAGCTAGTATCATGCGGCTTGCCGGTCGGGTCAGGGCCCCGCGGGTCAACCCGCGGTAGTTTTGGTGGGGTCAGGTTGGGGTCCCGCCTTGTGGTCGAGAGGGTGTTAGGCCCAAGTTTAGTTAACTAGCGACGAGTTCGTGGATGCGCTCGACCCTGGTCGGCCGATGGGGCAACCCATCGTGTTCTTCGGCCGACCACATTACTCGTGCAAAGTTATCCGAAAGGTTGTAAGTCGCACGGTGCCTACCTTCACCTTATGACGATGGGAGCCTGTGGTACTACTGTTTATGTCTCCGAAGTTTTACCAGCAGGTTAAGAACTCAAGTAGTCTCAGACCGCATTCGCCGCCGTGTTTGGATTTGGGTAGTTGTGAGGATTGTTGTCTCGTGGAGAGTGTTTAAGCTACCATTTCGGTGTTCGATGTCGCCTTAAGCCTTGTAGGGCGAAGTGTAAGTTGCCTACCGATTGGTCTGATGTTGGCGTTCAGATAGTTGTTCAGCTTGTTCCAGCAGATGTGGATAGTGGAAGCTTGTCTAGAAGAAGTTCGCAGCTGCAGAAATCGCGGCGGATAATCGGCGACGACGCCAGAGTAGAGGTTGACGGTCGGTCTTCTTGCGTACCACCCGGTTGGTGTGACGAGTTTTGGAAAACAGATAAACTTAGCCCAGTTGTTGGGCCTTTAAGTTCATGTGAAGAATAGGCCGTTGCTTATATGTTAGCTTTCGTCGTCCACTTAGGAGGTGACGTCCACTTTCAGATTGTTATGTTCGGAAAGTATCAAAGATCCATCCGTAATGTTCCCGTTAATGATGACCACGTTAGAGATAGTAACGAGTTTTGATATCGGGCGACGTAAATATGGTAAGAGTTCGAGGTCACGACATGCCTCGTGATCATACGCAACCCGCACCATTTGTTGGGTCGCCGAGCAGGCTCGCGACAAGCGGACAAAGTGGTATCTCAGGCAAAGTGACAAAAGTGGTATCATTTCAGCGAGGTTAGAGGTTTCCGTGGACTTGAGGTAAGTATTTTGCGCAAGTTGTTTCCGCGACGCTTGGCGTGATTGTTTTCGTAAGTATAAAGTGAGGACTATACCGCCGCGCTTGTTTTGAGATTCTTAGAAGGAACATTCGACGAATGTTTTTAAGAGGAGAATGTTATACCCCGATTTCAGCAGTATGACGTAAGACGCACGAGAAAATTTGAACTCAGTAGGTTTCCGAAATTTATTTGTTCACAACACCCGATTAGAGTCGTTTTTGTAAACGCTTACACGACTTCGTAGGAAAATTCCGCTATGTCATTTTTATTTTTGCGGATTTTTCCGAGAGGCGAAACATTTTGGACCAACAAGAGGGCGCCACTTGGCACCCTCTCACTGAGCACGCCAGGTTCGTGGGCGAAATGGCCATTGTTTGGTCGGGTTGGTAGGATATTTTGTGGTAGATGGATAAGGTGAACTTGGCAAGATCTCGCCCACACTTGCCTCTGCACTTGGAAAGATCTCGCCATTGGTTGGCCTTGCTAGACCTATAAATACCCCTCTTTGATGAACTTCTTCATCCACTCTTCACTTGTTCTAAGTCTTGAAACCCTCTCCTCTCTTGTTGACTCGCCCAAGAGCCCTCCCATTTCGCAGGCCCTCGCCGAGTAGCCCTCCTCAGTAGTGCCGTGGGTACCCCTAGCCTAGTTGTCTCGTATAATACACCCTCTTGGTAGAAATACTCTCAAAAGTATTGTTATAATGCCCAAATTACCTTAGCCAGATACCTTGTTGTATTCTAAGGTTATACCTATACGAAAAGCCCGAAATACTATTATACTTCCGTCAATACAAAACCGAAACCCTAGGAAAATCTCCATAGTCCGTTGAGTATTGTGTAGTTGGTTAGAACTTCTAAGGGTGGTTTAGAGCGGGTTGGGCGCCGAGTCGAGCTAAACTTTGCTAAGGATCGACATTAAACTCGGATAATTATGGGCTTATCGAGGTAATTATCTTGTCCTCTATTGTAATTGGAAATTACATATTGTTAGAATATATAGTTGAAGTATACTATATATGAATCGAACTTAGTATTGTGGCAATGTCCTCGACTTAAGCCCGAATAAGAAGAGAAGAATCGTAATTACATAGGCGATCACATAAAGAGACTTGTGTAGTTTGTGGCAGGGAAGCGGGCCGCCCAATTTCCGTAGGATCTTGCATCTAGATTAATTCCTACCGAGTAGTCTAGACTTTGATAGACTTATGTAACTGTATAGGTTGAATGTTCTGCAGTAGCATGTGCTACTGAGAGGTGGACGGCTAGCGGGTTATAGCCATGAGCGATTTGCTAATAGTCGATAATCGTCGCGAGGTATGTGAACCTCTTCCTATCTCTTCTAGCATGATATGTGTATAACTATGTAGTACGGTAGACGTACGTGTATTAATTGAACGTAGTTGTACGGCAATGTCTTTTGACTTAAGCCCGAATAACAATAATCTTGAAGTAGTTCAAGAGAATTAAGAACTGTTTTTAAAAGAAGAGTGATACTTGGTTTTAAAATCTTAAGAGTTATACTAGCTTTATGGGAAGTTAGGTATAATGGCTTAAGAGAGATAAAACGAATGATTTATTTATTTAGAAGTTAAGAGACTTGATCTTGTAAGATAAGAGACTTAACT
This sequence comes from Przewalskia tangutica, assembly GCA_029844215.1. Lineage (NCBI taxonomy): Eukaryota > Viridiplantae > Streptophyta > Magnoliopsida > Solanales > Solanaceae > Przewalskia > Przewalskia tangutica. The sequence continues at coordinate 39,832,707 of CM056732.1, read as the reverse complement.
TAAATAAATTATATGAATTTTGTGTGAAACCTCATTCGTGAGTAATGAGTACTTGATTTTTAAAAAGGGATAATGTTTTACTGATTTCGGAAATCAGAAATGTGTATCGACAAACCACTGCAGCGTTAATAAAGGAAAATGTGTTGAATAATTAAGTATTATTAAAACCAGTAGAAACTTCCATCTGCATAGAAGCTAAGATGAGACAAAATGATATTTCCTAGATCATGCTGTCAGTAATAAGATTGTTATAAACAAGAATATCCTACTCACATATAAGGCTTATGTTTCTTAAACGGTTTAAAAGAGAATTATATTCTTAAATGAATAAGGCTATGAACTACGAAACCTTTCTAAAATAAGAAACGTGAACATTTGAAATTAGGCAAACTTGGACGTTTGGAAAATAATGTTGTTACTTGATTTTACAAAGGTAAGTGTTTTGGTTTACTTAAAAAGACAGTCACTCTATTTTTATACTACGGGTATTGCGTGACTTATGTGGAAGAAACGGATCTTTTAAAGATTTAATGTGTAAAGTACTTTGGGGATAGATACCCGAACTTGTTAGTAGAAAGTGCCTTGTGTGAATAACCTGATTGTATTGGTTTGTGATAGCCTTGTAATACTTTCTTGTTGATTTGATAAGTAAACATGTTAGGATGCCACGGTGTTAGTATCTTGTGATGTTGTGTAAGGTCATTCTTGTTGTGCTTACGTTGTTAAACGTTAAGCGCTGTACTATTATTGTATCACATACCCTTCGACTTATTATACCGAGGGCTTGCCACCCTTGATGCGGTCTCTACGGCTTTATGCGGTCCTTGTGACTATCGCGGAGCGGTAGCTCGAGGATTGATCATTCCGTGTTTAGCCCGACGCGGGGATTCTCGCGGTCTTTTGAGACTATGCGGTCTTTTGAGACTATGCGGGTTGCGCGGAGCCTGGCGGATACCGGGTTAAGCCGCTCGACGCTGGTATACCTCAAAGTGATGCAGGACCGTGATTCGAGAATACCTCATGCGGGTCCGTGTGTGACTCCATGCGAGTCGCGAGTTCCAGAATAGACGCCAAGGTGATATCGCGGGCGGTGGCGCCGATCGACATGTAGTGCGGTCTAGAAAGACCTCGTGATACGCTTTATGGTATTTGTGGTGCTGGGGTCTTGGTAGTCGGCTATGCCTTCGCATTTACCCCGTGCGGTTTTATTGTGATGACTTTGAGGCGTGAGTCCTCGACTTGACATGATCGCTTATTGTGAACTGTAGTTTGGTTATCATACATGCCTCCCGCTTTATAGACTACTATGATTTCATTTACGCATGATTTATTTTCGTTTCACATACTGCACTGTTATCGACCTCCTTCCGGGCCGCGTTTCACGCCGCAGTAAAGGTACACCGCCGTTGATCCTCGCCTTAGGGTCACGATTCGGCGTTGGAAAGCTCCGCTTTCTCGGGAGGCTTATTCGCATAGTCCTGTTGTCAGAAAGTGCTACATTCGTGGTATGGCGGGTCCCGTCCGTCGTTGTCGTATCATTTCTAGAGGTCCAGAGTAATCGCCACAAGGGTTTGTAAAAAGGATTAAACTGTTCATTTGTAGCAGTTGGTATTTATATATACGCCAAAGGCAAGTTTTCTGACATCGCTTGTACTTCATTTGTTTCACGATGTGTTTTATGTTCTGATTACTCTGATGTTGTATCACCAAGGTGCTCGGTAGGCACGACCACGCCCAGTTCGGGTCGTGACAAGAGTATTGTAAGGTTATCTCAATAGAAAGATTTGGAAAAGTGGCGTTTTGTATTAGTGCAGCGCGAAACTTAAGGAGTTCTTCAACTTTGAAGTTGGAACTTGAAGATGAGTTCTTCATAGGCTTCTAAGGAGTGCTTAGAGTGGATTGGAACATGAGGAAAGGAGCTAAGAATTTCTAAGGAGCGACTTTGAATCTTGGAAAGATTAAGGGCTTGTAAAGGTATAATTCTTGTCGTTTTAGTAATTAAGATTACTTATCATTGTAGCTATGGATATTAGCAAGCACGCAGGTATTTAGTATGAAGTTTGATAAGTGTATTGATTGTTGGAACCCTAATCCAGAAAACTAGTATGTTAGCCCTAAGATTTTAATGCAAGTTGGTTACTAGTTAAGTTGTCATATGTTATATAAAGAAGGAAATTGTAGTTATTGAAGTTGTTTTTGACTATATAACATGTTGACCTAAGAACTTGGATTGAAAAGGAATTGGAAAGTTTGATAAGTTGTTGCACTTTTCGAAATGGCATTGTATTGTGGACTAGTTTGATATCAATTGTGGGCGGAATTTTACGTCTTGTAGGCGTGTAATCCCCTATTGTTAACTACATTGTTGAGCCTTAAATGTGGCGTGTTTGGTTATTGTATTCGCCTTGAAAAAGGTGGCAAAGTATGTAAACAAAGGAAGTCTGTCCGATTTTCCAGAATTTAGTGTCACGACCAACCGGGCGTGTTGGTGCCTTACCGGGCACCTAGTGATACAACATCGAGTAATCAGTGGAATATAAAACAATACATGACATAGTATGAAAATATGAAACGATTCATTGAAAACTTGCCGCCTGCGTATATATAATCAAATTTAAAACCGAACGATTACATCCTTTTTACAGTGCCTACGACGATTACTACGGACCTAAGAATGATATTACAACAATGACGGACAGGCCTCGCCATACCTCGAATGTAAGAACCTACAACCACAGGGGACTATAACACAGATAAGCCTGGAGAAACTGAGCTTCCAAAATTGATGTGACCAAGGCGAGGATCAACACTGGTGTACCACTGCGGCATGACGGCCCTTTAAGGAGGTCGATAACATGTACCAAGTATGTGGCGAAAATATCGTAAATGAAATCATAGTACTATATAAAGCGAGGAGACATGTATGATAACCAAACTTCTTCACAATTAAGCAAATATGTAGTCGACTACGCGCCTCAGTCATCACTAAGTATAACAATGGGTCTCACGCCTACAACATCAATCATGCCCGTGGAATACCTTCCTCCCCTTCTGATCGCCGTGATATAAAGCACCAAGGAATACACATGAACACGGGTCCCATGTGTCATAATAAACCGCACGGAAGTGCGAAGGCATAGCCACTACTAACAGTACGCACCAACAATGCTATAAAATCAGATCACGAGGTCTTTCTGCATCGCACGTAATCGAAGCGGCTGCGCGGTATCAATGTGCGTGTCTATTCCTGGAACTGACCGCAGCTCCGCATAGGTCACACACAGACTCGCATGAGGTATTCCTCGAATCATAGTCACACATCGCACGAGGTATACCGCGTGAGCGTTAACCCAGGTATCCGCTAGACTCCGCGATCCGCGTAGTCTCAAAAGACCGTGATAGTCCCAACGCGCATAGGCATCCGCGTCGGGCTAAAACACCGAATGATCAATCTCGGAGCATACTGCTGCTCGCGTACGCACGATACAGCATCGTAGGCCGCATAGGTGGCAAGCGTGATAAGCGGTATAATAAGTCGGGGGTATGTGATATAATAACAGATAACGGGCTTAAAGTTTAGCAACGTAAGCACAACAAGAATATCACAAGATACTAACACACGTAGCTAATATGTTTACTTATCGTAACAACAAGAAAGTATACAAGGCTTATCACAAACCAATACAATCAAGTTCTCCACACAAGGTACTTTCTACTTTATGTTAACAAGTTCGAATTTATCCCAAAGATTTATACAATAATAACTCTTTTTAAAAGATATGTGTTAAGTAAAAATACAACGTAGTATATAAAAGAAAAAGGTGACTATCTTTTAAGTAAACCAACACTTCCTTGTAAAATCAAGTAACAACCTTATGTTCCAAACGCTCAAGTTTGCCTAATTTCAAATGTTCAAGTTTCTCATTTTCAAACAGGTTTCGTAATTCATATTATTAACTACTTAATAATATAATTCTCTTTTAAAACGATCGAGAAACATATGTCTTTATGTGAGTAGGTTATTCTTGTTCATAATCAATCTTATTAAGCGACCGTGATCTAGGAAATGTAATATCATTTTGTCTCATCTTAGCTTACATGCGGATGGATGTTTCTCCGGTTTTAATAATACTTAATTAGTCAAAACATTCCTTTATTAACGCTGCGATTGGTTTGTCGATGCACATTCGATTTCAAATCGAGAAAACATTCTTAAGCCGTTATACCTAACTTCCCATAAAGCTAGTATAACTCTTAAGTTTTCAAAAACCAAGTATTACTCTTCTTTCAAAATGATTCAAAAATCTTTTGAAATACTTCAAGTTCTTTATTATTGTAACGCCCCGAACCCGGGCCCGTTACTGGTGCCTTACCCCGGGCACCCTAGTGATACAACATCAGAGAAAACCAGCGGAAAATAAAACACGAGTCATGAAACAAGAGATATAATAAATAAACAAAGCAACCAAGCAATTGCCTTGGTATATACATAAAACCCCGAACAGTTATCCTTTTTACAAACCCTGCCCACAACAGTGCTACATACCTCTAAGATTTACAACAACTATGACGGGACAGGGCCCCGCCATACCACGAATGTACAGAACCTACAACTCGGGAAACATACCAAAGATAAGCCTCCAAGGAACGGAGCTTTCAACACGCTGAAATGAGATCCTAAGGCGGGGATCCACGGCGATGTACCTCTACTGCGGCATGTAACGCAGCCCGAAGGAGGTCGATGCAGTACCAAGTATGTGAAAGCGTCAAATCGTAAATGAAATCATAATAGCCTAAAAAGCGGGAGACGTGTATGATAACCAAAATCTGAGACGCAACATAAGCGATCAAGTCGGGGACTCACGCCTCAAAGTCACCACTAAATATAACTATGGGTCTCACGCCACAACATCCATCATGTTCGCATCGTGGCGCGTGCCGGAATCTTGCATCGGTGTAGACATGTCCGTGATGCAACAATAATATGAAGCGCGTGGCCACGTACCGAATCTTGCGCCGGTGTAGACATGCCCATGTAACCTCAATAACAACCTTTGGGTGGTCGACCCGCGCGCGTGGCCACATGCCCACGGAATACTGCATCGGTGTAGACATGTCCATGAAACAACAATAATAAGGCGCGTGGCCACGTACCGGAATCTGCATCGGTGTAGGCCGTCCATGTTGCGTAATAACCATATATCGGGTAATCAACCCGTAGCCGCGTGCGCCGAATCTGCGCCGGTGTAGACACGTCCGTGTGACATCAACAACAAGGCGATAATCAAAATGGAAACATACCCGTGGAATTCTCCATCACGCCCGGCACGCCCAAGTAAGTTCTCGACAAGTCAACCCGCCTCTATCGAGACGCGGTAATACGAAATACCACACTTGCACAACAAAGGCTATCATCACAAGCATAGGCAAGTTTCACAAAAACAAGCATAGGCAAGTTTCACAACCACAAGCATAGGCAAGTTTAAAAAAAACAAGCATAGTCAATTTTCACAACAACTAAAATTAATTTCATTTTATTACAAAGTCCGGGTTTTTAACCCCAAAGTACTACATCGTTAAGTTCTTTTAAAGAGATCCATTACTTTTATAAAGTCACCCGATACGTAGTATTAGAATGACCAACCCACATTCCTTTTCAAAATCAAGTAACAACATTCTTTTCCTAAGTTCCAGTTTGCCTAGTTTCAATTACTCAAGCTTCTCATTTTCAAATGGTTTCATAGTTCCCAAAATTAATCACTTGATTCCTTTTTAGAACAATTGAGTAATATATGTCTCACGTGAGAGTAGGTTATTCTTGTTTACAACACTCTTATTACAGCAGCCATGATCTAGAAAATGTAATATCATTTTGTCTCATCTTAGTTTCTATGCAGATGGAGGTTTCTACTGGTTTTAATACGATACATCATTATTCAATACATTTTCCTTTATTAACGCTTATTTGCGGTGGTGCATCGATACACATTCTGATTTCCGAAATCAGTAAAACATTATTCCCTTTAAATAAAACCAAGTACTCATTACTCACGAATGAGGTTTCACACAAACGTTCACATTAAAACAAAATAAGTTAAGTCTCTTATCTTATAAGATCAAGTCTCTTAACTTCTAACATCAGTAAACCATTTTCTTTACCTCTCTTAAGACATTATACCTAACTCCCCATAAAGCTAGTATAACTCTTTTTAAAACCTTTTAAAACCAAGTGTTACTCTCCCTTCCAAAACGATTTATAAATCTTTTGAAATACATCAAGTTCTTTATTATAACTAGCCAGTTATAATTCACATCAGTTACCTTTTAAAACCACAAAGTATTTTCTTACCTACATAAAGCTGTTATAACCAACTTCCCATAAAGCCGTTATAACACTTTATGTTTTAAAAACAATCAAACACGGTTAACACGTATGCGTCACCGTACTACATAGTTCACACATATCATGCTAGAAGAGATAGGAAGAGGTTCACATACCTCGCGACGATTGTCGACTAATAGCAAAACGCTCCAAGTACCCCAAACCGCGGCTACTCCAAGCCAAGTGGATCACTCCACACGTAGTACTTCAACCTATAAGGCCACAAGCGCTTATTAACATCTAGATCTCAACGTTCCATAATCTCTGAGAAAATTCAAGCCTCCCCCGCAACAGCGTAAATCTCCTCTCTATCGAGGCCGCTACCAAGCCAACCGGGGGTATACACTTCTAACCGGACGTGTAAAATTATACTACACAAGAATGCTATACAAGTCTACTGTGTAATACACCTATGTAATTACGATTCGATTCGATTCTTTATTCTTCAGGCTTAAGTCAAAAGACATTGCCACAATACTATGTTCAGTTCTATATATAGTATACTTCAACTATATATTCTAACAATATGTAATTTCCAATTACAATAGAAGGACAGTAGTGTTTACCTCGATAAGCCCAAAATTATCCAAGTATAATGTCGCTCCTGAGCAACGTTTAGCTCCTACTCCGAGTGCTCCAACAACCCTTAGAAGTTCTAACCAACTTCTACTTACAACTTCAACAACGGGTGAAGATTTCCTTAGGGTTTCGTTTTTGTGGCAAAAGGAAGTATAATCGTATTTTCCGGGTTTTTCGTATAAAGGGTACTTTGGAAAGTACTACAAGGTATTTGGCTAAAGTATTTTGGGCATTATAACAATACTTGTAGAATACATTTCTACCAAGGGGGGGTAGTATTTCGACTATCACAACTAGGCTGGGGAGGTTTGCTCGTGGGGGCCTTGAGGGGAGAGGGGTGGTGTTGGGACGAGAACAAGGTTGAGGGAGAGGGAGGGATTTTTAACACTTAGAGAAATTTTGGATGAAGAAGTTCATCAACTTAGAGGGGTATTTATAGGCCAAGCAAAGGCCAACCAATGGCCAAGATTCATCCAAGTGTTAGGCAAGTGTAGGGCTAGGATTAAGCCATGTGCACCTTATCCATCTACCACACCAACTTGCACAAAATATCCTACCAACTACAATGCCACCATTTCGTCCATGATGCCGTCCAAGCCTTCGATGTGAGGGTGACATGTCACCCTCCGTTGGTCCAAAATGTTTCGTCTCTCGGAAAAATCCAAAAAATATAAATGACATAGCCGGAAATTCCCTACGAAAGTGAAAGCGTTTCGTCGAAAAACGACTTAACCGGGTGTTGTGCACAAAAGAATTCGCCAAGCCTAATGAAGTTCGAAAATTTCTACGTCGCCCCCACGTGCATACTGCAAATACCGGGTATAACATTCTCCTCTCCAGAAACATTCGTCGAATGTTTCTAAGAATCTCAAAACAAGCGTCGTCGATAGTCTTCACTACTACTTACGAGAATCAAACATGCCACACGGCCACAAAATAACATCGCGCAAAACCCAAATCCACGCCAACGGAACCACCTCGGTTAGCACAAAAGTCCCCACCAAGGTCTAAAATATACTCCGCACCTACATTTCATAAAAGAAACGATCACACACGCGTTCACTTCTCCCTATCTCGTCGCCTTTCTCGAACACTCGAGCTCTTTCTAGTATCCGTACCACACCTCCATCAACGTTCGTTTCCAACCCTTGAGTTACTACCTCCAAACTTGGTCATCTTACTACCTCGATTTCCCAAGGCCATTCTCGGCCTTCACGAACTGATTCGGTCGAACATATCTATGAACTCATACGATGGTCATCTAAACTTGGGCCTAGCACCTCGTGACTCGCACTGGCGGGACCACCTGAGCTGACCCTTCCTCGAAAGCGGACGCGGGTTGGCCGCAACATGGCCCCAACCCGACCCATCGCGCCCAACTCTTGCTCCTCGACACGGAACAATCATGGAAGCTACCACTTCCATCTCACACTAAACAGATTTTTAAATCACACTATAGCACAAAGCTATCCGAACATAATACTTAACACATCATTAACATCAATACATACAAGTATCTCTGAGGTTAAGGATATACACGAAACTAGGCGGTTCGAGGACCGCTAAAGCGGAACTTCCACCGCGACCTCTACCGTGGCGTGGTGTATGAACATCTGCCTAGCTATGGAAGGTGAAGAACCCGAATCGCTCTCAGTAGTCTGTGCTATCCTACCAGCGCTACCCACAGTCGACGGTCTCTCGTCATATGGCCTGTTGGCGCAAGAATAACAAGCTCCTTCGTACTACGACACTTTCAAATGCGGTCTACCATCGACCACAGAGGTAGGGGGTGACGCGTCGCCAACACCCTACTCGCGAACATCAAACACAGGAGCCACGACTGCTCACGAATATACCAAGGTCCCGGCTGCGGAGGACCACTCGCAATGGCGGAGATACATAACTAGTCTGCTTGGCGGTCCGCCTCGAAAGTTGCCAAAATATCCGGCCGTCTTAGCCTTCTTCACGTGAAGCGTCCACCGTCGATCTGCGCTCTCGCACAGTGCATGAGCACGAATGCGGGCAATGTCCATGCGGTGAAGAAACACCCGAACAACTCTCGCTAGGTAATCATCGAGCCACGTAACATATCGGTGCACTCGATCCTCCATACTAGCTACTAATGCGGAACATCGCCAAGGGAGTCGAACTCACATTGTACTCCCGAGCTGACGCTTACGCCTCAACATCAAAAATCTGGCCGAGCCTCCTCATTTGTGGAGGCAAGAAATGTGCGGGAAGGCCCCGAAAACTCGTCCCAAGCTGGAAGTGCATGCTCTCGGGAAAGCTCAGCGAGTCAAACCAATCGACCGCGGTATCACGCGCGTGCGAACCGAGTCACGACTCGGTCTCTGAAGCCTTGATCACCGCATGATTCTTCATGGCGGCGGATGAACTCCTGCGGATCATCCTCAGGCCTCGACCCATAAAACTCTGGCGGGCTACAACTCAGAAAGTCCCGTAGCCTCAAACTATCTGATCTAGGGTGAACGGTGGCTCACCAGGCTGCTGCGTCCGGCCTATCCTCATATCGGCCTGACCACGGCCAATAAGCGCCATCTCTCGTGACCCATCTCCTGCTCGGTGGGGTGGAGGCTCAGTCTTGTAGTCTCGGCACCACCGCTGCGGCTCTAAACTCGCTTTGGTCGGGCGGCGTCGCGAGCTCGCCGTCAAGCACGCTCCCGTCTTGGCGGACTGCGCCTCGTACTCCTCGTATCCCCTAGCAGCTCGCCTTTGCCTTGCCTTCTCAGGCCTTTGGTCGCTGCGCGGAGGCATAAGCGGTAAAATGAAACACATCGAGAGGGTCCAACTTACAACGGCTCTAAGGCACGATCTCGGAATGAGAAGAATAGAAACTATCCTACATGTCCTATAGCCTCACGATTATAGATGTGGTGCACAACACCGATAATCAAGACTCTGTGACACGGTGCGCCAGACACTTTCCGAGGACTAATCGCTCGATACCACTTTGTAACGCCAGCTGGGCAGATTCGGTGCCTTACCAGGCACCCTAGTGATACAACATCGAGAAAACCGGAAAATAAAACACGAGTCATGAAACAAGAGATATAATAAATAAACAGCAACCAAAGCGATTGCCGGTATATACATAAAAACCCAACGCTTATCCTTTTTACAAACCACGCCACAGCAATTACATACCTCTAAGATTTACAACAACTATGACGGACGGGGGCCGCCATACCTCGAATGTACAAGAACTCTGACTCGTGGAAACATACCAAAGATAAGCCTCGAAGGCGGAGCTTTCAACACTGAAATGAGATCCTAAGGCGGGGATCCACGATCGATGTACCTACTGCGGCATGACGCGGCCGAAGGAGTCGGTCTAACAGTACAGTATGTGAAATCACAACATTGTAAATGAAATCATAATAGCCTAAAAAGCAGGAGACATGTATGATAACCAAAATACAGTACGCAACATAAAAGCAGTCAAGTCAGGGACTCACGCCCTCAAAGTCACCACTCAAATATAACTATGGGTCTCACGCCCACAACATCCATCATGTTCGCATCATGGCGCGTCTTACGAATCTTGCGTCGGTGTAGACATGTCCATGATGCATAATAACAATGTCGACCGAACGGGCGTGGTGATGCCTTACCCGGGCACCCAAGTAGTCAAACAACATCAGAGAAAAATCAGCGGAATTTAAAACTCATACATGATAACCAATGAAAAGAGAAAACAGGCTAACCAAACGGTTACCTTTTTTGAAAATAACTAAACACCTGAACAGTTACAATCCCTGCCCACAATAGTACTACAGACCTCTAAGAATTTTTATAACAACACTGACGGGACAGGGCCCCGCCATACCCCTGAATGTACAAAGAGTTCTACAACTTCAGGGAACCGTACCAAATGACAAAGTCTCCGAAGGAATGGAGCTTTACGAGGCGAACAAATGATCCAAAGGGTGCGGATCAACAAGCGATGTATCTCAACCTGCGGCATGAACGCAGCCCCCCGAAGGAGGTCAGTACAACATGTACCAAGTATGTGAAACTGAGAATATACTGTAAATGAAATCACAATAGTCTATATAAAGCAGGAGACATGTATGATAACCAAACTACAGTACACAACATATAAGCAGTCATGTCAAGACAGGGACTCAAGCCCGTGAAATCATCACTCAAACACAACCCGGAAATTTAACCCGCACAATGGCAGCATGCCCCGGCATCTCACCTCGGTACAAGCGTGGCCTGGAACCGATCTGGTGGGCCCATACGTGGACCATCCAACGTGTCGGTATGCCCAAATGAGATAACAAGATAACAATCCCTGTGGACGCATACCCGTGGGCTACCCAACGTGTCAGTATGTCCAAACAACTAATCAAGATAATACTCACTGTGGAAACATACTCGTGGGCTACCCAACGTGTCAGTATGTCCCAACCAATTACTAGCTAATACTCACCATGGAACCATACCCGTGGGCTACCGGCGTGTCGGTATGTCTGACCAATTACTAGATAATACTCACCATGGAACCATACGTGGGCTACCCAACGTGTCGGTATGTCCCAACCAATACCAAGAGAATACTCACTATGGAAACATACGTGGGCTCCCGGCGTGTCAAGATCGTCCACCAATATAACACACATAGCGGCCCTCCATCAAGAGACTCGGGTAGCACAAAATCAACACTTGCACAACAAAGCTATATCAACCAAACATAGGCAAGTTACACACAACTCAAGGTACTTTAAACACTCCTAACAACGCCAAGTATATCATTAAAACCCAGTATCTAACCTCTTTGGGACCAAGGTATTCCTACCTTCCATACCCAAACCACTTGTGTTGCTGTCACAAGAGTTCAATATTGAAAGCAAGTTACCATTTTAAATCTGATAATGAATCCATTCTTTTATTTTCCAAAAAGTCGTTATAACTAACTTCCCATAAAGCTATTATAACACTTTTATGTTTTAAAACAAGTCAAGACCAAATCATGCCTTTCTTTGAAACTAAACCATTTCCAATTCTTAGGTCTCTTTCCTTTTTAGAAAACGAGTTCCTTACTTTGAAATTTTTAAGAAAATCAAAACTTGATTTCAATACTTCTTATTAGAGCAGCCATGATCTAGGAAATGTAATATCATTTTGTCTTATCTTAGCTTCATGCGGATGGAGGTTTCTACTGTTTCAATGTAATTAATTAGTGTCAAAACATTTCCTTTATTAACGCTGCGATGGTTTGTTCGATACTTATTCTCATTTAAAGTCAATAAAACATTTCTCCCTAAAAGTCAAGTCTCTTGTCTTTCAAGAACAAGTCTCTTAACTTCTAGAGTCATCAAACCATTCTTTTACCTACATAAGGTCGGTATAACAAACTCCCCATAAAGCCGTTATAACACCTTATGCTCTAAACCACCAATTACAACTATAAATATTTATGAAACCAAGAGGGCTCATTCTTTAACCAGTGTACCCATTACTAACGGATAAGACTTTTACCACTTTTTCCCACACCGAAACCCTTTACACTTCATATCAAGTCAAGACACAAAAGGGAAATCAAATTCCTTTAACACACGTCGTCTACCGCACTATATATTTTACAAATAGTCAATGCTTTGAAGAGGATAGGAAGAATCACATACCTCGCGACGATTGTCGACACTAAGCAAAATGCTCCACAAGATCTATCTCCTTAAGAAGAATATGCTACACGTAGTACTTCAATCCTATAAAGGGCCGTAAAGCGTCTATCAAACTCTAGTTTGAGCGTAGAGTAAACTAAGTACAAGGCCCTACATTCTACGGAAATTTGGACAGAACTTCCTTTGTTTCTATTAACTTGCCACCTTTCACAAGGCCGAAATCAACAAGGCTACAAGATCCAAATCTAAGCCTACTCAACTACAACAGCCTCAGGCTCACAAATCTATACAAACTTAAATATAACAGCCTCAGGCTCACAGATCTATACAAACTTAAATATAACAGCCTCAGGCTCACAGATCTATACTACTATCACAAGTACTAACTCAAAATCCAAGAGAAGGGAAACTCTTACCTTTTGGAAAGCCCACAAAGCCCTTTCCTACCACTTCTTCCATCAAACTCATCCACCGCTTCCACAAGTTTACCCACACTTTCCTTCTTGCGCGCTCAATCTCTCCTAAGGCAAGGTTTTTCTTCAAAACTAGAGAGAGAAGGAGAGGGTTTTTCTTGGGAGGTTTGAAATGAAATGGCCCAGTCTTTCAAGACTTGGCCCTTTAAATCGGGCCCTTCCTTCGAAAATATCCCTGTTTTACGCCGCATGAAAAATCCGCCTCGGCCGCGCCACGCGGCCGCCAGGCCTCACTCAGAAAAGTTCCAGCATGCGGCGCGCGACCACGCATCCGGCGCTGCGCTACCCCGCGGACTCCCAGTACAACCGGCGCGCGGCCCACGCGTCCGGCGCGGCCACTGTACCTGAATCAGCTGCCGCTCGATTGCGCACCTAACTTGTAACTTCCATAACTTTTGACTCTGATGTCCTATCGACGAACGGTTTGTTGCGTTGGGAACTAGATTTAACGGACTACACAATAGGCTTTTTAAACACCTTGAATTTCTTTAACACTCTGGGGTACAACACTCCAAGATAGACTCAAAATCCGCTCAACACATGTTTTACAACTTATCGAACTTCTTGAATTTACGGGGTGTAACATTCTCCCCCCCTTAGAAACATTCGTCCCGAATGTTCCTTCTAAATCTCTAAAACACAGACGCCGGTGTAGTCTTCACCACTGCACTTTCAAAAGAATCAGTTATGCCCCTCATGGACTCATCACCCGAAACTACACCCCGCATTAAGAACACCGACAAAGATAGCAGTAAAATCTTCTACTCAAGACGGCCGTACATCTAAGGTCTCAACTGTTATAAATTCTAAGGTTCAAAACCTCTCATCCCCAAACTTACCATTTCTACTAACCAGACTTCTAAGTCACATTTTTACACAAAGCTATCCGAACATAGCACTTAACACATCACCATAACAGAAATGCATACAAGTCTCTAGAGGGTTAAGAATATACCTGTAACCAATACTCCACTGCCCCCTTCCTGCCGCTCTACTCACGTTCCTTCCCTGCGCGGCGCACAAAAGGAGGAGATGAATCGACCATCGATCCGAAAGGTGAGTCTCTACATCCGTGCTAACTCGGGTTGGACAATTTCTGCCAAAATGGCGGTGGCGCATGCAAAACAAACCCCATCCCGGACGACACTCCCCATGGAGCCTACCACAACGGCCACAACGAGGTAGGGGTGGTCCCATCTGACTAACGTCCCTGCTCCCCAAAACACGAAACACAGGAACCACCGACTGCTCGCGAATTTCTGAACGTCCGAAGGCGTGAGGAGCACTCTGTCTTGGTGAGGTAAGTAACTAGCTTTCTTGCTGAAATTTTGCCTCGAAGGTCACGGAGGACTCTGCGCCACGCCTCTTCTGGCGATCTTCGCTATAACGTCGACCCTACGTTCGCCGGCTGCTGCGCATAGGCCTGGATGCGGGCAATGTCCATGCCCGGCTGAAGAGCTACAGCTGTGCATCCCTCTGATAAGTAATCATCGAGCCCTGTGACATAACGGTGCACTCTATCCTCCATATTGGCCACTAAAGCGGGGACATACCGGGCCAATGAGTCGAACTCACATTGTACTCTCTAATCGCGATCACGCCTCGGCGTCAAAAATCATCGGCGAGCCCTCTCATTCGTGGAGGCAAGAAATGTGCAAGAAATGCCTCGAGAACTTCGTCCCAATGCTGGAAGTGCATGCTCTTCCGGAACGACTCGCGAATCAAACCGATCCAATCTGCAGTATCACGCGGTGATCACGAACCAATACCACCGACTCTTCCTCGAGACTCGATCACCTCGCGATCCGTGGTAGTCGGATAAACTCACGAGGGTCGTCCTCGACTCGATCCATAGAACAACGGCGGGCTACAACTCGAGAAAGTCACGTAGCCTCAATGCGCTCGGGGTGAACTACGGGTGCTCTTTGCGTGGGCTGCTGCGTCGACCTATCGCCATATCGCCACGACCACGGCGATGGCGCCATCTCCTTGTACCCCGTCTCATCTGCTCCGGTGTGGGGCCGGAGGCTCAGTGCGTAGTCTCGCGAGCCATCGCTGCGGCTCTAAGTCGCTGGTCTTTGGCGTCGCGAAACCCGCCGTCGGAAGCACATCTCAGTCTTGGCCGGGCCTGCGCCCTCGTACTCCTCTGTATCTCACTAGCAGCTCCCTCGGCTGCCTTGCCCGTCTGGGCCTGGGTTGCCTTACGCGGAGGCATAACTGGTAAAGGAAAGGAATACGTCAGAGGGGTTCAACTCATCACACAGCTCTAAGGCACGATCTCAGAATGAGAAGAATGGAAACCAAATCCTAAATGTCCTATAGCCTCCTGATTATAGATGTGGTGCACAACACACCGATAATCAAGACTCTACTAGACACGGTCTGTAGACACTTTCCGAGGACTAACTGCTCTGATACCACTTTGTCAGGACCCGAACCCGGGCCCGTGACTGGTGCCTTACCCGGGCACCCAAGTAGTCAAACAACATCAGAGAAAAATCAGCGGAATTTAAAACTCATACATGATAACCAATGAAAAGAGAAAACAGGCTAACCAAACGGTTACCTTTTCTGAAAATAACTAAACACCTGAACAGTTACAATCCGCCTGATAGTACTACGGACCTCACAGAATTTTTATAACAACACTGCGGGACGGGCCGCCATACCACGAATGTACAAAAGTTCTACAACTTGAGGAACCGTACTAAATGACAAAGTCTCCGAAGGAATGGAGCTTTCGAGGCGAGCGATCCAAAGTGCGGATCAACAAGCGATGTATCTCAACTGCGGCATGAGCGGCCAGAAGGAGGTCGGTACAACATGTACCAAGTATGTGGCGAGAATATCAGTAAATGAAATCACAATAGTCTATATAAAGCGGGAGACATGTATGATAACCAAACTACGATTACCTGACATATAAGCGATCATGTCAAGCGGGGACTCAAGCGTGAAATCATCACTCAAACACAACCGGAAATTTAACGCCTGATGGCGGCATGCCGGCATCTCACCTCGGTACAAGCGTGGCCTGGAACGTCCTGGTGGGCCCATACAGTGGACCATCCAACGTGTCGGTATGCCCAAATGAGATAACAAGATAACAATCCTGTGGGCGCATACAGTGGGCTACCCAACGTGTCGGTATGTCCAAACAACTAATTAAGATAATACTCGGCTGTGGAAACATACTGTGGGCTACGGCGTGTCGGTATGTCCCAACCAATTACTAGCTAATACTCACCATGGAACCATACGTGGGCTACCCAACGTGTCGGTATGTCCCAACCAATTACTAGATAATACTCACCATGGAACCATACCGTGGGCTACCCAACGTGTCGGTATGTCCCAACCAATACCAAGAGAATACTCACTATGGAAACATACGTGGGCTCCCAACGTGTCGACGCGTCCACCAATATAACACACATAGCGGCCCTCCATGAGACTCGGTAGCACAAAATCAACACTTGCACAACAAAGCTATATCAACCAAACATAGGCAAGTTACACACAACTCAAGGTACTTTAAACACTCCTTAACAACGTCAAGTATATCATTAAAACCCAGTATCTAACCTCTTTGGGACCGGTATTCCTACCTTCCATACCCAAACCACTTGTGTTGCTGTCACAAGAGTTCAATATTGAAAGCAAGTTACCATTTTAAATCTGATAATGAATCCATTCTTTTATTTTCCAAAAAGTCGTTATAACTAACTTCCCATAAAGCTATTATAACACTTTTATGTTTTAAAACAAGTCAAGACCAAATCATGCCTTTCTTTGAAACTAAACCATTTCCAATTCTTAGGTCTCTTTCCTTTTTAGAAAACGAGTTCCTTACTTTGAAATTTTTAAGAAAATCAAAACTTGATTTCAATACTTCTTATTAGAAGCAGCCATGATCTAGGAAATGTAATATCATTTTGTCTTATCTTAGCTTCTATGCAGATGGAGGTTTCTCTTGGTTTCAATGTAATTAATTAGTGTCAAAACATTTCCTTTATTAGCTGCAGATGGTTTGTTCGATACTTATTCTCATTTAGAAGTCAATAAAACATTTCTCCTAAAAGTCAAGTCTCTTGTCTTTCAAGAACAAGTCTCTTAACTTCTAGAGTCATCAAACCATTCTTTTACCTACATAAGGTCGGTATAACAAACTCCCATAAAGCCGTTATAACACCTTATGCTCTAAACCCACCATTACAACTATAAATATTTATGAAACCAAGAGGGCTCATTCTTTAACCACCGTGTACCCATTACTAACGGATAAGACTTTTACCACTTTTCCCACACTGAAACCCTTTACTTCATATCAAGTCAAGACACAAGGGGAAATCAAATTCCTTTAACACTGCGTGCGTCTGCGCACTATATATTTACAAATAGTCATGCTGAAGAGGATAGGAAGAATCACATACCTCGCGACGATTGTCGACACTAAGCAAAATGCTCCACGATCTTATCTCCTTAAGAAGAATATGCTACACGTAGTACTTCAATCCTATAAGGGCCATAAAGCGTCTATCAAACTCTAGTTTGAGCGTAGAGTAAACTAAGTACAAGGCCCACATTCTACGGAAATTTGGAATGAGAACTTCCTTTGTTTCTATTAACTTGCCACCTTCACAAGGCGAAATCAACAAGGCTACAAGATCCAAATCTAAGCCTACTCAACTACATGACCTCGGGCTCACAAATCTATACAAACTTAAATATAACGACCTCGGGCTCACAGATCTATACAAACTTAAATATAATGACCTCGGGCTCACAGATCTATACTACTATCACAAGTACTAACTCAAAATCCAAGAGAGAAACTCTTACCTTTTGGAAAGCCCACAAAAGCCCTTTCCTACCACTTCTTCCATCAAACTCATCCATGGCGCTTCCACAAGTTTACCACACTTTCCTTCTTGCGCTCAACAATCTCTCCTAAGGCAAGGTTTTCTTCAAAACTAGAGAGAAGGAGAGGTTTTCTTGGGAGGTTTGAAATGAAATGGCCAAGTCTTTCAAGACTTGGCCCTTTAAATAGGGCCCCTTTCCTTTACGAAAATATCCCTGTTTCGCTAAACCGCAGAAAATCCACGCCTCGGCGCCAAGCCGCCACGCCCAGCTCCACTCAGAAAAGTTCCAGCATGCGCGCGACCTGCATTCAGCGCCCGGCTGCACGCAGCCATGGACTCGGTACAACGGCCGCGCGCGACCGTCCGGCGCGCTGCACTGTACCCAAAGCCGCTTCCGCTGCGCACCTAACTTGTAACTTCCATAACTTTTGACTCTGATGTCCTATCGACGAACGGTTTGTTGCGTTGGGAACTAGATTTAACGGACTACACAATAGGCTTTTTAAACACCTTGAATTTCTTTAACACTCTGGGGTACAACACTCCAAGATAGACTCAAAATCCGCTCAACACATGTTTTACAACTTATCGAACTTCTTGAATTTACGGGGTGTAACAAACAAGGCCGCATGGCCACATGCCCCCGGAATACTGCATCGGTGTAGACATGCCCATGTAACCTCAATAACAATACACTGGGTGGTCAACCGCGCGTGGCCACGTGCCCGCGGAATCTGCGTCGGTGTAGACATGTCCATGATGCGACAATAATAACAAGGCGCATGGCCACATTACCCGAATCTGCGCCGGTGTATATCGCCCATGTTGCGGTAATAACCATATATCGGGTAATCAACCGGCCACGTGGCCGCGTGCAGAATCTGCGTCGGTGTAGACATGTCCATGTGACATCAACAACAAGATAATCAAAATGGAAACATACGTGGAATTCTCCATCACCGCCCGGACGTCCAAGTAAGTTCTCGACAAGTCAACCGCCTCTATCGAGAGGCGGTAACGAAATACCACACTTGCACAACAAAGGCTATCATCACAAGCATAGGCAAGTTTCTGACAACAAGCATAGGCAAGTTTCACAACAACAAGCATAGGCAAGTTTCACAACAACAAGCATAGGCAAGTTTCACAACAACAAGCATAGGCAAGTTTCACAACAACTCAAAGTACTTTCATTTTATGCCAAAGTCGGGTTTTTAACCCCAAAGTACTACATACGTTAAGTTCTTTTAAAAGAGATCCATTACTTTTATAAAAGTCACCCGATACGTAGTATTAGAATGACCAACCCACATTCCTTTTCAAAATCAAGTAACAACATTCTTTTCCTAAGTTCCGTTTGCCTAGTTTCATTACTCAAGCCTCATTTTCAAATGGTTTCATAGTTCCCAAAATTAATCACTGATTCCTTTTTAGAACAATTGAGTAATATATGTCTCACGTGAGAGTAGGTTATTCTTGTTTACAACACTTATTACAATGACCATGATCTAGAAAATGTAATATCATTTTGTCTCATCTTAGTTTCTATGCGGATGGAGGTTTCTCTGGTTTTAATACGATACATCATTATTCAATACATTTTCCTTTATTAACGCCGCAGGTGGTGCGCCGATACACATTCTGATTTCCGAAATCAGTAAAACATTATTCCCTTTAAATAAAACCAAGTACTCATTACTCACGAATGAGGTTTCACACAAACGTTCACATTAAAACAAAATAAGTTAAGTCTCTTATCTTATAAGATCAAGTCTCTTAACTTAACATCAAGAAACCATTTTCTTTACCTCTCTTAAGACATTATACCTAACTCCCATAAAGCTAGTATAACTCTTTTTAAAACCTTTTAAAACCAAGTGTTACTCTCCCTTCCAAAACGATTTATAAATCTTTTGAAATACATCAAGTTCTTTATTATAACTAGCCAGTTATAATTCACATCAGTTACCTTTTAAAACCACAAAGTATTTTCTTACCTACATAAAGCTGTTATAACCAACTTCCCATAAAGCCGTTATAACACTTTATGTTTTAAAACAATCAAACACGGTTAACACGTACGCGTCACCGTACTACATAGTTCACACATATCACGCTAGAAGAGATAGGAAGAGGTTCACATAC
Source organism: Przewalskia tangutica (assembly GCA_029844215.1). Lineage (NCBI taxonomy): Eukaryota > Viridiplantae > Streptophyta > Magnoliopsida > Solanales > Solanaceae > Przewalskia > Przewalskia tangutica. The sequence goes on along the minus strand of CM056732.1, from coordinate 39,812,615 downwards.
CTCGACGATTGTCGACTAATAGCAAAACACTCCAGTACCCCAAACCGGCTACTCCTTAAGCCAAGTGGATCACTCCACACGTAGTACTTCAACCTATAAGGCCACGCGCGCTTTATTAACATCTAGATCTCAACGTTCCATAATCTCTGAGAAAATTGGCAGACTCCCCCGCATGGCGTAAATCTCTCTCTATCGAGGCGGCAAGCCAACCGCGGGGGTTTACACGCCTAACCGGGCGTGTACAATTCTACTACACGGTAATGCTATACAAGTCTCATGTCTGACCTATGTAATTCTGATTCGATTGATTCTTTATTCTTGGGCTTAAGTCAAAAGACATTGCCACAATACTATGTTCACTTCTATATATAGTATACTTCAACTATATATTCTAACAATATGTAATTTCCAATTACAATAGAAGGACGATGAGTGTTTACCTCGATAAGCCCAAAATTATCCAAGTATAATGTCGCTCCGAGCAACGTTTAGCTCCTACTCCGAGTGCTCCAACAACCCTTAGAAGTTCTAACCAACTTCTACTTACAACTTCAACAACGGGTGAAGATTTCCTTAGGGTTTCGTTTTTGTGGCAAAAGGAAGTATAATCGTATTTTCCGGTTTTTCAGATAAAGGGTACTTTGGAAAGTACTACAAGGTATTTGGCTAAAGTATTTTGGGCATTATAACAATACTTGTAGAATACATTTCTACCAAGGGGGGGGGGGTAGTATTTCGACTAGCACAACTAGGCTAGGGGGAGGGGGTTTGCTCGGCCGAGGGCCTTCAAGAGGGGGGGAGAGGGGTGGTGTTGGGACGAGAACAAGGTTGAGGGAGAGGGAGGGATTTTTAACACTTAGAGAAATTTTGGATGAAGAAGTTCATCAACTTAGAGGGGTATTTATAGGCCAAGAAAAGGCCAACCAATGGCCAAGATTCATCCAAGTGTTAGGCAAGTGTAGGGCTAGGATTAAGCCATGTGCACCTTATCCATCTACCACACCAACTTGCACAAAATATCCTACCAACTACAATGCCACCATTTCGTCCATGATGCCGTCCAAGCCTTCCAATGTGAGGGTGACACATGTCACCCTCCCGTTGGTCCAAAATGTTTCGCCTCTGGAAAAATCCGCAAAAATATAAATGACATAGCGGAAATTCCCTACGAAAGTTGTGGAAAGCGTTTGGAAAAAACGACTCTAACCGGGTGTTGTGCACAAAACGAATTCGGCCAAGCCTAATGAAGTTCGAAAATTTCTACGTACGTCCCCCACGTACATACTCTGGAAATACCGGGTATAACAATTATCACATAACAAGCCAGTTATAGTTCAAATCAGTTACCCTTTAAAAAAACCACAAAGTATTTTATTACCTACATAAAGTTGTTATAACCAACTTCCCATAAAGCCGTTATAACACTTTATGTTTTAAACCAATCAAATACATTTAGCACATGTACGTTTACCGTACTACATAGTTCACACATATCATGCTAGAAGAGATAGGAAGAGGTTCACATACCTCGCGATGATTATCGACTAATAGCAAAACGCTCCGAGTACCTCAAACCGTCGGCTACTCCTTAGCCAAGTAGATCACGTCACACGTAGAACTTCAACCTATAAGGCCACGCGCGCTTATTAGTTTCTAGATCTCTTCGTAGAACATTTCTACGGAAAATTCGCAAAGACTCTCCCCGCAACCGCTTAAATCTTCTCCTCTATCGAGTCCGGCTACCAAGAAAACAAGTTGGGGGGTTATACGTATAATCCTGACGTGTACAATTCTTCTTCACAGTAATACTACACAAGTCTACTGTAATACATCCCTATGTTATTACGATTCGACTCTTCTTTCAAAAGGTTTCTTATTATTGGGCTTAAGTCAAAAGACATTGCCGATAAACTACGTTGATTCTTTATATAGTATACTTCAACTATATATTCTTAACAATCATGTAATTTCTAATTACAATAGAGGACACGATATTTACCTCGATAAGCCCAAAATTATCCGAGTTTAAAGTCGCTCACGAGCAAGGTTTAGCTCTACTCGTGTGCTCCAACCGCTCCAAACAACCCCTTAGAAGTTCTAAGCAACTTCTTAATAATACTCCAACCAACTATGGAGATTTTCCTTAGGGTTTCGTTTAGTGACTGAAGGGAAGTATAATAGTATTTGGGCTTTTCGTATAAGTATAACCTTGGAATACTACAAGGTATTTGGACCAAGGTATATTGGAATAGTATAATACTTGGAGAGTATTTCTACCAAGGTGGGGTGTATTTTACGAAAACCACCCAAGGTAGGGGGGTGTACCCCTCGGCCAACCCCACTAGGAGGGGGGGGGGAAACTCTCGGCCAAGGGGGAGGGGGATGGTGTTGGACGAGAACACATATAAGAGAGGGGGAGGATTTTAACACTTAGAGATTTGTAGAATGGATGAAGAAGTCTTCAAAGGGGGGGGGGGGTATTTATAGGTCAAGCAAAGGTCAACCAATGGCCAAGATCATGCCAAGTGCAAGGCAAGTGTAGGGCCAAGATTCATCCATGTGCACCTTATCCATCTACCACAAAATATCCTACCTACTACTTGACAAAAATGTCAAGAAAATCGTCCATGTTGCCGCCCCAAAGTCCACCAATGAGAGGGTGCCAAGTGTCGCCCTCTCGTTGGTCCAAAATGTTTCGTCTCTCGGAAAAATCCGCAAAAATTAAAAATGACATAGCCGGAATTTTCCCTACGAAAGCTGTGGAAACGTTTCGTCGGAAAACGACTCCTTTCGGCACTTGTGTACAAATTTCGAAACTTGCCAAATCTTAAGGCTTAAATTTCTATGTACGTCCTTACGTACATACTCTGGAAATACGGGGTATAACATTCTCCCCTCCTTAGAAACATTCGTCCGAATGTTCCTTCTAAGTCTCAAAGCGCGGCAAGATAGTCTTCACTACTATACTTACGAGAACAATCGCCATACACGGCCACGAAACACTGTAAATACTTACATCCAAGTCCACGAGGAAACACCTCTAACATCACAAAAGCTCCCACCCAAGGGTTAAGAGATACTCCCTTAGCACCCTTTCCTTAACATACGAAAAGATCACTTCCATGTTCTCAACACATGCCCGCTTCTTCCCTTACTCGTCGTACCCTTCTCGTACACTCAAACTCTTTCTCATAACTTACCACATTTCTGTTACTGCTTCCGTTTCCAAAACTCGTCACACCCTTTCTGGGGTGGTACCTTTAAGAAGACCCACGTCGGCACGAACTCAGCGTTGTCGCAGATTATCCGCACGACTTACGGTGACTCGAGTGCCAATAACCTCTTACGGATAAGCTTCACCCTATCCACATCCTGCCGAACACGTATGAACCAACTACGAACCTTGCGGCGTCGACCAATCGGCCAGGCAACTTACACTTCCGCCCCTACAAGGCCGTAAGGCGACCTCAGAACACCGAAATAGTAGCTTAAACACTCCTCCACAGAGACAACAATCCTCACAACTACCCGCAAATCCAAACACCGGCGAGGATGAATACGATGGAGACTCCCCTGAGTTCCTAACCCAGCCTGGTAAAACTCCCGGAAAAAGCAGTGCACTGGCTCCATGCTGTCATAAGGTGAAGATAGGCACCCCGTGCAGCCTTACAACCTTTCTGATATCACTGCCGAGCAACGGTCCTGACTGAAAGACACGATGGGCTGACCCCATCGGCCCGACTACTGGTCGAACGCATCCACGAACTCGTACGATGGTTAACTAAACATGGGCCTAACACCCTCGTGACCTACCAGGCGGGACCACCACAAACTGACCCCACCACCAAAGCAGGCGCGGGTTGACCCGCAACACGGCCTCAACCCGTCCCAACGCCATGAAACACTAGCTCCCCGATCCGGAACAATTTCACTAATCACGTTACGAAAACCTAGCGGTCTTCTTAGCTCAACTACCCTCTTTTATTACACACTACTCAGGGACTTATCACACAAAATATCTCACGTGCACTATGCACTCTGATAAGGGTCAAACATAAAATAAATCTTTACCCGAGATGGCCTTACCTCTAAGGTCTCTACGTATAACATTCTAAGGTTCACACCTTTTTTTTTTATCCCCCAAATCTTACTCAGTTAACTAACCATGATTTCTAATCACAATTAACACGCTGCTACCAGCACACAGCACTTACGATATACTCATCTTATCACACATACTGATCTCTAGAGGGTTAAGGATATATCTATATCTACTGCTTCACTCCCCTTAGTCGTTCTAATCAAACACCGCAGTAGCGCGATAGCTAGGAAGATGACGAACTACCCACCGATCACGAAGGTTGAGTCCTCCTACTAGGTCACCCATTCGACACATGGCCTGGCGCGCCAGAAACGAGCACTAACAAAAGCGACATTCCGGAATGGCGTGCGCACTCAATGAACCGGAAGATCTGGAGCTCTGACCAACTCCTGCATACCCCGAACTTACTGAACCCCGTGGAGGACCTCTCTGCACTGGTGAATGTGCATATCTAATCTGCTGGTGAGGCGATTCGCCTCGAAAGTTACCAAAGGACCTTGCTGTTCTGGCCCTCTTCTGCTGTCCTTGGTTAACCCGTCGATCTCTACGTTTCTTGGCCTGCTGCTCATAAGCCCGAACACAGGCCATGCTCAAGCCTAACTGAAGAATTACTTTTGTACAACCCTCTCTTGGATAGTCATTAAGACTCGCGGTACATCGGTATACTCTCTGGTAGCCAAATCCATAGCTAGTAACAGGGTCGCCTCTTGCAATCTATATTCTCTGTTCGGCCGTGGGCAAGGTTCAAATGTCATGGCCGCAGTAGGAACTGCCGCCGCCGTGCTAAACTCTGCTGGGGCTAGTGACGTCGCAGAACTCCCCGAATGAAGCACTACCCAAGGTGATAATTGGGCCTGTGCCCTCGTAACCCTCTGAACTCTGCTCGCAGCTCCCTCGGCTGCCTTGCCCTCCTGGGCCCGGGTTTGCCCTATGCGGAGGCATAACGGTAAGGGAAAGGAATACGTTAAAGGGTCCAACTTACAATACAGCTCTAAGGCACGATCTCAGAGTGAGAAGAATGGAAACCAATCCTAAATATCCTATAGCCTCCTGATTATTGGCGTGGTGCACAACACGCCGATAATCAAGACTGCGGATACTGATCGTAGACACTTTCCGAGGATTAACTGCTCTGATACCACTTTTGTCACGACCCGAACCCGGGCCCGTGACTGGTGCCTTACCCCGGGCACCCTAGTGATACAACATCAGAGTAATCAGCGGAATATAAAACAATACATGACATAGTATGAAAATATGAAACAGTTCATTGAGAAAACTTGCCGCCGGCATATATATAATCAAATTTAAAACCGAACAGTTACATCCTTTTTACAATTCTGCCTACAACAGTACTACAGACCTCTAAGAATGATACGACAACAATGACGGGACAGGGCCCCGCCATACCCCTGAATGTAAGAACCTACAACCACGGGGACTATACGAAGATAAGCCTCGAGAAAGCGGAGCTTCCCAATGAAATTGTGACCCTAAGAGCGAGGATCAACAACGGTGTACCTCTACTGCGGCATGAACGCAGCCCCGAAGAAGTCGACAACATGTACCAAGTATGTGGCGGAAAATCGTAAATGAAATCATAGTACTCTATATAAAGCGGGAGACATGTATGATAACCAAACTACGATTCACAATAATTAGCGATCATGTCAAGTCGGGGACTCACGCCTCAAGTCATCACTCGAAGTATAACAATGGGTCTCACGCCCACAACATCAATCATGCGTGGAATACCTTCATCATGCCGGATCCATGATATAAAAGCACCAAGGAATACACATGAACACGAGTCCCACTGTGTCATAATAAAACCGTCTGGGGTAAATGCGAAGGCATAGCGACTACTAACAACCACGGTACCAACAATGCTATAAAAGCGTATCACGAGGTCTTTCTAGACCGCGCACGTAATCGGCGGCCACTCGCGCGGTATCAATGTGCGTGTCTATTCTGGAACTTACCGCGACTCGCATAGGTCACACATGCAGACCGCGTGAGGTATTCCTCGAATCATAGTCACGCTTTGCTCGAGGTATACCACGCGTCGAGCGACTTAACCCCAGATCCGCCAGACTCCGCGATCCGCATAGTCTCAAAAGACCGCGTAGTCCCAGCGGACCGCGCATAGGGCATCCCGCGTCGGGCTAAAACACCGGAATGATCAATCTGGAGCATACGGCTGCTCGCATAGTCACACATTGCATAGGCCGTATAGACCGCATCGAGGGTGAGCCCTGGTATAATAAGTCGAGGGTATGTGATATAATATGATCTGCGGGCTTAAAGTTTAGCGTAAGCCTGACAAGAATATCACAAGATACTAACACACGTAGCATCCTAATATGTTTACTTATCAGAACAACAAGAAAGTATTACAAGGCTATCACAAACCAATACAATCAAGTTCTCCACACAAGGTACTTTCTACTTTATGTTAACAAGTTCGGGAATTTATCCCCAAAGTACTTCATACAATAACTCTTTTAAAAGATGTGTTACTCTCACAAAAGTCACACAATACCCGTAGTATATAAAAGAAAGAGTGACTATCTTTTTAAGTAAACCAAGACACTTCCCTTGTAAAATCAAGTAACAACCTTATGTTCCAAACGTTCAAGTTTGCCTAATTTCAAATGTTCAAGTTTCTCATTTTCGACAGGTTTCGTAATTCATATTATTAACTACTTAATAATATAATTCTCTTTTAAAACGATCTGAGAAACATATGTCTTTTATGTGAGTAGGTTATTCTTGTTCATAATCAATCTTATTAAAGCAGCCATGATCTAGGAAATGTAATATCATTTTGTCTCATCTTAGCTTCTATGCAGATGGATGTTTCTACTGGTTTTAATAATACTTAATTAGTCAAAACATTCCCTTTTATTAACGCTGCAGTGGTTTGTCGATGCACATTCTGATTTCTGAAATCAGTAAAACATTCTTAAGCCGTTATACCTAACTTCCCATAAAGCTAGTATAACTCTTAAGTTTTCAAAAACCAAGTATTACTCTTCTTTAAAAATGATTCAAAAATCTTTTGAAATACTTCAAGTTCTTTATTATCACATAACAAGCCAGTTATAGTTCAAATCAGTTACCCTTTAAAAAAAACCACAAAGTATTTTATTACCTACATAAAGCTGTTATAACCAACTTCCCATAAAGCCGTTATAACACTTTATGTTTTAAACCAATCAAATACATTTAGCATATGTACGTTTACCGTACTACATAGTTCACACATATCATGCTAGAAGAGATAGGAAGAGGTTCACATACCTCGCGACGATTATCGACTAATAGCAAAACGCTCCGAGTACCTCAAACCGTCGGCTACTCCTTAGCCAAGTAGATCACGTCACACGTAGCACTTCAACCTATAAGGCCACAAGGCGCTTATTAGTTTCTAGATCTCTTCGTAGAACATTTCTACGGAAAATTCGGCAGCACCTCCCCCCCCCCTCCCCGCAACCGCGTAAATCTCCTCCTCTATCGAGGCCGGCTACCAAGCCAACCAGGGGGGGGTTATACGTCTAATCCGGACGTGTACAATTCTTCTTCACAGTAATACTACACAAGTCTACTGTAATACAGCCCTATGTAATTACAGTTCAGTACTCTTCTTTCGAAAAGGTTTCTTATTATTCAGGCTTAAGTCAAAAGACATTGCCGATAAACTACGTTCAGTTCTTTATATAGTATACTTCAACTATATATTCTTAACAATCATGTAATTTCTAATTACAATAGAGGGACACGATATTTACCTCGATAAGCCCAAAATTATCCGAGTTTAAAGTCGCTCCTGAGCAAGGTTTAGCTCCTACTCCGTGTGCTCCAACCCGCTCCAAACAACCCCTTAGAAGTTCTAAGCAACTTCTTAGTAATATTCCAACCAACTATGGAGATTTTCCTTAGGGTTTCGTTTAGTGACTGAAGGAAAGTATAATAGTATTTGGGCTTTTCGTATAAGTATAACCTTGGAATACTACAAGGTATTTGGGCCAAGGTATATTGGAATAGTACAATACTTGGAGAGTATTTCTACCAAGGTGGGGTGTATTTTACGAAAACCACCCAAGGTAGGGGGGGTGTACCCCTCGGCCAACCCCACTAGGAGGGGGGGAAACTCTCGGCCAAGGGGGAGGGGGATGGTGTTGGACGAGAACACATATAAGAGAGGGGGAGGATTTTAACACTTAGAGATTTGTAGAATGGATGAAGAAGTCTTCAAAGGGGGGGGGGGGTATTTATAGGTCAAGCAAAGGCCAACCAATGGCCAAGATCATGCCAAGTGCAAGGCAAGTGTAGGGCCAAGATTCATCCATGTGCACCTTATCCATCTACCACAAAATATCCTACCTACTACTTGACAAAAATGTCAAGAAAATCGTCCATGTTGCCGCCCCAAAGTCCACCAATGAGAGGGTGCCAAGTGTCGCCCTCTCGTTGGTCCAAAATGTTTCGTCTCTCGGAAAAATCCGCAAAAATTAAAAATGACATAGCCGGAATTTTCCCTACGAAAGCTGTGGAAACGTTTCGTCGGAAAACGACTCCTTTCGGCACTTGTGTACAAATTTCGAAACTTGCCAAATCTTAAGGCTTAAATTTCTACGTACGTCCTTACGTACATACTCTGGAAATACGGGGTATAACATTTAGTGACTTAGCACTTAGAATATTCTACGTTAGAAGCTAGAGGTTAATGGACGTATTATGGCCATTTTAGGTTGAAGTACTAAGTATAGCGGATTCTACTTGAAGGATGGAATAGCTATCAAGGTTGAAGTACTTCGGAGCGTTTTGCTAATTGTCGATAATCGTCGCGAGGTATGTGAACCTCTTTCTTCTTTTGACATGATTCTATGTATGGAATGTACATGTGGTATTATTTCATGTTTCCTTCTACTCTTAGAAGTTAAGAAGTATGTATGTTGATTTACTCTATGTAAATGTTATGTCTGAGTTATCCTAAGTTCTTACCAAGTCTTATGGGGGATGTTGGTAAGAGTCGTTAGGAGGTGTTTGGAGCCAAGTTGACTTGGCTAATTTACGGCACGAATGAGAATAAGTATCGAACAAGCCATTGCAGCGTTAATAAAGGAAAATGTAATGACGATAAATTATATTAAAACAAGTAGAATTCTCCATCTGCATAGAAGCTAAGATAAGACAAAATTGTATTACATTTTCTAGATCATGGCTGCTTTAATGAGATCAGTATAAACAAGTATAACCTATTCACACATATAAGACATATGTTGCTTAATTTAAAGAGTTTACGTAATGAAGTGTTAAGACTATGAACTACGAAACTTGATTCTAAAAGATAAGAGACTTGAAGTATGTTGAAAGTATACGCTACTTGGTTTTCGAAAGTATAAGTCTCTTGGTTAGAAAAAGAATGTATTTGCCTAAGGTATAAAGTTAGTATAACGACCTTATGGGAAGTGGGTTATAATAGCTTTATGGAAAGTTAAAAGAATGGTTTACTCTAAGTAATGATAAATGTTTTGGAAATAAAGAAAGGCAAATGGATTTAAAAGCATCTATTGCTTAAGTTTTAAGGAAAGAAGTCACTTAATTTAGAAGCCGACAAATGTATTTCTAAAAGTGTAGTGACTTAGGTAAGGTGTAAACAAGCCTTGATACTACGGGTGTTAGTATCTTGGGGTTTTATATGAAAATGAACCTTTTTAAAAGAATGGAAGTACGTAGTACTTTGGGTTAAATTCCCGGATTTTTATGTGTGAAACGAAAGTGCCATAAGTTTATAAAAATGGAAGTCTAAAGGTTTAATGAACTTGCCTATGTTTGCTTGTGATAGCTTTGAGTGCAAGTATTATATGTTTGCGTTGTCGTGACTCTCAGTTGGAGAATTTGTCTTGTTGTAAGTTTACTTGGGCGCATCGAAGTGATGTGGGATTCCACGGGTATGCTTCCATTATGATTGATCCTTGGACATGCTTATACGATGTGGGATTAGGGCATGTGACCGGGGCGGGTTAGATTCCGGTTGTTTTATTACCCATGGCCATGCTTATCGATGAGGATTAGGCGTGCGACCATGCATGCGATTATTACTCCATGGGCTAGCTCCCCGAAGACATGTACCCACGATGAGGATTCGGGGCATGTTATATTATTACTCCATGGGCTAGCTCACGCGAAGACTGCGCCTACGATGAGGATCACAGGGCACGTTATGGCCATGCTTATACGATGAGGGATTCCGGGGCATGCGGCCGCGTTATATATGTTACACCCCGTAAGTCCAGGACTTGTATAAGAGAATGTGCGTAAGGAATCAAGACTTGGAAATTGGTACGAAAGGAAGAATTATTTTTCCGACGGAAAATCTTCCGAACGTCGGAAAGGAAAAATGTTCGTTGTTGAGAATTGGATTCTCAAAATGCATTATTTGAAGAGTATGGAACTCTTAACCTCATGGAAATTTATTTTTACGGATTTGGTCACGTGGGGCCCACCCGAGGAATTTTACGTTTTGTGGGACCCACGAGGGTTACGGAATTTTATGGACGAATGAGAGAGAGACACGTGGCACCCCCACATATGGTCTTGGACGAATTAGAGGGAGGGTAAAATGGTCATTGACCATCTTGGAAGATAAGTCTTGCAAGCTTGATATATTTGACCAAAGTCAACTTGCCACTTGGGCTTAATCCTAGTGAAACTCATCCTAGCCACACATTTGTGATAATCTAGACCCTCCAATGTGTTTTATATATCATACTAGTGCAAGACTTGGCATTTTTACACTTAGAAAAATTGAGAGAACGTTGAGCTTAGCGAGGAAGCTCTGGGTTTGCCTCACTTCCACACAAAAATTTAGTTTGTGATCCATTAGCCACAAGACTTTAACCAAAGGTTCCTAAGAGTGTTGTAAGGTTATCTCAATAGAAAGATTTCGGAAAAACGGCGTTTTCGTATTAGTCGCAAGGCGGAAACTTGAGGAGTTCTTCAACTTTGAAGTTGGAACTTGAAGATGGGTTCTTCATAGGATTCTAAGGAGTGCTTGGAGCGGATTGGAACTTAAGGAAAGGAGCTAAGAATTGCTAAGGCGCGACTTTGAATCTTGGAAACTTTAAGGGCTTATAAAGGTATAAATTTTGTCATTTTAGTAGTTAAGACTTACTTATCATTGTAGCTATGGATATTAGCAAGCATGAGATGTATAGTATGAAGTTTGATAATTATATTGGCTATTGGAACCCTAATCCGAAAACTAGCATGTTTAGCCTTAAGATTACAATTCAAGTTGATTATTCGTTTAAGTAAATGCATGTTGTATAAAGAAGGAAATTGTAGTTGTTTATGACTATATAACATGTTAGGCCTTAGAACTTGGAATTGGAAAAGGATTGGAAAAGACTTTGAATTGTTGGTTATTGTTGGCGAGAATGGCTAGTGAGTTTTAAACTACTTGGTATGAATTGTGGGGCGGAATTTTACGTCTTGTAAGGCGTGTAATCCCTTTGTTTAGTTGCTATTTTGAGCCTTAAATGTGGCGTGTTGGTTATTGTATTCGGCCTTGAAAAAGGTGGCAAAGTGAGTAGAAACAAAGGAAGTCTTTGCGATTTTCCGTAGAATTAGAGGCCGTATACTTAGTATTATTCTACGTTAGAGACTAGAAGTTGATAGTCTTGTTGTGACCATTATAGGTTGACACTTCTACGTCTGCGTATTCGGCAGCTTGTGGATTTAGCGAAAGGTATGTGAACTATCTCCTCTTCTAGCATGATTCCTTAAGATAAAGAAAGTATGTCCTACTCCTTTAATGATCCATTCCTTGGTTGTATTTGGATTTCCTAAAATAGAATTTGTTCTATGTACTTCCTTGAGTGTACTTTGATGTTTAAATTGTAAGTTGTATAATCCATTGCCTTAGTGAAGTTGGATTCTTAAAAGTGAAAGTATTTTACTTAAAGTACATAGAGTCTTGAAAAGGAAGTGGTTTCCAAATCTTTTGGCTAGTGCCTTAGTTCCAAAACCTAAAGGTCATTATAATGACTTTAGGGGAGTCAAAGGAGTGATTTACTTAATTGTTTTAAAAGAGGAGAAATGACATGATTTAAGAGAAGTAACTTGTTTTAAAGGTGTGAGTTACTTGAGGTTTAAAAGTAGAAGAAACTTGTTTTCTATATATTAAGAGACTTGAAGTATTTTGAAAGTTAAGAAACTTGAATTGTAAGTATGTGATACTTGGTTTTAAGTATAAGTCTCTTGGTTATAAAAAGGAATGAATATGTCTAAAACCATAAAGGGTTATAACGGCTTTATGGGAAGTTGGTTATAACGGCTTTATGGAAGGTTAAGAAAGTTGTCTATTTTGATTAATGGGCATAAGTTGCCTTGATTGTGAAAATTTGAAGTTACTTGATTTCAAGCTTTGAAATGAGTTTTCTAAGAGTGTAGTAACTTACTTTGAAAAATAGACACACCTTGATACTACGGGTGTTAGTATCTTGGGGTATTACATAAAAAGGAGTCTTTTGAAAAGAATGTACGTACGTAGTACTTTGGCTTGATTAATTGAAAATTATTCTATGTGTGCCTTGATAAGTACTTTGGCTTGATTAATTGAGAATTAGTCTAAGTGTGCCTTGATAAGTACTTTGGCTTGATTAATTGAGAATTATTCTATGTGTGCCTTGATAAGTACTTTGGCTTGATTAATTGAGAATTAGTCTAAGTGTGCCTTGATAAGTACTTTGGCTTGATTAATTGAGAATTATTCTAAGTATGCCTTGATAAGTACTTTGGCTTGATTAATTGAGAATTAGTCTAAGTGTGCCTTGATAAGTACTTTGGCTTGATTAATTGAGAATTAGTCTAAGTGTGCCTTGATAAGTACTTTAGCTTGATTAATTGAGAATTATTCTATGTGTGCCTTGATAAGTACTTTGGCTTGATTAATTGAGAATTAGTATAAGTGTGCCTTGATAAGTACTTTGGCTTGATTAATTGAGAATTATTCTGTGTGTGCCTTGATAAGTACTTTGGCTTGTTTAATTGAGAATTGCCTATGTGTGTTGGTAATAGCCGGTTGTGTGCTATTGGTATATCATTCATTTCGGAGTCATTCCCCGGGTTTGTGGCATTTGCATATTCCGTGGATTTGCTACCCACGATGCGAGGAATACCTCATGCGAGTCCGCAAGGGCTTATGCGGGTGAAATAGTCCCATGCGGGCGGGTCCAGCCTATGCGAGGAATACCTCATGCGAGTCCGTAAGGGCTTATGCGGGTGAAATAGTCCCATGCGAGGAATACCTAACGCGCGTCCACGCGACCTATGCGGGTGAAATAGTCTCAGGAGTAGAATTGCTTAATGATACTGCGGGCGGGTGGTCCTGCTTTGATCGTGAGCTTCCTAGGTTATATTGTAAATATACTACTATTTACTCTCATGATTTCAAGGTTCAGTGTGCTTACTGATGTTGTATTATATCATGGACTGCCGGCAGTGAGGAAGGATTCCACGGGCATGATTGATATTATGGGCGTGAGACCCATGGTTATATTTTAGTAATGACTTTGAGGGCATGCGTCCCTGACTTGATATGACTGTTTATGTATTGTATCGTAGGTTGGCTATCATACATGTCTCTGTTTTGTTAGATTATGATTTCATTACTGATTTATCGCTTCACATACTTGGTACATTCTTGACCTCGCCGGAGCTGCGTTCATGCCGCAGGTTTAGGTACGCTGGTTGGTGATCTGCAGGTGTAGGACCCTGCTCAGAGTTTTTGGATAGCTCCATTTGTTCAGGAGTTTATCTTTTTGGTATAGTTCTTTCAGTACAGGCTTTTGTACAGTTATGGGTACGGCGGGGCCTTGTCCCGTCATAGTTCAGTAAAACTCTTAGAGGTCTGTATTCATATGTGGGATTGGACTCATGTACGGTGTAGTGTCTTTTGTTATGTATATTATATGGCAGCCTGGTCGGCTTTGCCCTTGCACGTATGTTGGTTTAAAAAAAAAGAAAAAGAGAGGTGTTATTTAATTTCCGCAGTTTACTTAGTTGTTAAGGTAGAAGGGTGCCCAGGTAGGGCACCAGTCACGGGCCCGGGGTTCGGGGCGTGACAATATATACATAAATATATGTGTGTTGTATATGTTACACCTACAGCTGTCGGCAGTGATATGGGATTCCACGGGCAGGAGAAATATATATGTATTGTGTATGTCGCGTAGCGGTGAGGTGGGATGCCAGCGCGTCACATGGTTATATTTTACACTTATAGCTGTCGGCAGTGATGGGGGATTCCACGGGCACGCTTTGATATTTGTGTGACTTGATCGCGTCCCAGATTGGGCCGGGTAGTATATGCGTCCCTCCATAAAGGGCCGGATTATGTTATGAAAGATAAGTAAGATAGATGGTAATGAACTTAATGACTTCTCCTAAGTATGTACGTAAGATATGGCTATAATTCTTAATGGAACGGAAAAGATAATGATGTGCAATTAAGTTTATAAGTGGTAATGACACGGCAGGATCTGGTATGTACTTTTTTATACTTGCCCCTGTCATTCCTTTGTACAGTTATGATCATTTCTTGTACTTTATTTCATTCCATATTTAGATTTTTTGTTATCGGCCCCTTCGGCCGCGTTCATGTCCGCAGGTTTAGGTACACAGTTGTGGATCCGCGAGCTTAGGATCCTGTTTCAGCATTTCGAGATGGCTCCAATGTTCCGGAGTTGTCATGACTATGTATATTCAGTGCAGCGGGGCCTTGTCCCGCCATAGTATTTGTTCAAATCTTAAGTACGTATTCACATGTGGGCTGGACTGGATAGAGTTGTAATTACATTTTTGGATAGTGTAAGCCCTTTTTGGGTGATTTATATTATGGCAGCCTTATCGACTTTGCCTTGGTTTAAAAAAAAAGTGTTAATTATCTTCCGCAGTTTATTATGTTGTATGATTTGAAGGGTGCCCAGGTAGGGCACCAGTCGCGGCCCGGGGTCGGGTCGTGACAGCTGTAACACAAAATTACGTCATAGAGGAATTATCTTACTAACACAGCTCTATGGCACGATCTTAGAGTGAGAAGAATAGAAAACAACTCCTAAATGTCCTGTAGCCTCCTGTTTATGGGTGTGGCGCGCAACACACCGATAATCAAGACTCTACTAGACACGGTCTGTAGACATTCAGAGGATTCGCTCGATACCACTCTGTCACGCCCGAACCCGGGCGTGGATCGTGCCTACCAGGCACCGCTTCTACCTTAACAACACAAGTAAATGCGAATTTAAATAACACTCATTATTTTTTTAAAACCAACATACGTACAAGGCAAGGCCGACAAGGTCGCCATATAATATACATAATAAAAGACACTACACCATACGTAGTCCAATCACATATGAATCTGACTTCAAGAGTTTTATCTTGAACTATGACTACAAGGCCCCGCAGTACCAAAACTGTACAAAAGCACATCAAGGATATATACCAAAAAGATAAACTCCCGAGAGGAGCTATCCAAAAACTCGGCGGTCCTACACTGCAGATCACCAAGCTGCGTGCCTAAACTGCGGCATGAACGACCCGGCCGGAGTCGACGAAGAATGTACCAAGTATGTGAACGATAAATCTGTAATGAAATCATGACGATCTAAACAAAGCAGGAGACATGTATGATAGCCAACCTACGATTACCTGATACATAATCAGTCATATCAAGTCGAGGACACATGCCTCAAAGTCATTACTAAAATATAACCATGGGTCTCACGCCCATAATATCAATCATGCCCGTGGAATCCTTCCTCACTGCCGGCAGTCCATGATATAATATAACACCAATAAGCATACATGAACACCAAGTCCCACCTGTGTCCTAAAAATTGTCACGACCCGACCCCGGGCACCCTAGTGATACAACATCAGAGAAAATCAGCGGAAATAAAAAACATACACATGAAACAAGATATACAATAATGAAATAAGAAAAACAGGCTAACCAAAACGGTTACCTTTCTGAATATATAAATAAAACTTGAACCGACGATTACATCCCTTTTACAACTCACGCCCACAAGCATTACTCTGGACCTCTAGAATGTTATAACAACAACGACGAGACAGGGCCCATACCATACCACGAATGTAGTACCTACAACGGCAGGACTATACCCAAGATAAGCCTCCGAGAAATGGAGCTTCCCAAAACGCTCGTGATCCAAGAGCGAGGATCGACGGCGGTGTACCTCTACTGCGGCATGACGCGGCCCCGGCGAGGTCGATAACAGTACCAAGTATGTGGCCCGAAAATCAGTAAATGAAATCATAACGATCTATATAAAGCAGAAGACATATATGATAACCAATTTACGATACACAATATAGCGATGTCAAGTCGTGGACTCACGCTTAAAGTCATTACTCAAATATAACCATGGGTCTCATGCCCACAATATCAATCATGCTGTGGAATTCCTTCCTCACCGCGGTGATCCATGATATAAAAGCACCAAGGAATACACATGAATACCGAGTCCCACTGTGTCATAATAAAACCGTGCGGGGGTAAGTACGAAGGCATAGCCGACTACTAAAACCCACAATACCAATAATGCTATAAAACTGTATCACGAGGTCTTTCTAGACCGCACCACATGATCGAAGCTGGCCACTCGCCCTCAGTATCAATGTGCGCGTCTAATCCTGGAACTTACCGCAGCTCCGCATAGGTCACACACAGACCCGCATGAGGTATTCCTCGCATCGGGGGTAGCTAACCCGCGGTACCCTCCTGGACTCCCGCAGTCCGCATAGTCACATAGACCGCATAGTCACACAGACCGCATGAGGCATCCCTCGCATCGGGATAATACACCCGGAATGATCAATCCTGGAACTCCCGCAGCTCCGCATAGTCACACAGACCGCATAGGCCGTATAGACCCGCATCGAGGGTGGCAAGTCCTCGGTATCATAACAAGTCAGGGGGGTATGTGATATAATAACAGTACAACGGGCTTATCGTTTAACAACGTAAGCACAACAAGAATAACCCCCTCACACAAACATCACAAGACACTAACACACGTAGCATCGTAACATGTTTACTTATCAAACCATCTTACTACACTTTCCAGAAATCAATACAAGATTTTCATAAACAAATAAGTAAACCGTTCCTTCTATCTTCCTTAAGTCGTTATACCTAACTTCCCATAAAGCTAGTATAACACTTAAGCTTTTAAAACCAAGTATTTCTTTTCTTTCAAAAATGGTTAATAACTCTTTTGAAATACTTCCAGATTCTTATTATTTAAAACTCAAGTCAAAAGACATCAAAGTAAAACCAAAACAATTTCCATACCTTCTTTTAAAACAAAGGCACTTTTCCTTTAAAAGTCAAGTAGCAATATACTTTTTAAACCAAGTGTCTTACTCTTTTAAAAACAAGTAACCTATACCTGTAAATCAAGTTACTTCTCCTTTCCCAAAATCAAGTTGTTTATAAGTCAAGTTATCATTTTAAATCCAATGATAAAACCATTCTTATTTTCGAAAGCAAGATAACTTTATTCTTTAAAAGACCACACACCCATTACTCATGAGTGAGGTTTTATAACTTTTTAACCTAATTCAAGTCCTTAATATTTCATAACAAGTCACTTAACTTTGAAATCAAGTCAAGGATACAAAAGGAAAGTCAAATTCCTTTAAACACACGTGCGTCTATCGCACTAAATATATTTCACAAATATCATGCTAGAAAGGATAGGAAGAGGTTCACATACCTCGCGACGATTATCGACAATTAGCAAAACGCTCCAAAGTACTCTAACCTTGCTCGCCTTTTCCACCCTTCAAGTAGAATACGCTACCCGTAGTACTTTAACCTATAAAGGCCACAAAACGTCTATCAACCTCTAGATCTCTTTCGTAGAATAATTCTAGATACAAGATTCCTTATTCTACGGAAAATTCGGCGCCTCCCCGCACCCCCATAAATCTCCTCCCCGACCGAGGCCTGCTACCAACCCAACAATCCCAGCGGGGGTTACACGTCTAACCGGACGTGTACAATTCTACTCCACAATAAAACTACAAGTCTACTGTAAATACAGTCCTATGTAATTACAGTTCAATTCTTATCCATATTCATTCTACATATAGTATACACAACTATACATTACAACAACATGTAATTTCCAATTACAATAGGGGGTAAAGATCATTACCTCGATAAGCCCAAAATTATCCAAGTTTTATAAGTCGATCCTGAGCAACGTTTAGCTCCACTTCCTTACGCTCCAACCCGCTCCAAGCAACCCTTAGAAGTTTCTAAACAACTTCTCTTAACACTTCAACTCCAAAAAGTGAAGAACACTTAGGCTTGTTCTTGCCATGCTCTCGCCCAAGGGGGTAATTTAGGGGCTAGGGTGTGAAATCTTTTCTAACTTTTGGTTACTAATCTTCCTAATACACTAAGGAAGAACACTTAAAACTTTTAGAATTTTTGGACAACAATTTGGTCAAGAACTTAGCCAAAAACCGAGAGCACTCACTAAAGGGGAGGGAGTATTTTCAAGCTTGGAAATCTCTAATTGTGGATGAAGTCTTGCAAGCTCAAAGGGTCTATTTATAGAACAATCAATGGCCAAGATGAAAGCAAGTGTATGGTGAGGATTAGGGACAAGTGTGTGTGAGTTCTTCCAACCAAATGTCCACCACAACTTTGTGACAAGTGTCCACCACAACAATGAGACATGTGGTTAGCCACATGTCTCAAAAACGTCCAAGGCCACACTATTTTCGGCCATAGGGCCACATGGGGTGCCATGTGTCGCCCTCCTACTCGTCCAAAATATTTCATCTTCCGAAAATATCCGTAATGCCACAAATTTCGAAAATAAAGTGGGCCCTACGACCGTAAATTCCTCCCGTGGGTCCCACGTGACCAATTCCGGAAATAAAATTCCATAATTCTCAAATATCCCAAAAAGTCCGAATACCAAATCTGGGAATCCAATTCCCATTAACGAACCTTTTTCCTTCACAAAATCCGGAAACTTTTCCGTCGAAAAATCACATCTTTCTTCCTTTCAAATTTTAATGTCGTATTCTCGTACGTACGTCCTCGTATACATACTCTGGAACTACGGGGTGTAACATTCTTCCCCCCTTAGAAACATTCGTCCCGAATGTTCTTTCTAAGTCTCCAAACATGCTTGCGCCGGCATAGTCTTCCCTACTATACTTACGAAACCAATTATGCCACACATGGCCCTAATACGACATACGCGCAAAAATTCACATCCAAGCCAACGAAGAATCATCTCTAAAGTGTATAACAATACCATTAGCTCCACCCATGGTCCAAAGGATACTTTTTCACATCTTTACTTATAAAAAGGACACTTCCATCTTCTTAACACATCTACGCCTCTTTTCTTACTCGTCGTACCCTCCTCGTACACTCGAACTCTTCCTAATATACTTACCACATTTCTGTCATTGCTTCAGTTTTCAAAATCTCGGGGTTACTATCTCCAACTTGGTCATCATTAACTGGGAACACTCTGGATGGATCTCCGATACTCTTCCGAAACATAGCAATATGGAATACCGGACGTGCTGCCTCCTAAGTCGGACGGCAGTGCTAACTTATAGGCAACCTGGCCTATTCTACAATGATCTGAAAAGGCCCAAAGTACCTCGGGCTAAGTTCCCCTGCTTTCCAAATCTCGTCACACCCTTTCGGGGTGGTACTTGAGAGACCGCGTCGGCACTGAACTCAAGTGTCGACGCCGATTATCCGCACTACTTACTGACTCGACCGCTAATAACCTCTTCTGGATAAGCTTCACCTTATCCACATCCTGCAGAATCAAGTATGGACCAACTATCTGAACCTTGCCAACATCGAACCAATCGACCGGCAACCTACACTCCCGCCCATACAAGGCTTCATAAGGCACCATCCGAATACTGAAATGGTAGCTAGTATAATACTCACTCAACAAGAGGCAAAATAATCCTCACAGCTACCCCTGAAATCAAAACACCGGCCCGTAACCTATCCTCAAATGTCTGGATAAAATGCGTTGTTCGTCCGTCGGCCCGAGGGTGAATGCAATACTGAGACTCAACTGAGCTCCTAACCCCGCCTGGTAAAACCTCCCGAAAAAGAAATAGCCATAAACTGGGCTCCACTGCCTGCCATAAAATAAAGTAGGAACCCCGTGCAGCCTTACAACCTTCCTGATATACAACATCTCGCATAACCCTCCGCCGAGTAAACAGTCCTGACTAACAGACAAGATGGGCTGACCCCATCGGCCCTACTACTGGTCGAACGCATCCACAAACTCGCACGATGGTTACCTAAACTTGGGCCCTAACACCCTCGTGACCCTATCATCTAGCGGGACCACCTCAAACTGACCCCACCACATTCCGGGCTGCGGGTTGACTCGCGATATGGCCTCAACCCGACCCACTTCGTACTAAACTCTCGTTCCCCGATCCGGAACAATCTTACCAGTTCACGTCATGAAAGCTACCACTTCCATCTCACACTACCCATGGAATTATCCCACAATATATACCACGCATACCAAGTACTTCGACAAAGACCAACCGTAAAATCATCCACTCAGGACGACCTTGCATCCAAGGTCCCAACTGTTATAAATTCTAAGGCTCCCCATTTTCTCGTCCCCAGACTTACCCATGTTTTCTAATCACAACTTACACAATGCTAACCGAACATAGCACACCACATGTATCTACCATAACGATCTAAACAAGTCTCTTAAGGCTGAAGATATCTCTGTAACTACTGCCTCACTTTCTCTTTGTCGCTCTAATCAAATCCTGCTCTGCTGGGCGCATAACTACAGAAGGTGATGAACCAGCCACTGATCCCGAAGGCTGAGTCGTAACATCCGCGCCACCTCTGGTCGGACAATTTCTCGCAAAATGGCCCTGCTGGCCGCAAGCCTAACAAGCTATCTAAGTAGTACGACACTCCCCATAAGAACACCTACCACAACGGCCATACCGAGGTGGGGGTGGCCTCCTCTGGCTAACACCCCTTCCTCTCTGAACCACTGAATCGCAGAATCGACACGGTAGGCTAAGTCATCCCACCTGTATCCCTCCTACTAGGACATTCTCTCCTCACATGGCCCTGACGGCCGCTGGTAAAACAAGCATTAGTAACAAGACGACATTTCCCGGGATGACGTCTACCGCATAGTGAACACTGAGGGGAAACTGAATCTGGCTGGCTAGAACCTATGTAAATCTGTGAACCAGAAACCCTGGAGTTCTGACCAACTCCTAAATACCCCGAACGTCCTGAAGTCTGTGGAGGCCCACTCTGTACTGGCGGAGGCGCATAACCAGTCTGCTGCTGAGAGGGTTCGCCTCGAAAGTTACCAAAGGACCCTGCTGCTCTGGCCCTCTTCTGCTGATCTTGGTTAATCCGTCGATCTCCACGTCCCTCAGTCTGCTGCGCGTAAGCCTGTACGCGGGCAATGTCCAGGTCTGACTGAAGAGCTACTCTTGTACAACTCTCTGCTAGATAATCGTCACGTCCTGTGACATATCGGTGCACTCTATCCTCCATGTCTGCCACTAACGCGGGGACCTAACGAGCCAATAAGTCAAACTCTATACTGTATTCCCGAACCGTCCGCCCGTTCTGCCTCAACCTCATAAATCTGTCTGCCCGAGCTCTCCTCATCTGCGAGGGCAAGAAGTGTGTAAGAAATGCCTCTGAGGTCTTGATCACTTTCATGATCCGCTGCAACTGTCGAATAAACTCCTGATGATCTTCCTCAGTCCTCAATCCATAGGACTCGGGTGGACTGCAACTCAAGAAGTCCTGAAGTCTCAACTATCGGATCTAGGGTGAACTATTGGTACTACCGGAACCTCCGACTCCCGTCCGTCCTCATTCCTAGCCACGGACTAGCTAGTAATCGGCCATCTCCTTGTAACTCATATCCTCTGTTCTGGCCGTGGGACTAGAGGCTCAGTATCGTGGTATCGGTAGCTGCGCTCATCGCTCTAAACTCTCACAGGGGCTAGCGGCGTCGCAGAACTCCCGAATGAAGCGCGCTCGGATAATGACCGGGCGTGCCTCGTAACCCTCTGTGCTCTACTCGCAGCTCCCTCTGCTGCCTTGCCCTTCTGGGCTCTGGTTGCCTTGCGTAGAGGCATAACGGGTGAAAAGAATACGTCAGAGGGAGTCCAACTTATAACACAGCTCTAAGGCACGATCTCAGAGTGAGAAGAATGGAAACCAATCCTAAATATCCTGCGACCTCACGATTATAGGTGTGGTGCACAACACACCGATAATCAAGACTTACTAGATACGATGCGTAGACACTTTCCGAGGATTAACTGCTCTGATACCACTTTTGTCACGACCCGACCCCGGGCCCGCGACTGGTGCCTTACCCCGGGCACCCTAGTGATACAACATCAGAGAAAATCAGCGGAAATAAAAAACATACACATGAAACAAGATATACAATAATGAAATAAGAAAAACAGGCTAACCAAAACGGTTACCTTTCTGAATATATAAATAAAACTTGAACCCGAACAGTTACATCCCTTTTACAACTCTGCCCACAACTACGGACCTGCACTAAGAATGTTATAACAACAACGACGAGACAGGGCCCCGCCATACCCCTGAATGTAAGTACCTACAACGACAGGGGACTATACCCAAGATAAGCCTCCGGAGAAATGGAGCTTCCCAAAACGTTGAACTGTGATCCTAAAAGCGAGGATCGGCGGCGGTGTACCTCTACTGCGGCATGAGCGGCCGAAGGAGGTCGATGCTGGTACCAAGTATGTGGCGAAAATCAGTAAATGAAATCATAACGATCTATATAAAGCAGAAGACATATAAGATAACCAATTTACGATACACAATATGTAGCGATCGTATCAAGTCGGGGACTCGCGCTTAAAGTCATTACTCAAATATAACCATGGGTCTCATGCCCACAATATCAATCATGCCCGTGGAATTCCTTCCTCACTGTCGGCAGTCCATGATATAAAAGCACCAAGGAATACACATGAACACCAGGTCCCACCTGTGTCATAATAAAACCGTACGGGGTAAGTACGAAGGCATAGCCGACTACTAAAACCCACAATACCAATAATGCTATAAAACTGTATCACGAGGTCTTTCTAGACCGCACCACATGATCGAAGCTGGCCACTCGCCCTCAGTATCAATGTGCGCGTCTAATCCTGGAACTTACCGCAGCTCCGCATAGGTCACACACAGACCCGCATGAGGTATTCCTCGCATCGGGGGTAGCTAACCCGCGGTACCCTCCTGGACTCCCGCAGTCCGCATAGTCACATAGACCGCATAGTCACGCGGATCGCATGAGGCATCCTCGCATCGGGATAATACACGAATGATCAATCTCGGAACTCCGCTGATTCGCGCATAGTCACAGACCGCATAGGCCGTATAGACCCGCATCGAGGGTGGCAAGTCCTCGGTATCATAACAAGTCAGGGGGGTATGTGATATAATAACAGTACAACGGGCTTATCGTTTAACAACGTAAGCACAACAAGAATAACCCCCTCACACAAACATCACAAGACACTAACACACGTAGCATCGTAACATGTTTACTTATCAAACCATCTTACTACACTTTCCAGAAATCAATACAAGATTTTCATAAACAAATAAGTAAACCGTTCCTTCTATCTTCCTTAAGTCGTTATACCTAACTTCCCATAAAGCTAGTATAACACTTAAGCTTTTAAAACCAAGTATTTCTTTTCTTTCAAAAATGGTTAATAACTCTTTTGAAATACTTCCAGATTCTTATTATTTAAAACTCAAGTCAAAAGACATCAAAGTAAAACCAAAACAATTTCCATACCTTCTTTTAAAACAAAGGCACTTTTCCTTTAAAAGTCAAGTAGCAATATACTTTTTAAACCAAGTGTCTTACTCTTTTAAAAACAAGTAACCTATACCTGTAAATCAAGTTACTTCTCCTTTCCCAAAATCAAGTTGTTTATAAGTCAAGTTATCATTTTAAATCCAATGATAAAACCATTCTTATTTTCGAAAGCAAGATAACTTTATTCTTTAAAAGACCACACACCCATTACTCATGAGTGAGGTTTTATAACTTTTTAACCTAATTCAAGTTCTTAATATTTCATAACAAGTCACTTAACTTTGAAATCAAGTCAAGGATACAAAAGGAAAGTCAAATTCCTTTAAACACACGTGCGTCTATCGCACTAAATATATTTCACAAATATCATGCTAGAAAGGATAGGAAGAGGTTCACATACCTCGCGACGATTATCGACAATTAGCAAAACGCTCCAAAGTACTCTAACCTTGCTCGCCTTTTCCACCCTTCAAGTAGAATACGCTACCCGTAGTACTTCAACCTATAAAGGCCACAAAACGTCTATCAACCTCTAGATCTCTTTCGTAGAATAATTCTAGATACAAGATTCCTTATTCTACGGAAAATTCGGCACCTCCCCGCATGACCACATAAATCTCCTCCTCTAACGAGGCCTGCTACCAACCCAACAATCCCAGGGGGGGTTACACGTCTAACCGGACGTGTACAATTCTACTCCACAATAATACTACAAGTCTACTGTAAATACAGTCCTATGTAAATACAGTTCAATTCTTATCCATATTCATTCTACATATAGTATACTCAACTATACATTACAACAACATGTAATTTCCAATTACAATAGGGGGTAAAGATCATTACCTCGATAAGCCCAAAATTATCCAAGTTTTATAAGTCGATCTTGAGCAACGTTTAGCTCCACTTCCTTACGCTCCAACCCGCTCCAAGCAACCCTTGAAGTTTCTAAACAACTTCTCTTAACACTTCAACTCAAAAGTGAAGAACACTTAGGCTTGTTCTTGCCACGCTCGCCATGAGGGTAATTTAGGGGCTAGGGTGTGAAATCTTTTCTAACTTTTGGTTACTAATCTTCCTAATACACTAAGGAAGAACACTTAAAACTTTTAGAATTTTTGGACAACAATTTGGTCAAGAACTTAGCCAAAAACCGAGAGCACTCACTAAAGGGGAGGGAGTATTTTCAAGCTTGGAAATCTCTAATTGTGGATGAAGTCTTGCAAGCTCAAAGGGTCTATTTATAGAACAATCAATGGCCAAGATGAAAGCAAGTGTATGGTGAGGATTAGGGACAAGTGTGTGTGAGTTCTTCCAACCAAATGTCCACCACAACTTTGTGACAAGTGTCCGCCTGACAATGAGACATGTGGCTAGCCACGTGTCTCAAACGTCGAGCCACACTATTTTCGGCCATAGGGCCACATGGGGTGCCATGTGTCGCCCTCCTACTCGTCCAAAATATTTCATCTTCCGAAAATATCCGTAATGCCACAAATTTCGAAAATAAAGTGGGCCCTACAACCGTAAATTCCTCCCGCGGGCCCCACGTGACCAATTTCGGAAATAAAATTCCATAATTCTCAAATATCCCAAAAAGTCCGAATACCAAATCTGGGAATCCAATTCCCATTAACGAACATTTTTCCTTCACAAAATCCGGAAACTTTTCCGTCGAAAAATCACATCTTTCTTCCTTTCAAATTTTAATGTCGTATTCTCGTACGTACGTCCTCGTATACATACTCTGGAACTACGGGGTGTAACAAAAATTGTACGGGCCAAGTAGGAAAACGAACCACGGATCCGGCTGCGTCATAAAGCGGCGGGGCAAGTACGAAAGCAACTACGGATCTGACTGCGTCGACAATCGACGGGGGCAAGTACGAAAGCTAACAACCATATCCAGCCTGTCGTCACGAGATATGACCGGGGCAAGTGCGAAAGCTATCTACCGAGCCTACCGTACCAAAGCGTAATAGGCGCGGGGCAAATGCGAAAGCCAACTACGGATCCGGCTGCGTCAACAATCGACGGGGCAAGTACGAAAGCTAACTACGGATCGACTGCGTCGCTAAATCTCATGGAGGGCGATCCATGGAATAAAAATATCCCACGTGGTCGCGTGCCGGAATCCACATCGTATAAGCATGACCATGGGTAATACAAACAAATCGGAATCTAACCCGCCTCGCAGTCACGTGCCGGAATCGCATCGTATAAGCATGTCGAGGAGTAATACAAATAATGGAAGCATACGTGGAATCCCACATCATCGTCGATGCGTCGAGTAAACTTACAACAAGACAGGCCCTCCAACCGAGTCGCGACACAGAAAATATAATACTTGCACTCAAGGCTATCACCAGCACACATATGCAAGTTCATACAATCTTTAGACTTTCATTTTATAATCTCAAGGAACTTATAGAATAATTCTCAATTAAACAAGTCAAAGTACTACGTACGTACATTCTTTTCAAAAGACTCCTTTTTATGTAAAACCCCAAGATACTAACACCCGTAGTATCAAGGTGTGTCTATTTTTCAAAGTAAGTTACTACACTTTTAGAAAACTCATTTCAAATCTTGAAATCAAGTAACTTCAAATTTTCACAATCTAGGCAACTTATGCCCATTAATCAAAATAGACAACTTTCTTAACCTTCCATAAATCCGTTATAACCACCTTCCCATAAAGCCGTTATAACTGTCACGCCCCGAACCGGGCGTGGTAGTCCTACACAGGCACCCTTCTACCTTAACAACTAAGTAAACTGCGGAAATTAAATAACACCTCATTTTTTTTTAAAAAAAACAACATACGTACAAGGGCAAAGCCGACAAGGCTGCCATAATATACATAATCAAAAGACACTACATCGCATAACGAGTCCCATCCACGTATGAATCTGCACCTGCAAGAGTTATCTTGAACTATGGCGGGACAAGGCCGCCGTACCCATAATCGTACAAAGCACATGTGAAGGATCTATACCAAAAGATAAACTCACGAGCGGATGGAGCTATCCAAAACTCGAGCGGTCCTACACTGCAGATCACCAAGCGGCGTACCTAAACTGCGGCGTGAGCGGCCGAAGGAGGTCAATACGAAGAATGTACCATGTATGTGGCGAAAACAGTAATGAAATCATAATGGTCTAAACAAAGCAGGAGACATGTATGATAGCCAACCTACAAGATACAATACATAGCGATCATATCAAGTCGGGACGAATGCCTCAAAGTCGTTCCTAAAATATAACCATGGGTCTCACGCCCGTAATATCAATCATGCGGTAAATCCTTCCTCACCGCCGTGATCCATGATATAATATAACACCAATAGGCATACATGAACACGAAGTCCCATCGTGTCCTAAAAAGCGTATGGGCGAGTAGGAAAACGAACCACGGATCCAACTCAGTATCATAAAGCGGCGGGGGCAAATGCGAAGCCAACTACGGATCAACTGCGTCAACAAGCGACGGGGCACGTAAAGCTAACTACCAGATCCAGCCTGTCGTCACGAGATATGACCGGGGCAAGTGCGCAAGCTATCTACCGGAGTCTACCGTACCAAGCGTGCAATAGCTTGGCGGGGGCAATCTGAAAGCCAACTACGAGCTATCTCGCGTCGACCAGCGGGCAAGTACGAAGCTAACTACGAGCCATCCTGCGTCACTACTCGCCATGGAGGGCTAATCCATGGAATAACAATATCCCACGTGGTCGCATGCCCCGGAATCCCACATCGTATAAGCATGACCATGGGGTAATACAAACAAATCCGGGAATCTAACTCGTCTCCTGGTCACATGCCCCGGAATCCCACATCGTATAAGCATGTCCAAGGAGTAATACAAATAATGGAAGCATACCCGTGGAATCCCACATCGCGTCGGTGCGTCGAGTAAACTTACAACAAGGCGATCGGCCTCCAACCAGAGTCGCAACAGCGTAATAAAACATAATACTTGCACTCAAAGGCTATCACCAAGACCTACATAGGCAAGTTCATAACATCTATAGACTTTCATTTTATAAACTCAAGGCAACATAGAATAATTCTCAATTAAACTAGCCAAAGTACTTATCAAGGCACACATAGAATAATTCTCAATTAAACAAGCCAAAGTACTACGTACGTACATTCTTTTCAAAAGACTCCTTTTTATGTAAAACCCCAAGATACTAACACCTGTAGTATCAAGGTGTGTCTATTTTTCAAAGTAAGTTACTACACTTTTAGAAACTCATTTCAAAGCTTGAAACCAAGTAACCTCAAATTTTCACAATCTAGGCAACTTATGCCCATTAATAAAAAATAGACAACTTTCTAAACCTTCCATAAAGCCGTTATAACCAACTTCCCATAAAGCCGTTATAACCCTTTATGGTTTTTAGACAATTTCATTCTTTTTATAACCAAGAGACTTATATTTTTAAAACCAAGTATCACGTACTTACAAATCAAGTTTCTTAACTTTCAAAATACTTCAAGTCTCTTAATCTTTAGAAATCAAGTTTCTTCTACTTTTAAACCTCAAGTAACTCACACCTTTAAAACAAGTTACTTCTCTTAAATCATGTCATTTCTCCTATCTTAAAACAATTAAGTAAATTAATCCTTTGACTCCCCTAAAGTCATTATAACGACTTTAGGTTTTGGAACTAAGGCCTTGCCAAAAGATTTGGAAACCACTTCCTTTTCAAGACTCTATGTACTTTAAGTAAAATACTTTCACTTTTAAGAATCCAAACTTCACTAAGGAAATGGATTATACAACTTACAATTTAAACATCAAAGTACAATCAAGGAAGTACATAGAACAAATTCTATTTTAGGAAATCCAAATACAACCAAGGAATGGATCATTTAAGGAGTAGGACATATTTTCTTTATCTTAAGGAATCATGCTAGAAGAGGAGATAGTTCACATACCTTTCGCTAAATCCACAAGCTAATACGCGTGCGTAGAATTGTCAACCTATAATGGTCACAACATGACTATCAATTTCTAGTTTCTACGTAGAATAATACTAAGTATACAGTCTCTTATTCTACAGAAAATCGGGCAGCACTTCCTTTGTTTCTACATACTTTGCCACATTTTTCAAGGTCGAATACAATAACCAACACGCCACTTTTAAGGCTCAATACAACCAACCAATCAAAGGGGATTACACGCCTTAAAATACGTGTAAAATTCCGCCCCACAATTCATACCAAGTAGTTTAATACTCACAAGCCATTCTCGGCCAACAATAACTCAACACAAGTCCTTTCCAATTCTTTTTCAATTCCAAGTTCTAAGGTCTAACATGTTATATAGTCATAAACAACTTTAACAACTACAATTTCCTTCTTATACAACATGCGACGACTTAAACTAATAATCAACTTGAATTGTAATCTTAAGGCTAAACATGCTAGTTTTCGGATTAGGGTTCCAATAGCCAATATACTTATCAAACTTCATTCTATATATCTCATGCTTGCTAATATCCATAGCTACAACAATAAGTAAACTTTAATTGCTAAAACGACAAAATTTATACCTTTACAAACCCTTTAAAATTTCCAAGATTCAAAGTCGCTCCTTAGCAATTCTTAGCTCCTTTCCTTAGGTTCCAATCCGCTCCAAGCACTCCTTAGAAGCCTATGAAGAACTCATCTTCAAGTCCCAACTTCAAAGTTGAAGAACTCCTTAAGTTTCCGCCTTGCGACTAACGTGAAAACGTCGTTTTTCCGAAATCTTTCTATTGAGATAACCTTAAAATACCCTTAGGGACCTTAGGTTTATGTCTTGTGAATAATGGATCACAAACTAAATTTTTTTGTGTGGAGAACAAGGTGAACCCGAGAGCTTAATGGAAGAACAAGACAAGTGTGAAATTTTCTAAGTGTTGGAAGACCGTGTCTTGCACTAGTAGTATGGTTATATAACACATTGGATGGCTTAGATTAATACACTTGTGGGCTAGGATGAAGGACAATTAATGTTAAGCCAAGTGGACAAGTTGACTTGGTCAACAATCTCAAGCTTTGAAGACTTATCTTCCTTGATGGTCAATGACCATTTTACCCTTACCAAAATCGTCCAAGACCATATGTGGGGGTGTCACGTGTCGCCCTCTCATTCGTCCCATAAAATGCAGAACCTCGTGGGCCCTTAAACGTAAAATTCCTCGGGTGGGCCCCACGTGACCAAATCCGTAAAAATAAATTTTCATAATGTTAATAAGTTCCATACTCTCCCAATAATGCATTTTGAGAATCCAATTCTCAACAACGAACATTTTTCCTTTCCGAAGCTCGGAAGATTTTCTGTCGGAAAAACAATTCTTCCTTTCGCACTAATTTCCAAGTCTTGTGTTCCTTACGTACTTTCTCTTATACATGTCCTGGACTTACGGGGTGTAACAATAACCCTTTATGGTTTTAGACATATTCATTCCTTTTATAACCGAGAGACTTATACTTTTAAAACCAAGTATCACATACTTACAAATCAAGTTCTTAACTTTCAAAATACTTCAAGTCTCTTAATATTTAGAAAACAAGTTTCTTCTACTTATAAACCTCAAGTAACTCACACCTTTAAAACAAGTTACTTCTCTTAAATCATGTCATTTCTCCTCTTTTAAAATAATTAAGTAAATCACTCCTTTGACTCCCCTAAAGTCATTATAACGACCCTTAGGTTTTGGAACTAAGGCACTAGCCAAAATATTTGGAAACCACTTCCTTTTCAAGACTCTATGTACTTTAAGCAAAATACTTTCACTCTTAAGAATCCAAACTTCACTAAGGCAATGGATTATACAACTTACAATTTAAACATCAAAGTACAATCAAGGAAGTACATAGAACAAATTCTATTTTAGGCAATCCAAATACAACCATGGAATGGATCATTTAAGGAGTAGGACATATTTTATTTATCTTAAGGAATCATGCTAGAAGAGGAGATAGTTCACATACCTTTTCGGCTAAATCCACAAGCTAAGCCGAATACGCCGTACGTAGAATTGTCAACCTATAATGGTCATAACATGACTATCAATTTCTAGTTTCTAACGTAGAATAATACTAAGTATACGGTCTCTTATTCTACGGAAAATCGGGCAGCACTTCCTTTGTTTCTACATACTTTGCCACCTTTTTCAAGACCGAATTCAATAACCAAACATGCCACATTTAAGGCTCAACATACCAACCAATCAAAGGGGATTACACGCCTTACAATACGTGTAAAATTCCGCCCCACAATTCATACCAAGTAGTTTAACAACCAAGCCATTCTCGGCCAACATATACAACAACACTAAGTCTTTTCCAATCCTTTTCCAATTCCAAGTTCTAAGGTCTAACATGTTATATAGTCATAAACAACTTCAACAACTACAATTTCCTTCTTTATACAACATGCGACGACTTAAACTAATAATCAACTTGAATTGTAATTTTAAGGGCTAAACATACTAGTTTTCGGATTAGGGTTCCAATAACCAATATACTTATCAAACTTCATACTAAACATCTCATGCTTGCTAATATCCATAGCTACAACAATAAGTAAACTTTAATTGCTAAAACGACAAGATTTATACCTTTACAAGCCCTTAAAATTTCCAAGATTCAAAGTCGCTCCTTAGAAATTCTTATCTCCTTTCCTTTACGCTCCAATCCGCTATTTGAAGCCTTTAGAAGTTCACAACCAACTTCTCTTCCATTTCCAATCCAAACTTGTGAAAATGACTTAGGTTTTCGCCTTGCGACTAACGTGAAAACATCGTTTTTCCAAAATCTTTCTATTGAGATATACTTAAAATACCCTTAGGGACCTTGGGTTTAAGTCTTGTGAATAATGGATCAAAACTACAAATTTTTGTGTGGACAAAATGTCAAACCCGAGAGCAACATGAACTCAAGCTCTAGTTTCTCAAATATTTTCTAAGTGTGGAAGACCTTGTCTTGCACTAGGGTAGTATATAAAACACAATGGAAGGCTTATATTTCAAAACTTGAGTGGCTAGGATGAAATACACTTGGATAGTAGCCAAGTGGACAAGTTGACAAGTCAACAATCTCAAGCTTGAAGACTTATCATCCACAATGGTCAAATGACCATTCTAACCTTGCAATTTTCGTCCAAGGGCATGTGGGGGAGGTTCCACGTGTCGCCCTCACATTCGTCCATAAAATTCCGTAACCCTCGTGGGCCCCGCAAAACGTAAAATTCCTCGGGTGGGCCCCACGTGACCAAATCCGTAAAAAAATAAATTTTCATAATGTTAATAAGTTCCATACTCTTCAAATAATGCGTTTTGAGAATCTAATTCTCCTCAACGAACATTATTCCTTTCCGACGTTCGGAAGATTTTCCGTCGGAAAAACAATTCTTCCTTTCGTACTAATTTCCAAGTCTTGATTCCTTACATACATTCTCTTATACATGTACTGGACTTACGGGGTGTAACAACTTACTCGGCTGAGGATTATGCTAGCTTATAGCAGGGACATTGTGAGACTGCACGGGGTTCCTACATTTATGATGTCGCAGATGAGCTCGATTCTGAGATGCGGAGGTTTTCCAGAAGGTATTAGAGACACAGGTGAGTATCAGTGTGGCATTTCACCCTCAGACCGACGGACAGGCAGAGCGTACTATCCAGGCATTTGAGGATAGGTTGCGGGCCGGTGTTATTGATTTCAGAGTTAGCCGAAAGAATTATTTACCTCTTGTTGAGTTACGTATAACAAAAGCTACCATTCCAGTATCCAGATGGCCCTGTATGAGGCCTTGTATGAAGAAAGTGTAGACCCGCCGATTGGTTGGCCCAACGTAGGCGAGGTTCAGATATTTAGCCCGGACTTGATTCAGCGGGCTGTGAATAAGGCGAAGCTTATCCAAGAAAGATTATTAGTAAGCTCAGAATCGTTAAAAGCTTTATGCAGATAACCGACGTCGACACTTGGAGTTCAGGTTGACGTTCTGGTATAAGTATTGCTATGTGGCCACGTATGGCATTATTGGTATGTAGGGGTTGTAAAAGGGAGACTGTGTCGCTATCTATAAGATTGACTCCGAAAGAACATTCGGGGACGAATATTTCTAAGGGGGGAAGAATGTTACACCCCGTAAATTCAAGAGGATAAGGTAAGAACGTCCAAAAGGAAATAAGGTTTGAAATTTGAAAAGATAAGTTGACAAATGTTGTAAGCAGATTTTCAGTCAACTTTGGAGCGGTATATCTCCTAGTTCATTAGGAGTTTATAGGTGTTTCAAAAGCCTAGTATGGAGTTCGTTGAGCATAGTTCCTAACGCAACAAACCGCTCGTCGATTGTAGATCGGAGTAGGATGTTATGGACGTTTCAAGATCAGCTGGTAGAAGAGTAGGAAAAATGTTCCAGTCAGGCGTCGCAGCGCCGCGGTGCCGGATGCAGGGCCGTGGTGCCGTAAGACCTGAACCCTTCTGAAGTTGCAGCACCGCGGCGCCGGCTGCAGGGCCGCGGCGCCAAGGCAGGATTTTCCATGAAATGGGGAAAATCGGAAGATATTTTGTAAAGGCCCATGGGAGGGCGACAAGTGTCCCTCCCATCTTTTGACCAAGAGAGGGTCTTATTTTAGGACCAAGTATTGAAGACTTGGTCATTTGCAAGGATTTCCTAAAGAAAATTCCCCTCTTCTCTCTCAAAAAAAATTGATGAACCCCTAGTGTGATGAGATATTTTGGAAAGGCAACAAGAAGGAAATATGTTGGTAAGCTTGTAGAGGGTTCTTGTGGGTGATTTTAAAGTGAAGAAGATTTCGGAAAGAGGGCTTCTTGAGGTAAAATCTTCACCTTCTTATGTAATTGAAGATTACATGTTATAGTAGTTAAGAAATGAGCATGTGGTTTATATATTAAAGTTTGAAAGGATTTGGATCATGTCGACTTGTTGAAAACCGAAAATGGGCATGTTAGTCACTCATGTTGTAATCAATTCGGTTGTTAGCTAAAATCGTTACATGTTATAAATAGAAGGGTATATAAATTGTTATGACTTGTATAACATGTTGGAAAAACGACTTGGGTTATAAGGAATGGAAAGGACTATATGTTGTCATTATTGTAGCCGAGATTGGCCTTAATAATAATGGACTATTATATATGAGTCGTGGGGCAGAATTTTACACGTCCTGTTAAGGCGTGTAATCCCCTTTGGTTAGCTAAATTGTTGAGCCTTAAATGTGGCGTTTGGTTATTGATTTCGGGCCTTGAAAAATGTGGAAAGGTATGTAGAAACAAAGGAAGTGATGTCCAATTTTCCGTAGAATTAAGTGACTTTACACTTGGGATATTCTACGTTTGAAGTTAGAAGTTAATAGATGTATTGTGGTCATTTTAGGTTGACATACGACGTACGACATATTGGACTTAGCACGTGGATTGAACCGAAGAGGTATGTGGAACTTTCTTATCTCTTGAGCATGAGTAGTTGTAAATGTATAATACGGTAGACGTACGAGATTTTGACAATCTAGTCCATTTGATATCCTTGGCTTATTTTAAGAATGTCCAAGTTGGTTGAGTTAGGGAATTAACTCACTTGTTTAAAAATATTAAGGATATCTTAGTTTCTAAAAGTCAAGAGACTTAAAGTACTTTGAAAGTATATGATACTTGTTTTGTTTGGAAAGTTTAAGTCTCTTGGTTATAAAGAAGAATGTAAGTACCTAAGGTATAAAGCTAGTATAACGGCTTTATGGAAAGTTGGTTATAATAGCTTTATGGAAAGTAATAAAGAGTGGTTTACTCTAAGTAATGTAAGTATGATAAATGACTTGGAATAATGGAAGGCAAATTGATTTTAAGGTATCAATTGCTTAAGGTTTTAAAAGAAAGAAGTCACTTGATTTAGAAGCCTATAAAAGTATTGTGACTTGTCTTGAAAAGTAGATATGACTTGATACTACGGTTATTAGTATCTTGGAAGTTTTATATGAAAATAGTCATTTTAAAAGAATAGAAGTACGTAGTACTTTGGGTTAAATTTCCGGATTTCATAATGACATGATAGTGCCTTAAGTAAACTAAAATGAGAGCGTATATGAATAAACTAATAAGAAGTTAGGGGAATTCTTAACTTGCTTATGTTACGTATGATAAGCCGGTAGTGCTTATGTTATGTATGATAAGCCGGTGGTGCTTATGTTATGTATGATAGGCCGGTAGTGTTTATGTTATGTATGATAGGCCGGTAGTGCTTATGTTACGTATGATAAGCCAGTAGTGCTTATGTTATGTATGATAGCCGGTTGTGCTAGGATATGTTATTCTTACGGGGTAAACCCCCGGGTTACTACTATTTCATGGATTTGCTACCCATGATGCGAGTGCGGCGTTTGTACTCATTGCGGGCCCACCGGGCCCATGCGGGTGAAATAGTCCTATGCGGGTGAAATAGTCCCATGCGAGGCGGATGACCTCATTGCGGGTCCACAGGACATATGCGGGTGAAATAGTCCCAGTAGTAGGATTGCTTAATGATACTACGGGCGGGTGACCCTACTTCGATCATGAGCCTCCTATTTTTATGCAGTAAGTATACTCTTGTTTACTCTCATTGTTAGTAAGGCACAGTGTACTGTTATTTGAGTTATCATACATGTCTCCAGCTTTATTTTAGACTTTATGATTTCATTACTGATTTTCGATTTCATATACTTGGTACATGTTGTACTGACCTCCTTCGGGGGGTTGCGTTCATGCCGCAGGTAGAGTATACAGGTTGCTGATCCTCACTCTTAGGATCACTGTTCAGCTGTTGAGAAGCTCTTTTACTTTGGAGGCTTATCCTTGGTTCAGATCCCTGGTATTGTCAGTTGTACATTCAGGGGTATGGCGGGGCCCTGTCCCGTCACAGTTGTTATTCTTAGAGGTATGTAGTATGTCTTGTGGATTGGGTTGTAAAGAAAAAAAATGTACTGTTTTATTATGTATATTTTACGGAAGGTGGCCTTATCGGCTAGCCTGTTGATATTTAATGTCTAAGTATTTTTATGTGTATGTTCACGCTATTCTACGATGTATACGAAAGGGTGGCAGTAGGCACGATCGCCCGGTCGGGTCGTGACAATTTCGTTCGGGGCTTACATTTCACGATGCATACACAGATTTGCAGGACGACCAGACCACACGTTAGGATCCACATGTATCAGCTATTGGTGAGCCCCACTTTATTCGTGGTGTTATCTTATTTTCATATTCACATCATGTTAGGCCGTCACGTATACCAGAGACCTTATCCCGGTAGCAGTTTAGCATTCAGACTCAAGTTATAAGTTGTTGGAAATTTACTAATGTGGAATTAAGTTTAACCCATTATTTATGACTCGAACAATTGAGGTCTCGGACGTCGGAAAGGTCATTTCTACCCACGTGCACACATAGTGCCAAGTATCGTAAATTTAATTAGTGAAAGAGATATTGGTACGCTGAGTAAACGTTTGAGACATGAAATGATGGACGGTCGTTGGTTAAATGAAATATGTTCCACGTTGGTAAATGAAGGAAGAAATGTACGAGTATAAAAGATGAAACAAGTCAGAAATCGCCGCGGAGCCGTGAAGGGCCTCGACGCAATACTGTCGGAGCCGCGACACCTCCAGCCAGCGCCGCGACGCTTGATGGTCAGTGGGCTCATCGGAGTTCAGCCGCGGCTCCCTGCATGTGCGCGGCGCACGTTATACCGTATTTCCAGGTATGCGTGAGGCGTGCGTCTGAAAGTTTAAGCCTTAAGTGGCGTAAGGGGCAAAAATTTGTGCAACTAACGAAAAGAATTGTTTCAGGCGAAAAGTTTTCCGAACCTTGCGAAGGAAAATTACGGTTCGCGACATTTATTATTTTTGCGGATTTTCCGAGAGATAAAATATTTTGGACCAACGGGAGGCGGCGTATGTGTCACCGCCAAGTGGACGGCATTGTGGGCTTTTGTTGGCACGTTTTTGGTGTTAAAACTATGGTCAAGGTTAGGTAGGATATTTGTGTAGTAGATGGATAAGGTTGTTATACCCCGTAATTCCAGGGTATATATGTGAGGATGTACGTACGAGAATACGACAGAAGTTTTCGAAAGAAAGAAAGATGTGATTTTTCGACGAAAAAGTTTCCGGATTTTGTGAAGAAAAATGTTCGTTAATGGAAATTGGATTCCCAGATTTGGTATTTGGACTTCTTGAATTATATTAGAATTATTGGATTTTATTTTCGGAAATGGTCACGTGGGGCCCACGGGAGAAATTTACGGTTTTGTGGGGCCCACTTTGTTTTTGAGGTTTTCGGTATTTTGGATATTTTCGGAAGACGAAATATTTTGGACAAGTCGGGGGCGACACGTGTCACCCCCATGTGTCACTTGGCCGAATGGAGGACAGTGGCCACTGTGTCCTCGCCGAAATGGCCATGCCACTTGGAGAGTAAAATCGTTGGCCATGTGGTGTGGTGGGACCCACACACACATGGCCCAATCTTGACCACCCACTTGCTATGATCCTAACCCTTGTTTCCCCTATAAATACCCCCTTAGTTGAAGAGTAAAATTCATTCCACACTTAAGCTTTTCCAAGCAAAATACTCCCTCCCTTTTAGCTTGTTCTCGTCCCACCTCCCCCCTCTTGTGTAGAAATACTTTGTGTATTGTTGTATAATCCCAAATACCTTGGCCTAGTATCCCTAGTAGTATTCCAAAGTTGTTTTAATACTAGGAGCCCGGAAATACTACTTTTTCCAAAAGTCGCAAAATGAAACCCTAGAAAAATCTTCATAAGCTTGGTTGAAGTGTTAAGAGAAGTTGTTTAGAAACTTCTAAGGGTTGCTTGGAGCGAGTTGGAGCGTAAGTATTTGGAGCTAAACGTTGCTCAGGATCGACATATAATCTTGGATAATTTTGGGCTTATCGAGGTAATAATCTATGTTCCCCTATTGTAATTGGATATTACATGTTGTAGTAATTATACTTGAGTATATTATATTGGAAGGATGATTATAAAGGATTGAACTGTATTTACATTGACCGCACTTACGAAGACTTGTGTAGTATTATTGTGAAGAGAATTGAACACGTCAGGTTAGGCGTGTAATCCTCGAGTTGTTGGCACAGTGGGCCACGGTGGGAGGAGATTTGTGTGGTTATGGGGAGGTGCCGAATTTTCACGTAGAATAAGGAATCTTGCGGTTAGAATATTCTACGAAGAGATCTAGGTGTTGATAGGCGTTTGTGGCCTTTATAGGTTGCGACTACGAGTAGGCGTATTCTACTCAAGAGTGGAAACGGCTAGCGTGTTACAAAGATCTTGTGGAGCGTTTTGCTAATTGTCGTTAATCGTCGCGAGGTATGTGAACCTCTTCCTATCTTTTCTAGCATGATTGTTGTGAACTATGTAGTACGGTAGACGTACATGTGCTAAGTGAATTGGTTGGTTTAAAACATGGTGTTATAATGGCTTTATGGGAAGTTAGTTATAACGACTTTATGTAGGTAATAGAATGGTTTATTTATTTTAGTAGTTAAGAGACTTTATCTTGAAAGATAAGAGACTTGACTTATAACGACTTGTTTTAGGAAAAATAGAAGTAAGTTGATTTTAAGTATATCTTACTTGTTTTGAATAGATTAAGTTATTTGGTTTTTAAAAGAATACTTGTTGTTGTTTTATAATATAATTTACTTGTGGAATTAACGAGTTTTTGGTTTTGAAAATAAAGTGTTATAACTTTATGGGAAGTTAGTTATAACGACTTTATGAAAACAAAGGAATGGTTTTATCATTGGTTTTAAAATGGTAACTTGACTTTAAAAGGAGAAGTGTTTTGGTCTAAAAAGAAGGCATGGTATTGTCTTAATTTGGTTTAAAAAGGAAAGTCTGGAAGTTGTTTTGGTTTAATTAAAATGTTAGTCACTTTATTTTGATACTACGAATCGGATGACTTTTGTAAAAGAAATGGATCTTCTAAAAGAATTTAACGTATGTAGTACTTTGGGGATTAAAACACGGACTTTGTCATAAAATGAAGGTACCTCGAGTTGTGTGTAACTTGCCTATGTTTGCGTGTGATAGCCTTGTTGTGCAAGTGTTGTATCCTTATGTTACCGCGTCTCTCGATGGAGGGCCGGTCATGTTGTTCTTGATTGATGGACCTACTGACACGTTGGGTGGCCCACGGGTATGGTTCCATTAGGATTATTATTCCATGGACTAGCTCTCCATGAGGTTTTACTGATTCGGCTTGGTATCTGGTAGTTGGCTCTCGTACTTGACCGAAGTCGTGCATTTCGACAGTATCCGTAGTTGGCCTTCGATTTGCCGCTTCGGTTTTGTGACGGTCTCGTGATTCCGGCTTGGTATCCGGTAGTTAGTCTTCGTGATTTGCCCGGCCACCGGTGCGTGCGCAGCTTGGTATCCGTAGTTGACTTCGTACTTGCCCAGGTGACCGTGGTTTGGTTATATAGTTTTGTTGCACGGCTTTGGTATCGGTAGTTGGCTTCGTCTTGCCGGTCGATTGATGATGCGGCTTGGTATCTGGTAGTTAGCCTTCGTACTTGCCCCGTACGGTTTTTATGACTCAGGTGGGGCCTGGTGTTCATGTGTACTTCTTGGTGTGATTATATCATAGACTACCGGCAGTGAGGAAGGTATTCCACGGGCATGATTGATGTTGTGGGCGTGAGACCCATTGATTTTTGAGTAATGACTTTGAGGGCGTGAGTCCCTGACTTGACATAACTGTTTATATATATTGTGGACTGTAGTTGGTTATCATACATGTCTCCTGCTTTATATAGACTATTATGATTTCATTTATAGTATTTCTGATTTCACATACTTGGTACTGTTATCGACCTCGGCCGGCGTTCATGCCGCAGTAGGTACATCGGTTGTGGATCCGCGCTCTTAGGATCACGCCAAGATTTTGGGAAGCTCCGTTTCTCGAGGCTTATCTTTGGTATAGTCCTGTCGGTGTAGATACTTGTACATTCGTGGTATGGCGTGGCCCCTGTCCGTCATAGTTATGGTTACATTCTTAGAGTGCATGTAAATCTTTGTTGTGGGGGAGTTTGTTAAAAGGATTTAACTGTTCAGTTTGATATATATATATATATATATATATACATGAAGGTGACCGTTTTGGTTAGCATGTTTCATACTTTATCTCTTGTTTCATGTTTAAGTTTTTATTTCACTGATTTTCTACGATGTTGTATCACTAGGGTGCCGGGTAAGGCACTACCACGGCCCGGATCGGGTCGTGACAAAGGTACACTTGCCCAAATCCCCACCCTCCACTTGCCTCCACTTGCCTTAATCTTGGCCATCAAGGCCCTATAAATACCCCTTAGTTGAAGACTTCTTCATCCACAAAACATTTTCCAAGTCTTAAAATCCTCCTCTTAGTTGTAATTTTAGTCCAAGCCTCCTCCTCGAGAAGGCCTCGGCGAACTACCCCTTCCTAGTAGTACTAGCCAAACACCCCTTGGTAGAAAAGTATTCTCAGTATTGTTGTTATTCCAAAATACCTGCCCAAATACCTTGTAGTATTCCAAAGTTACCTCTATACTAAAAGCCTAGAAATACTACTATACTTCCTTTAGTCACTAAACTAAAACCCTAGGGAAAATCTTCATAGTTGGTTGAAGTATTAAGTAGAAGTTGTGTAGAACTTCTAAGGGTTTCTTGGAGCGAATGGAGCGCATGCATAGAGCTAAACCTTGCTCGGGATCGACATTTAAACTTGGATAATTTTGGGCTTATCGAGGTAAATATCTTGTCCTTCTATTGTAATTGAAGATTACATATCGTAGTAATTTGAGATTAAGTATAAGATATAGAAGGATGGTATAAAAGAAGAGAATTGAACTTGTACTTACATAGGATGTATTTCTGATGACTTGAGTAGTTTGACTGCAGGAGGAGGCCCAATTTTCCGTAGAAATATGAACCTCCCGCTAGAATATTCTCTGAGTAGTCTAGGCGTTGATAGACTTATATGACCGTTATAGGTTGAAATCGCGAGTAGCGTATTCTACTCGAAGGGTGGAAAAGGCTAGCGGATTACTGATGCTTTGGAGCGCTTTTGCTAATTGTCGTAATCGTCACGAGGTATGTGATTCTTCCTATACTCTTGAGCATGATATTTTAAAAGAATATATATATAGTACGAGACGACGTGTGTTAACCGAACGTGGTTTTACTTCGATGTCTTTTGACTTGAGTTTTAAATAATAAGAATCTTGAAGTATTTCAAAGGAATTAAGAATCGTTTTTGAAAGAAGAGTAATACTTGGTTTTGAAAGCTTAAGAGTTATACTAGCTTTATGGGAAGTTAGGTATAACGACTTAAGAGAGATAAAAAGAATGGTTTATTGATCTTAAAAGATAAGTGACTTGACTTAATTGAATTGATATGAATTTTGTTAAAAAGTATGAAACCTCATTCGTGAGTAATGAGTACTTGGTTCTTAAAGAATAATGTTTTATTGATTTCGGAAACGAGAATAAGTATCGAACGAACCACTGCAGCGTTAATAAAGGAAAATGTATTGACAATAATTAAATTATATTAAAACCAGTAGAAACCTCCATCTGCATAGAAGCTAAGATAAGATAAAATTGTATTACATTTCCTAGATCATGGCTGCTTTAATAAGATTGTTATAAACAAGAATAACCTACTCACACATAAGGCATACGTTATTCAATTGTTTTAAAAAGATTACGTTATTTGATTAAGACTATGAACTATGAAATCTTTCGAAACTAAAAGACTTGAGTATTTGAAATTAGGCAACTTGAATTTTTGGAAAAAGAATGTTGTTACTTGACTTTAAAAAGGAAAGTGTTTTGGTTTAAAAAGGAGGGCATAATATTGCCTTAGTTGATTTAAAAGGAAAGCATGGTATTATCTTAATTTGTCTTAAAAGAGCGTTTAAATGTTATGGTCGATTATATACCGCATCCATGGGATGGACCGGAAATGTATTTCACTCGATACCGCGTTCATGGGATGAACCGGGAATGTATTCCACTCGACACCACGTTCATGGGATGAACCGGGAATGTATTTCACTCGACACCGCGTTCATGGGATGAACCGAATGTATTTCACTCGACACCGCGTTCACGGGATGAACCGGAATGTATTTCACACGACACCGCGTTCACGGGATGAGCAGGAATGTATTTCACACGATACCGAAGTTCATGGATGAGCAGGAATGTATTCCACACGATTCTATACCGAGTCCATGAGATGGGCCGGGAATGTATTTCATACG
The DNA here is from genome assembly GCA_029844215.1 of Przewalskia tangutica. Taxonomy (NCBI): domain Eukaryota; kingdom Viridiplantae; phylum Streptophyta; class Magnoliopsida; order Solanales; family Solanaceae; genus Przewalskia; species Przewalskia tangutica. Next base: position 39,770,198 of record CM056732.1, on the reverse strand, counting down.
ATTTATACCTAGACTGTCGGCAGTGAGGAAGGAGTTCCACGGGCATGAGGGATGACTTTGAGGCGTGAGTCCACGACTTGACATATTTGTTTTTATGTTGTGAATCGTAGTTTTGTTATCATACTTGTCTCCTGCTTTATTTTAGATTTGTATGATTTCGTTTACGATTTTCAGTTTCACATACTTGGTACATGTCATCGACCTCTTCGGGCCGCGTTCATGCCGCAGGTAGGTACACGGTTGTCGATCCTCGCCATAGGATCACGATTCAACAGATTGGGAAGCTCCGCTTTCTCGAGGCTTATCTTTTGTATGTTTCCTCGAGTTGTAGGTTCTTGTACATTCGGGTATATGGCGGCCTGTCCCGTCATAGTTGTTATAACATCCTTAAGTGCAGTAGTATCGTTGTGGGCGGAGTTTGTAAAAGGGATGTAATCGCTCAAACTTGTTTATATACACGCCAAAGCGCGATCTTTACTGATAACCGTTTCATTCTATATTGTTTCATGTCTTGTTTTATATTCCGCTGGTTACTCTGATGTATGTCTACTTGGGTGCCTGGGTAAGGCACGACCACGCCCGGTTCGGTCGTGGCGAGCCGAGACAGATTGGTCGACGGATGACGAAAAGTTTCTGACTTTTGGGCTGGTTTTGGAGCATTGATCCTCCATTACTTGGCACTTGAATTCAGCCATTATTTGGGTAAATAACACCTCTCAATAAGTGTCATTACATGACCATTGATTTCCATTAATGATGAGAGGTCATCTTACACACACTATAAATTGAGGCCCTTGGCTCAATTGGAGAACACATATCACTCTTGTATAATTCAGATTTTTCTGAACTTCTTCCTATTTAGCATATCTTTCAAACACTCAAATGTTCTTATTGAGAAACAATTGAGTTTCCTTTGCTTATTTGTTTGATGCTGTGTTATCTTGGGAGACAGTTTTCCATCAACGTAAAAGGATATATACGGGGCAATAATGTCTTAAGGACAGAGTGCTAACACTCGACTTAACACAGTTGTAACAAGTAGAGATTTAGTGTCTCTTGGTTTCAGATTGTCAAGAACAAGGAGCTTGTTGCAATTGGAACGAAGATCCAAGACGGATTCAAGACAGAAGATCAAGATCACAAAACTTATTGTTGTTGTCACAACACTTGTTAGGTTTCAAGACTGTTGTATTGTAATTTATCATTGTTTATCCTTTCGAAGCAATAGTAGTAGTTGTATACTATTCCCGTACATCCATTGTGTAACCCACAATCTTAAGACATTATTTGTACTAGTACTAGAAATATGTATGCCAGTAGATATGGTCCCAGATATGGATGTGGCTTTCTTGTTGAAACCAGTTCTGTTGACAGTTCTATAAACAGTTCAAACACTGTCTCTGTCAACAAATTTGGTCCTAGTTTTGGGTCTCTCTTTGACGATAGTTACATATCTATTTTCGTCAAAGGGGAGATCTCTATTGCTGATCTTGAACTTAAAGATACTGCCGACAGTCATGCTAGCAAGGCTAAAGATCAAGAAAGAGTTATTGTCACCGCTCCTGAGAGTGGTGGAAACAAGCGCCCACGAGAGGTGGAGAATATCAACTGGGACAAGAGGAGAAGACTGAAGATGATGTTCTATCTTGCAACAGAATGTCTATATCTTTCCCAGACAAAGAATCTGAAGAATGGTAAGGAGGATATGGACACCCAGTTAAACGAAGAGACTGATGTGGGACATATTCCAAAGGTATGATTTAACTTTTTATTTCTTGTCAAAATTGAGATTAAAAGATAATTTCTGAATAAAAGCGAATAAAGACAAGGACTAGAGGACTAGAGATAAACTCACATCGCTTTCCGTAAAATCTGTCTTTTGACAGATAGTTGCGCCACTACCATACAAAGTCTATGGCGTGGAGTGGGCCGAGATCCATCGCATGGCAGGCGATATTGGACACTCCATACGGCTTCACGCGACTAGAGTGTGCCAGAGTTTCCATATCTTAAATAATCTGAAGGCCAAAAGGAGAGGCAGAAAAGAAATTGGACACTCAGTCTGCCAAGGCAAATAGAGTGGGCCAGAATATCTAGAATATGATCTGTTACGCCCTAACCACGGGCAAGAGTTTGTTCATGTAAAGCAATGCCATTTCTAAACTAGAAGGAGTTGGAGAGGTTGTCCTCAAAGAGCTTAAGGGAATGGGATCACTCTAATAAGAGGTGATACATGTCCCAAACTTGGTTTCAAGGATGATGTTGGTCAAGATGGTTTGAGATTAGTCCAACAGGTCTATAATAACTAAGAGTGGTACGAAGATCAGAGCCAAATGAATGATATATTTGTAATCCGTGCATTTATGCCTTCATAGATTAAGAAACGTTTAATAAAAAGTTATTCAAAATTAATTAAGTTGAGATTGTTGTCGTCTGTCAACATAAACCCTCTAATGAATGTGAGGTAGGCGAAGAGGCAAAAACACATTTCCATTCTGTCGAAGGAATAGCGAAAGAAACATCGCTCTTCTATAACTCAGTCACACCAACATGGGTGATTTGAAGCTTGTAAATAGTGGAGTGGCACGCCAGTGACCTTTATTGAAGATGGTACAACATATTGCATCATTTTTTGTAGAACAAAGATAAAGCGGATGAGCGCTACAAAGCAGAAGTTAAAGAGCCTATGAATTGAGGAATTTGTAGTGATAGAGGGAGAGAATGCGAAACATCATTCGTAGAACGGCTGCTCCTTACTCACCTTAGTCTAACGGTGTTAGCCAAGCACAGATATATACGCCCAATTATATGGGGCAAGAAAATCCTTACCGCTAATGCGATTCTCAACAGAACTCTGCATAAGGATAACCCTCCATGTGAAACATGGAAAAGACCCCATCTATAAATATTGTGATATGGGGTTGTATGGCAAGTGTTGAGATACCAAAGCGGGTCAAGTTAGACCTAAGACTGTAGATTGCATGTCCACTGGATCTGCAAATAACAGTAGTGTGTATCGTATCTTGGTTCCAAAGAATGTTGAATTATTTGAAGATAACTTTCCTTAAGAAGGAAAAAGTTGTAATTGCTCAAGGTTAATAAGAACTCATGAGTTCTGATTGTACGGAACTAGACATTCTAGATCTTTAGGACTCGGAAGTTGCTGACTATCCGAAACTTAATATTTCAGATCTACAGAACTTAGGGATTTTAGATGTTGAACCGAGACAGAGCAAAAAGAGGGGACACAGACTTGTTCCATGCCTTCTATTTTATATGGTTGAGAGTGAACCATGGACGATTAACAAAGAATTGTCATCTCCAGAAGCGCTGCTTTGGGAAAAAAGCTAAAAAGAGAGAAATAGACTCCATCAGATATAACCACACTTGTGTGATGGTTGATCTTCCTCCGGGAAAAGAACCTCTGGATTGTAAAAGTGGATACTCAAATTGAGTACAAAGTAGATGGATCTACTGAAAATTATAAGGCCTCGCTACTTGTACATGTGCTCTATGTGAATAGCTTAACCTCCGTGGTCACCGCAGCTTTATGAGACATGTATGTTGAGACAACCTTCCTAGCTGTAAAGTTGGTTTGATGGATCATTGGCTTCTTCCTGAACTTCCATTATGGTCCCTGAAATAGTTACATTTTGGTCTTGGAAGTTTCAGATAAAACAAAAACAATGAATCTAACTACAGAAATATTGACTCTGAATCTAGAAAGCCAACAATTGGAAAACCAAAAGTCCGAAAATGGAAGAAGAAAGTAATACGGAACAACCCGAGGGGTATGTGATTCCAGGGAAGAGAAGAAACTCTGTCGACTTGTCAAATCTCTGTGCGGGCTAAAAACAAGCCCCGAAGCAATGGTACATAAACTGTGATAGTTTTCTACTATCGAAGGGTTTTTCCATCAATGAGTGTGACATATGTGTCTACATGAAAGGTAATTCTGACTCGTTTATGATATGCCTTTACGTAGATGACATGTTGATCACATGAAATAGTCCTAGTTAGTTACTAGAGACTAAGGATATGTTGAAATGATTTTTCAACATGAATGATATGGGTATTACATATGACATCTTAGGAATTGGGAATTCCAAGACATCTAACAGACTGGTCTAAACCAAACTCATCTGTGAGATGTTTTGACAGTTTCATTGAAGTCACCAATGGATATGAATCAAAGAATTAATTGGAATCATGGTGCACTCCTATATCAGGAGCGATAGACGCAGGTCATATGTAGTTCAATGTATCTTACACACTACAACTGACCTGGTATTGGCTCATAAAATAGATCGGTCGAACTAAGGTCCATTGGTTATGATTAATAGAAGGCGTTAAATCGGATGTGATGACATCTGAACTATTCTCTTATCTATGAATTATGGTACTCTGAATGTTCAGCGGTTCTGGGAGAACTCAATGATGCAAGCTGGACATCAGACTTGAAGAACACCAATGACCACAAATGGATGTGCATGGTGTATCTTTGCAAAATCCTCTAAGCAAACTTGCATCGACCGATTTATGATGGAATCGGAGTTTATTGCTTTGTACAAAGCATGATGAGTTGAGTAACTTCACGACCTCTTAGAGGATGTCCTTTATTGGGAGTAACTCGTGCCTTTGTCAGTTATACACTGTAAGGGCACGGATGACGACGTCTGGACATATTTATCGGAGACATAAGACTGTATGGCAGTTGATCGTCTCGGGTGACACATCCTTGATTACTGAATCAAATGATATACCAAACTCTTTAATTAAGGGAATACCCAAAGATCAAGAGTTCTACGGGAATGGGCTTAAAACCCAAACAATAAGAACTGATATGGTGGATACCCAACCATACTGATTGGAGGTCCCAATAATTTGGTTCAGTGGGAAAACTAAGTCATAAAGGTTCAGTTGAGCGTTTTGGTGGAATCAAGAGCACTTCGGATGGTGATTTTTTGTAAAGAAACATGAATCCAAAGTCGTTCCCACGATAGACCTTAAAGTGCTACCTACATGGTGGGTAGATGTACTTTTGGCGGCCGCAGAGACGGCGTATAACGTTAAGTTTTCAAAACCTTTGAAGATCCTCCCCGGTTGAGGTTTGGTTTGGGGAAACTTTTAATGGTGCCTAACACTTGTGAAGTGAGGTATAGCAGGATACCTATTTAAGTGCGAGGATTGGCCGCCTTCAATGAACACACTTAAGAATCCAAGTGTGTCCACGACCACTACAGACAAATCATTAAGAAGAACAAAGTAATGAAAGTTGTTGTCTTGGTACCATTGTCTTGGCTTACACTAAACACTGACGGTTCAAGATATCACGTTCACCTCGCAGTAAGTAAGTCTGATGGTATTCTACTATAGAAGGTTCAAAGCTACGGCTACCCATCCAGATGCAACATCGATCCGCCGAAAGGTTGCTAGAAAGGCACCATGTGAGTGCACCAAAATCTATTTCAAGAGGGGATTGTTGGAAATTTACTAATGTGGAATTAAGTTTAACCTATTATTTATGACTCGAACAATTGAGGCCTCGCACGTCGAAAATGTCATTTCCACACACGTGCACACGTAATGTCAAGTATCGTAAAATTCATTAGTGAAAGAGATATTGGTACGTGAGTAAACGTTTGAGACATGAAATGATGGACGGTCGTTGGTTAAATGACACGTGTTCCACGTTGGTAAATGAAGGAAGAAATGTACAATGTGTATAAGATGAAACAAGTGGGAAATCGCCGCAGAGCCGTGAAGGTCTGCGGCGCAACACCGTCTGAGCTGCGGCACCTCCACCCAGCACCGCGGCGCTTAGTGGTCAGTAGGCTACTGGAGTTGGCTCCGCGGCCTCACTCTTGTATAGTTCAGATTTTTCTGAACTTCTTCATCTCTAGCATATCTTTCAAACACTCAAAGGTTCTCCTTGAGAAACACTTGAGTTTCCTTTGCTCATTTGTTTGATGCTGTTTTATCTTGAGAGACAGTTGCCCATCCACTTAAAAGGATATATACATGGCACTAAAGTGCTAACACTCGACTCAGCACAGTTGTAACAAGTAGAGATTTAATATTATTAATTACATGCATTATTATTTTAAAAAATTTGAATCATGTTTTAAATCATCTTCCGCAATAGTATGTGTTTCATGTTGAGTCAATTTCGCTCAATCGCATGCAGTCAAGTATAGAGTGTCGTGTTACATTCAGGCCCTGATTCGGGGCGTGACATCCTCCCGCCTACAATTATAAATAGGGGTCCTCAATATTCAGAGACCAGAATGCTAACAACAAGCAGAGATAGCTCGTGCATCAAACACTGCAGATTTCTCTACAACCCACAAAATCAAGTTTTTCTCTACAAGTTCTAAAGATAAAGACGAAGATTCAAGATCAAGCTTCAAGCCCTTGAATTCAAGTACAAGTCAAGATCAAGATTACCATATTCAAGATCAAGCTTCAGGACCTTGAATTTAAATACAAATTCAAGATCAAGACCACCAGATTCAAGATCAAGCTTCTGTTGAATCCAAATACAAGTTCAAGATCAAACTTAAAAGCCTTTGAATTTATTATAGAAAAGAGAAATTATGGAGATTGTAACACACATAATATATGAAATGAAATACTACGATTGTTGTGATATTTTTTTATTTTAATAGGAGATTTTTCACCCACAATATTATGTTTTTCCTTTCCGATTTTCAAAGTAGAACCCATATTTTGCTCTTCCTGGGTAAATGCATGCAAGTCAAAGCCGCTCAATCAGAGCAACAATACGAGGGCTTTCTTTGTGCAGTCGAAATCCCACCATTTTCAGTTAAAAACGAAAACCCAACAACTAACAATGGAGGAAAGCAGAGATGCTCACTTCTTACACAAAAACGGCACTTTGAGTGGTGTATTGCAGTTGAATTCTTCAAAGACATTCTTTTGTCATATCAGACACATTTTATTTCTTTCTCAAATGAAGCCTCGAAGATACTTGGCGCAGTTGTCATTCGTGGTGATACCTAATTTTGTACTGTAACCACAAACATTAAGTGCTATTCCTACTCAACCACTTATTAATGATAACAGAAACTAATACCCAATAAATCAACTTGACGTCGTCCACTTTCAAGTCTAAGCAGGGGCGGACCCCAATGTTCAAGCTTGTTCAGTTGAATAAGCAGAATTTTTAGTAAAAAATCCTAGGATTTTGACTTTTGTATTCTCATTATTACAAAATATTTATATTGTGTACAATAAAAGAATCCTAATATATCATAAATATATACTTATCATAATTACACAATATACAGAGAATATTCGATGACTATTGGTAAAACACCAAAATGACTTGTGGCAACCGGAAAGTCTAGGATCTATGCAGCTATTTTTAAGCTTGTGAAACTTGCTTTGGTGTTATCTGTAGAAACCGCAAGCGTTGAACGAGTTTTTTCAGCGATGAAACATATTAAGAGTGAGCTGAGGAATAAGATGGGGGATCAATGGTTAAATGATCGTCATGTAACTTTTGTTGAGAGAGATATATTCACGAGTATAGATTCTTGAGAAATTTTAGATCATTTTTAAAAAATGAGCACAAGAAAATATGAATTGTAAGATTGTTAATATTTTATTATCAGTGTAAAAACTTTATTGAATTTTATAAATTTATATTTATAAAAATATTTGTCTAGTTTTATTGCATTAAAGAGTAATATTATTTGAATTTTTTTCTATATATTTCGAACAATCACTTCAAAACTCGTAGATCCGCTACTGAGTCTAAGCGGAAAAACAACGAGTGCTCCAAAACCAACGTTTCATGATAACCTTTAACAAATATAAAATCTTTATATGACACATGTGTCCCTTTTAAATCAAACAAATATAAAATCTTTATATGACACATGTGTCCCTTTTAAATCAACTTGACGGCTAAGTAAATCGTAATAATTCTTTCCTAACCAATATTTGGTACTACCAAAAAAAGGAGTACGTACTTCCAATTCCAAAGCTTCAATTATTTTTAAATATTCCCAGAAAACCCACTTCTTTGTCATCCATCGACTTTTATATTTCAGCTGGTGTATATGAAAATGAATCAGATGACAATATTTTGGGGAAGAAATAGCTGGGGAAGTGTACATATGTATGTATTGGATTTGATTGCAGTGTCCGCGCTCTCTTTTATAGTGGAATGGCTGTCGCACTCGAGATTTATAAGCTAAGATACAAACAACGTTGTTGCGCACTACAAGAAATCGCTCAAAGAGGGCGACTACAGTCGCCTTCTTTGGGTGGAATATCGCTCCCTTAGATCAAAGGGGGCGATTTTTAGGCGCCCTTCAAGTCGCTTTATTACGTTTGTTGTCTTAGATCAAGTACGACAATTTTTTAAAGTTGCCCTCTTTGGTAAAAATTTTTGAGATCCATCAAATAGGGCGACTGTGTGAGATTCATCAAAAAGAGCGACTGTAGTCGCCCTATTTGGTGTGGTTCAAATAGGGCGACTAACTGTAGTTGCTCTTTTTGGGTTGGTTCAAAAAAGAGAAAAATTAAATGCACCAACTGGGATTCGAACCCTCGTCTGAACTATGACACTGTACTATTCTACCACTAGACCACTAGTTATGCAATATTAATCATCACAAATACAACCCCTAACCAATAATCGAACCCGGGTCTTCTCTGCGGAATTGTGTCATTCTACCACTAAATCAGCCATCAATACTTGTTATAGTTATGCTCCTCATAATCATAAATCCCTTGGATTCGGATGCGAATATTTCGGACATCAAAAATATCGGATATTTGTAATTTTCGGATAATTTCAGATCGGATTTGTAGGATTTTGTTGGGTCTAAAACACACAAGTAAGACACATCGGAAGTTTAAAAAAATTGTTAACTTACTTGCCCCAACAAAGTCGTCTGGTATGATTACGTTACAATTGAAACCTGTAAAGACATGATATAAACTTACATTTTATATTTTGAATCTCTACTAAAGGATGCGCACGCGACTGTCACTTCGGGTGCAAGCGGTATACTCCTCTGTCAGGAAAGCCAGGAAATCTTGGCAGAGGTTTGAGAGTATTTTAATCTCTGAACTTAATAACTTTATGCAAATTCAACAATTTCAACAACCTAGAATTATGGGTTAAGTGCTAAATATATATGGTAAATGTCAAATCAAATCAGACTTGAACCTGATCCAAAAATTCGAAATTCAGTGGCCCAGTTCGCACCAGCGCCGTGGCGCCTCCCTTATTTCTGCACGTTTTAATTTTGATTTAACGAAATGATTTCCATCAAATGGAATTTATCCAATAATTTATTATTGGTTAAAATATCTTGATTCTAAATCGAATATTTTATACTCTCTCAAAATACCCTTAGACCGAAAAGACAATCGACTTAGTGTGACCTTTTAGGCCTTCACACATCGACACTTAATCGATTAAGGTTCACACGGAACTCCTATACTGCGCCGGTGACGAACTCAATGTGTGAAGTACGTTTACAAGACTCTTAGTAAACACAACCTCTCTGCGGGATGATAAGCTCCTTTCATTCTCAACACATTCGATCAAGCTTAGGATTTGTCAAGTGTCTATCCAAATGGTTTGATCATTTTATCTCATCTATATTAGTCGACAACTAGATCATATCTCAAATATGTCTCTTGCATTGGTCAATGACTTGGTCGACCTAATATCACTGAGAAGCTGAGTGTTCTCTCGAATATCTAATCGAGGAATGAATCATATTCTTGGCTCAACTACCACCTTAGTCTGTATTGCAATGTACCCAATTCAAGCCATGTCTTATCCTATAAGGAATTTAAGCTTAGAACAGGATCAAAGTACATTACTCTATAAACCAGGTGCGTATTGACCTCAAGTCTAAGGACCTCTATCTCCCACACACTGATAATACTCTAGACATGTATAACAAATAGTTTATCAGCAAGACATGCTAATACCCTCTAAGAGTATCCATGTGTCCATCACTAGTAACTATTACTAGTAGTAAGTGAGACATACTACATTCTCTAAGAATGTGATGCAGACCACGTGTCGACTTGTAATATATCATTGATATCTCATTCTCAATGATCATCAGCCGAGGCAACTTTAAGAACTAGGTTCTATCATTAATATCTCACACTATCAATGACAACGTTTAGGTCAAGGGATGCACATTAATGAATAATACAAACAATCAAATAATAATTCAGTAATTGCAAATGTCATAAATATATTAATCTCATTAATAATACGAATGTGGTCAAGTACAAATGTCCCTAAAATCATTGTCTCTAGGACATATATACTTTCAGGATTCGGATCCGAATATTTCGGATATCCAAAAAATTGAATATTCGTAATTTCAGATAATTTCAGATCGGATTCGGATTCGAATATTTCGGATATCCAAAAAATCGGATATCCACAATTTTCGGATAATTTCGAATATTTCGGATATCCAAAAAATCGAATATTCGTAATTTTCGAATAATTTCGGACCGGATTCGAATATTTCAGATATCCAAAAAATCGGATATCCGCAATTTTCGAATAATTTCGGATCGGATCCGAATATTTCGGATATCCAAAAAATCGAATATTCATAATTTTTGAATAATTTTGGATTTGGATATTTAAAAAATCGGATATTCGTAATTTTTGAATAATTTCGGATCGGATTCAGATCCGAATATTTTGGATATCCAAAAATCGAATATTCGTAATTTTTGGATAATTTCGGATCGGATTCGGATCCTAATATTTCGGATATCCAAAAACTTGGATATCCGCAATTTTTGGATAATTTCGGATCGGATTCGGATCTGAATATTTCGGATATCCAAAAAATCGAATATTCGTAATTTTCGAATAATGTCGGATCGGATTCGAATCCTAAATTGGATATTCTAATTAAGAGAATTAATTTCAACTTTAACCAATCCTATTTCAACATAATTTTTGCTGATAGGAAAGAAAATCACTGTCGAAGGCGCCGCGGCGCAAGATGTCTAGTGAGTGCCCAGTGATTTCGTGCTATTTAGCGCCGCGTATTTTTGCTGAAACTGGATGAAATTTAATAAGGGTATAATGGTCCAAAATGATGTTTTATTAATATAAAACCATGGGAACAGAGGGGATCTCATATCATATTTTGGAGGAGGAACAGAGGCAGAGAACAAGATTAGAGACATCTTTTATTCAAGTTCTTTTTCTTCTCTTCTATGAAATAATTTCTCCATCCCAGTTTAATTGCCGTCTTAGCTCTCTTAAAATAATTGTCCTTTTAACTACTCTAAGAAGACATATTTAACCTTTATTAATCACTAATTTAAGTAACAAATAAAAGTTATTTTATCCAATTTTTTGTTGGACTTGTTGACACCCAATTTTGACCCTCCCGTCCAGTCATTAACTATAAAATTACACTAGTTTTCCAACGATTTTTATAATAATAAAATGCAGCAATAAAATATTAATACATGCGTAAATAAGTGATTTAATAATGGCACCGCATTTTACGTAGAGTACTAAGCACACCTTGAGTCTCACACCCGCATTCGTCGTTTTAATAACAAGCAATTTCATTAATATCATTCGTAATTTAAGCCCTATTTTCCATTAATTGAAACTCGAATAATCCTTAACGATAAATAAATAAATAAATAAATAAATACATAAAATAAATAACTTAACAATAACATCGTGTTAAATAGCATATTCGCATTTATTAAAGGCAATTTCATAATTTTTATTTGTAATTTAAATTAATTTCAATCTAATACATGCGTTTTAATAGCGTCACATTTATAAAAGCATTAAGCAATCCTTAAATGTCATATCTGCATTTAACATTTAAATAATTTAATAATAATCTAAACTCCATTCAATTTTAATTTAACATCGCAAAATACACATAATAAATAAGATTTTAATAACGGCCTCACATTATAAAATATTAAGCACTAATTAAATAGCACGTCCGTCTTTATTTTTGTAATAATTTAGACTAATAAAGCACCTAAATAATTTAATCACAATTTGAATTTTTAATTTACCACTAATTAAAACTCTACCTAAAATTTACCACACTTTCATAAACCCTTCACCAACCGAAATTCCCATTTCTCCAAATTTCAATCCGCGACACGTGGCCCAAGACCCCATCTTATCTCCTTAGCCCATAAACCCTCCAGCCCATTTTCACCTATCTCCATCGTCCAAACCAGAACACCCATACCCCTAAACCTAAAACTCAACCCCGCAGATCAACTCTCATCACCGACAACATCCATACCTAAACCTGTGAAATCTGAACCCCCATCAACTCCCATCTACCACAAACCACCCTCATCTCACCCATACCCTGCATCTCCCTAAAATTCGCGATTTGAACCAACAAATCGTCCAAAAATCAGACCTCTAGCAACTATTTTTCGATTTCAAACCCAAGATTTCACCTATAAAAGACCCCCCCCTTTGATCTTCAAGAGGGAGGCGGGAGCTGGAGTATTGATTTCTAAGACCTTCCTTTTGTTCTTCGTTTTAAAATTCTTGCGTTTAGGCTTTGATTCTCTTCAGTCTTACACACACAACAACTCCGAGCGGATTCGACGAATCGAGACGACGCCTCGGTTCGCTACCTGGAGAAGGTAAACACGATTCCATCTTTAATTTCTTGTTCAAATTACTTAATACGATATGTGTGATGTGTTTGTATATTTGATAATCATGCTTAGATAGAGAAGTGTTCACTGTGATAATTTAAGATTCCGTCTAATCATATGTGGACTGTTTTAGTTGATTAAATTCTCATCTTCTTAGTTTAATATTCGTTTGAGCATGTGTGATCTATTTAAATGACTTATCCAGTACCTTGTTTAACAATTTGAACCTAATTGTTAAAAATGCTAAAATTTGATATGATTTTAAGATGATGAAGTAATTTGGACTTATGAGTCATACTTTCTTGGACCTTAGATTAGTTGGACTTAAATAGAGTAACCATACTCTACACATTGTCATGTGTATATGATAGGAAATAAGGTGGTTATGAACTCATGATGTTCTGATTCTTTATAAATCTTTCTTGAATTATGTTTTTATATATTCATGGCATATTGAGGTGGCTTGAGTTTGGTATCTGATATAATGTGGTCCCGAATGCTCATTGTCATTTTATATTGCTATTTGCCCCTAGTTGAAATCTAATTTAGTAAAGGTTAAGATGGACACATGCATATCTTAGTATGATCTTGTTCTATTCATATGTGATTCTTGCTTCACAGTTCTTTCACTATTATTTTTGTTTACTCTGTCATAAGCATGCATCCTGTCTCCAGGTCACAAATATCACCATGCTCGTATATGCATTATCATTTATGCTCTCTAAGCTATATTGCCATACAGTCTCCAATAGTTTGTACTAAAACATGACTGTATATTTTCCTTCTATATGGATAACTGAATAAGTTTGCACCATAACTCCCTAAGCATGTTATCATTATCATTCTAAGAGCCATCACATGCTTTGTCTTGTCTGTATGAACCCCGCTATGTATTGATGAGCTGGTCTTGCTTATGCCTTGAAGAAATTTTTTTGACCCCCCCCCCCCCCCCTTTGTCCAATATCACCTATATATAAGCCTCGCATATGAGAATGATGTGTTTGACACCTCTGATGTGCCTGCATTCCGGATTGCTATTTAGCTCATGAAAAACTATTTGTCATTCATGTTTTAGTGCCCCTGTGTACTTGTATATGTCATAGAATGAATTACACCACTGTCTGCTTATATCTATTTAACTCTGCATGAATTATAGGTTTTTTTTTAAAAAAAAAAATCCTAAATTGATGAAAAACCAAACAACAATGTCATGCTAATAAACTGGTTTGCCTATATATTTATACATCTACGCTGAAATTGTTAATCCGCAGTCTAAATCACTTAGTTTGGATATCTGTTTAGATAAAACTGGAATTCAGCCATATTTTGGGCCTGCTCGTAGTTCATTCCCTGATTTCTCAGTGATTTGTGGTTGGAAGACTAATATATCATGTGCATATCAGTAATTATACATGTTTAAATCTGTGTGAAAGAAATGATTAGAGTAATGTATGTCTTAATGATTGTTTTTGACTCTTTACATATCTGATATATGTCCTTTGCTCGTCTAGGCTCAGATTTTGCTAAAATATAACCCTTAAGATTTTGCTAGTTTAATATAGGAATTATACATGTCTACGTATTTAAAATGCCTTGTGTTACCTGTTTGTTTTCTGGAATAGTAGGTCTATTAGATTGATCATATACATGTCTTACTTGTTTAAATGACGAAATGTGTCTATAACACCGTATCAAGTCTTCTAAGTTATTTAGCATGTTTCCCTGTCTATTAAGTTGTTGGAGGATAACTACGCTTCCATTTTGTATTTTATTTGGGCTGATCTGGCATAGTTGGAGCTATCGTATATGTCTGTGTTCTATATGCAATTTACAATCTTCCTTTTTCATGTAATAAGCATATAGAGTATATATATTTGATGACTGAAGAATGCTTGGGGTTTGGAATAGGACTGATTTGTTCTCCTCTTAAATCTGGATTTTACGTTTTGGGCCTGCTTTGGGGTTTTTGCGTACCGTTCTTTACTAGGTCCAATATTTGATTGAATCATGTTGGGTTTTATTGGTTTGGGCCCGTCAGTTCATTTGTTGGGGTTGCCATAGTTAAATATAAACTGGATCATATACATGTCCAAGTTTATATTAGCATTCCATCTATTTGCATTATTAATATTTTTTGAAATATTTACTAATTCTTTTCTTTCTTTTATTTACATGATATGCATTGGGAGAAACAAGGAGTCTTACTACGAGACTCATTACATTCAGAGTCCACAATCATTGCATCTTTCCGCCTCAAGATTCCCAAACAAATAGGGCGGGATGACTTTGTCGCTCTTCCTAGTCACATCGACTCTTTAAAAATTCCGCCATTTTTTTTTTTGATTATTGTGATTTAATTATTTGTACTTGCATAATTATTGAATTGCTTAGAATAGGTAGACTTAGAATTAATAAAGGTTAGAATTAAAATCAGAAACTGCTAGTTTACTTGTTTTAGGCCCGTCGTCCATATTTCCAAAACGGTAGTTTTATTTATTTTAGGCTCGTCGCCTATATTTTCAAAACACTAGTTTATTTTATACTATATCTACTTTGGCATAAAACAAAATCATGTTCTATCAAAACTCAATTCTCATAATCATTTTGTCATGCTTTATCAAAAACTAAATATATGTCATTTTACATAAAACTGCTTTGTGTATATTTCCAAACGCATCTTTTAAAATTAACTCTTTGCAACATCCTTTTATTAAAACCGCATATATTCAAAACATATTTTTTCAAAAGCATAATATTAAGCCTAAGTTTGACCGGACAACCGCAAGTTAGCGGATCCTATAGGATTCCTGACCCCTTCCCTTTAGGATAATAAAGAACCCTTACCTAGAATTCCACATAGTTTCACAGACCTCTAAATGGAGAATCATTTGTAGTATTTTATGCTACATTTTTAGTGTCCTAATTCACTATACTAATTAGGTGGCGACTCCGCGAGCCCTTTAGCACTTAGCATCTTTTATTTCTGGCCCACATTAGCACCGTTTTACAATTTAGCAACCCTCTTAGCATTTTATCCCCTTTTTAGCATTTTAAAACATTTTATTTTATTTTCTAACATTTTCTTCTAAGCAGGGTTCGCTAAGAATAATGTCGCGGTCGAAAAAGGGCGTGACAGAAATGGCGACTCCGCTGGGGACTTGAGGTTCTTGACCATAACAGACCTAGGGTTACTTTTTGGCATTACTTTTTGCACTTAATTTTCTTGTGTATTGTAAATTGCTTTATTTGCCACTATTGTAATTGCTATTTGTTACTGCTTTCTTTAAACTGACATTCCGCTCATATTTCTTCCACTCTGGAATATTCACACTATCACACACTCACGCGCTGGTGTGCTTTGCGCATCCGCAAATTTCTTACAAATATCCAAATTTTCGGAGAGTTGGCGCCTGCACGGAGTTAGATCGGTTCGTCTGATCAGCCGCGTAGCCTTCTCACTCGAGTTGTCCGCTCGGGAACCTTGCGTCTAGTAAAGCCAAATCCTAGAAACTTAGGATAGAGCTATACCACCCCTTATTTTAAGGCATGCATGCATTTACCTTAGGTGGGTCAATCCTTGGCATTGACGCCGCAATTAGGAAGACACCAAATTGGTCAACGGGTTTCCACAACCCTACGGCCCAACAACATATTGTGTGTTGCATAGTCATGATAAACGAAACCAAGCCTAAAACCAAAATGCCTAAGTTGGAAATGCATACTCATTTGTTGTATTATTTATTTTTAGATGGAACCTGTCCCTCAGATCAAAATGGTGAATGGGATTCCGAGTAAATTGAGGATGTGGTGGTCAGAATTCTACTTAGGTAGTCAGATGGCAATCAGAAGGAGGTTGGGATGTCTCATCTCATTATTCGACATCTCTCCCGATCAGCATTTGGTCAGAGCATTAATCTGATTTTGGGACCCGGATCGAGTCGTTTTCAAATTCAGGGATTTCGAGATAACCCCCACCTTAGAAGAAGTCAGCTATTTCACCGCTTTAGCATACCATGACAGAAAACCAGTTATTCCGCACGGCCAGTCTGGAAAAAAGCTCCCCCGTTACTTGGGTTTAAAGAATACCAGAGAATTGCGTTACTTTGAAAACAATTGGGTTTCTCTAGACTACCTGTATGAGAGATATGGTTGCCGAGACGGATACAAATTGTTTAAGAATGATTTTTGTTGCAGATGGACTATCGAGAGTTAGGCGTCCTATTGCATTTGCTATGACTTTCCTAGGGACTCTTTTATTTCCACTCGAGCATGGAAGGATTAGTACATGCATATGTTCAGTTAGAGCAGTGTTCGACGAAGTTGGTGACAAACGTTTCACTTTGACGTCCATGATCTTGCGTAATCAAGCTAGAGCCTCAACAGATGCAAAAGTGGGAATCGAGCTTTTTTAAGGCGCAAGAATCTTATCTTACAGATGTGGGCAAGAGCATTTCTATCGCTCAAATATGACCGATGTATGCCACAGACAGCATAATAAGATCTCCACCTTTTACGAGAACAAAGCGCATGTGTCACCAAGCTGCAGAGGATTGGTACAGTACTTAGCATCTCGCAATGCAATGATTCAATGGAAGTATCTGTTGCTTCATATCACAAGAGGTCTACTTGAGACATAAGGGACTTTATTACATCAAACTTATAGGTCTAAAGGACTCCAACCATATGCTCCATTACGTGTTCGGCTGGCCATACACGCAAGTAATTCCTCTCATAGCTGACATGAGAACCTCTGAAATTCATTTCGGACCGGAATTCATCGTTCCCGAAGCCAAGCAGATCCTTTATGAATGGTATTGTCACGACCCGACCAAGCTCGCGATCGTGCCCTACCTGGCACCCTTACGTATACATCGAGATAATCAAACATACATGAAACTTATAAAATAAAACAACAGAATAAAACAACAAAGTTAGCCGATAGGCTACCTTCCCGACATATATATACAACCAAGTTGCCTCATTTCTTTACAACCGACTCCACAATATGTGACTACTGCACTTAAGAGTTTTAACATAACAACAATGGCGGACAGGCCCCGCCATACCCCAATATACATGAATCTACAACCTCGGGGAACCTGCACTAAGAGATAAGCCTGAGTAAATGGAGATTTTTCCTAAAATTGAACCGAGATCCTAAGAGCAAGGATCACCAACCTGTGTACCTAATACCTGCGGGCATGAACGCAGCCCCCTGAAGGGGGTCAGTACAACAGGTACCGAATATGGAACGGAAATAAGGTACAGCAAACAAAACATATCTGTAAAAAAAAGCATGACAGGGGTAAGTATAAAAAGGGTAAATACCTGAACCTACCATGTCATTACCATCTCGCAAACTTAATCGTACCTTATTATCTTTTCCCATTTTTCAATAAAAGTTATAGTCACTTTCTTACGTACATACTTAGGAAAATCATCAAGTTCATCACCATATAACTTACTTACCTTACATAACATAATCCGGCCCTTTATGGAGGGAAGCCTATACTGTCCGGCCCAATCTGAGATGCGATAAAGTCACATAGTCTGCCCATAAAGGTATATCGCTCGCCCATTCTCGACGCGATAATGTCATATAGTTCGCCCAAAATGTATATCGCCTGCCCATTGGACGCGATAATGTCATATATTCTGCCCATAAAGGTATACTGCCCGACCCATTTCTGGGACGCGATAATGTCATATAGTCTGCCCATAAAGGTATACTGCCCGGCCCATTTCTGGGACGCGATAATGTCATATAGTCTGCCCATAAAGGTATACTGCCCGGCCCATTCCTGGGACGCGATAATGTCATATAGTCTGCCCATAAAGGTATACTTCCCGGCCCATTTCTGGGACGCGATAAGGTCATATAAAAATCCGGGAATTTAACCCAACGTACTACGTACCTTTACTCCTTTTAAAAAAATGACTCTTTTTCAAATAAAACTTCCAAGATACTAACAACCGTAGTATCAAGTCATATCTACTTTTCAAGACAAGTCACAATACCTTTTAGAAATACATTTACCGGCTTCTAAATCAAGTGACTTCTTTCTTAAAAACCTTAAGCAATTGGTACCTTTAAAACAATTTGCCCTTCTTTATTTCAAGTCATTCTTTGTTTGTATTACTAGAGAAAATCATTCTCTTAACCTTCCATAAAGTTATTATAACCAACTTCCCATAAAGCCGTTATACTAACTTTATGCCTTAGACTAATTCATTCTTTTTATAACCAAGAGACTTATACATTCAAATCAAGTTACATAACTTTTAAATTACTTCAAGTCTCTTAACTTTAGAAATCAAGTTTCTTAACTTAGAATTTAAAATCTCTTATCTTTAGAATATCAAGAAATCCATGCTTTCCAAATCAAGTATTCTATACATTTAAATCAAGTCATTTCTTCCTTTAGAAATCAAGTCCCATAACTTGAAAAATAAAATTTCTTAACCTTTTAAGAATTCAAGGTTCATAGTCTTGAAAACTTCATACGTAAACTCTTTTAAATTAAGTAACATATACTCTGGTGCGTTGTGAATAAGTTATACTTATTTATAACGATCTTATTCAAGTAGCCATGATCTAGAAAATGTAATACAATTTTGTCTTATCTTAGTTTCTATGCAGATGGAGAATTCTACTCATTTTAATATAATCAATTGTCATTACATTTTCCTTTATTAACGCTGCAATGACTTGTTCGATATTTATTCTCATTTGTGCTGTAAAATTAGCCAAGTCAACTTGGCTTCAAATACCTCCTAACGACTCTTACCAACATCCCCCATAAGACTTGGTAAGAACTTAGGATAACCTAGACATAACCTTTACATAGAGTAAATCACATACATACCTCTTAACTTCTAAGAGTAGAAGGGAACATGAAATATTACCACATGTATATTCCATACATAGAATCATGCCAAAAGAAGGAAGAGGTTCACATACCTCGCGACGATTATCGACAAGTAGCAAAATGCTCCAAAGTACTTCAACCTTGATAGTTATTCCATCCTTCAAGTAGAATACGCTATACTTAGTACTTCAACCTATAATGGCCACAATACGTCCATTAACTTCTTACTTCAGACGTAGAATATTATAAGTGCAAAGTCACTAAATTCTACGAAAAATCGGACAACACTTCCTTTGTTTCTACATACTTTGCCACCTTTTTCAAGGCCGAATTCAATAACCAAACACGCCACATTTAAGGCTCAACAATGTAGTTATCAATAGGGGATTACACGCCTACTAGACGTGTAAAATTCCGCCCCACAATTGATATCAAACTAGTACAACTACAAGTGTAAATTCGGCAACTTGAGACACAACAACACCAATTCATATCAAATTCCTTTTCAATCCAAATTGTTTAGTATAACATGATATCAAGTCGCAATTGATTATAACTACTACAATCTTCAAGTACGTAACATGCGACGATTCTAATTAACGACCAAATTGTAATCCAACTTCAAATGGCTTATATGTCATTTCGGATTTTAGGCTACAACCATCCATATCACTTATAAATGTTCAACACATATACTTCATGCTAGTAAAATATAAGGCTAACAACAATATATAATCTTGTAACACTTTAAGAGAACAAGATTGTTACCTCAACGAGTCTTAATCCAACTTCAAATCCAAAGTCGCTCCTTAGCAACTTAGAGCCTCTTCTTGACACTTCAATCCGCCACTTGAGACCCTTAGAATATCACAAACAACTTCCCTTTAATCTTCCAATCAAAACCTAGGAAAGCAACTAGGTTTTCACCTTGCGACTAATACGAAAACAATCTTTTTCCGGGATCTTTCTATTGAGATACTCTTACAATACCCTTATGAACCTTGGTTTAAAGTGTGGAGCTTAAAGAACAGCAAACAATTTTTTTTCTCCCTTTGAAGAACCAAACCCGAGAGCACTTTAGAACAACAACAAGTTTTCATGAAATTTTTCTAAGTGTAGAACCCTTGTCTTGCTAATAGTATGTATATAAAGCATAATGGAGGGCCAAGATTAGAACAAATGGGTGGTTTGGATGCAAAAATCTAGCCAAGTGGCCCTTTTGACTTAGTCAACATTATCAAGCTCTACTTGCAAGACTTAGTCATCTTCACATAGGTCAAATGACCATTCAATCCATGCTAAAATCGTCCAAGGTCATTTAAAGGGGGGGTGACACGTGTCGCCCTCCCATTCGTCACAATATTTCGTTTTCCGACAATTCCATAATTCCGATAAATTTTTACTAGTCTCAAATCTTAACATTTGGATTCTTACATATGTCCTTATTAAACATGTCCTGAAAATACGGGGTATAACAGGTATCATATTGATCAAATGGAAGTTGGGAAGGACCAAGCAGGGGTCTCTCCAGAGTATCAAGCATGGTTTCTAGACCGCACAGGATATAGTTCAGAAGGGGAGCAAGGCATTGAAGACATTGGTACAAGGAACATAATAAAGGATAGTTAACTCAGAGAGAAGGTCATCACTCCAGACATGTGGTTCCTGATGCACGATGCAGTACAGTACTTGAAACAGGCAGGGGCTATACCGAAGAAGACCTAAGCTTCACCATCACATCGACAACTTAGTTATAGGCATTTAGTTTAAAACTTTCGTTGTTATTATTGTTATTTCAATGAATTGCAACCTATTCCCGACTAAAGCATTTTAATCTAAGGGCTTGGATTTCATTATCATGATCTTGCATATGTGACGTTTAGGCCTACCTCTGGCATAAAGGGGTCCCCATGCATGATTAAGGCTCACCTACAGCGTGACAATTTATGTGCAACATATACTTGCTAATTGTTATTCACCTTTGCAAAATCACGTACTAACGCATTTTGTTGCATTTTTTTAAGGATTTATTACTTTCCCCAAAAGGTCGGTTCGTATTTGATTCAGCAATGTCAGAGCATCCACACTTTACCAGGTCCAAGACACGAAATGATGACATGACTGACTCGGGGGCGTCTGAGCCAAATGGTTTGGGAATTATTCCAGTCAGCGAAATAGAAACTTCAGAAGGGAGAAATGTCACTAGTCAAGAAGAATGCATCGCACAACTACTACAACAAATTGTCGATATACAGGTGGAGATGGAAAGACTGCGGAATCTGACAAACTTATCCATTAGTTTGAATACCCCTATACCAGAACAAAGGGCCACTACCTCACAAACTATCCCGGATCGACCTCCGCCACCACATATCTCTCAAAGCTCCTCACAAAAAATGCCGGTTACCGATTCATGTCAAACTATCCCTCTCCCAGCCAATCCTCAACCCCACCCTCAAAGTGATCCTCTTACTACCTATATACCTCAGCCCCCGCCTACTTACTTCACCCCAATCAGCCCGATCGCCAAACTACCCAATACCCACACACCATACCTATTGCCAGCCCCAACAAATAACCCAGACCACCAGCATACGCAGCAGAAACCCAGCCTTTTACCATCTCTGTGCTTCCCTAGGAAACAGATCATTACGAAGAAATGGAGAGGGAAGCTCGAGCCAAAATGGACGAGGACGTGGCCAAAGAGATTCATAGCTTAAAAGAAGTTGTCCGGAGCATGCGGTCGGATAAGGGTCATGAAGGATTAGATTATGAGGATCTCTGCATGCATCCAGATGTGGAGCTACCTGTGGGGTGCAAGGTGCCCAAGTTTGACTTATTCGATGGGAAAGGGAACCCCCGTGCATATTTGAGGTCATATTGTGACAAGCTGATCGGAGTGGGAAAGAACCCATCAGTCATTATGAAGTTATTCATTCGAAGTTTGACCGACGAGACATTAGATTAGTATACTAGCCAAGACCCGCGAAAATGGCATAACTGGAATGCATTGGCCCAAGACTTTGTGGAACGATTCAGGTTCAATACAGAAACCGTCGTAGACAGGTTTTATTTGATGAAGTTAGAAAAGAAGTCTACCGAGACATTCAGAGAGTACGCTATGAGATGACGTTCAGAAGCAGCAAAGGTACAACCACCCATGGCGGAGAGTGAGATGACCACTCTATTCGTACAATCTTTGAAGGACGCAACCTACTATGAGCGAATGATAAGCGTCATCGGGCGAAATTTTGCAGAAGTTGTCAGAATGGGCGACTTCGTGGAGGAAGGTATTAAAACTGGCAGGATTACGAATTTGGCAGCGTTGCAGGCAACTAACAAGGCAATTCAGTCAGGGACGATCGGGGGTACTTCACAAAAAAAGAAAGAGGCAGTTGCCCCATCCATGTTCATACAAGAACGTAAACCCGAAGCATTTATAACATATCAAAGCCCATCCTACCAAACCCCATACTACCACGCAAGTAACCAAAACTTCACACCTCACTATACACCTGCCCCACACCCCAACTACCACAAACAGCCTATATATAACGCTTCCCAAACACCCATTTATCCTGCCCCGCATCGACCCACCCATCAAGACCACCAACAAAATAGAACGCCCAATGCACCCAGACCAAACACAAATTTTGAAAGAAGACCACCCAAAGTTCTCACCCCACTGGATGAACCCATACCCCAAGTGTACGAAAGGCTGCGAACTGCAGGCTTAATCCAACCAATTCTAGGAAGGATTCCTAACCCTATCCCAAGATGGTACGATGAGAATAAGCGCTGCGCATATCACTCCAATAGCCCTGGACATGACACTGAAAGTTGCTACTCCCTCAGGGACAAAATTGAAGCATTGATTAAAGAAGGGGTAATTCAGCTAAAGGATCCTGCCCCAAATGTGCATGATAACCCCTTGCCAAACAACGGCAATGCCAATGTGCACTTGATAACCTTAGATGAGGAGTACAACTTGGAGGGGACCATCCGATCAGTTTGAAGTAAAGGAAAAGTTAAACCTTCTGCTTTTGTCGCCCATGTTGCCAATATTCAAAAGAAAGCGGTATTTGAGCTGGAAAGAGCGCCGCCGAAACATAATGGTTCAATCATAGTTGCTCAGATACCCGGCCGGGAGCCGCCAACCAGAGGAGATCGTAGAGAAATTGGGAAGCAAGCCATAGAAGTCATCGCTGCAGGTATAACTAGGTCAGGGAGATATTACACGTCTGTGGAGGCAGTCAAGGAGATACCACCAAAGAAACCCGTGACAGAGGCTGAAGTTGAAGAGTTTTGGAGGAAGATGCCCACTAAGGATTATTTTGTCGTGGAGCAGTTGAAGAAAACATCAGCGTATATCTCTCTATTTTCACTGTTAATGCATTCGGTCCCACAATGGGTTGCATTATTTGAAGTACTGAAAAATGCATATGTCCCAAAGGGTACAACAGACGAGAACTTGACAGCCTTAGTCGGACAAGTGCTAGAGGCCCGCAGAATCACCTTTCATGATGACGAGTTGTCTGTTGAGGGTGCCGGACACAATCTTGCATTGAATGTCACCATCCAGATCGCGAACAAGATTGTTTCAACAGTGCTGATTGACGGAGGCTCGGCCGTCAACATTTGTCCTATGTCGACGCTGCTGAAACTGGGGATAGACTGCAAGAGAATTCGTAAAAGTCATATCAGGGTCAAAGGTTTCGACGGGGTCCACAGGGGTGTCGAAGGCGAAATTGATCTCACACTGCTGATTGGACCTGCAGAATTCGTTGTGGAGTTTCAAGTATTGGATATTGCTACATGTTACAATTTGTTGATAGGAATGTCGTGGATCCACGAGGGTGGTGCAGTCCCGTCCACCTTGCATCAGCGCCTAAAGTTTATATGGAATCACCGTGAAGTAGTGGTACTTGGGGATAAAAAGGGAAACATCAATACCGATTATGCAGTCCCTGTCATAGAGGACATAAAATAGTTGGATGGTTCAGTCTTTCATGTTAATGAGATCAAGAGCGCCAACAGGGTCAGATCGTTGCAGCTGCCACGTTCTCTCACAATGGTAGCCAAGGAAATGCTAAGAAATGGGTTCGAGCCCGGCAGAGGTCTTGGATCCGGTATGAAGGGGATCACAGAGCCTATCCAGTTGTTTGGGAAGAAGGACACTTTTGGTTTGGGGTACCTGCCTACCTCGAAGGATTTGGTGACTGCGAGCCTCCAGAGAAAGGGAGACATTCCCTTGCCTATGCCCATTCCGCCCCTGAGTCAGTCATTCGTCAAAGCCTGCACCATCCAGATGTTGAAAGAAGATGACCCAGAGGATCTTGCAGCAGGGTTCCAGAATTTGTTCGTAGGTGAAGATGAAGCATAGTGTTGTATGATCCCAGGGGATCACGAGGAATAGCCTACCATTTGGAATGCAGAGCATGGATACAGCCTGAATAATTGGACTTGCACCCCTGTCCTGACCATCCGAGGAGCTTGGTAGAGTTTATGATAGTTCTAGCAATGTGACTCTATATCTAAAAAAAAGGAAACAGACCTGCATTTACGTTTCTTTAATGTTTTAAATCTCGTATTTTGCTTTCATCATAAATTCCAGGATATTTTTCAGCTATAAAAACTTGCTTGTGTTAAATTAAATTTTTACTCATTCTTCTTTCAGCGATCATATTAGTAAACCTGTCGATAATGCGAATATAACATGTAATGAAACCAGCGAACAAAGTTCAAATGACGAGCATAGCCCCGAGAAACAGGAAGAATGTCCACAATCAGAGCTTGGCCAAGAGCTGGAAAACTTTGAGAATAGGCCTAAACCGAATTTAGAAGAAACTGAGTTGATAAACTTAGGCGATGAGGAAATTGTAAAAGAGACTAGGGTCAGCGCCCACCTAAGTGTCACACAGAAGAAAGAGTTGATTGAGCTCCTGAAAAAATACACCGACGTGTTTGCTTGGTCGTATGACGACATGCCAGGTTTGAGTACGGATATCGTCGCACACAGGTTGCCTATTGAGCCATCTTATCTTCCCGTAAAACAAAGGCCAAGAAAGATCAAACCAGACATGAGTTTGAAAGTCAAAGAGGAGGTGTCTAAGCAGTTCGACGCAAAGGTAATTCGAGTTTCAAAGTACCCTACTTGGTTAGCAAATATCGTGCCGATAAAGAAGAAAGATGGAAGGGTCCGAGTCTGCGTGGATTATAGGGACCTCAACAGAGCTAGCCCGAAGGATGACTTTCCTCTTCCAAACATTCATATACTCATCGACAATTGTGCGAAGCATGAACTACAGTCGTTCGTCGACTGCTTTGCTGGTTATCATCAGATCCTTATGGCAGAGGAGGACGCAGAAAAGACAACATTCACTACCCCGTGGGGGGTGTACTATTATCGAGTAATGTCGTTCGGTCTCAAGAACGCGGGCGCTACATACATGAGAGCCATGACTACCATCTTTCATGACATGATTCATAAGGAAATTGAAGTCTATGTGGACGATGTCATCATCAAGTCGCGAAGAGCGGAAGGCCATTTGGCAAACTTGAAGAAGTTCTTTGAGCGGCTAAGACAGTATAATCTGAAACTGAATCCTGCGAAGTGTGCATTCGGCGTCCCTGCTGGGAAGCTGTTGGGTTTTATAGTGAGTAGAAGAGGGATTGAGCTGGACCCTTCGAAAATAAAAGCCATCCAAGATTTACCTCCTCCGAAAAGCAGAAAAGACGTAATGAGCTTCCTTGGTCGTCTCAACTACATCAGCAGGTTCATAGCTCAGTCCACCGTGATATGCGAGCCGATATTCAAATTATTGAAGAAGGATGCGGCTACCAAATGGACAACGGATTGTCAGCAGGCTTTTGATAGAATCAAAGAGTACCTTTCTAATCCGCCAGTTTTAGTACCGCCAGAACCAGGGAGGCCTTTGCTACTCTATTTGTCCGTATTAGAAAATGCTTTTGGATGCGTGTTGGGGCAACACGATGAAACAGGGAAAAAGGAGCAGGCCATATATTATTTAAGTAAGAAGTTCACAGTGTATGAAGCTCGTTACACTCTACTAAAACGTACTTGTTGCGCATTAACTTGGGTCGCCCAGAAATTCAGGCATTATCTATCAGCATACACCACTTATCTTATTTCGAGGATGGACCCGCTTAAGTATATCCTTCAGAAGCCCATGCCCACTGGAAAACTAGCAAAATGGTAAATTATGTTGAGCGAGTTTGATATCGCACGCCACACGTAAAGCCGTAGTGCGGCGTGCATTAGGTGATCATCTTCGAGAACCCGGCCGATGAGGAATATGAGCCCTTCGAACCTATTTCACGATGAGAGGTATTGTTTGTCGGAGAAGATATCTCGAGGATTACCTGTGTTGGAGAATGTTCTTGATGGGCGGCAAACTTGAGGAATTGACATTGGAAGCGATCTTGGTTTGAAAACAGTCAAGATTATCCGATCTCGCGGCTCAGATTTCCATGCACCAACAATATGGCAGAATATGAAGCTTGCATATTGGGACTCAAAATGGCCGTAGATATGAACATACAAGAGTTACTGGTCATAGGTGATTCAGACCTGTTGATCCATCAAGTACAGGGTGAATGGGCAACCAAGAATATGAAGATACTCCCCTACCTGCATTGCGTGAAGGAATTGCAGAAGAAGTTCAGTAATATAGAATTTAAGCATGTCCCAAGGATCCAGAATGAATTCGCTGATGCGTTGGCAACCTTATCCTCCACGATTCAACATCCGGACAAGAATTACATCGACCCGATCACAGTGAGTGTGCTGGAACAGCCGGCTTATTGCTCTCATATAGATGAAGAAATAGACGGAATCCATGGTACCATGACATCAAAAGATACCTCAAATCAAGAGAGTATCCGGAAGGCATAACCAACATTCAGAAGAAAACACTTCGAAGATTAGCAAACCATTTCTTTTTGAATGGGGATGTGGTATACCGAAGGACTCCAGATCTGGGCTTATTGAGATGTGTCGACGCTCAAGAGGCGAGCAAGCTAATAGAAGAGATACACGGGGGAACATGTGGACCTCGTATGAATGGCTTCACTTTGGCAAAAAATATTCTGCGAGCAGGTTATTTTTGGATGACGATGGAAACAGATTGTATCCGCTTTGTGCAGAAATGTCATCAGTGCCAGATTCATGGGGACTTGATTCGAGTACCTCCGAACGAACTTAATGTGACGAGTTCTCCTTGGACATTCGCAGCTTGGGGCATGGATGTCATCGACCCTATCGAACCCGCTGCCTCAAATGGGCAAAGATTCATCCTCGTAGCATTTGACTATTTTACTAAATGGGTAGAAGCATCATCACACAGATCGGTGACGAAGAAGGTGGTAGTCGACTTCGTTCGCAACAACATCATTTGCCGATTTGGAATTCCTGAGTCGATTATGGCGATATGGAACCAATCTCAACAGTAACTTGATGCGTGAGATATGTGGGAATTTTAAGATCACTCACCGTAATTCCACTCCGTATCGGCCTCAGATGAATGGAGCAGTAGAAGCAGCCAACAAGAACATCAAGAGGATATTGTGCAAGATGATCAGCAACTACAAACATTGGCACGAGCATTTGCCTTTTGGACTTTTGGGGTATCGCACCACAATCCGGACTTCTACCTGTCACGCCCGATTTCGACCGCGACATTTATTTAGCGAAGACTCCTGCTTAATAAAATGTTATAAAATAAATAATAAAAATGCTAAATAAAATGTTAAAGGGGTGCTTAAAAAGTGCTAGCATATTAAAAGTGCTAAAGGGTGCTAAAATGCTAAAGTGCTAAAAAGTGCTAAAAGTAGTGCTAGGGTTCGCGGAGTCGCCACCTAATTAGTTTGGGTGAATTAGGACACCTAAATGTTAACTAGTTTAAAATAAACATTAACTCCATTTTAATGGTCTGCTAACTTAATGAGATTCCGGGCAAGAGTTCTTTATTAATCTAGAGGGAAGGGGTTAGACACCCTCTAAGATCCGCTAACTTGCGGTTATCCTGCCAAACCTAGGGTAATCATTATGTTTAAAAATGCTTGTTTTGAAAATATAAAAAGATGCTTCAAAATATTTTATAAAAAGGCATGTTGATTAAAGTTTATAAGACTGAGGCCAAAATGTAAATGATGCAAAGGTTATTTATGGACTAATTATGTGTGCATGCAAATGTTATTTATGGACTAATTATGTGTGCTGCTGGCTAAATTAATCTTGCTTAACCTGCGTATATTATATAAAAAATGCTTAAGATGATTCTTGAGAGTTTAGGAGAAAATTTGTTTATGGACTTAATAAGAAACAAAATGTTGGTTTTATGATGCAAGTTAAATCATTTAGATTACTTTGGTAAAATTTAGACATGCATAACAATCCTAAAAGGCATAAAGTAGAAATGCATTTCTAATTTTAAATTACCTTCCCCCCTTTATGTGTTCAAAGGCTAATTGCTCTTGGTTTCCTATTAATTACAAAGTTATAACATTACAATAACAAATAAAATGAGATAAGGAGGTTAAAAGAGTAAGGGATTGAAGCGGATGACTCCGTCCTATTTGTTTTTCTAGAAATTGCCGAAGAGGGAACTCGACGGATGTGGATGCGGGTTGCCATTTGAAGTATCTCGTGATGAGTCTCGCCGTGAGACTCTTCATTTTGCTCCGGTGCATTTCATGTAAAAGAGAAAAAAGGATAAAGATTAGTATCTGTCCAATTGTATCAAAGACAGCAGTAAACAAAAATGATCTTGAGAGGCTGAACATACGCATGATCCACTGATTCTATATTTTAACGTGCACTGTTGGGCCCAGGGGAATGGAGAACAGTAAGGCAAACAGAGGAAACAAATATGCTGGCCCATTACTGTAAATTCGAATTAAACATGGAACCATTCTTATGCAAAGCCCACATTTATATTCTCTAAATTCAATGGAAGGTAACATTTAATCTTTCTGATAGGAAGCCCAATCGAACATGTATCAACCAATAGGCATCGCACCACGTTAATCCATTCGGGTTTTCTTTTACAGGGGGACTTAACGTGATCATACAAGCAAATTACTGGTTTATGAAGCGCCAACAACACACTGGGCATGGCCAATTACTTCATGATTTCCAAGACCAGACAACAAGGTTCAGTTTGCACATATTTAGAAGATACTAACTGTCACGACCCGTTCCAGGGCCCGTGACTGGTGCCTTACCCGGGCACCCAAGTAGTCATACATCAGAGTAATCAACGGAATATAAAAACAAGACATGAAACAAATGTAAATTAAGACACCGTTTATCTGAGAAGAGTCGCCTTTCGGCATATATATATATAACCAAAATCTGGCAGTTACATCCCAACTGTACAATAGGACTACGCACTTAAGGAAGTAAACAACTATGGCGGGACAGGGCCCCGCCATACCCTGAATGTACCAAACTATCTACAACAACAGGGAGATCATACCCAAAAGTCGAGCCTCCGGAGAAGATGGAGCTCCTGACAACAAAGAAAAGATCCTAAGACTGAGGATCCTACCTGCTTCCCTTTACCTGCGGCATGAACGCAGCCCCCCGAAGGAGGTCAGTACAACAGGTACCAAGTATGTGAAACTGTAAAGTACTTAAATGAAATCATATCATTTTAAAACCAATTTTACAAATGTGTACAAAACAACCAATGTAACCGCACATAGTGCCACATCACAAACAAGAGCAATAATAGGTAAAATGTAACAGGTCTTTTCTAGGCTGCGAATGATCGAAGCAAGGCCAATCGCCCATAGTATCATTATGCATGCCTAATCCTGGACTCCCGCAGTCCGCATAGGCCACTCACATAGGCTCGCATGAGGTATTCCCCGCATCGAGGGTAGCTACTCCTTGGCATCGTCCTGGACTCGTAGTCCGCATGGCCACAAGGACCGCACACTAACCTGGAACTCTCGTAGCTCCGCATAGGTCCCCTGGACCCGCATGAGGTATTCTCGAATCATGGTCCTGCATCACCGAGTCTACCCCGCATCGGAGGGAAGCTTAACCCCCGGTATTATGTCAAGAGGTGAGTGATATAATACTAACATAACAGCTTATCGTTAAGCAACATAAGCACAACAAGAATACCCTCTTATACAAACGTTACAAGACACTAACACACATAGCATCATAATATGTCTACTCATCAAACCATCTTATTATACTTTCCAGAAATCAATGCAAGTCTTTTATCAACACATAAGTAAACTGTTCCTTTTCTCTTTCTTAAGTCGTTATACCTAACTTCCCATAAAGCTAGTATAACTCTTAAGCTTTTGTTTAAAAACCAAGTTGTTACACCCCGTATTTCCATAGTATGTACGTGAGGGCGTACGTATATAAATTGAGCCTTAAAGTAGGCTAGGTTCGAAAATTGTGCACAAGTACCGAAAAGAGTCGTTTTTCGACGAAACGTTTTACTAAACTTGCGAAGGGAAAATTCCGGCTATGTCATTTATAATTTTTGCGGATTTTTAGAGAGAAACATTTTGGACCAACGGGAGGGTGACAAGTGTCACCCTCACATTGGAGCACGTTTTGGGCGTCTTGGACGATTTGGGAGCACTTTAGTTGGTAGGATATTTTGTGCAAGTTGTGTGGTAGATGGATAAGGTCCACATGGTTAAAATCTAGCCCTACACTTGCACCACACTTGTCTTCATCTTGGCCATTGGTTGGCCTTTGGTTGCTATAAATACTCCCTAAGTTGAAGACTTTCTTCATCCTCACTTGAAAACTTCTAAGGCAAAACCCTCCTCTCCCTCTTGTGCTCTCGTCCGCCACACCCTCCCCTTTGTGGTAGCCTGGCCAAACACCCTCCCCTCTTGGAGGCCCTCGCCGAGAATCCCCCCCTCCCCCGAGCCTAGTTGGGAGTCGAAATAATACCCCCCGTGGTTGAGAAATACTTCTCCAAGTATTGTTATAATGCCCAAATACTCTAGCCCAAATACCTTGTAGTACTTTCCAAAGTTACCTCTATACGTAGAGCCCGGAAATACTATTATACTTTCCCTCAGTCACAAAAACGAAACTCTAAGGAAAACCTTCATAGACGGTTGAAGTGTTAAGTAGAAGTTGCGTAGAACTTCTAAGGGTTGTTGGAGCGGGTTGGAGCACTCGGAGTAGAAGCTTAACGTTGCTCAGGAGCGACTTATATACTTGGATAATTTTGGGCTCATCGAGGTAAATACTACTGTCCTTCTAGTGTAATTGGAAATTACATACTGTAGTAGTATAATAATGAATATAAGATTCATAGAAGAGAATTGAACTGTAATAGAAGGATATTACAGAAAAGACTTGAACTGAAATCACATCAGAAGATTATAGTAGAAGATTAAACTGTATTTACAGTAGACTGATAACCTTTATTGGTTGAATGTTCTGCAAGTAGCATGTGCTACTTAGAAGGTGGACAAGGCTAGCCGGGTTATAGCCGTGGAGCGTTTTGCTTATAGTCGATAATCGTCGCGAGGTATGTGATTCTTCCTATACTCTTGAGCATGATATTTTAAAGGAAGATATATATAGTACGGCAATGTCTTTTGACTTAAGCCTGAATAATATATAGTACGGTAGACGTACGTGTGCTAATTGAATGTAGTTGTACGGCAATGTCTTTTGACTTAAGCCTGAATAATAAGAAACTTGAAGTATGTCACAAGAGTTAAGAAACCATTTTTGAAAGAAGAGTAACACTTGGTTTTAAAGGTTTTAAAAAGAGTTATACTAGCTTTATGGGGAGTTAGGTATAACGTCTTAAGAGAGGTAAAGAAAATGGTTTACTGATTTTAGAAGTTAAGAGACTTGATCTTATAAGATAAGAGACTTAACTTAAATGAATTAATATGAGTTTTGTGTGAAACCTCATTCGTGAGTAATGAGTACGTGGTTTTTAAAAGGAATAATGTTTTACTGATTTCGGAAATCAGAATGTGTATCGACAAACCACTGCAGCGTTAATAAAGGAAAATGTATTGAATAATGAAGTATTATTAAAACCAGTAGAAACCTCCATCTGCATAGAAGCTAAGATGAGACAAAATGATATTACATTTCCTAGATCATGGCTGCTTAATAAGATTTATGAACAAGAATAACCTACTAGCCTATGGCATATGTTACTCAATTGTTTTAAAAAGAGATTAAGACATTGAACTATGAAACTTTTCTAAAAAGAGACTTGAGTAATTGAAATTAGGCAAACTGGAACTTTAGGGAAAAGAAAGGCATTGTGTTGTCTTAAAATGGTTTAAAACTTAAAGTGTTATAACAGCTTTATGGGAAGTTGGTTATAACGACTTTATGAAAACAAAAGAAGGGTTTTTATCATTGGTTTTAATGTGGAAACTTGACTTTAAAAAGAGAAGTTGTTTTGGTTTGCTTAAAAGATGTAAGTAACTCTAATTTATACTACGTTTATAGGGTGATTTTCATAAAAGGAATGGATCTCTTAAAAGGAATTTAACGACGTAGTACTTTAGTTAAAACCGGACTTTGACATAAAATGAAAGTACTTAGAGTTATGTATAACTTGCCTATGCTTGTTGTTGTGTAACTTGCCTATGCTTGTTGTTGTGTAACTTGCCTATGCTTGTTGTTGTGTAACTTGCCTATGTTTATTGAGATAGTCTTTGTTGTGCAAGAATTGTGTTTCTATTCTACCGTCTCTCGATGGAGGGCGGTTGACTTGTTGAGAACTTACTTGGACGTCTGCGTGACGGGAGATTCCAGGTATGCTTCCATTAGCATTAGTACATGGGCATGTCTACACCGTTGATGGATTCGTGGACATGTGACCATTTTTGTTATGGCGAAGTATCGTGACTTACGGTTGTGATTGGAGTGCGTGCTGTTTACTTGCCCCGTCGGCCACGTGGCGCGGTGGATCTGTACGAGTTGTTGCACTTACCACGTGTCACCATGGCGATATCATCGTGACTTACGGTTGTGATCAGGTGCGTAGCTTGTATACTTGCCCCGCCATTACGTGGCGCGGTGGATCGGTATAGGTTATTGCACTTGCCACGTGTCAGCTTCGCGAGTCAGTATAGTGACGAGGTCTCGTGGTACGGCTTTGGCATCAGGTAGGACTTGGTGTTCAGGTGTACTCCTTGGTGTTGTTATATCATAGACTGCCGGCAGTGAGGAAGGAATTCCACGGGCACGAGTGATGATTTGGAGGGCATAAGTCCCTAACTTGATATGACTGTTTATATGTTGGGTACTGTAGTTTGGTTATCATACATGTCTCCTGCTTTATATAGACTGCTATGATTTCATTTATAGTACTTCTGCTTTCACATACTTGGTACTGTTATGCGACCTCCTTCGGGGTGGCTTCTTTGCGAGTAGAAGTACATCTATTTGTCGATCCGCGTTTAGGATCTCATTTCAGCGTATTGAAGCTCCGTTCCTTGGAGGCTTATCTTTGGTATGTTACCACAGTGCATGGGTTCTTGTATGCGTTCAGGGTATGGCGTGGCCACTGTCGTCATAGTTGTTGAAAAAATCTCTTAGAGTGCAGAGCTTTGTGGCGGGGTTGTAAGGATTATGGCTGTTCAAATGTTTATATATATATATATGTTGAAAGGTAACCGTTTTGGTTGGCCTGTTTTCTTTCATCTTGATCCATATCTATTTGCATGTTTAAGTTTTTATTTCCGCTGGTTTTCTCTGATGTTGTATCACTAGGGTGCCCGGTAAGGCACGATCCACGCCCGGTTGGTCGTGACAAAAGTGGTATCAGAGCAGTTAGTCCTCGGAAAGTGTCTACAGACCGTGTCTAGTAGAGTCTTGATTATCGATGTGTTGTGCACCACATCTATAATCAGGAGGCTATAGGACATTTAGGATTGGTTTCCATTCTTCTCATTCTGAGATCGTGCCTTAGATCTGTATTGTAAATTGGACCCCTCTGACGTACTTCGTTTTTACGATTATGCCTCGCGTAAAGCAACCGGGCGAAGGGCAAAGCGAGAGGAGGCTGCGAGTAAAGCGGCGGCGAGACGATACTGAGCCTCGGTCCACGATCGGGAGCGAGAGGAGATGGGTTACAAGGAGATGGCCCGATTAATGGCGGGGTTGTGGCGGAACTTGAGGATAAATTTGGACGCCGCGATTCGATGAGCACCAGTGGTTCACTTTAGATCGATAGTTTGAGGCTACGGGATTTTTACGAGGTGTAGCCGCGAGTTTTATGGGTCGAGGCCCGAGGATGATCCGCAGGAGTTCATCCGGCGATTCTGACGGATCATGAGTGATCGAGGCATCGGAGACCGAGTCGGTGGTCCTAGGTTCGCATCAATTTGCGTGATACCGCAATGATCGTTTGATTCGTGGGAGCTGTCGGGAGAGAATGCACTTCGGCTATTTGGGACGAGTTCTCAGGCATTTCTTGCACATTTCTTGCCTCGCGAGATGAGAGGCTGGCCGATGATTTTTGGTGTATTCTGGAAGCAGGCGTGCGGTTCGGGAGTACAATGTGAGTTCGACTCATTGGCGTGACGTCCCGCGTTGGTAGCTAGTATGGAGGATCGGGTGCACCGATATGTTCTGAGGCTCGATGATTGCCTAGCGAGAGTTGTTGGTGTAGCTCTTCAGGGCATGGACATTGCCGCGTGCGGCGTATGCACTTGGATGTGAGGCGGATAAATCGACGGAATGACGAGTCGTGAAGAGGGCGAGCAGCGAGGTCCTTTGGTGACTTTCGAGGCGGACCGCCTCGGCCGAACTAGTTATGTACCTCGCCAAGATCTGAGTGGTCCTCCACGCCGGGACGCCGGGACGCCGGGATATTCGGGGCAGTCGGGGCTCCCGTGTTTGATTTCAGGAGAGTAGGAGTGCTCGCCGGATGAGGCCACCCGTATCTCAGTGTGACCATTGTGGTAAAGCCCATAGAGGGGAATGTCGTACTGGTTTGGGAGATTGCTATACTTGCGGCCGACATGGCCATTTGACGGAGGCGTCCGACCGGGTAGCAGTGGTGGGATAGCACGATCTACTAGATCGATTCTTGGGTTCTTCACCTTCCAGCTAGGCGGGATGTTCTTACATCGGAGCCCACAGAGGTCGCGGTGGAAGTTCCCAGTTTTAGCGGTCCTTTGAACCGCCTATTTTTCAGGTATATCCTTAACCCTCTAGAGACTTGTTTGTATTGATATTGATAATGTGTTAAGTATTATGTTCGGATAGCTTTGTGCTAAAATGTGATTTAGAAGCCTGGTTAGTGAAAAGGGTAAGCCTGGGGGTGAGAAAATGATGAACCTTAGAATATTACAGTTGAGACCTTAGATGTAAGGCCGTCTTGAGTACCAGTTTTTGCAAGTGATCCTTGTCGGAGTGCATTTTATGCCTAGAATGTATTGTGTAATAAGTCCCTGGGTAGTGTGAAATGGAAGTGGTAGCTTTCATGACCTGTAGAGGTAAGATTGTTCCGGATCGGGGAACAAGAGCGTGATGCGTTAAGTGGGTCGGGTTGGGGCCATGTTGAGGGCCAACCCGCGGCCTGTTTCGAGGTGGGGTCAGCTCTGGGTGGTCCCGCGGTGGTAGGTCACGAGGGTGCTAGGCCCAGTTTAGGCGACCATCGTATGAGTTCGTGGATATGTTCGACTGAGCGGATCGTGAAGGCGGGAATGGCCTTAAGGAGGTTGAGGCTTGTAGATGACCAAGTTTGGAGGTGGTGACTCCAAAGTTTTGGGGACTAAAGCGATGGTGAAGTGTGAATGCGTATACTAGAAGAGTTCAAGTGTTCGAGAAGGGCACAACAAGTAAGGAAGGAAGAGAACGTGTGTTATTTCGTGGCCAGGCGTGGCGTTGGCAACTTGTTAGAAGATCTTCATCGTTATCCGTCTCGAGAAGGAACATTCGGGACGAATGTTTCTAAGGAGGGGAGAATGTTACACCCCGTATTTCCAGAGTATGTACGTGAGGGCGTACGTATATAAATTGAGCCTTAAAGTAGGCTAGGTTCGAAAATTGTGCACAAGTACCGAAAAGAGTCGTTTTTCGACGAAACGTTTTACTAAACTTGCGAAGGGAAAATTCCGGCTATGTCATTTATAATTTTTGCGGATTTTTCCGAGAGACGAAACATTTTGGACCAACGGGAGGGTGACAAGTGTCACCCTCACATTGGAGCACGTTTTGGGCGTCTTGGACGATTTGGGAGCACTTTAGTTGGTAGGATATTTTGTGCAAGTTGTGTGGTAGATGGATAAGGTCCACATGGTTAAAATCTAGCCCTACACTTGCACCACACTTGTCTTCATCTTGGCCATTGGTTGGCCTTTGGTTAGCCTATAAATACTCCCCTAAGTTGAAGACTTTCTTCATCCTCACTTGAAAACTTCTAAGGCAAAAACCCTCCCTCTCCCTCTTGTGCTCTCGTCCGCCACACCCCCTCCCCCTTTGTGGTAGCCTAGCCGAAACACCCTCCCCTCTTGGAGGCCCTCGTGAGAATCCCCCTCCCCCTAGCCTAGTTGCTAGTCGAAATACTACCCCCCTTGGTTGAGAAATACTTCTCCAAGTATTGTTATAATGCCCAAATACTCTAGCCCAAATACCTTGTAGTACTTTCCAAAGTTACCTCTATACGTAGAGCCCGGAAATACTATTATACTTTCCCTCAGTCACAAAAACGAAACCCTAAGGAAAACCTTCATAGACGGTTGAAGTGTTAAGTAGAAGTTGCGTAGAACTTCTAAGGGTTGTTGGAGCGGGTTGGAGCACTCGGAGTAGAAGCTTAACGTTGCTCAGGAGCGACTTATATACTTGGATAATTTTGGGCTCATCGAGGTAAATACTACTGTCCTTCTAGTGTAATTGGAAATTACATATTGTAGTAGTATAGAAATGAATATAAGATTCATAGAAGAGAATTGAGCGTAATAGAAGGATATTCTGAGAAAAGACTTGGCTGAAATCACATCAAGATTATAGTAGAAGATTAAGCGTATTCTGATGGTCGATAACCTTTATTGGTTGAATGTTCGCAAGTAGCATGTGCTACTTAGAAGGTGGACAAGGCTAAGTAGGGTTATAGCCGTGGAGCGTTTTGCTTATAGTCGATAATCGTCGCGAGGTATGTGATTCTTCCTATACTCTTAAGCATGATATTTTAAAGGAAGATATATATAGTACGGCAATGTCTTTTGACTTAAGACTGAATAATATATAGTACGGTAGACGTACGTGTGCTAATTCAACGTAGTTATGCGGCAATGTCTTTTGACTTAAGCCCGAATAATAAGAAACTTGAAGTATGTCACAGAGTTAAGAAACCATTTTTGAAAGAAGAGTAAGACTTGGTTTTATAGGTTTTAAAAAGTGTTATTCTAGCTTTATGGGAGTTAGGTATAACGTCTTAAGAGAGGTAAAGAAAATGGGTTCTCGATTTTAGAAGTTAAGAGACTTGATCTTATAAGATAAGAGACTTAACTTAAATGAATTAATATGAGTTTTGTGTGAAACCTCATTCGTGAGTAATGAGTGCGTGGTTTTAAAAGGGATAATGTTTCTTGATTTGAAATCGAGAATGTGTATCGACAAACCCTGCGGCGTTAATAAAGGAAAATGTATTGAATAATGAAGTATTATTAAAACCAAGAGAAACCTCCATCTGCATAGAAGCTAAGATGAGACAAAATGATATTACATTTCCTAGATCATGGCCGCTTAATAAGATTTATGAACAAGAATAACCTACTACTTTATGGCATATGTTACTCAATTGTTTTAAAAAAGAGATTAAGACATTGAACTGTGAAACTTTTCTAAAAAGAGACTTGAGTAATTGAAATTAGGCAAAGCTGGAACTTTAGGGAAAAGAAAGGCATTGTGTTGTCTTAAAATGGTTTAAAACTTAAAGTGTTATATGACTTTATGGGAAGTTGGTTATAACGACTTTATGAAAACAAAGAAGGGTTTTTATCATTGGTTTTAATGTGGAAACTTGACTTTAAAAAGAGAAGTTGTTTTGGTTTGCTTAAAAGATGTAAGTCACTCTATTTTATACTACGTATCGGGTGATTTTCATAAAAGGAATGGATCTCTTAAAAGGAATTTAACGACGTAGTACTTTAGGTTAAAACCGGACTTTGACATAAAATGAAAGTACTTAGAGTTATGTATAACTTGCCTATGCTTGTTGTTGTGTAACTTGCCTATGCTTGTTGTTGTGTAACTTGCCTATGCTTATTGAGATAGTCTTTGTTGTGCAAGAATTGTGTTTCTATTCTACCGCGTCTCATGGAGGGCGTTGACTTGTTGAGAACTTACTTGACGCTGCAGCGACGGAGATTCCACGGGTATGCTTCCATTAGCATTAGTACATGGGCATGTCTACACCGTTGATGGATTACGTGGACATGTGACCATTTTTGTTATGGCGAAGTATCGTGACTTACGGTTGTGATTGCGCGAGTAGCTTACTTGCCCCGTCGCCTCGTTGCGCGGTGGATCCGCAGGTTGTTGCACTTACCACGTGTCGCCGCGCGAAGTATCGTGACTTACGGTTGTGATCGGGCGTAGCTTGACACTTGCCCCGCCACCACGTGGCGCAGTGGATCGGGTATAAGTTATTGCACTTGCCACGTGTCGCCGCGAGTCAAGATAGTGACGAGGTCTCTCGTGGTACGGCTTTGGCATCGTGTAGGACTTGGTGTTCGTGTGTACTTTTGGTGTTGTTATATCATAGATCGCCGCGGTGAGGAAGGAATTCCACCGCACGCAGTGATGATTTGGAGGCGTAAGTCCACGACTTGATATATTTGTTTATATGTTGTGTCTTGTAGTTTGGTTATCATACATGTCTCTGCTTTATATAGATGCTATGATTTCATTTATAGTACTTTCTGATTCACATACTTGGTACTGTTATCGACCTCCTCGGCCGCGTTCATGCCGCAGTAAGTACATCTACCGCCGATCCGCGTTTAGGATCTCATTTCAGCGTATTGGGAAGCTCAGTTCCTTGGAGGCTTATCTTTGTATGTTACCCAGTGCAGTGGGTTCTTGTGCGTTCGGGGTATGGCGGGCCCCGTCGTCATAGTTGTTGAAAAAATCTCTTAAGGTGCAGAGCACCGTTGTGGCGGGTTGTAAGGATTATGCTTGCTCAAATGTTTATATATATATATATGTTGAAGGCAACCGTTTTGGTTGGCCTGTTTTCTTTCATCTTGATCCATGTCTATTTGCATGTTTAAGTTTTTATTTCCGCTGGTTTTCTCTGATGTTGTATCACTAGGGTGCCCGGGTTAAGGCACCAGTCACGGGCCCGGGTTCGGGTCGTGACAAAAGTATTACTCTTCTTTCAAAAATGATTCATAATTCTTTTGAAATACTTCAAGATTCTTGTTATTTAGACTCAAGTCAAAAGACGTCAAGTAAAACCATGTTCAGTTAACACACGACGCTCACCTCTATATATATATATA
Organism: Przewalskia tangutica; assembly: GCA_029844215.1. Taxonomy (NCBI): domain Eukaryota; kingdom Viridiplantae; phylum Streptophyta; class Magnoliopsida; order Solanales; family Solanaceae; genus Przewalskia; species Przewalskia tangutica. Next base: position 39,730,137 of record CM056732.1, on the reverse strand, counting down.
CTTTAATCATGCTCTAGAGGATAGGAAGAATCACATACCTTCTCGGCGAAATCCACCTGCCAAGTCGAATATGTCGCGCGCAGAGAATCAACCTATAATAGTCAGATACGTCTATCAATGTCTAGACTACTCTGTAGACTATTCTAAGCAGAGGGTTCTTTATTCTACGGAAAATTGGGCAGCACTTCCCTACCCGTCAAGCTACACAAGTCTACTGTAGATACAGTCCTATGTAAGTACAGTTCAATTCTTCTTACATATACCCTTCTCTTTGTGATTACAGTTCAATTCTATTCTTTAATATCCTTCTATATCTTATACTCAAGTCTTAACTATTCTTATATGTAATATCCAATTACGATAGAAGGACAAGAGTATTTACCTCGATAAGCCCAAAATTATCCAAGTTAAATGTCGATCCTGAGCAAGGTTTAGCTCCTAATCTGAACGCTCCAATCCGCTCCAAGAAACCCTTAGAAGTTTCTACACAACTTCTACTTACAACTTCAACCAACAATGAAGTTTCTCCTAGGGTTTCGTTTAGTGACTAATGGAAGTATAGTAGTATTTCTGGGCTTTTAGTATAGGGGTGACTTTGGAACTACTACAAGGATTGGCTAAGGTATTTAGGGATAGTAACAATACTTGGAGAGTATTTTCTACCGGGGAGGGCCTTGGCCGAGACTACTAGGAAGGGGGGGGGTGTTTCGGCTAAGCTCACTCAAGAGGGGGGGAGAAGATGGCTTGGACGAAAACTACAACTAGAAGGGGGAGGATTTTAAGACTTGGAAAATTGATTTGTGGATGAAGAATTCATCAACTCAAGGGGGGTATTTATAGGGCTTTCAAGGGCCAAGATGAGGGCAAGTGGAGGGCAAGTGGATGGTGTGGATTAGCACAAGTTCACCCTAGCCCTACTCCACAAATCACTCACCAAACATTGACCCAAGTTTTAGGCCACAAAATCATGCCAATCGTCCAAGGTTCCGCCCCCCTTTGCCGTCCACTTGAGGGTGACAAGTGTCACCCTCTCGTTGGTCCAAATTATTTCATCTCTCGGAAAAATCCGCAAAAATTATAAATGACATAGCCGTAATTTACCCTACGCAAGTTTTGGAAAACGTTTCGTCGGAAAACCATCCGTTTCGTGGGTTGTGCACAAATTTCGTCCATAGTGCCTAACTTAAGGCTAAACTTTTGTACGTATGCCCTTACGTACATACTGAAATACGGTATAACACTAACAAAACCGAAGTTCGCATATCATTTTTGTAATGGCGAAGATGGATGAAATCGCTTTGTAAAACCAACATAGCAATTGTACATACACATTAACTTTAATCAATGATTTCCTAATTCAACTAATGCCAACTGCAGCTATAGAAAGGCAGGGATGATCAATCATAGTCTCAAAAGAGTCAACATGTTTCTTAGGCTACCACAAAAGGCCTTAAACCTCCTTATCTAATTAGACAGACCCCAAACCAGCATCATATGAACTAAATAGCTAAAAATAGTTAAGACGCGCTGAAATTAGCATGCTGATCATTTAAAATTACTCAGGAAAATCACACAGGACATAGTAAATTTCAACCTAGCATATTAGGTATATATGGGCCTAATTGTACACAAACTAACACCACCTTAAATCAGTATGATAAACACTTAAACCCCTAGACAAGCATAGTGAACAACTAGCCATGATCTTAGTTTACTCAAATATTAATAATACGTAGTTTAAACAAACATACAAGTTAACATGCCACATAATCACCTAATAAACACAAACAACAACTAGGTTCATAGTGTTACAATCAGAGTCCAACAATGGCTTAACATGATTACACTCTTTATTACCCATACTTGAACATGTTTAGCAGAATAACTGCGCAGCGAAAATAGCATGAGATATTAATTGAAACATTCTGAACAGTATTGCGCTTGATGCGAACTTAACTAATGACTTAGTCGAACAAGAACATACAGAGATTAGTTGAAAAACAGACCCACAAAGTATCGACCACCTAACTTTAGCACAACATTTCTCACTACGAATAAGCCCCATTATTAAGCTTTAAAGCTAGCCTGCTCAGATTTCAAGTAGACAGAATAAACAGGTTCAGCAATTGACTTAATGAACATAAACATTCGCCGACATCGACGTAACACACACTTAACAGTCAATTCAAAACACATGCTGTACATATTAATGTTAAGCGAAATCTAAGGCTATGAGGGTAAAATATTACCTTCTCCGGGCAGCGAACCGAGGCAGCGTATCAAGTTGTCGGTTCACTCGATGGGTTATTGCGATGCGATTGAAAAGGGCAGAGCTGGTGCTTGGAAAATAATTGCTGGTTTCTTAATGTGAGAGTCGATTAACTGGTTCAGGGTAGGTTTTTTTTCGGATTTCCTACTCTCATGATGCTAATTCTCTGGATGCTGAGTCCCTAACTCCCCATAAAAATTGATTATTGCTATTGGACTGCTCCCCCAACTGAGCTCTGCCTATCGTTCTGCCTTTGCATGTGCTTTATATGGCCATGGTTTGGGTTCTAATGTTGGTAAGCATTTAAGGCTGAGATTTTCGTCAATATTTGGTACCCATTTGGTATTGATTCTGGACCATTTTAAGGGCTGATTCGTGGACGATTTTGGGAAAGATTTGGTATGCTTTGTTATTATGGTAAGTTTGAAAAACGATTTGGGAGATTTTGAGGGAATCTGGAAGATTCGTGACTCTTGGAGATGGTAAGGTTCTTGCTGATGGAGGCGGCGATTGTGGGTAAAGGTAAACCCCGGATTCTCCGGCGAGAAATTCGGGCATGGCAGCGACGACATTTTAGGTTTTAGGATGCTTTTGAGTTTTGCTTTTGTGGGTTTTATCGTGAAGAACGATGGGGGCAAAGAAATGCTTTGTATATTGAGGGTGTGGGTTGTGAACTGAAAGGCCGGGCGACGGTAAGGGACTGTCCTGCGGTCGTTGAGTGCTGGTTGGGTATTAGTTTTAGGTATTTAATTAGTTAAAATTAATTTGGGTAGTGTATTATTAATCAATTAGTGGTAAATTAAATTAACAAATGCAACCCTAGGTGTTTTATTAGTCTAAGCTTTTAAAATTATTACAACAATAAATGCGAGTGTGCTAATTAATTAGTGTTTAATATTTATAATGCGATTTCGTTATTGAAACTTATTTATTATGCGTATTCTGCGAAGTTAAATTAAAATTGAATTGAGTTTAGATTAAATTATTTAAATGCTAAATGCAGGTATGGTATTTAGGATTGCTTAATGCTTTTACTTAAAATGCGGTGCTATTATTAAAAATCTTATTTATTGTGCATTAATTTATGCTTTAAATTATGCATATTAATAAATGCGGCTATGCTATTTGGCGCGACGTCATTGTCAAATTATTTATTTTATGTATTTATTTATTTTATTATTATTTAAGAACTACGAAAGGGCTTAATAAATGCGGGCGCGGGACTCTAAGTGCTTAATACTCTACGTAAAATGCGATGTTATTATTAAATTGTTTATTTATGTCTGTATTAATGTTTTATCGCTGCATTTTATTATAAAAAATTATAAGAAATTATTTTGCCAAATTAGTGTAATTTTATAGCTAATGACTGGGCGGGAGGGTCAAAATTGGGTGTCAACAGTTGTCCCTCTTTGTAAGGAGGTGATGGAAGAATCTTCGGACAAAGACGTTGACTCATAGCCAATTTTATCTTGATCCTCATAATTAAAATGTTGGGCAATTAGGCAAGGCTGACGCGGACTCAAAACTGTCCCAGTGTCGAGTTATGACGACACTGGGCTACCATGGTCAAACACCAAGGCGGGCTAACGCGGACTCAAAATTTGTCCCAGTGTCGAGTTATGACGACACTGGGCTACCATGGTCAAACACCAAGGCGGGCTAATGCGGACTAAAAATTTGCCCCAGTGTCGAGTTATGGCGACATTGGGCTACCATGGTCAAAACACCAAGGCAGGCTATTGCGGACTCAAAATTCGTCCCAGTGTCGAGTTATGACGATACTGGGTTACCATGGCCGAAACACCAAGGCGGGCTAATGCAGACTCAAAATTTGTCGCAGTGTCGAGTTATGACGACACTGGGTTACCATGGCCGAAGCACCAAGGCGGGCTAATGCGGACTCAAAATTTATCCCAGTGTCGAGTTATGACGACACTGGGCTGTGGTGCTAAAATAAAAATAAAATAAACTGGCTTGAACCTGGGGTGTACCGCTATCGACTTATGATGCTGGGTTTTATGGTGATGTGGAACGAGTGGACCGACGCTTGAGGCCGCTTCTGCCATTCATTGGGAAGGTTGGCCCCCCAACAAATTGCCCCGGTTCGCTGTAAGAGAAAATCCACGTTGTGCTCCTGCTCCTGCATGCTAAGACTTAAACAAACGGTTAGTGCATAACTGTTAAGGCAGAATGATGATGCATAATTTTTGATGCAATTGTGAATAGAAAATGTTATCCTGCAAAAATGTGATGCCTGCTGCAAATGTTGTGATTTCGCCCTTGCACAGACGTGCTGCGATTGTGAATGCGGATATGTTGTCCTTGCCGCAACTGCCCCTGTAGACTAGAGCTCAAGGAAGAGTTAGTGCATAACTGCTAAGACAGAATAATAAAGCATGAATAAGAAATGCAGTTTGAGAGTATAGAAATCGTCCTTGCGTAGATGTGATATGCTGATGACGTCGTTTTCGGACATATGGCGTCATTTTCGGACTTGGCGTCATGGCGTCGTTGGCGTCGTTTTTGGACTTGTTGTGCTGATAACGTCGTTGTCTGGACGTGTTGCTGCTGGTGTCGTTGCGTAGACGTGATGCTGATGACGTCGTTGCCTGGACGTATTGCTGCTGGCGTCGTTTTCGGACTTGCTGTGCTGATAACGTCGTTGCCTGGACGTGTTGCTGATGCTCCTGTAGAATAAATGCTCCTGCAAGCTAAGTTTGAGAAAAATTAGTGTATACCTGTTTAAATGAAATGATAAATACATATGAGACATGCAATTCTATGGGTTGAGATTGTCGTCCCTGATACGCCTGATGAATACTGAGATGTTGTCCTTGAACGGACATGCTAAACGCTGCAACTGACGAATTGCCATGATGTCTTTGTTGTGTGCGATGCGTGGGTTGCAAATTTAACTTTTATGCCCGAGTTGATGTGCTAGGCTTTGTTGCGGAACTTTGAACTTTGACTGCTGATTGTCGATGGCCCCTTCTGTTTCTGCTGCTTCTAGTGCGGACTTTGAACTTTGGATTGTTGTCATATCCTCTGCCTCTGCTGCTTCTTTCTGCTTCTGCGAAGAAAACTTTTTGCCGTATTTTCTGCTTCGGCTGTTGCACTTTCTGCTTCTGTTAATATGAAAGACCTGCGCTCAAAGAAAATTTGTGAGTTTGGGGGGGGTCGATTCGCATTTGACTTCGCCGCCTTGTTCCTTGACATCCTGGACTGTTTGGACTTTCAACCCCTGTCTGGTTTCCTACCTTGTCCCAGTTTTGAAAAGGGCGTTTGGCCTAAGGTGGGTCTCAATGGAGTTGCTTGTGTATTCTCGTTATTTTCAGAACGAAGGAAAAGTTTCCTAATGGTGTGACCGAAGCCTATTTAGGCCGCCTACGTATCCCCATGAGGGAATCAGGTCATGGCGTAGTTCATTACAAGCGAATATTGGGTAAAATTCTAAAGGTGGGACCGAGGCCGATGTGGCCGCCTACGTATCCGCCAAGGGAATCAGGTCGAACGTAGTTCCAATGCAAGCAAAACAAAAGAAAACATTATTAAAGCTTAAATACGAGTTTTTCTTTTTATTAATCTGCTAAGCTAAATTGCTCTTTCTTATCCGGGCTCTAGGCGGACCAGAACAAGGGTGCAAATCCAACCAATACGTCTTCTTGCTCTGTATCATGGCTGGCTGGGTCTTCATGCTCTGCTATCAGTATCTCCTTCTTTTGGCTTCTGCGTGGTGCATGCTTGGATAAATGATTGATTCAGGCGGAGCGGGTTCTGGCCAGGGAACACCTCTCTTCCTTTGGGGTTCATTGTACTCATTGGGGTAGGCATCCTCCACCTGAATGACTCCCTCTTTGATTAACTCCTCTATTTTGTCCTTGAGTGTATAGCAATTTACGATGTCGTGCCCCTCGACACCAGAGTGGTATGCATAATGTTTGGTTTTATCATGCCCTCGGGAAGTAGGCCTGGGGGTATTTCTGGGAATTGGCTGGAGTATTCCTGCGGCTTTCAGCTCCTCATACACTTGGGTTATAGGTTTGGCTAAAGGTGTATAGGTTTTGGTTGGCTTTCTCTCAGCATCTATGCGGGATTTGAAGATGTTTAGTGAACGGGCCTTTGGCTGTGGCGTATACACGGATGGGTATCGCAAGGGTTTGTCGTATGCATTGCGAAAGTAGGTTTGTTGTCACGACCCGACCGATCGCGCGTGCCCTACAGGCACCCTGCTGTATACATCGAGATAATCACGGAACATACATGAAACCTATAAATAAAACAACTAAGTAAAGCAACAAAGTTAGCCGACAGGCTACCTTCCTGTACATAAATATATATAACCGGAGCAGTTGCCTCATTCCTTTTACAAACTGACCCACAATATGTGACTACAGACCTCTAAGATTTTTAACATAACAAGTGGCGGACAGGGGCCCCGCCATACCTGAATATACATGAATCTACTACTTGGAAAACTGCACAAGAGATAAGCCTCGAGCAAATGGAGCTTTCTCTCAAAATCAACCGAGATCCTAAGAGCAAGGATCGCCAACTGGTACCTAAAACTGCGGGCATGAACGCAGCCCCGAAGGTCGCATAACAACAGTGCGAATATGGAAGTAAATAACGCACGATAAACATATCATAACTGTACAAAAGAATGACAAGGACAAGTATAAAAACACATACCAGATCCTGCCGTGTCATTACCACTTATGAACTTAATCGCACCTTATTATCTTTTCCATTCTCAATAAAAGTTATAGCCACCTTCTTACGTACATTATTAGAAAAAGAATCATTAAGTTCATTACTATATAACTCACTTATCTTTCATAAGCTAATCCGACCCTTTACGGAGGGACACCTATACTACCCGGCCCAAACTGGGACGCGATAAGGTCACATAGTCTGCCCCTAAAGGTATACTGTCCGGCCCATCTCTGGGACGCGATAATGTCCTATAGTCTGCCCATAAAGGTATCTTGCCGGCCCGTCTGCGGTCGATAATGTCTATAGTGCGCGTGGGTATCTTGCCCGCCATCTTCGGTCGATAATGTCATATAGTGCGCGTAAAGGTATCTTTGCGGCCCATCTCCGGGTCGATAATGTCATATAGTGCGCGTAAGGTATCCGCCGCCCGTCTCTCGGTCGATAATGTCATATAGTTCGCCATAAAGGTATCTCGCCGGCCCGTCTCGGGTCGATAATGTCATATAGTTCGCGCGTAAGGTATCTTTCGCCCCGTCTACGGGTCGATAATGTCATATAGTGCGCGTGAAGGTATCTTGCCCGCCCGTCTCTCGGTCGATAATGTCATATAGTGCGCCCGTAAAGGTATCTTGCCTACCGTTCTGGGTCGATAATGTCATATAGTGCGCCATAAAGGTATCTTGCCGGCCCGTTCCTAGGTCGATAATGTCATCTAGTGCGCCATAAAGGTATCTTTGCCGGATACTAACAACTATAGCATCAAGTCCTATCCACCTTTCAAGACAAGTCACAATACCTTTTTAGAAATACAATTACCGGCTTCTAAATCAAGTGACTTCTTACTTAAAAACCTTAAGCAACTGGTACCTTTTAAAACAATTTGCCCTTCTTTATTTCAAATCATTCTTTGCTTACATTAGAGAAAACCATTCCCTTAACCTTCCATAAAGTTATTATAACCAACTTCCCATAAAGCCGTCATACTAACTTTATGCCTTAAACTAATTCATTCTTTTTATAACCAAGAGACTTATACTTTCAAATCAAATCACATAGCTTTCAAAATACTTCAAGTCTCTTAACTTTTAAGAAAACAAGTTTCATAGTCTTAAAAACTTCATACGTAAACTCTTTTAAATTACGCAACATGTACTTGTGCGTTGTGAAAAAGTTATACTTATTTATAACGATCTTATTCAAGCAGCCATGATCTAGAAAATGTAATACAATTTTGTCTTATCTTAGCTTCTATGCAGATGGAGGATTCTACTTGTTTTAACATAATTAATTGTCATTACATTTTTCCTTTATTAACGCTGCAATGGCTTGTTCGATACTTATTCTCATTCGTGCCGTAAATTTGCCAAGTCAACTCGACTCCAAATACTTCCTAACGACTCTTACCAACATCCCCCATAAGACTTGGTAAGGACTTAGGATTTCTTAGACGTAGCTTTTACATAGAGTAAATCAACATAACTACCTCTTAACTTCTAAGAGTAGACGGAATCATGAAATACTACTACATGTATATTTCATACATAGAATCATGCCAAAGGAAGGAAGAGGTTCACATACTTGCGGCGATTATCGACAAGTAGCAAAATGCTCCAAAGTACTTCAATCTTGATAGCAAATCCATCCTTCAAGTAGGATACGCTACACTTAGTACTTCAACCTATAATGGTCACAATATGTCCATTAACCTCTCACTTCTAACGTAGAATTATTCTAAGTGCTAAGTCACTAATTCTACGGAAAATCTGACAAAGACCTCCTTTGTTTCTACTTACTTTGCCACCTTTTCAAGGCGAATACAATAACCAAACAGCCCCAATTGGCTCACCACAATCTATAAGGTAGTCCAATACAAATGAATAACAAACTATTACAACTACAAGTACAAATTCGGCCACCTTACTTTCAACAATACTAATTCTTATCAAATTTCCATTTCAATCCATGTTGTTAGCAATACATGATATCAAGTCGCAATCGACTATAACTACTATAATCTTCAAGTCAACAACATGCGACGATTCTAATAAACGACCAAAATTGTAATCCAACTTAACATGACTTACATAACATTTCGGATTTTCAAGGCTACAATCAATCCATAATCCTTATAAACTTCAACACATATACTTCATGCTAGCAACAAGTAAATCTAACAACAATATAAATAATCTTGTAACACTTTCAAAGAACAAGATTATACCTCAACGAATTGTAATCCAATCTCAAAACCGAAGTTGCTCAGCAACCTGTAGCCTCATCAAGACACCTCAATCCGCCTTGAGACCCTTAGAGCCACACCAACAACTTTCCTTCAAACCTCCAATCCAAAACCTAGAAAGCCACTAGGTTTTCACTTTGCGACTAATACGAAAACTCTCTTTTCCGGATTTTTCTATTGAGATACACTTACATAACACTCATGAACCTTGGTCTAAAGTGTGGGGCTTAAAGAACAAGAAACTAAATTTTTTCTTCTTTGGGTGTGAACCCGAGAGCAAAGCCTAGGAGTTCTTCAATTTTCTTCAAATTTTGGCTAAGTGTGGACTTGTCTCACTACTAGTAGTAATATATAGGGACATGGAGGGTCAAGATTAGAACAAATGGGTGGTTCGGATGAGTTTCACATGGATCTTGCCCATGTGGCCCTTGGACTTTTAGTCAACTATGTCAAGCTAAGTCATTTGCAAGACTTGGTCATCACACTAATGGTCAAATGACCCTTTTGGCCTTGCCTAATTCGACCAAGGCATCACTAAGGGGGGGGGTGACACGTGTCGCCCTCCCATTCGTCACAACAAAACGTTTCCCGACAATTTCATAATTCCGATAAATTTCTTACAAGTCTCAAATCTTAACACTTGTGAGTTCTTACGTACGTTCTTAAAGCATGTCCTGTAAATACGGGGTGTAACATTTGTGGTGGCCTTTGGTTTGTGTTTGGCTGGAGTATGGTAGGCATTTGTGTGGGATATATAGGTGCATTGTATATTGGCTGAATGGGATATGTAGTAAGAGGGTACTGGTAATAATTTGGAGAATTTTGGTTATTTGCAGTGACGAGTGCTTTAGTGATGTTTCTGAGCCTTCTGATTTCGGCCTGCAGGGTTGCCATTTGCTGCGGTAATTGGGCGAGGTGTTCGATCGGATCTATGCTGTTTTTTTTTCTGAGACCCCTGCTTTGCCTATAGGAACCAAGACAGGTTCCGATTCGTTCTGCTCAAATGCCCTTGAATCAGTCATGTCGCTGGACCGTGTCTTTGATCTTGTGGGATATCGATGCTCTGTCATTGCTTAGTCAAATACAAATCGACCTTTGGGGAAGATGATAAATCCTTTTAGACAAAATGCAGCAAACTGCGTTAGTCTGAAGCACGTGATTTTGCAGAAGTGTAAAAACATTTAGCAAGTACATGTTGCACGTAAATTGTCACATTGCAAGCGAGTCCTAATATGCATGGGGACCCCTTTATGCCAGAGGTAGGCCTAAACGTCACATATGCGAGGCTGTGATAGATTTGTCCAAGTCGTCCAACTGTAATGCTTTTGTTGGAAGTGGCGACCAAATGACAGTGCACTTTTCCCAATTTCAGCATGACATGATTAGGTTTGGATTCGTCTATCATTGTCACGCTACACATAATATGCTGGTTGGTCGTTGGGTTGAGAAACTCGTCGACAAGTTTGGCGTCTTCCTAATTGTGGTGTCGATGCCAAGGACCGACCCACCTAAGGTAAATGCATGCATGCCTTAAAATAAAGGGTGGTATAGCTCTATCTTGAGTTGCTAAGATTTGGCTTTACTAGACGCAAGGTTCCCGAGCGGACAACTCGAGTGAGAAGGCTACGCGGCCACCTGCTAGACCGACACTCCACGATATTACCAACTCTCCTAAATTTGTGTTTGAAGAAAGAATTTTGTTGATGCACTGCGCACTCGCGTGTAGTGTCACGACCCGATCCGGCCGTGGATCGTGCCTTACCCGCACCCCAAGAGGTATATCGAGTAACCAATGAATAATAAAACAAGACATGAAACAAATGTAAAATGTAAATACGCTTTATACGAGAAAAAGTTGCTTTCGCATATATATATAAACCAAGTCCGCGCTTACATCCCAACTTTACAATATGACTCTGCACTTCAGGAATGTAAACAACTATGGCGGATAGGGCCCGCCATACCCTGAATGTACAAAATATCTACAACACCAGGGAGAGTCGTACCAAAAGTCGAGCCTCCGGAGAAAATGAAGCTCCTGACACCAGAGTAAGGATCCTAAAAATGAGGATCTACCACCTGCTTCCCTTTACTTGCGGCATGAACGCAGCCCCCCGAAGGAGGTCAGTACAACAGGTACCAAGTATGTGAAACTGTAAAGTACTTTAAATGAAATCATATCATTTTAAAACCAATTTTACAAATATGTACGAAACAACCAATGTATCCGCACATAGTATCACAAAGATAACCAAAAGCAAAATAGATATAACATAATCGGTCTTTTCTAGGCCGCTAATGATCGAAGCAAGGCCAATCGCCTATAGTATATTATGCGAGCCTAATCTCGAACTCCCGCACCGCATAGTCACACATGCACCCGCATGAGGTATTCTCGTGACGGGGCAGCTAACCCGCGGTATCCTCCTGGACTCCCGCAGTCCGCATAGTCACATAGACCGCATAGTCACACAGATCGCATGAGGCATTCCTCGCATCGGGATAATACACCCGGAATGATCAATCCTGGAACTCCCGCAGCTGATAGTCACATTGACCGCATAGCCGTATAGACCGCATCAAGGGTGGCAAGTCCTCAGATAACAAGTCGGGTATGTGATATAATAACAAGATAACGGGTTTAACGCTTAACAACGTAAGCACAACAAGAATAACCCCTTACACAACATCACAAGACACTAACACACGCAAAGATCATAACATGTTTACTTATCAAACCATCTTACTACACTTTTCGTAAATCAATACAAGACTTTCATAAACAAATAAGTAAGCGTCCTTTTATCTTTCTTCAGTCGTTATACCTAACTTTCCATAAAGCTAGTATAACTCTTTAAGCTTTTAAAACCAAGTATTACTCTTCTTTCAAACAATGATTCATAATTCTTTTGAAATACTTCAAGATTCTTATTATTTAAAACTCAAGTCAAAAGACATCAGAGTAAAACCAAGTTCAGTTAACACACGTACGTCTACCGTACTATTTATATATTTTAAAAATATCATGCTCAAGAGGATAGGAAGAATCACATACCTCCTCGGCGAAATCCACCTGCCAAGTCGAATATGTCGCGCGCGGAGTATCAACCTATAATAGTCAAATACGTCTATCAACGTCTAGACTACTCTGTAGAATATTCTAAGCAGAGGGTTCTCTATTCTACGGAAAATTGGGCAGCACTTCCCTACCCGACAACTACACAAGTCTACTGTAAATACAGTCCTATGTAAGTACAGTTCAATTCTCTTCTTTTATACCCTCCTTCTATATATCTTATACTTATTTCTATACAACTACAGTATGTAATTTCCAATTACAATAGAAGGACAAGATATTTACCTCGACAAGCCCAAAATTATCCAAGATAAATGTCGATCCTGAGCAAGGTTTAACTCCTATTCTGCACGCTCCGATAGCTCTAAGAAACCCTTAGAAGTTCCCAAACAATTTCTACTTAATACTTCAACCAACTATGAAGATTTCCCCAGGGTTTCGTTTAGTGACTAATAGATATAAGGTAGTATTTCTGGGCTTTTAGTATAGAGGTGACTTTGGAATACTACAAGGTATTTGGCTAAGGTATTTTGGGATAGTAACAATACTTGGAGAATATTTTCTACCAAAGGGGTGGACGAAACTACAAGGAAGGGGAAGGGGTGTTTGACGAAACACTAGGCAAGGGGAGAGGACTTGGACGAGAATACTACTAGAGGGGGAGGGATTTTTGGAGACTTGGAAAATGTTTTTGTGGATGAAGAAGTCTTGCACAAGAGGGGGGTATTTATAGAACCACCAAGGGCCAAGATTAACACAAATGGAGGGTGTAGATTAGATAACTTGTGTGAGTGGAGTCTTCCACCAAGTGTCCACCACAACCTTGGGACATATGTCCACCACAACATTGGGACATATGTCCCCCACAACAATGAGCCATGTGGCCCTCCACTAGGCTCACAAAACCGTCCACTATACCTACCCCCACTAACCCAAAATTGTTACACCCCGTAATTGCAGGACATGTTTTAAGAACGTAAATAAGAACTCACAAATGTTAAGATTTGAGGCTTGTAAAAATTTATCGGAAATTATGGAATTGTCGGAAAATGTATTATTATGACGAATGGGAGGGCGACACGTGTCACCCCCTTCTTAGTGCCTTGGACGAATTGGCATGGCCTAAATGGTCATTTGACCATAGTCTTGGATGACTAAAAGTCTTGCAAGTGTAGCTTGAGTTCCTTGACTAAGTCAAAGGCCCCACTTTAGTCTTGATATTTAACTAGAGCTCATCCTAGCCACCCAAATGGTTGTATCTTGACCTTCCATATCACCTTATTACTACTAGTAGTGCTAGAGTGAGCTAACACTTAGAAATTTCACAAAAAATTGGATAAACTTAGAGCATTGCTCTGGTTCAAGAAAAGAAGAAAGAAAAATTTCGTTTCTTGTCCTTTTGATCCCACACTTTAAACCAAGGTTCTTAGGTGTATTGTAAACACATCTCAATAGAAAAGTCTTGGAAAAAGGTAGTTTACGGGTTAGTCGCAAAACGAAAACCTAAAGGTCTTTCTAGGTTTTGTTTGGAGTTTTGAAGGATAATTGTTGGTGTTGTTCTAAGGGTCTCAACAAGCGGATTGAAGTATCTTGGAGAGGCTCTAAACTACTAGGAGCGACTTCGGATTTGGAATTGGATTAAAGATCGTTAAGGTATAATCTTGTCTTTTAAAGGTGTTACAAGATTGTATATTTATATTGTTGTTGTTAGCTTTACTTGTTGCTAGCATGAAGTTGATATGTTGAAGTTATAAGTATTATGGATTGCTTGTAGCTAAATCCAAATGTTATACAAGCCACGAAAATTGGATTACTAATTGGTCGCTTTTAGAAATCGTCATGTTACTTACTTAAAGATTATGGTTATTATAATCAAATGCGACTTGATATCATGTTATGCTACCAATTTGGATTGAAATGGAAATTGGATAAGAATTGGTATTGTTGAACTCAAGGTGGCGATTTGACCGTAGTTTGTATTAGTTGGTTATTCATTTGTATTGGACTACCTTCATATTGTTGTGAGCCAATTGGGCCGCTTTGGTTATTCATTTGTATTGGACGACCTTCTATATTGTTGTGAGCCAATTGGGGCTGTATGGTTATTCATTTGTATTGGACTACCTTCTATATTGTTGTGAGCCAATTGGGGTTGTTTGGTTATTCATTTGTATTGACTACCTTCATATTGTTGTGAGCCAATTGGGGCTGTTTGGTTATTCATTTGTATCGACTACCTTCTATATTGTTGCGAGCCAATCGGGGCTGTTTGGTTATTGTATTTCGCCTTGAAAAAGGTGGCAAAGTGAGTAAAAACAAAGGAGGTCTTGTCCGATTTTCCGTAGAATATAGAGACTTAACACTTATAATATTCTACGATTGAAGTAAGGCTTTAATAGGCGATTGTGAATATTATAGGTTGACATACTACGGCGGGACTTTGTACTTGGCAAGTGGTTTGACCGACGAGGTATGTAGAACTTTTTCCTATCTTTGAGCATGACTAGTTTCGCGTATATAGTACGGTAGACGTACAAGACTTTGACATTCCTTACTAGCCTTATAAAATGCCAAGTCGGGTGAGTTAGGAAGTTAACTCACTTCCTTGAAAATATTAAGGATGTCTTAAGTCTTAGTAAAGTTAAGGGACTTGAAGGGATTTAAAGTATGTGATACTTGTGTCGTTTTAATCGTATAAGTCCCTTGGATAGGAAAATGTACTTGACTAAGGTATAAAGTGAATATAACGACTTTATGGGGAGTTGGTTATATTGACTTTATGCAAAGGTAAATAGCTTGTGTTAATGAAAGGCAAATTGATTTTAAGGTATCAATTGCCTAAGGTTTTAATAAGAAAATGAGTCACTTGATTTAGAAACCTACTTTAATTCTAAAGGTATTGCGACTTGCCTTGAAATGTAATTTGGACTTGATACTATGGTTAATAGTGTCTTGGAAGCTTTCTACTAAAAAGAGTCATTTGTTTTTAAAGAGTAGAAGTACGTGGTACTTTGGGTTAAATTCCCGGATTCTTATAAAAGACATGATAGTGCCTTAAGTAAACTAAAATGAGAGTGTAGAGGAATAAAACTAATAAGAAGTTAGGGGGATTGCTAACTTGTTTAATTATTGTATGATGGTTTTTAGATAGGTAAGAGTATCGGTGAGGCAAACCCCAAGACGCTATACCACCTTCTCGGGATAAGAGTATAAATGAGGTGGTAAGCCCTCAAGACGTTATACCACTGCGCATTATCTTCTTCAGGTAAGAGTATAAATGAGGGCAAACCCCAAGACGTTATACCACCTTCTTCGTGGTAAGAGTATAAATGAGGGCAAGAACCCCAAGACGTTATACCACTGCTTTTATGGGTTCACTACCCATGATTTGATTATAGACCGCTATTGTGATGTCATGCGATTCTCTTGATTTACTCTCATTGTTAGTAAGGCACCGTAATCGTAATTTTGTTATCATACATGTCTCCGCTTTGTTTTAAACTTAATTGTAATTACTGATTTTCCGCTTTTACATACTTAGTACATATTGTGGTACCGACCCTTCCTGGGCTGCGTTCACGCCGCAGGAAGGGTAAGGTGCAGCGGATCCCACTCTTAGGATCGCTTATCGACGCCGGAAGCTCCATTCTCCGAGGCTTGTCTTTCTTTTGTACGCCTTTCCCCGATGTTGTAGATTTATGTACATTCGTGGTATGGCGGGCCCCGTCCCGCCACCGTTGTTATTCCTGTGAGGTCCGTATTCACATACGTGGTTGGGCTATAAGAACCGAGTTGTAAAGTTGTACTTTTGACTTTGTTTATATTATGGAAGGCGCCTTATCGGCCAGCCTGTGTTGTTATATTGTTTACACACGTGTTTATGTTGTGTATGTTCCGCGTTATTCTCTCGATGTATACGAAGCAGGGTGCCCGTAGGCACCAGCTGCCCGGTCGGGTCGTGACAAAAGTGGTATCGAGCGATTAGTCCTCGGAAAGTGTCTGCATCGTGTTCAGTAGAGTCTTGATTATCGGTGTGTTGTGCACCAAATCTATAATCGAGGCCGCAGGACATTTAGGATTGGTTTCATTCTTCTCTGCGAGATCGTGCAAGAGAGCTGCCTTATTAGGTTGAATCCTCTCCGACCTCTTCTTATGAAATGCTATGCCTCCAGGAAGGCTACCAGGCCCGAGGCAAGGCAAAGCGGCGGAGGCGCTAGCGGTACTCGTAGGAGTTACAGGATCGAGCGCAGTTATGCCCGAGGTAAGCGGTCGGGCGAGTTCAGCCACGCTGCAGCTTTAGAGGAGCCGAGAGCGGTAGCTCCAGAGGTTCCTGCACTGCACCCTCCGCCCACACACCACGAGTATAGAGACTACGGGGAGCAGATTCGGTTGTTGACCAGTATAGTAGTCCGGCGTACGACAGAGCGTGCCGCCCACCCTGTGAGCCGTTTGCGGGTTAGGTATTTTCTCGGGATGTCATCCACCTGGTTTTATGGTTCGAGGTCGATGAGGATCCTCAGGAGTTCGTTCGACACGGCAATGACCATGCAGTTCTTAGGGCTTCAGAGACAGTGCATTACACTCAGCCTCCTACCGGTTGCGCGATATTGCGTTGAACCGGTTAGAGTCGTGGTTGCTTTGAGAGGTGATGATGCTCTTCCAAATTGTTGGGAGGAGTTTACAGAGGCTTTTATGGATCACTTTTGCCTCACGAGATGAGGAGAGCCCGCAGATGCATTCTTGACCTTGAGGCGAACGAGGATCGTCGGGAGTATAGCGGAGTTTGACTCGGCGTGCATGCGCATACTATTGTAGCTAGCATGGCGGATAGAGTTCATCGTTATGTGATGGGGCTAGACCATATGATTACAAAGATACTGGGGTGGCTCTTCACCGGTATGGACATTGCTAGGATGCAGCATATGCTCGAGGATAGAGGATAGAGAGAGGAGGACCATTTGATTGAGCCACCAAGAGGCTGTGACATCGTGGTCTCAGGCGATTTTCGAGGCGGACAAATTTCGGCAGAGTAGGTCCACATTACAAAAGACAGAGTGCTCGTCACGGTTTTACGGCAAGAGGTCCGATCACCGGTCGATCCAGAGCAGGTCGACTCGGGACTACAGGATTTCGCGAGGCGTAAACCGCCACCGTCGGGACCACCCACACCTCGGTGTGCTCGTCGCGTAGGTTCCACCGGCGAGTGTCGCAGAGCCGGAGCTTGTTACTCGTGTGGCGGCAGGCCATTTGAAGAGAGATTGTCCGCTCAGAGGCGACATGGTGGTACAAAGACACCGACGGATCGATTCTTGCCGGGTCTTTCTCCTTCGTGGTTATGCGCCCGAGGCGTGGTATCGCGGACGGCAGCCGCCAGAGGTCGAGGTGGTGGTTCTAGTTCTAGCGGTCCTCAGAACCGCATCTATTCATTAGCCAGCCGCCAGGACCAGGAGGCTTCCGACGTCGTCGCAGTACATTCGCGATTTCAGTCGTGATGTTTATGCTTTGATAGATCCAGTTCTACCTTGTCCTATGTGTCCCCTCTTGTGCGGTAGAATCGGGATAGATCCGGTGTCGATAGAGCCGTTTGAGGTAGCTACGCCAGTGGGTGATTCGGTGTTAGCTGAGCGGGTGTATAGAGGTTGTCCGGTATTCATTTACAGTCGTCAGACCCTTGCAGACTTGATAGAGTTAGAGATGATGATTTTGATGTCATTATGGGTATGGATCGTTGGCTTGTTATGCCAACGTTGATCGTAGGGGACAGTTGGTTCGTTCGCTCGCGAGCCGATTATCGAGTGGAGGGCAACACAAAGATCGCCGAGGGGTAGGTTTATTTCTTACCTCAAGGCTAGGAAGATGGTGCGAAGGGTACATCTATCATCCAGTGCGGGTATTTGATACAGGTGAGGTACCGCTTCTTCGATGCGGTGGTTAGGAATTTGCGATGTGTTCCTGGATGATCTTAGGGTATCCTCCCGAGAGGAGATTGAGTTTTGTATTGACACATTGCGGACACTCGACCTATTTCCATTCCGCCATACGTGACGGCACCGCCGAGTTGAGGAGTGAAGGACCGGTGAAAGATTTCTTTGGAAAAGGCTTTATCATGCCTAGTGTATCTCCCTGGGGAGCGCCGGTGTTGTTTGTGAAGAAGAAGGATGGGACGCTGCGTATGTGTGTTGACTACAGGCAGCTGAATAAGGTAACCATTAAGAATAGGTACCCCCTCCCCAGGATTGATGATTTGTTTGACCAGTTGCAGGGTGCGAGATGTTTCTCAAAGATAGACCTGCGGTCTGGTTATCATCAGGTTCGAGTTCGAGAGGCAGATATCCCAAAGATCGCATTCAGACCCAGACGCACTATGAGTTTAGGGTTATGTCTTTCGGTTTGACCAACGCTCCAGCGGTATTTATGGATTTGATGAACCGGGTGTTCAAGCCATTTTTGGATACATTCGTGATAGTGTTCATCGATGACATCCTGGTTTATTCACGGACAGAGCAGGAGCATGCAGACCACTTGAGAACGGTACTTGGGGTTCTCCGGAGCCGGCAGTTATTCGCCAAGTTCTCCAAGTGTGAGTTTTGGTTGGCCTCAGTGGCATTCCTGGGGCATATTATTGGGGCTGATGGTGTTCGGGTAGATACGGCAAAGATTGAGGCAGTCAAGTCTTGGCCGAGACCTACTACTCCGACCGAGGTGCGCAGTTTCTTAGGACTGGCAGGGTATTATCGTAGGTTTGTGGAGCAGTTTGCTTCGATTTGACCGCTGACTAGGCGACTCGGGCGCCAAGTTCCAGCCGACGTGAGGTCGAGAAGGGTTTCGAGTTCTGAAGGAAAGGTTGACTACGCCCAGCTTACTCTCCTGAGGGTTAGACGGATACGTGATCTATTGTGATGCCTGCGTATCGGGTTAGGGTGTTTTGATGCAAAGACGGCAAGGTTATAGCCTATGCTTCCGGCGATTACGGAAGCATAAGAGGAATTACCCTACCCATGACTTAGAGTTGGCGCGGTTATTCATGCCTTGAAGATTTGGAGACACTATTTGCATGGGTTCATGTGGATATTTATACTGCACCACAAGAGCCTCCAGATATCTTCGTGCAGGAGTGAACACGAGACAGAGACGGTGGTTAGAGTTCTTTGAAAGATTATGATGTTGATATTCTCTACCATCCGGGAAGGCCAACGAAGTTCGATGCCTTAGTCGTAGATCGATGGGAGCCCGAGGTACACCAGAGGCAAGACATGGTCCGTCGATCCACCGCTTATCCACCTTGGGTTCGATTGATCGATACCGACGATAGTGGCACGGTTCGTGAGGTTGCCGAGTCTTCCATCATTGATGAGGTGAAGATGCGACGCTTTGAGGAACCTGTTGGTACGGTATCGAGATGCAGCTCTTCGGGAGGAGAAGAGTCTATTCGAGGTAGCTGATGGTGCCGAGATTTGAGGGCTTGTGTGTTCCCGATGTGTCAGACTTCACAGATTCTCGGGAGGCACATGCTCGATATTCTATTCATCCGGTCGACCAAAATATACCATGACCTCGATGTTTGTATTGGTGGGATGGCACGAAGAGGACGTGGCGGTGTTTTGTTGCATGATGTCCTAATTGCCAAGAGTTAAGGTCGAGCACCAGAGGCCTGGATTATTGCCTATCGAGATTCGACTTGGAAGTGGGAGATGATAAACATGGACTTTGTTACAGGTTACCTCGCATCGCAGGAAGTACGACTCCATTTGGGTTATTGTTGACAGGCTGACGAAATCAGCCCATTTCCTTCCAGTCAGGACGACGTTTTCGGCTGAGGACTATGCCAGATTGTACATCAGAGAGATTGTGAGGTTGCACGGTGTCCCAGTGTCTATTATTTCGATAGGAGCCTGGTTTACGGCTAACTTCGAGGTCTTTCCGAAGGGTTTGGGGACACAGTGAGTCTCAAGACAAAGATTTCATCCTCGGGATCGACGGCAGCAGAGCGACTATCCGCAGACACTCGAGGATATGTCGCGAGCTGCGTGATTGATTTCTGGTAGCCGGGAGGACCATTTGCCTCTTGTGGAGTTTGCTTATAACAACAGCTACCATTCCAGTATACAGATGGCGCCATACGAGGCTTTATATGGGCGGAAATGTAGATCGCCGATTGGTTGGTTCGACGTGGGCGAGGTGCAGTTAGTTGGCCCAGACTTGGTACAACAGGCTGTGGATAAGGTGAAGCTTATCCAGGAGAGACTGTTAGCAGCCTCGTAGTCGGAAGTCATACGCGGATAATCGGCGTCGGCATTTGGAGTTTGGTAGGCGATTGGGTCTTCTTGAAGGTGTCACCCACGGCGGTGTGATGAGATTCGGTAAGAAGGAAACTCACCCAAGGTATATTGGGCCCTACCAGATCGTCCGTAGAGTGGGTCAGGTTGCTTATGAGTTGGATCTGCCATCAGAGTTAGAGGCGGTACATCCGGTCTTCCATGTTTCTATGTTGCGGAAGTGTATCGGAGATCCAGCGAGAGTTTTTCCTACTAGTGAGGTCCAGGTGACAGAGGGGTTATCGTATGAGGAGAGTCCCATAGCGATACTCGTCGCCAGTCAGCGATCATGGACAAAGGATGTAGCTTCCGTCAAAGTCCTGTGGAGGAATGATAACCGAGAGGAGATGACTTGGGAGGCGGAGGAAGATATGTTGAGGAAGTATCCTCACTTATTTCCTATACCTTCAGGTAATTCATCTTCCCTTACTTGTCAAGTTTTAAATTGAAGTATCTCTTTTGCCTAAATGTTATTATGTGGCCATGTGGCGATTGGTGTGTCGGTTGTGAAAGGAAACTATGTCGTTAATTATGTTTGACTCCGAAAGAACATTCGGGGACGAATGTTTCTAAGGGGGGAAGAATGTTACACCCCGTAATTGCAGGACATGTTTTAAGAACGTAAATAAGAACTCACAAATGTTAAGATTTGAGGCTTGTAAAAATTTATCGGAAATTATGGAATTGTCAGAAAATGTATTATTATGACGAATGGGAGGGCGACACGTGTCACCCCCCCTTCTTAGTGCCTTGGACGAATTGGCATGGCCTAAATGGTCATTTGACCATAGTCTTGGATGACTAAAAGTCTTGCAAGTGTAGCTTGAGTTCCTTGACTAAGTCAAAGGCCCCACTTTAGTCTTGATATTTAACTAGAGCTCATCCTAGCCACCCAAATGGTTGTATCTTGACCTTCCATATCACCTTATTACTACTAGTAGCGCTAGAGTGAGCTAACACTTAGAAATTTCACAAAAAATTGGATGAACTTAGAGCATTGCTCTCGGGTTCAAGAAAAAGAAGAAAGAAAAAATTTCGTTTCTTGTCCTTTTGATCCCACACTTTAAACCAAGGTTCTTAGGTGTATTGTAAACACATCTCAATAGAAAAGTCTTGGAAAAAGGTAGTTTACGGGTTAGTCGCAAAACGAAAACCTAAAGGTCTTTCTAGGTTTTGTTTGGAGTTTTGAAGGATAATTGTTGGTGTTGTTCTAAGGGTCTCAACAAGCGGATTGAAGTATCTTGGAGAGGCTCTAAACTACTAGGAGCGACTTCGGATTTGGAATTGGATTAAAGATCGTTAAGGTATAATCTTGTCTTTTAAAGGTGTTACAAGATTGTATATTTATATTGTTGTTGTTAGCTTTACTTGTTGCTAGCATGAAGTTGATATGTTGAAGTTATAAGTATTATGGATTGCTTGTAGCTAAATCCAAATGTTATACAAGCCACGAAAATTGGATTACTAATTGGTCGTTTTTAGAAATCGTCGCATGTTACTTACTTAAAGATTATGGTTATTATAATCAAATGCGACTTGATATCATGTTATGCTACCAATTTGGATTGAAATGGAAATTGGATAAGAATTGGTATTGTTGAACTCAAGGTGGCCGAAATTGGACTGTAGTTTGTATTAGTTGGTTATTCATTTGTATTGGACTACCTTCTATATTGTTGTGAGCCAATTGAAACTGTTTGGTTATTCATTTGTATTGGACTACCTTCTATATTGTTGTGAGCCAATTGGGGCTGTATGGTTATTCATTTGTATTGGACTACCTTCTATATTGTTGTGAGCCAATTGGGGTTGTTTGGTTATTCATTTGTATTGGACTACCTTCTATATTGTTGTGAGCCAATTGGGGCTGTTTGGTTATTCATTTGTATTGGACTACCTTCTATATTGTTGTGAGCCAATTGGGGCTGTTTGGTTATTGTATTTCGGCCTTGAAAAAGGTGGCAAAGTGAGTAAAAACAAAGGAGGTGTTGTCCGATTTTCCGTAGAATATAGAGACTTAACACTTATAATATTCTACGATTGAAGTAAGGCTTTAATAGACGTATTGTGAATATTATAGGTTGACATACTACGGGCGGGACTTTGTACTTGGCAAGTGGTTTGACCCGACGAGGTATGTAGAACTTTTTCCTATCTTTTGAGCATGACTAGTTTCGCGTATATAGTACGGTAGACGACTGAAGACTTTGACATTCCTTACTAGCCTTATAAAATGCCAAGTCGGGTGAGTTAGGAAGTTAACTCACTTCCTTGAAAATATTAAGGATGTCTTAAGTCTTAGTAAAGTTAAGGGACTTGAAGGGATTTAAAGTATGTGATACTTGTGTCGTTTTAATCGTATAAGTCCTGGATAGGAAAATGTACTTGACTAAGGTATAAAGTGAATATAACGACTTTATGGGGAGTTGGTTATATTGACTTTATGCAAAGGTAAATGGCTTGTGTTAATGAAAGGCAAATTGATTTTAAGGTATCAATTGCCTAAGGTTTTAATAAGAAAAGGAGTCACTTGATTTAGAAACCTACTTTAATTCTAAAGGTATTGCGACTTGCCTTGAAATGTAATTTGGACTTGATACTATGGTTAATAGTGTCTTGGAAGCTTTCTACTAAAAAGAGTCATTTGTTTTTAAAGAGTAGAAGTACGTGGTACTTTGGGTTAAATTCCCGGATTCTTATAAAAGACATGATAGTGCCTTAAGTAAACTAAAATGAGAGTGTAGAGGAATAAGACTAATAAGAAGTTAGGGGGATTGCTAACTTGTTTAATTATTGTATGACGGCCGGTTTTTAGATAGGGTAAGAGTATCAGTGAGGGGCAAACCCCCAAGACGCTATACCACCTTCTCCAGGATAAGAGTATAAATGAGGGGTAAGCCCCCAAGACGTTATACCACCTGCGTTACTATCTTCTTCAGGGTAAGAGTATAAATGAGGGGCAAACCCCCAAGACGTTATACCACCTGCTTCAGGGTAAGAGTATAAATGAGGGGCAAGAACCCCAAGACGTTATACCACCTGTTTTTATGGGTTCACTACCCATGATTTGATTGCGAGACTGCTATTGTGATGTTGTACGTACTCTCTTGATTTACTCTCATTGTTAGTAAGGCACTGTGTACTGTAATTTTGTTATCATACATGTCTCCGGCTTTGTTTTAAACTTAATTGTAATTACAGTACTTTCCAGTTTTACATACTTAGTACATATTGTGTACTGACCCCCTTCCTCGGGGGCTGCGTTTCACGCCAGGAAGGGTAATCAGTAGCAGATCCTCACTCTTAGGATCGCTTATCAGACGTCGGAAGCTCCATTCTCCGGAGGCTTGTCTTTCTTTTGGTACAGTCTTTCCCTGATGTTGTAGATTTATGTACATTCAGGGGTATGGCGGGGCCCTGTCCCGCCACAGTTGTTATTCCTAGAGGTCTGTATTCACATATGTGGTTGGGCTATAAGAACTGAGTTGTAAAGTTGTACTTTTGACTTTGTTTATATTATGGAAGCGGCCTTGCCGGCTAGCTGTGTTGTTATATTGTTTACACATGTGTTTATGTTGTGTATGTTCCGCTGCTATTCTCTGATGTATACCTGAACGGGGTGCCCAGGTAGGGCACCAGTCGCGGCCCGGGGTCGGGTCGTGACAAAAATTATCTTACAAGACTTGACCAATTGAGTTGTCCACTAGGCCCCCATTTCGTCCAACCCATGCCAACTAAGGGTGACACATGTCGCCCTCCTATTGGTCCAAAATATTTCATCTCTCGGAAAAATCCGTAATCGGTTAAAATATTAAAAACGTAGAATTTCCTTCACAAGGTTCGGAATCTTTTCCGTCGAAAGTTCACAAGTTCATCTTAACCTAATTAGGGCTTGAATAATCGTACGTACGTCCTCGCATACATACTCTGGAAGTACGGGGTATAACATTCTCCCCTCCTTAGAAACATTCGTCCCGAATGTTCCTTCTCAAGACAGATAACGATGAAGTTTCTCATAACGTAAACAGTTTGCAAATGCCACACATGGCCATAATACAACACTTAAGCATAAATGTCAATGAAAATTTACAAGTAGGAAAGTGAGTTACCTGGAGGTGTGGGGAATAAGTGAGGATACCTCTGCCTCATGTCCTCCTCTGCTTCCCACGTCATCTCCTCCCTATTCTCGTTCCGCCATAAGACCTTGACGGAAGCAACATCCTTCGTCCGCAGCCGCCTAACCTGACGATCGAGTATTGCTATGGGACTTTCCTCATACGATAACCCCTCGGTCACCTGGACATCGTCAATCGGGTGTACCCTAGATGGATCCCCGATACATCTCCTCAGCATAGAAATATGAAAAACCGGACGATCGCCCTCCGGATCGGACGGCAGATCCAACTCATAGGCAACCTTGCCTACCTGCAGGCAACTGATAAGGCCCAATGTACCTTGGTGAGCTTCCTTTCCTCCCAAATCTCATCACACCTTCATGGGTGACACCTTCGAAAACCCAATCATCAACCTCAAACTCGGATGCCGACAACGATGATCCGTGATACGACTTATGCGACTCGAAATGTCAAGAACCGCTCTGGATAAGCTTTACATTATCCATCGTCTTGAACCAGTCTGGTCCCACTAATCGCACCTCGCCACATCAAACCAGCTTATCGGCGATCCGCACTTCCTCCCATACAAGGCCTCATAAGGCGCCATCCGAATCTTGGAGTGGTAGCTATTATTATACGGAAACTCAACTAGAGGCAAATGATCCTCCTAGCTACCCCAAGTCAATAACACAAGCTCGCAAAGATATCCTCGAGTGCGGATAGTGCGCTCTGCCTGTCTGTCTCGAGGATGGAATGCGATGTGCTCGCTGCGTCCCTAAACCCTTCGGAAAGACCTCCGAGAAGTTAGCCGTGAACCGGGCTCCTCATGCGATATGATAGAAATAGGGACCCCATGCGGTCTCACGACCTCGGATGTAAAGTGCGCATAATCCTCGTGAAAAAGTCGCCCGACGGAAGAAAGTGGGCTGATTTCACCGTCGGCGATAACCCGGATAGAATCATGCTTCCTCCGAGTGCGAGGTAATCACGTGATAAAGTCCATGTTGATCACCTCCCACTTCCGTGTCGGGATCTCTATCGTGCGCAATAACCCACCGTGCCTGCGATGCTCTACCTTCACCGCCGACAACACGCAGGCGAGCCACAAACTCTGCAACGTCCTCTTCAAGCCATCCCACCAATACACGATCCGAGGTCGTGGTACATCTTGGTCGACCCGGATGGATAGAGTAACGCGTCTGTGTGCTTCCCTAGAACTCGCCGAAGTCCTGCAATATCTGGAACACACAACCTGCCCGCAAACCTAGCACCCCATCAAGTGCTACCTCAAAAGGACCCTTCCCCTCACGAAGAGTCATATCACGATACCGTGTCAAAACCGGGTCCTCAAGCTGTTGCCTCTTCACCTCCTCGACGATGGAAGACTCGGCAACCTCTCGAACTCGAACCCCACTGCTATCAGAACCAATCAATCGGACTCCAAGGCTCGCTAGCTGATGCAACTCGCGGACCATGCCCCTCCTCTCTGGCTGCACATCTGATAGACTCCCATCGACCTACGACTGGCATACGCCACAACAGTGGCCTTCCCTGTGTGGTACAGGATATCGACATCATAATCCTTGAGTTACTCTAACCACCGTCTGCCGTAAAGTTCGGCTCCTGCGTGAAGATATACGGAGGCTCTTGTGGTGCGTGTAAATATCCACGAACCTCATACAAATAGTGCCTCCAGATCATCAAGGCGTGAATCACCGCGCTAACTCCAAATCATGGGTGGGGTAGTTCCTCATGCTTCTTAAGTCCGGGATGCGACGCTTATAACCTTGCCTGCTGCATCAACACACATCCAAGCCCGATGCACGATGCATCACAATACACCACATAGCCCGTCTAGACCTGCGGAAGAGTAAGAAGCGGGCGTCGACCTCTTCTTGAAGAATCGAAACCACGCCACAAGCATCACCCATCGAAACTTAGCTCCTTCGAGTCACTTGGTCAAAGGTGCGAAATAAAGCAAACTTCTCCACGAACCTCCGATAGTAACTCGCAAGGCCCGGAAGTCGCGCACTGTCGGAGTAAGAGGTCAGGCCAACTCATCGCTCGATCTTGGTATCCACCGAATACCATCACCCTACAATGTGCCCAAGAAATGCCACCAAGCCAACCAAAACTCACATTTGGAAAAATTGGCGATAATCTGGTCTGGAGAACTCTCAAAGATCCTCAAATGCTCCGCATGCTCCTCGCTCGAGGGAATAAACCAAGATGTCATCGATGAATACTATCACAAGCGTATCCAAAATGGCTTGAACACTCGGTCATCAAATCCATAAATACCGCGAGCATTGGTCAAACCGAAAGACATAACTCGAACTCATAGTGCGTGCGGTCCGAATGCGATCTAGGGACATCCGCCTCTAACTGCGACTTTGATGATAGCCCGATCGCAGATCAATCTTGGAGAAACTTCTCGCACTCGCAACGATCGAACAAATCATCAATCTCGGAAGGGGTATTCGTTCTTAATAGTCACCTTGTTCACCGCTCAGAATCAACACATGCGCAGCTGCCCCGCCCTTCTTCTTCACGAACAATACCGCGCTCCCGGAGAAACACTAGGTCCGATGAAGCCGCTTCTCGAGAAATCTCTCACCGGTCCTTCAACTCTCTCAACTCGGCGGTGCCATTCGTATGGCGGAATGGAAATAGCCGAGTGTCTGCAAAGACATCGACATAAAACTCTATCTCCTCTCGGGAGGATACCCGAGGTCGTGCGGAAATACATCCGGGAACTCTCGACTCTGGAATCGATCGAAAATCTGTACCGCGACCTCGATCAAACACCCGAATGAGATGGTAGATATACCCTTCGCACCATCTTCCGGCCTCGAGGTAGGAAATAAACCTACCCTCGACCACGGTGTTCCTCCCACTCAATAACCGGCCTCAGAAACCGAACCGTACCACTCTCTCCTGCGATCCACATTGGCGTAGCAAGAAGCTAGCCAATCCATACCCATAATCACATCGAAATCGGTCATATCCAACTCTATCAAGTCGGCCAGGTTCGACGATTGCATAAAGTCACCGGCAAGCCCTATATACCCGCGAGCTACCACCGAATCACCCATTTGGCGTAGCTACCTCGAAAGTGGTCTATGGACTCGTGCTCTATCCCTATCATACTAGCTTGAGGGGAGATATATAGACAGTAGAACCGGATCTATCAAGGCATACACGCCACAACATGAACCGATAAGGTACCGCGACGACATCGTGACGCCCGTCCCGCCACCGACAAGGCATAAATGCGATTCGAGGACCGCTAGAACTAGGACCCTGCCACGACCTGCGCGCGACTGCTGGTCCTCGAGCACCGCCCGGCGAGTAAATCAGAGTGAAGACCGGCGAAAGACCACTGCAGCCGACTACCATTTGCGCCGCCTGGCCGGACTCGCGATAGTGACCTGGCGCCGCAAGTGTAGCAAACTCCGAAGTAGTATCACAACTCGAATGGAATCTACCACATCGACACACCGAGAGGACCTCGATCGGTTAGCACCCTGCTACTCGAAGTCCAAGTCACGGGCCCCGACCGCAATCGAATACCTGGTTGTCACGAAGACGCAGGAGTGCTCGAGTGGCTGTGGTGCAAATCTAGATCGCCGAGGCCGCCCACCCCGAGATACCAAAATATCCCCGCCCCGCCTTCTTCTGGCTGATATCTGCCGACCCGCCGGCCTCTACGCCTCGCATCCAAGTGCATGAGCTGCGTGCGGGCAATGTACATGCGGTGAAGAGCTACACTCGAGCAAGACGCCAAGAAGTCATCTAGTCTCAGAACGTGGCGAGCACTCGGTCCTCCATATCGCTACTAACGCAGGGACATATCGAGCCAACGAATCGAACTCAACGTTGTACTCAACTGCGGCGCCTCTGTCTCAAAGATCAAAAATCGGCCCGTGCCTCCTCATTCGCGGAGGCAAGAAATGAGTGAGAAATGCCTCCGAGAACTTCGTCCCATCTGCTGGAGGCGCATGCTCTCCCCGGGATAGCTCCCACGAATCAAACAAGTAGACTGCGGTATCACGCAGCCGATGCGAACCGAAGATCACAGACTCTCGAAGCCTTGATCACTCTCGTGATCCATTATCGTCGGATGAACTCCTGCGGATCATCTCGTGCCTCGACCGTAGAACTCGCGGCTACAACTCGTAAAAATCCCGTAGTCTCTGTATCCGTCCAGGATGTACCACGGTGCTCGAACCGCTGCGTCCCTATCTCATATGCTGCCACAATCACGCCGAATCGGGCCATCTTCAGAACCCATCTCTGCTCCAGCCGGGATCGAGGCGCAGTCTTGTGGTCTCATCACCATCGCTGCGGCTCTAAACTCTGCTGGGCCAAGGGCGTCGTGGAACTTGCCGTCCGAGGTATCGCCTCGGGTATAGATCGGGCTCAGGCCTCGCGGCCCTACGTGTCGTACTAGCGCCTCCTGCCATTTGCCCTTCGCCCGGTTGCCTTGCGCGAGGCATAATCGTAAAGAAAGGAAATACGTTAGAGGGTCGAACTTATAACACGGCTCTAAAGTACGATCTCGAGTGAGAAGAATGAAACCAATCCTAAATATCCTATAGCCTCACGATTATTGGGTGCACAACACACCGATAATCAAGACTCTACTAGATACGATGCAGACACTTTCAAGATTAATCGCTCGATACCACTTTTGTCACGACCGATCCGGGCCTGTGATCGTGCTACCTGCACCCGGTAAGCATATATCGAGTAACGTGAATAATAAAACAAGACATGAAACAAATGTAAAATGTAACACTTTATCTCGAGAAAAAGTTGTCTTTCTAAGATATATATATAAACCAAGTCCAGCGATTACATCCCAACTTTACAATATGACTACAGACCTGCAGGAATGTAAACAACTATGGCGGGATAGGGCCGCCATACTCTGAACGTACAAAATATCTACAACACCAGGGAGAGTCGTACCAAAAGTCGAGCCTCCGGAGAAAATGGAGCTCCTGACACCAGAGTAAGGATCCTAAAAATGAGGATCTACCACCTGCTTCCCTTTACCTGCGGCATGAACGCAGCCCCCCGAAGGAGGTCAGTACAACAGGTACCAAGTATGTGAAACTGTAAAGTACTTTAAATGAAATCATATCATTTTAAAACCAATTTTACAAATATGCGAAACAACCAATGTAACGCACATAGTATCACAAAGATAACCAAAAGCAAAATAGATATAACATAAGCGGTCTTTTCTAGGCCGCTAATGATCAAGCAAGGCCAATCGCCCATAGTATCATTCTGCGACCCTAATCGAACTCCCGCACCGCATAGGTCACACACGGAATTCGCATGAGGTATTCTCGCATCGGGGCAGCTAACCCGGTATCCTCTGGACTCCGCACCGCATAGTCACATAGACCGCGTAGTCACACGCACCGCATGAGGCATTCCTCGACGGATAATACACCGGAATGATCAATCTCGAACTCCCGCCCGCATAGTCACACGACCGCATAGCCGTATAGACCGCATCAAGGGTGGCAAGTCCTCGGTATAACAAGTCAAGGGTATGTGATATAATAATAAGACAACGGGCTTAACGTTTAACAACGTAAGCACAACAAGAATAACCCCTTACACAACATCACGGACACAACACACGTAGCATCATAACATGTTTACTTATCAAACCATCTTACTACACTTTTCAGAAATCAATACAAGACTTTCATAAACAAATAAGTAAATTGTCCCTTTTATCTTTCTTAAGTCGTTATACCTAACTTTCCATAAAGCTAGTATAACTCTTTAAGCTTTTAAAACCAAGTATTACTCTTCTTTCAAACAATGATTCATAATTCTTTTGAAATACTTCAAGATTCTTATTATTTAAAACTCAAGTCAAAAGACATCAGAGTAAAACCAAGTTCAGTTAACACACGTACGTCTACCGTACTATTTATATATTTTAAAAATATCATGCTCAAGAGGATAGGAAGAATCACATACCTCCTCGGCGAAATCCACCTGCCAAGTCGAATATGTCGCGCGCGGAGTATCAACCTATAATAGTCAAATACGTCTATCAACGTCTAGACTACTCTGTAGAATATTCTAAGCAGAGGGTTCTATTCTACGAAAAATTGGCGACTTCCTACCCGACAACTACACAAGTCTCATCAGAATACACCCCATGTAAGTACAGTTCAATTCTATTCTTTTATACCCTCCTTCTATATATCTTATACTTATTTCTATACAACTACGATGTAATTTCCAATTACAATAGAAGGACAAGATATTTACCGACAAGCCCAAAATTATCCAAGATAAATGTCGATCTGAGCAAGGTTTAGCTCCTATTCTGCACGCCTCCGATAGCTCCAAGAAACCCTTGAAGTTCCCAAACAACTTCTACTTAATACTTCAACCAACTATGAAGATTTCCCGTGGTTTCGTTTAGTGACTAATAGATATAAGGTAGTATTTCTGGGCTTTTAGTATAGAGGTGACTTTGGAATACTACAAGGTATTTGGCTAAGGTATTTTGGGATAGTAACAATACTTGGAGAATATTTTCTACCAAGGGGTTGGGACGAAACTACGAAGGGAGGGGGTGTTTTGACGAAACACTAGGCAAGGGGGGAGAGGACTTGGACGAGAATACTACTAGAGGGGGAGGGATTTTTGGAGACTTGGAAAATGTTTTTGTGGATGAAGAAGTCTTGCACAAGAGGGGGGTATTTATAGAACCACCAAGGGCCAAGATTAACACAAATGGAGGGTGTAGATTAGATAACTTGTGTGAGTGGAGTCTTCCACCAAGTGTCCACCACAACCTTGGGACATATGTCCACCACAACATTGGGACATATGTCCCCCACAACAATGAGCCATGTGGCCCTCCACTAGGCTCACAAAACCGTCCACTATACCTACCCCCACTAACCCAAAATTATCTTGCAAGACTTGACCAATTGACTTGTCCACTAGGCCCCCATTTCGTCCAACCCATGCCAACTAAGGGTGACACATGTCGCCATCCTATTGGTCCAAAATATTTCATCTCTCGGAAAAATCCGTAATCGGTTAAAATATTAAAAACGTAGAATTTCCTTCACAAGGTTCGGAATCTTTTCCGTCGAAAGTTCACAAGTTCATCTTAACCTAATTAGGGCTTGAATAATCGTACGTACGTCCTCGCATACATATTCTGGAAGTACGGGGTATAACATGTAGTGTGTGATTGTGTGAATTTTCCAGAGTGGAAGAAATATGAGCGGAATGTCAGTTTAAGGAAAGCAGTAAAGCAGGTAGCAATTAAAATAAATAAAACAAAATATAGCACGCAAAAATTAAATGCAAAAATAGTGCCAAATAATAACCCTAGATCTGTTATGGTTAAAAACCTTAATCCCCAGCGGAGTCGCCATTTCTGTCACGCCCGATTTCGACAGCGACATTTATTTAGCGAAGACTCCTGCTTAATAAAATGTTAGAAAATAAATAATAAAAATGCTAAATAAAATGTTAAAGGGGTGCTTAAAAGGTGCTAGCATATTAAAAGTGCTAAAGGGTGCTAAAATGCTAAAGTGCTAAAAAGTGCTAAAAGTAGTGCTAGGGTTCGCGGAGTCGCCACCTAATTAGTTTGGGTGAATTAGGACACCTAAATGTTAACTAGTTTAAAGTAAACATTAACTCCATTTTAATGGTCTGCTAACTTAATGAGATTCCGGGCAAGGGTTCTTTATTAATCTAGAGGGAAGGGGTTAGGCACCCTCTAAGATCCGCTAACTTGCGGTTATCCTGCCAAACCTAGGGTAATCATTATGTTTAAAAATGCTTGTTTTGAAAATATAAAAAGATGCTTCAAAATATTTTATAAAAAGGCATGTTGATTAAAGTTTATAAGACTGAGGCCAAAATGTAAATGATGCAAAGGTTATTTATGGACTAATTATGTGTGCATGCAAAGGTTATTTATGGACTAATTATGTGTGCTGCTAGCTAAATTAATCTTGCTTAACCTGCGTATATTATATAAAAAATGCTTAAGATGATTCTTGAGAGTTTAGGAGAAAATTTGTTTATGGACTTAATAAGAAACAAAATGTTGGTTTTATGATGCAAGTTAAATCATTTAGATTACTTTGGTAAAATTTAGACATGCATAACAATCCTAAAAGGCATAAAGTAGAAATACATTTCTAATTTTAAATTACCTTCCCCCCTTTATGTGTTCAAAGGCTAATTGCTCTTGGTTTCCTATTAATTACAAAGTTATAACATTACAATAACAAATAAAATGAGATAAGGAGGTTAATAGAGTAAGGGATTGAAGCGGATGGCTCCGTCCTATTTGTTTTTCTAGAAATTGCCGAAGAGGGAACTCGACGGATGTGGATGCGGGTTGCCATTTGAAGTAGCTCGTGATGAGTCTCGCCGTGAGACTCTTCATTTTGCTCCGGTGCATTTCATGTAAAAGAGAAAAAAGGATAAAGATTAGTATCTGTCCAATTGTATCAAAGCATGAAGAAACAAAAATGATCTTGAGAGGCTGAACATACGCATGATCCACTGATTCTATATTTTAACGTGCACTGTTGGGCCCAGGGGAATGGAGAACAGTAAGGCAAACAGTAAGGCAAACAGAGGAAACAAATATGCTGGCCCATTACTGTAAATTCGAATTAAACATGGAACCATTCTTATGCAAAGCCCACATTTATATTCTCTAAATTCAATGGAAGGTAACATTTAATCTTTCTG
The DNA here is from genome assembly GCA_029844215.1 of Przewalskia tangutica. Classification (NCBI taxonomy): domain Eukaryota; kingdom Viridiplantae; phylum Streptophyta; class Magnoliopsida; order Solanales; family Solanaceae; genus Przewalskia; species Przewalskia tangutica. Next base: position 39,696,638 of record CM056732.1, on the reverse strand, counting down.
ATAGGAAGCCCAATCGAACATGTATCAACCAATAGGCATCGCACCACGTTAATCCATTCAGGTTTTCTTTTACAGAGGGACTTAACGTGATCATACAAGCAAATTACTGGTTTATGAAGAGCCAAAAACACACTGGGCATGGCCAATTACTTCATGATTTCCAAGACCAGACAGCAAGGTTCAGTTTGCACATATTTAGAAGATACTAACAGAACCGAGTTCGCATATCATTTTTTGTAACTGAAGATGGATGAGACTGCCTTTGTAAAACCAACATAGCAATTGTACATACACATTAACTTTAACCAATGATTTCCTAATTCAACTAATGCCAACTGCAGCTATAGAAAGGCAGGGATGATCAATCATAGTTTCAAAAGAGTCAGCATGTTTCTTAGGCTACCACAAAAGGCCTTAAACCTCCTTATCTAATTAGACAGACCCCAAACCAGCATCATATGAACTAAATAGCTAAAAATAGTTAAGACGCGCTGAAATTAGCATGCTGATCATTTAAAATTACTCAGGAAAATCACACAGGACATAGTAAATTTCAACCTAGCATATTAGGTATATATGGGCCTAATTATACACAAACTAACACCACCTTAAATCAGTATTATAAACACTTAAACCCCTAGACAAGCATAGTGAACAACTAGCCATGATCTTAGTTTACTCAAATATTATTAATACGTAGTTTAAACAAACATACAAGTTAACATGCCACATAATCACCTAATAAACACAAACAACAACTAGGTTCATAGTGTTACAATAAGAGTCCAACAATGGTTTAACATGATTACACTCTTTATTACCCATACTTGAACATGTTTAGCAGAATAACTGCGCAACGAAAATAGCATGAGGTATTAATTGAAACATTCTGAACAGTATTGCGCTTGATGCGAACTTAACTAATGACTTAGTCGAACAAGAACATACAGAGATTAGTTGAAAAACAGACCCACAAAGTATCGACCACCTAACTTTAGCACAGAATTTCTCACTACGAATAAGCCCCATTATTAAGCTTTAAAGCTAGCCTGCTCAGATTTCAACTAGACAGAATAAACAGGTTCAGCAATTGACTTAATGAACATAAGCGATACGACATCGACGTAACACACTTAATACCAATTCAAAACACATGATGTACATATTAATGTTAAGCGAAATCTAAGGCTATGAGGGTAAAATATTACCTTCTCCGGGCAGCGAACCGAGGCAGCGTATCAAGTCGTCGGTTCACTCGACGGGTTATTGCGATGCGATTGAAAAGGGCAGAGCTGGTGCTTGGAAAATAATTGCTGGTTTCTTAATGTGAGAGTCGATTAACTGGTTCAGGGTAGTTTTTTTTTCGGATTTCCTACTCTCATGATGCTAATTCTGCGGATCTTTGAGTCCTAACTCCCATAAAAATTGATTATTGCTATTGGACTGCTCCCCCAACTGAGCTCTGCCTATCGTTCTGCCTTTGCATGTGCTTTATATGGCCATGGTTTGGGTTCTAATGTTGGTAAGCATTTAAGGCTGAGATTTTCGTCAATATTTGGTACACATTTGGTATTGATTCTGGACCATTTTAAGGGCTGATTCGTGGACGATTTTGGGAAAGATTTGGTATGCTTTGTTATTATGGTAAGTTTGAAAAACGATTTGGGAGATTTTGAGGGAATCTGGAAGATTCGTGACTCTTGAAGATGGTAAGGTTCTTGCTGATGGAGGCGGCGATTGTGGGTAAAGGTAAACCCCATATTCTCCGACAAGAAATCCGGGCATGGCAGCGACGACATTTTAGGATGCTTTTGAGTTTTGCTTTTGTGGGTTTTCTCGTGAAGAACGATGGGGCAAAGCGGTCTTGTATATTGAGGGTGTGGACGACTGGCCGGGCGACGTAATGGGAATCAGCTGCGGGTTGGGTATTAGTTTTAGGTATTTAATTAGTTAAAATTAATTTGGGTAGTGTATTATTAATCAATTAGTGGTAAATTAAATTAACAAATGCAACCCTAGGTGTTTTATTAGTCTAAGCTTTTAAAATTATTACAACAATAAATGCGAGTGTGCTATTTAATTAGTGTTTAATATTTATAATGCGATGTCGTTATTGAAACTTATTTATTATGCGTATTCTGCGAAGTTAAATTAAAATTGAATTGAGTTTAGATTAAATTATTTAAATGCTAAATGCAGGTATGGTATTTAGGATTGCTTAATGCTTTTACTTAAAAGGCGGTGCTATTATTAAAAATCTTATTTATTGTGCATTAATTTATGCTTTAAATTATGCATATTAATAAATGCGGCTATGCTATTTGGCGCGACGTCATTGTCAAATTATTTATTTTATGTATTTATTTATTTTATTATTATTTAAGAACTACGAAAGGGCTTAATAAATGCGGGCGCGGGACTCTAAGTGCTTAATACTCTACGTAAAATGCGGTGTTATTATTAAATTGTTTATTTATGCCTGTATTAATGTTTTATCGCTGCATTTTATTATAAAAAATTATAAGAAATTATTTTGCAAAATTAGTGTAATTTTATAGCTAATGACTGGGCGGGAGGGTCAAAATTGGGTGTCAACACTACCGGGGCAATGCCATATCTTTTGGTCTATGGAATAGAAGTTGTGCTACCAGCAGAGGTGGTAATACAATCGTTGAGAATTATCCAAGAAGCCGAGTTGAGCGAAGAAGAATGGATACAAGAGCGTTGTGAGCAGCTGATGCTGATTGACGAAAAGAGGTTGAATGCAGTCTGTCATGGGCAGCTTTATCAGAACAGAATGGCTAGAGCTTTTAACAAGAGAGTAAGGCCAAGGTTATTCAAGCCGGGACAATTGGTTTTGAAACGCATATTTCCGAATCAAAGTGAACCTAAAGGAAAATTCGCACCTAATTGGCAAGGGCCCTACATGGTTCATCGAGTATTAAGTGGAGGAGCTCTAATCTTAGCTGAGATGGACGGTGAAGTATGGCCTAAAGCTATCAACGCAGATGCGGTAAAGAGATATTACGTTTAGGAGTATTTGTTTTCCGTGTAATCTCCTTTACATTGTAAAAAGCTGCATTCCCTCGGTGGGATATGCATAGAGCCCATATAGGGTCTCGCGCTTCAAATTAGAAAGCCCTTTACTTGTAATTGGAACTACGTTCGACCTGATTCCCTTGGCGGATACGTAGGCGGCCACATCGGCCTCGGTCCCACATTTAGAAATTTTAGCTTTACCAAATTTTGCTTGTAATGAATTACGTCATGACCTGATTCCCTCATGGGGATACGTAGGCGGCCTAAATCGGCTTCGGTCACACCATTAGGAATCTTCCCATCGCCCGCGGCAATGTGAATGTGTTGGTTATTCCAAAAGAGATATGAGCAATTCCCGTCAGAGTTAAGTCTTGCCCACGCGCCCGCATAACGAAAACTGGGACAATCTTGGGAAACGCACCATGAAGAGATCATAGCAAAAGATGTTCGTTCGGTCAGAATACGTGTCATATTCGGCAGATTCAACAAGGCTTTTACACTTTATACGCATGTCATATAAATATTTATTTCTAAAAAGATGTTTCGTGCATACCTCATGAAAATGTTTCGTTTTGGAAAATACTTTTGGGACGCTGCGTCAAAATTCTCGCTACCAAATATCTCAAAGAGATCAGACAGGGGTTACAAGTCCAAACAAATCAGGCGCATGGACAGAAAGGATCAAGGCCGCAAAATCAATACGAACCGACCCCCACCCCCCAAAACTCACAAATTTTCTTTGAGCGCAAATTTCTTCATATTAGCGGAGGCAGAAAGAATGCAGCAGAAGCAGAAAGGGACATCGACGATCAGCAATCAAAAGTTTAAAATCCGCAACAAAGTCTAGCGCATCAGCTCGGGCATAAAGTCAAATTTGCAACCCACGCGTCGCACAACAAAGGCATCATGGCAACTCATCGGTTGCAGCGTTTAGCATCTTGCAGGAGCATTTATTCTACAGGAGCGTCGAACACGCCCGTGCAACGACGCCATCGCAACACGCTCAGCAACAACGCCGCAGCGAACACGCCATCGATTATACGTCTAGGCAACGACGTCATCAGCATCACGTCTAAGAAACGACGTCATCAGCATCACGTCTAAGCAACGACGTCAGTAACATCACGTCTATGCAACGACGCCAGCAAAAACACGTCTAGGCAACGACATCATCAGCATTGCGTCCACGCAACGACGCCAGCAGCAATATGTCTAGGCAACGATGTTATCAGCATTACATCTACGCAACGACGCCAGCAACAACACGTCCAAGCAACGACGTTATCAGCACAACACGTCCAGACAACGACGTTATCAGCATCAACACATCCAGGCAACGACGTCATCAGCATTGCATCCACGCAACGACGCCAGCAATAATACGTCTAGGCAACGACGTTATCAGCATTACGTCTACGCAACGACGCCAGCAACATTACGTCTACGCAACGACGCCAGCAGCAACACGTCCAAGCAACGACGTTATCAGCATCAACACGTCCAGGCAACGACGTCATCAGCATTGCGTCTACGCAACGACGCCAGCAACAATACGTCTAGGCAACGACGTCATCAACATTTCGTCTACGCAATGACGACATCAACAATCGCAACGCGTCCGTGCAAGGACGAAAGTCACAGCATGTTACAGCATCACATCAACGCAACTAGCATCACATTTTTTACAGGATTACACTTTCTACTCACACAGTTACATTGCTTTTAAAATTATGCATCATCATTTTGCCTTAACAGTTATGCACTAACCGTTTGTTTAAGTCTTAGCATGCAGGAGCAGGAGCACAACGTGGATTTTCTCTTACAGCGAACCGGGGCAATTTGTTGGGGGGCCAACCTTCCCAATGAATGGCAGAAGCGGCCTCGAGCGTCGGTCCACTCATTCCACATCACCATAAACCCAGCATCACAAGTCGATACCGGTACACCCTTAAGTTCAAGCTAGTTTATTTTTATTTTAACACCACGACCCAGCGTCGTCATAACTCGACACTGGGATAAATTTTGAGTCCGCGTCAGCCCGCCTTGGTGTTTTACCATGGTAGCCCAGCGTCGTCATAACTCGACACTGGGACAAAATTTTGAATTTTGCGTCAGCCTCGTCTTAATCGCCCAACATTTTTAATTCTGAGGATCGATACAAAATTGGCTTTAAGTCAACGTCTTTGTCCAAAGATTCTTCCATCATCTCCATACAAAGAGGGACAAGTTGTTGACACCCAATTTTGACCCTCCCGTCCAGTCATTAACTATAAAATTACACTAGTTTTCCAACGATTTTTATAATAATAAAATGCAGCAATAAAATATTAATACATGCGTAAATAAGTTATTTAATAATGGCACCGCATTTTACGTAGAGTACTAAGAACACCTTGAGTCTCACGCCCGCATTCGTCGTTTTAATAACAAGCAATTTCATTAATATCACTCATAATTTAAGCCCTATTTTCCATTAATTGAAACTCGAATAATCCTTAACGATAAATAAATAAATAAATACATAAAATAAATAACTTAACAATAACATCGTGTTAAATAGCATATTCGCATTTATTAAAGACAATTTCATAATTTTTATTTGAAATTTAAATTAATTTCAATCTAATACATGCGTTTTAATAGCGTCACATTTATAAAAGCATTAAGCAATCCTTAAATGTCATATCTGCATTTAGCATTTAAATAATTTAATAATAATCTAAACTCCATTCAATTTTAATTTAACATCGCAAAATACGCATAATAAATAAGATTTTAATAACGGTCTCACATTATAAAATATTAAGCACTAATTAAATAGCACGCCCGTCTTTATTTTTGTAATAATTTAATCACAATTTGAATTTTTAATTTACCACTAATTAAAACTCTACCTAAAACTTACCACACCCACAGCCCATAAACCCTTCAGCCCAACCGAAATTCCCCATTTCTCCAGCCCAATCCCGCGACCCGTGGCCCAAGACCCCATCTTATCTCCTTAGCCCATAAACCCTCCAGCCCATTTTCCCCTATCTCCATCGTCCAAACCAGAACACCCATCCCCCTAAACCTAAAACTCAACCCCTGCGCATCAACTCTCATCACCGACAACATCCATACCTAAACCTGTGAAATCTGAACCCCCATCAACTCCCATCTACCACAAACAACCCTCATCTCACCCATACCCTGCCTCTCCCTAAAATTCGCGATTTGAACCAACAAATCATCCAAAAATCAGACCTCTAGCAACTATTTTTCGATTTCAAACCCAAGATTTCACCTATAAAAGACCCCCATTTGATCTTCAAGAGGGAGGCGGGAGCTGGAGTATTGATTTCTAAGACCTTCCTTTTGTTCTTCGTTTTAAAATTCTTGCGTTTAGGCTTTGATTCTCTTCAGTCTTACACACACAAAAACTCCGAGCGGATTCGACGAATCGAGACGACGCCTCGGTTCGCTACCTGGAGAAGATAAACATGATTCCATCTTTAATTTCTTGTTCAAATTACTTAATACGATATGTGTGATGTGTTTGTATATTTGATAAGCATGCTTAGATAGAGAAGTGTTCACTGTGATAATTTAAGATTCCGTCTAATCATATGTGGACTGTTTTAGTTGATTAAATTCTCATCTTATTAGTTTAAGATTCGTTTGAGCATGTGTGATCTATTTAAATGACTTATCCAGTACCTTGTTTAACAATTTGAACCTAATTGTTCCTCTAAGGTTTGCTTAGACAAGTATAGATTGGAATTTGTAAAAATGCTAAAACTTGATATGATTTTAAGATGATGAAGTAATTTGGACTTATGAGTCATACTTTCTTGGACCTTAGATTAGTTGGACTTAAATAGAGTAACCATACTCTAGCCTGTCATGTTGTGTATATGATAGGAAATAAGGTGGTTATGAACTCATGATGTTCTGATTCTTTATAAATCTTTCTTGAATTATGTTTTTATATATTCATGGCATATTGAGGTGGCTTGAGTTTGGTATCTAATATAATGTGGTCCCGAATGCTCATTGTCATTTTATATTGCTATTTTCCCCTAGTTGAAATCTAATTTAGTAAAGGTTAAGATGGACACATGCATATCTTAGTATGATCTTGTTCTATTCATATGTGATTCTTGCTTCACAGTTCTTTCACTATTGTTTTTGTTTTCTCTGTCATAAGCATGCATCCTGTCTTCAGGTCACAAATATCACCATGCTCGTATATGCATTACCATTTATGCTCTCTAAGCTATATTGCCATACAGTCTCCAATAGTTTGTACTAAAACATGACTGTATATTTGCCTTCTATATGGATAACTGAATAAATTTGCACCATAACTCCCTAAACATGTTATCCTAATCATTCTAAGAGCCATCACATGCTTTGTTTTGTCTGTATGAACCCCGCTATGTATTGATGAGCTGGTCTTGCTTATGCTTTGAAGCATATTTGTTGACCCCCCCTTTGTCCAATATTACCTATATATAAGCCTGGCATATGAGAATGCCGTGTTTGACACCTCTGATGTGCCTGCATTCCGGATTGCTATTTAGCTCATGAAAAACTATTTGCCATTCATGTTTTAGTGCCCCTGTGTACTTGTATATGTCATAGAATGAATTACGCCACTGTCTGCTTATATCTATTTAACTCTGCATGAATTAAAGGTTTTTTTTTTAAAAAAAATAATCCTAAATTGATGAAAAACCAAACAACAATGTCATGCTAATAAACCGGTTTGCCTATATATTTATACATCTACGCTGAAATTGTTAATCCGCAGTCTAAATCACTTAGTTTGGATATCTGTTTAGATAAAACTGGAATTCAGCCATATTTTGGGCCTGCTCATAGTTCATTCCCTGATTTCTCAGTGATTTGTGGTTGGAAGACTAATATATCATGTGCATATCAGTAATTATATATGTTTAAATGTGTGTGAAAGAAATGATTAGAGTAATGTATGTCTTAATGATTGTTTTTGACTCTTTAAATATCTGATATATGTCCTTTGCTCGTCTAGGCTCAGATTTTGCTAAAATATAACCCTTAAGATTTTGCTAGTTTAATATAGGAATTATACATGTCTACGTATTTAAAATGCCTTGTGTTATCTGTTTGTTTTCTGGAATAGTAGGTCTATTAGATTGATCATATACATGTCTTACTTGTTTAAATGAGGAAATGTGTCTATAACACCGTATCAAGTCTTCTAAGTTATTTAGCATGTTTCCCTGTCTATTAAGTTGTTGGAGGATATCTACGCTACCATTTTGTATTTTATTTGGGCTGATCTGGCATAGTTGGAGCTATCGTATATGTCTGTGTTCTATATGCAATTTACAATCTTCCTTTTTCATGTAATAAGCATATAGAGTATATATATTTGATTACTGAAGAATGCTTGGGGTTTGGAATAGGACTGATTTGTTCTCCTCTTAAATCTGGATTTTACGTTTTGGGCCTGCTTTGGGGTTTTTGCGTACCGTTCTTTACTAGGTCCAATATTTGATTGAATCATGTTGGGTTTTATTGGTTTGGGCCCGTCAGTTCATTTCTTGGGGTTTCCATAGTTAAATATAATCTGGATCATATACATGTCCAAATTTATATTAGCATTCCATCTATTTGCATTATTAATATTTTTTGAAATATTTACTAATCCTTTTCTTTCTTTTATTTACATGATATGCATTGGGAGAAACAAGGAGTCTTACTACGAGACTCATTACATTCAGAGTCCACAATCATTGCATCTTTCCGCCTCAAGATTCCCAAACAAATAGGACGGGATGACTTTGTTGCTCTTCCTAGTCACATCGACTCTTTAAAAATTCCGCCATTTTTTTTTATTATTGTGATTTAATTATTTGTACTTGCATAATTATTGAATTGCTTAGAATAGGTAGACTTAGAATTAATAAAGGTTAGAATTAAAATCAGAAACCGCTAGTTTACTTGTTTTAGGCCCGTCGTCCATATTTCCAAAACGGTAGTTTTATTTATTTTAGGCTCGTCGCCTATATTTTCAAAACACTAGTTTATTTTATACTATATCTACTTTGGCATAAAACAAAATCATGTTCTATCAAAACTCAATTCTCATAATCATTTTGTCATGCTTTATCAAAAACTAAATATATGTCATTTTACATAAAACTGCTTTGTGTATATTTTCGAACGCATCTTTTAAAATTAACTCTTTGCAACATCCTTTTATTAAAACCGCATATATTCAAAACATATGTTTTCAAAAGCATAATATTAAGCCTAAGTTTGACCGGACAACCGTAAGTTAGCGGATCTTATAGGATGCCTGAAACCTTCCCTTTAGGATAATAAAGAACCCTTACATAGAATTCCACATAGTTTCACAGACCTCTAAATGGAGAATCATTCGTAGTATTTTAATCTACATTTTTAGTGTCCTAATTCACTATACTAATTAGATGGCGACTCCGCGAGCCCTTTAGCACTTAGCATCTTTTATTTCTGGCCCACATTAGCACCCTTTTACAATTTAGCAACCCTCTTAGCCTTTTATCCCCTTTTTAGCATTTTAAAACATTTTATTTTATTTTCTAACATTTTCTTCTAAGCAGGGTTCACTAAGAATAATGTCGCGGTCGAAAAATGGCGTGTCAGGACTCAAAGAGGACGACTTTGCGACATCTTAAAGTCGCCCTATTTGGTGAAATTAAATAGGGCGACTTTAAGATGTCGCCCTATTTGGTTAAATTAAATAGGGACACTTTAAGATGTCGCCCTATTTGGTTAAATTAAATAGGGCCACTTTAAGATGTCGCCCTATTTGGTGAAATTAAATAGGGCGACTTTAAGATGTCGCCCTATTTGGTGAAAAAAATAAAAGAAGATTTTAATGCTTAATCAAATAATAATTCGAGAAATCGAAACGTGGTGTATGACTTAATTTGATTGATACCAAATTACTAAACACTTGAATTCAACAATGTGTAACATTATTAATTATTATTGTTACTATTACCCTATTCTCTTTAGGTTTTAGACTCCTAATCATTCTAAAATTAAAAAAAATACTATACGAAAGTTTAGCTTTTTATCAATATGTTTTGGGAATAACCGAATAAGAAGTTATAAATGTTGTTTGAGAATTTGAGTTAAAAAGAGAATTCATTAATTACTTGTCCAAAAGAATATAGGAATACATCAAGAAGGACGATTTTTTCAAGTCGCCCCCTTTGGTGAGGACCAAATAGGGCGACTAAACTCGCCCTATTTGGCCTTAGCAAAGGGGACGACTCGAGACAATCACCCTTCTTGATCTAACAATTATAATTTTTGTTCAATTTAAAATTTACTTTTAAAGATTAAAATTATCAATTAATATTTTGTTTTAGTACTATTCACTTGTTTTACATTGCATATTATTCATTTTCCACTTACAATTGATAGATTATTTTTTTCTCAAACATTTGAATAGTGTTATGACATTATATGTATTAATATTAATAGTTTGTTAAATAATATATACAACACATGATGTTCTTACAACAAATATGTGCTTTTAATTTTCATAATTAATTAAATTAAAACATATCTAATTTGAAAATATACTATTATTTTTACAATATTATTTACAAATATGTTATTATAAATTAATATATTTTCAAGAAATAATATGTATCTTAAATACCTAATTTAATATATCATTTATAATGACACATATTTGTCAAGTATTTATTTTTATTTTTAATTGTGTAATTACATATGTGACTTTAGTTAGCTTTGTAATTGTAAGATCAAGAAGGACGATTTTTTCAAGTTGCCCCCTTTGATGAGGACTAAATAGGGCGACTCAACTCGCCCTATTTGGCCTTAGCAAAGGGGGCGACTCGAGAAAATCGCCCTTCTTGATCTAACAATTATAATTTTTGTTCAATTTAAAATTTACTTTTAAAGATTAAAAATATCAATTTATATTTTGTTTTAGTACAATTCACTTGTTACATTGCATATTATTCATTCCACTTACAATTGATAGATTATTTTTTCCTCAAACATTTGAATAGTGTTATGACATTATATGTATTAATATTAATAGTTTGTTAAATAATATATACAACACATGATGTTCTTACAAATATGTGCTTTTAATTTTTATAATTAATTAAATTAAAACATATCTAATTTGAAAATATACTATTATTTTTACAATATTCTTTACAAATATGTTATTATTAATTAATATATTTTCAAGAAATAATATGTATCTTAAATACCTAATTTAATATATCATTTATAATGACACATATTTGTCAAGTATTCATTTTTATTTTTAATTGTGTAATTATATATGTGACTTTAGTTAGCTTTGTAATTGTAAGATCAAGAAGGACGATTTTTTCAAGTCGCCCCCTTTGGTGATTACTATATAGGGCGACTCAACTCGCCCTTTTTGATGTATCTCAAAAAGGGCGAGTGAACTCGCCCTATTTGGCCTTAGCAAAGGGGGCGACTTGAGAAAATCGTCCTTCTTGATCTAAAAATTATAATTTTTGTTCAATTTAAAATCTACTTTTAAAGATTAAAAATTTCAAACGTGATGAATTCTCTTTTTAACTCAAAGTCTCAAACAACGTATATAACTTCTTATTCGGTTATTCCCAAAAAAATATTGAATTGAATGGGTAATAACTAATAAAGAAAAGAAAATCATATCAACTTAAAGAAGAAAAAAATACAATAGAAACGGATACGACTATATGTCGCCCTTTTTGGTACTAACTAACAGGACATTTTTTTGTCGGTCTTTTTGGTTTAAAAAAATCGCCCTCTTTGAGGCGATTTATTGCAGTGGCGGGGCTATTGCAAACGGGGTTGTATGGTGTTAGAATATTTTTGGCTTACTTGGTCATGCTTTCTGTCATGTCATTTAACGTTGGTGTCTTGCTGGTTACACTATTTAGTATTTGGGAGTCGAGTGTTTGATAAATCTGAGTCTGCTTCTCATCACAAGCCTTAGGATCTTCCGGGTCTCAATTGTTGATAGGGAAATCGCGTGCCTGCTCCATCCTTCTTATGACTTTTTTAACACGGTTAACTAAGTTATACACTAGACTCAGCTCTGGATGCGGAACTACTTCTTTTGTGAAAAATTATGCACTGGTGTGCACTGTTCATTAACTCTAACCTAGAAAATGTTGGCTGGAGAGCATACTGTAGGCAGAAAATATGAGTTATTTTATAACCCCGAAGTATATTTAGAGTGTGCACTTGTTAATCAAATGCGTGATTAGTCATTTTTCTATATTAAAGGTGATGATAGTATGTGTTTGCCCCCCCTCCCTTTAATGTGTTTATATTGGAAACTTGTCGAACCCTCCTAGTTACCCTCATTCTATTTGTATCCCTCTCCCTTCTCTACAGTTCTTTCTTCCTACACTAGGAAATTGTAAGCTGCAAGCTAATTGGATTTAACTGCTTGCATAATGGGGGATGTTTCCTACTTTGGTCTATCATAATTTCCATAAATGAAATAGGCAAAACTCATCTCCCGAGTAAAGTTCACACCCACAAATAAATATTTACGTATTTCAAACAGATGTGTTCGGTATGATCCCAGTTATCCTCCAACATAAAAACGCCATTCATGTAAAAACCATCTTTTCGTGTTCGGTTACCAGAATTTTATAGGGAAAATGACTTTCCTAGTATCTTAACTTTTAACTTACATTACTTGTTCCAATAGCATTTATTAGACAATGTAGTTGCAATATTTTCCACTCACTAATCAAATACCGGAAAACGCATTTCATGCAAATGACTTCTGTCCTACCAAACCCAATGTAGTTGCAATTTCAAATCTTTCCAGTCTCCCACATTGCACAAAACAAAGAGAAAATCCCCCTCTCCACGAGTTTAGACTAAGGAAAAGAAAGAAAAGGACCTGCCGTGGATATAAAACTTGCACAACATACATTATACGCACAAAGACAAGACTTTGGCACTCCAAGGACAAACCTCGGAAACAAGAGATTGAAAACGAGGATGAAAACCTGGAGGAATTGGGTAATGGTGCAACGGTTACCTTACTCACTCGACGATTTAATTCTATGGTGAAAAACATCAACAATGATCGTAATAAAGCTAAATATAAGGGTCACCAAAATCCACTCTTCAATAAACAACCAATCAGGTCACCTTCAGAGCAGAGAAACAGCAATTCACTAAGAAAAACCAACTCGGACAACACCAATTTTAATCCCAAACAACTCGAGGGAGTGCAATGTCATGCATGCTCGGGTTGGGGACATTATGCTAATGAGTGTGCAAACACCCTTAGAAAAATTGGTTAGAGTAAGTGGGTAACTCTCAGTGATGATGAAAACAAAGAGGAAGAAGGAGATCAAGAAGAAGAACCACAGACAATGCTGACAGCAATGTTTGAACACTCACTGTCCAACAATGAAGATGTTGTAGACAATGTTGTGACAACATCTACAATAACATTGGGCACAACATCTGAAATCCCAGCGACATCAGAAAGGTACATTTATTTTGACTATTCTGTTTCAGTGGTTTTATCTCTTCATGTGAAGCTGTAGAATTGGATCTAGTTGACCCTAAAGATGAAGTGATAAAGGAATTACAAGACCTTTGTAAAGCCTTGATCACAAAATCTAAGCAACTAGACTCAAAAGCAAAATCTTTGGCTCTTGAAAATAACAATCTGAAAAGCACGGTTAACCGATTAGAGGTGACACTTATCAAGAAGGATATATAATTTTGTAAGATTCGTGCAAGATTGAACTTAGCTGAGACCACCTTCCAAAGGCTCAACACGGGAACCTCCAAATTGGATGAAATCTTAAACTTCAAAAAACTACACAGGCAGGGCCTGGGTATCAATCACCTAGTAAAACCAATACTTTCAAGATCCATAGTAAAAGTGAGAGGATAAAATTTGTCAAAGAAAATGCTAAGAATAACTCTCATAACACTAAGGATAGATCGAAGTTTGAATGCAGCTACAGTAAAAAGTTAGGACATCTAATGTCTTTGTCACGACCCGTTCCGGGGCCCGTGACTGGTGCCTTACCCCGGGCACCCTAGTGATACAACATCAGAGTAATCAGCGGAACATAAAACACGTACATGAAACAAATGAAGTACAAACAGAAATCTGAGGAAAACTTGCCTTTCGGCATATATATAAATAACAACTTTTTCAACATGAATGCTTTAATCCTTTTACAACCCCGCCACAACAAGATTACTGCACTTAAGATATATTAACAACTATGACGGACAGGCCCCGCCATACCACGAATGTACAAGAACCTACAACTCAGTGGAACACATACCAAAAGATAAGCCTCCAAGGAACGGAGCTTCCCAATACGCTGAAAGGTGATCCTAAAGCGGGATCGACACCAACGATTTCTACACTGCAGATGAACGCAGCCCGGGGAGGTCGATAACAGTACCAAGTATGTGAAATCAGAAAATCAGAATCAAATCATAATAGTCTATATAAAGCGGAGACATGTATGATAACCAAACTACGATCACAACATAAAAGCGCCATGTCAAGTCGAGTGGAATACATTCGGATGAGCCAGAGTCGAGTGAAATACATTCGGAATGAACCCAGAGTCAAGTGAAATACATTCTGGATGAACCGTAGCCAAGTGAAATACATTCGGATGAACGGTAGTCAAGTGAAATACATTCCGGATGAACCGGAGTCAAGTGAAATACATTCGGATGAGCCAGAGTCAGTGAAATACATTCCGGATGAACCGTAGTCAAGTGAAATACATTCCGGATGAACCGGTAGTCAAGTGAGATACATTCGGATGACCCAGAGTCGAGTGAAATACATTCCGGATGAGCCCAGAGTCGAGTGAAATACATTCCGGATGAACCCAGAGTCGAGTGAAATACATTCCTTGCACACCAAAGGCTATCACAATAAGCATAGGCAAGTTTCACAACAACATGCATAAGCAAGTTACACAACAACAAACATAGGCAAGTTATACACAACTCAAGGTACTTTCATTTTATGCCAAAGTCCGGGTTTTAACCCTAAAGTACTACTTACGTTAAACCCTTTAAAAGATCCGTTTCTTTCACATAAGTCACACAATACCCGTAGTATTAAAATAGTGACTATCTTATTAAGGAAACAAAATACTTCCCCTTTTTTTTAAAATCAAGTAACAACATCATTTTCCAAACGTTCAAGTTTGCCTAATTTCAAATGCCTAAGTCACTTATTTTAGAAAGGTTTCATAACTCATAGTCTTAATCTCTTTTAAAACATTTGAGTAACATATGCCATATATGTGAGTAGGTTATTCTTGTTTATAACAATCTTATTATAGCAGCCATGATCTAGAAAATGTAATATCATTTTGTCTCATCTTAGTTTCTATGCAGATGGAGGTTTCTACTGGTTTTAATACGATACATCATTATTCAATACATTTTCCTTTATTAACGCTGCAGTGGTCTGTCGATACACATTCTGATTTCCGAAATCAGTAAAACATTATCCCTTTAAATAAAACCAAGTACTCATTTCTCACGAATGAGGTTTCACACAAACATCCACATTAAAACAAATAAGTTAAGTCTCTTATCTTATAAGATCAAGTCTCTTAACTTCTAACATCAGTAAACCATTTTCTTTACCTCTCTTAAGACATTATACCTAACTCCCCATAAAGCTAGTATAACTCTTTTTAAAACCTTTAAAACCAAGTGTTACTCTCCCTTCAAAACGATTTATAAATCTTTTGAAATACATCAAGTTCTTTATTATAACAAGCCAGTTATAATTCACATCAGTTACCTTTTTAAAACCACAAAGTATTTTCTTACCTACATAAAGCTGTTATAACCAACTTCCCATAAAGCCGTTATAACACTTTATATTTTAAAAACAATCAAACACAGTTAACACATGTACGTCTACCGTACTACATAGTTCACACATATCATGCTAGAAGAGATAGGAAGAGGTTCACATACCTCGCGACGATTATCGACTATTAGCAAATCGCTCCACGGCTATAACCCGCTTAGCTGGTCCACCTTCTCAAGAGCACATGCTACTCGTAGAACATTCAACCTATACAGTTATACGAGTCTATCAAAGTCTAGACTACTCAGAGAATAAATCTAGACGCAAGATCCTACGGAAATTGGGCACTTCTTCCTACCCACAAACTACACAAGTCTCATCTGAATACACCCATGTAATTACAGCTCGATTCTGTGCTTAAGTCCAAGGACATTGCCACAACATTAAGTTCGATTATATATAGTATACTTCAACTATATATTCTAACATTATGTAATTTCCAATTACAATAGAGGACAAGATAATTACCTCGATAAGCCCATAATTATCCGAGTTTAATGTCGATCCTTAGCAAGGTTTAGCTCCAACTCCAGCGCCCAACCCGCTCTAAACCACCCTTAGAAGTTCTAACCAACTTCTACACAATACTCCAACTGACTATGGAGATTTTCCTAGTGGTTTCGGGTTTTGGATCGACGGAAAGTATAATAGTATTTCGGCTTTTCAGATAGTATAACCTTAGAATACAACAAGGTATACGGCTAAGGTAATTGGGCATTATAACAATACTTTGAGAGTATTTCTATACCACAAAGTGGTATTATACGAAAGCAACAAGGCAGTGGGTACCCTACGGCTAGCACCCCAAGGAGTGGTGTCTACCTCTACCTACCCCACTGTGTGGGCTCTCACCGATGGGGAGAGGGCTCTCGCCAAGACACTACCCTAAGGGGGGAGGAAGAAGCTTTCAAGACTTAGGCAATTTTGTGGATGAATTAGTCTTCAAAGGGCTGGTATTTATAAGACAAGCCAAGGCCAACCAATGGCCAAGATCTTGCTGCATAGCAAGTGTAGGGCCAAGATCTTGCCAAGTGCACTCTAGCCAACTAGCACAAAATATCCTACCAACCCTTGACCAAAATGGCCAACCCATTCGTCCACTTCACCGCCCAAGACGTCTTCCAATGAGAGGTGCGTGCCGCGCCTCTTGTTGGTCCAAAATGTTTCGCCTCTCGGAAAAATCCGCAAAAATTAAAAATGACATAGCCGGAAATTCCCTACGAAAGCCGTGGAAAACGCTTTCAAAAAAACGACTCTAATCGTGTTGTGAACAAATAAATTTCGCCAAGCCAATATTAAAAGTTTCAAATTTTTCACGCACGCCCCACGCATACTGAAATACGGGTATAACATTCTCCCCTCCTTAGAAACATTCGTCCCGAATGTTCCTTCTAAGTCTCAAACAACATGCGCCAGTATAGTCTTCCCTACTATACTTACGAGAATCAATCCTGCCACACCTGGCCACAGAAACAACTTGCGCAACTACCCCCATCCAAGTCCACGAGGAAACACCTCTAACATCACCAAAATGATACCATTTTGTTGCTTTGTCGCGAGCCTTGCTCTGACGACCCAACAAATGGTACCGGGCTGCATGCGATCACTGAAGTTGTCGTACACTCGAACTCTTACCACATTTCGACATCGCTTCAGATTCCAAAACTCGGTTACTATCTCTAACGCGTGGTCATCATTAATCGAACACTCTGGATGGATCTTCGATACTTTCCGAACATAACAATACGAAGACCGGACGCATCGCTTCCTAAGTCGGACGGCAATTGCTAACATATAGGCAACCTGGCCTATTCTTCACATGAACTCAAAAAGGCCCAAAGTAACTCGGGCTAAGTTTCCTCTGTTTTTCCACAACTCGTCACACCCTGTCCGGGGTGGTACTTTCAAGAAGACCGACCGTCAACTTGAACTCTAAGCGTCGTCGCCGATTATCCGCACGATTCCTCTGAGCTGCCAGAACTTCTTCTAGACAAGCTTCTCACTATCCACAGTCTGCTGGAACAAGCCCGAACCAACTATCTGAACCTTGCCAACATCGAACCAATCGACCGGCAACTTACACTTCCGCCCCTACAAGGTTTCAAAAGGCGACATCCGAACACTGAAATGGTAGCTTAAACGCTCCTTCCACAGGAGACAACAATTCCCACGACTACCCCTGAAATCCACACACTGGCCCGAGGGCGAATGCGATTCTGAGACTCACCTGAGTTCTTAACACATGTTTGGTAAAACTTTTAGAAAAATGAAAATAGCCAACACCTGGGCTTCACTGTCTGTCATAAGGTGCAGGTAGGCACCCCGTGCAGCCTTACAACCTTTCAGATAACTCAACACAGCCGAGTAAACGGTCCTCGATCAAGAACACGATGGGCGCCCATCGGCCCGACCACTGGTCGAACGCATCCACGAACTCGTACGCTGGTTAACTAAACTTGGGCCTAACACCCTCACAACCCTAACACAAGGCGGGACCACCACAACCTGACCCCACCGCCATACATGCCGCGGGTTGACCCGCAACGTGGCCTCAACCCGACCCGGCAACGCGCAAAACGCTAGCTCTACGAAGGAAAACCCTCACTAATCACGTTACGAAAACCTAGCGGTCTTCTTAGCTCAACTACCCTCTTTCATTTCACACTACTTAGGGACCTATCCCAAACATAGCTCACGTGCACTATGCACTCCGAACATAACACTACACCTTTACTCGAGACGGCCTTACCTCTAAGGTCTCTACGTATAAAACTCTAAGGCTCACACCTTCTCTATCCCCCAAAATCTTACTCGGTTAACCCACCATGATTTCTAATCACTACTAACACACTGCTATCAGAACATAGCACTTAAGGTATACTCACCTTATCACACATACGCATCTCTGAGGGTTAAGGATATATCTATATCTATCGCTTCACTCCCTTAGTCGCTCTAATCAAACTCCGCCTGCAGGCGCATAGCTGGAAGATGACAACCTACCCACCGATCCTGACGGCTAAGTCCTCCTCCCCGGACACTCTTCGACACCGCACTCGACGGCCATAGGTACAACAAGTACCAACTAAAAGACGACATTCCCGATGACGTCATTACATCGTGAATGGAAGCCCCGAGTTCTAACCAACTCCTGCATACCCGAACGTCCTGAAATCCGTGGGAGACCACTCTGCACTGGTGGATGTGCCTAACCTAATCTGTTGGTGAGGCGACTTGCCTCGAAGGTTACCAAAGGACCTTGCCGCTCTGGCCCTCTTCTGCTGTCCTTTGTTAACCTATCGGTCTCTATGTTTCTTGGCCTGCTGCGCATAAGCCCGTACACAGGCCATGCTCAAGCCCAACTGAAGAATTTCTCTTGCACAACCCTTTCTTAGGTAGTCATCAAGACTCGCGGTACATCGGTATACTCTCTGGTAGCCAAATCCATGGCTAGTAACAGGGTTGCCTCTTTGCAATCTATATTCACCGTTCCCGGTCGTGGAACTGAAGGTTCAAATATCATGGCCGCAGTAGGAACTGCCGCCGCCGCGCTAAACTCTGCTGGGGCTAGTGACGTCGCAGAAATCCCCGAATGAAGCATTACCCTAGGTAATGATTGGGCCCGTGCCCTCGTGACCCTCTCAGACTAACTCGCAGCCTCCTCGATCGCTTTGCCCTCCCGGGCCCGGTTTGCCTCTACGCGAGGCATAACGGTAAGGGAAAGAATTTCGTCAGAGGGTCCAACTTACAACACAGCTCTAAGGCACGATCTCAGAGTGAGAAGAATAGAAACCAATCCTAAATATCCTATAGCCTCCTGATTATTGATGTGGTGCACAACACACCGATAATCAAGACTTCATCGATACTGCCTCAGACACTTTCCGAGGATTAATCGCTCGATACCACTTTTGTCACGACCCGCCCGGCCCGTGGATCGTGCCTTACCTCGCACCCTAGTGATACAACATCGAGTAATCGGAACATAAAACACGCATACGAAACAAATGAAGTACAAACAGAAACTGAGGAAAACTTGCCTTTCGCATATATATAAATAACAACTTTTTCAACATGAACAGCTTTAATCCTTTTACAACCCCGCCACAACAAAGATTACTGCACTTAAGATATACAACAACTATGACGGACAGGCTCCGCCATACCCCGAATGTACAAGAACCTACAACTCAGTGGAACACATACCAAAAGATAAGCCTCGAAGGAACGGAGCTTCCCAATACGCTGAAAGGTGATCCTAAAAATGGATCGACACCAACGATTTCTACTGCGGCATGAACGCACTTCAAGGAGGTCGATAACAGTACCAAGTATGTGAAATCAGAAATATCAGAATCAAATCATAATAGTCTATATAAAGCAGAGACATGTATGATAACCAAACTACGCTCACAACATAAAAGCATCATGTCAAGTCGAGTGGAATACATTCCTGACGAGTAGTCGAGTGAAATACATTCGGAATGAACCTAGAGTCAAGTGAAATACATTCGGATGAACCGGTAGCCAAGTGAAATACATTCGGATGAACCTAGTCAAGTGAAATACATTCCGGATGAACCTGAGTCAAGTGAAATACATTCCGGATGAACCGGTAGTCAAGTGAAATACATTCCGGATGAACCTGAGTCAAGTGAAATACATTCGGATGAACCTAGTCAAGTGAGATACATTCCTGGATGACCCAGAGTCGAGTGAAATACATTCGGATGAACCTAGAGTCGAGTGAAATACATTCCCGGATGAACCGGTAGTCGAGTGAAATACATTCCTTGCACACCAAAGGCTATCACAATAAGCATAGGCAAGTTTCACAACAACATGCATAAGCAAGTTACACAACAACAAACATAGGCAAGTTATACACAACTCAAGGTACTTTCATTTTATGCCAAAGTCCGGGTTTTAACCCTAAAGTACTACTTACGTTAAACCCTTTAAAAGATCCGTTTCTTTCACATAAGTCACACAATACCCGTAGTATTAAAATAGTGACTATCTTATTAAGGAAACAAAATACTTCCCCTTTTTTTTAAAATCAAGTAACAACATCATTTTCCAAACGTTCAAGTTTGCCTAATTTCAAATGCCTAAGTCACTTATTTTAGAAAGGTTTCATAACTCATAGTCTTAATCTCTTTTAAAACATTTGAGTAACATATGCCATATATGTGAGTAGGTTATTCTTGTTTATAACAATCTTATTATAGCAGCAGCCATGATCTAGAAAATGTAATATCATTTTGTCTCATCTTAGTTTCTATGCAGATGGAGGTTTCTACTGGTTTTAATACGATACATCATTATTCAATACATTTTCCTTTATTAACGCCGCAGTGGTCCTGTCGATACACATTCGATTTCAAATCAAGAAACATTATCCCTTTAAATAAAACCAAGTACTCATTTCTCACGAATGAGGTTTCACACAAACATCCACATTAAAACAAATAAGTTAAGTCTCTTATCTTATAAGATCAAGTCTCTTAACTTCTAACATCAAGAAACCATTTTCTTTACTCTCTTAAGACATTATACCTAACTCCCATAAAGCTAGTATAACTCTTTTAAAACCTTTAAAACCAAGTGTTACTCTCCTTCAAAACGATTTATAAATCTTTTGAAATACATCAAGTTCTTTATTATAACAAGCCAATTATAATTCACATCAGTTACCTTTTAAAACCACAAAGTATTTTCTTACCTACATAAAGCTGTTATAACCAACTTCCCATAAGCCGTTATAACACTTTATGTTTTAAAAACAATCAAACACTAACACGTATGACGTCTACCGTACTACATAGTTCACACATATCATGCTAAGAGATAGGAAGAGGTTCACATACCTCGCGACGATTATCGACTATTAGCAAATCGCTCCACGCTATAACCCGCTTAGCCTGTCCACCTTCTCAAGTAGCACACGCCACTGTAGAACATTCAACCTATACAGTTATACGAGTCTATCAAAGTCTAGACTACTCCTGTAGAGAATAAATCTAGACGCAAGATCCTACGGGAAATTGGGCAGCCTCTTCCCTACCCACAACCACACAAGTCTACTCTGAATACACCCCATGTAATTACAGATTCGCTTCTTCAGCTTA
The DNA here is from genome assembly GCA_029844215.1 of Przewalskia tangutica. Taxonomy (NCBI): domain Eukaryota; kingdom Viridiplantae; phylum Streptophyta; class Magnoliopsida; order Solanales; family Solanaceae; genus Przewalskia; species Przewalskia tangutica. Next base: position 39,674,543 of record CM056732.1, on the reverse strand, counting down.
AGTCCAAGGACATTGCCACAACATTAAGTTCAAGACTATATATAGTATACTTCAACTATATATTCTAACATTATGTAATTTCCAATTACAATAGAGGACAAGATAATTACCTCGATAAGCCCATAATTATCCGAGTTTAATGTCGATCCTTAGCAAGGTTTAGCTCCAACTCCGAGCGCCCAACCCGCTCTAAACCACCCTTAGAAGTTCTAACCAACTTCTACACAATACTCCAACTGACTATGGAGATTTTCCTAGGGTTTCGGTGCCAGGATAGTGGAAAGTATAATAGTATTTCGGGCTTTTCAGATAGGTATAACCTTAGAATACAACAAGGTATACGGCTAAGGTAATTTGGGCATTATAACAATACTTTGAGAGTATTTCTATACCACAGAGGGTATTATACGAAAGCAACAAGGCTGGGGTACCCACGCTAGCACCCTGGAGGGTGTCTACCTCGCCTACCCCACTAGGGGGGGGGGCTCTCGGCCAAGGGGGGGGAGAGGGGCTCTCAGCCAAGACACTACCCTAAGGGGGAAGGAAGAAGCTTTCAAGACTTAGGCAATTTTGTGGATGAATTAGTCTTCAAAGGGGTGGGTATTTATAGCACAGGACAAGGCCAACCAATGGCCAAGATCTTGCCAAGTGCATAGCAAGTGTAGGGCCAAGATCTTGCCAAGTGCACACTAGCCAACTAGCACAAAATATCCTACCAACCCTTGACCAAAATGGCCAACCCATTCGTCCACTTCACCGCCCAAGACGTCTTCCAATGAGAGGGTGCCAAGTGGCGCCCTCTTGTTGGTCCAAAATGTTTCGTCTCTCGGAAAAATCCGCAAAAATTAAAAATGACATAGCCGGAAATTCCCCTACGAAAGCTGTGAAAACGTTTCGTCGAAAAACGACTCTAATCGGGTGTTGTGAACAAATAAATTTCGGCCAAGCCAATATTAAAAGTTTCAAATTTTTCTACGTACGTCCTACGTACATACTCTGGAAATACGGGGTATAACAGTCTTACTGCTATAAACTTCAAAACTCTGCACTCTGATCATTACCAAAGATGGCGTCATCAATGTTGCCCAACATTGTTGACAACACTCGAAGTAACTAACATGAGAGCAGAAAGAAGAAAAGGTTTGAGAGAGTGTGGGTACCTAAACTAAATCTGAGGTGTAATGTGTGCATAACTGCTTTACGTACTAATATTACAGATTCTTGGTATTTCGATAGTGGCTGTTCACGACATATGACAGGTACCAAAAACCTTCCGAAGTATTAGAAGCATGCAATGGAGGATACGTGATCTTTGGTGGGGGAAGCAAGAGTAAGATAATTGGTAAAGGTAACTCTCAATGTTTCCGGATGTACCAGCCTTGAAAAATATTCTTCATGTAGAAGGTTTAGTGGCTAACCTTCTTAGCATAAGCCAACTAGCTACCTTAAAATTACCTTGCATCAAATGGATGTTAAAGGAGCATTTCTCAATGTATATTTGGGCAAGGAGGTTTACGTTAAACAACCAAAAGGATTTGAGGATCCACACCATCCACATTTTTTATACAAGCTTAAAAAGGCTTTGTATGGGTTAAAACAAGCTCCTCGTGCATGGTATGGTCGTCTAACAAACTTTATCATAGAATTTGGTTTCATCTGTAGAGAAGATGATATAACATTGTTCATCAAAAGACACGGTGTAGATATTATGATTTTCCAAATCTATGTTGATGACATTGTCTTTGGTTCAACCTCTAGAGCTTATCTAGAGTCATTCATTGAAGCAATGTCGATAATATTTGAGAGGAGCATGATTGGAGAACTAACTTTTTTCTTAGGCTTGCAAATTAAACAGACTGAAGATGGGATCTTTGTATCTCAAAGCAAGTATGCCAAGAATCTGGTTAGAAAATTTGGTCTTGAAAATGCTAACATATGAAGACACCGATGGCTCTACACAACAAGTATGTAAAGACGATGTTGGACAGAATGTTGACCCAACATTGTACCGATCAATAATAGGGAGTCTTTTATACCTTACTACCAGTCGTCCTGACATTATATTTAGTGTGTGTGTGTGTGTGCTAGGTTCCAAGCCAGTCCCAAGGTATCTCACCTAAATGCTGTTAAATATATCATTCGATATGTCGCCGACACTAGTGAGTTGGGTATTTGATACACCAAGGACACTAATCCTAATCTAATAGGATATAGTGACTCGGATTGGGCCAGTGATGTAGATGATAGAAAAAGTACTAGTGGTGGGTGTTTCTATTTAGGCAATAATTAGTCTCATGGTATAGTCATAAACAAAATTGCGTATCACTTTCGACTACCGAATTTGAATATGTGGCAGTCGAAAGGTGTTGTGGTCAACTGATTTGGTTACGACATATGCTAGATGATTATGACTTTTCAAGCAACTCTATAATTTTGTACTGTGATAATCTGAGTGCAATTAATATTTCCAAGAATCCTATTCAGAATACGACATCATTTTTAAGAGACTTAGTTGAAAAACAGCTAGTTCAAATCGAACATGTTGATACTCTTCGTCAACTAGCTGATATTTTTACCAAAGCTCTAGATCATGAGAGATTTTCTAGCTTGAAAAAATCTCTTGGTCTATGCTTTCTCTGAAAATAAAACAGGCAAGGTAGATGTTGTCCTCAATGTTGCCTCAACATTCTGGATAACATTTACTATTTTGTCAATATACTTGGTAAATGTTGTGTCGATGTTGTATAATATGTTTAATTACTCAAGTATGAATCTATAAGGACAAAAACAAAATGTGATATCGTTCTCTGCGATGATATATGTAAAACAATTATGTATATCATAAAAGGGAGTATCATAAGAAGGCAAAACCTCTACATAAGATTTAGTTGTTTACAAAAAGAGCAAAGCTCTAACATTGGTATCGTTTCTATTCTATAGGAGTACCATGTGCTTCAAAGAATGTTGAAAATACCTCAAAAAAAATTTTCAAAAAGAATTATGTATGGGTTCAACTAAGTTGATTAAGGACAATAGAAAAATATCACATTGATCCAGAGATCAAACTCATAGGGAACATGTACAGAATATGTCTGCCAAATCGGTAAATCCTTAGAGTCTTATACTACTTGTGTTGATTAAAAATGTTGCCAACATCACCAATGACATCATCTCCCAGTATATTGATGGATAATTTCGTGTTATTTTCATATATTTTTTTCGTCTCGGTTTTAAAACTTCAAATTTTAATCTGGATTGTGATTACCGTTTTAATTTTCAAAATTTAAAAGATGTTGTGTGCTATGTTTTCTACTTATTTTAGGTGTAAAGAGTTTCAAGTCTCTTATGCTACCTAAATTTGGGGGAAAGAAGTTGAAGTATATATAAATTACCATAATGAAAAGAAAAAAATCTCCACTAGTCCTTGTATTGTGTTACACCCCGGAACTTCAGGACATGTTTATAAGAACGCACGTAAGAACTAAAAAATGTTAAGATTTGAGACGAGTAAAAAATTATCGGAATTATGGAATTGTCGGAAAACGAAATATTTCGATGAACGGGAGGGCGACACGTGTCACCTCCTTAGTGGTCTTGGACGAATTTGACATGGATAAAATGGTCATTTGACCATAATTGAAGATGACCAAGTCTTGCTAAAGATTGAGCTTGATAATATTGACTAAGTCAAAGGCCACTTGGTCTTGATCCTTGTGAAACTCATCCAAGCCACACAATTGTGCTAATCTTGACCCTCCATGTTTCTATATAATAAAACTAGTAGCAAGACTAGTTCCCACACTTAGAAAAAGTTTCAAGAAACTTGAAGAACTCCAAGGGAAGCTCTCGGGTTCATGAAGAACAAAGGAGAATTTTTTTCAATTTTTTTCCAATAATCCCCATATTCAAACCCAAGGTTCCTAAAGGTATTCTAAGGATATCTCAATAGAAATATCCCGGAAAAACTACGTTTTCACGTTAGTCGCAAGGCGAAAACCTAAGGAGTTCTTCAACTTTGAAGTTGGGACTTGAAGATGAGTTCTTCATAAGCTTCTAAGGGTTGCTTGGAGTGGATTGGAACGTCGAAAAGAGGAGCTAAAGTTGCTAAGGATCGACTTGTAATCTTGGATCATATTGGGCTAAATGAGGTAATAATCTTCGTCTTACTATTGTAATTGAATATTTCATGTTATGATAAGTTGGAAATGATCATGTGATATGTGTTATGAAGATTGATAAGTGTTATGGAAATTTAAAAGCTATAAACCGAAAATGACATGTTGAACCATTTGAAATTGAAATCCAATTTGGTCGATAATTAGAATCGTCGCATATTACCTACTTGAAGATTGTAGTAGTTATAATCAATTGTGGCTTGATAACATGTTATACTAAACAACTTGAATTGAAAAGGAAGGAATTGGAAAGGTTGATATGTTGTTACACCTTTGGCCGAAAATGACATTGTATGTTGGACTAGTTTGATATCAATTGTGGGGCGGAATTTTACACGTCTTGTAGGCGTGTAATCCCCTATTGTTAACTACATTGTTGAGCCTTAAATGTGGCGTGTTTGGTTATTGAATTCGGGCCTTGAAAAAGGTGGAAAAGTATGTAGAAACAAAGGAAGTGCTGTCCGATTTTCCGTAGAATTTAGTGACTTTGCACTTAGAATATTCTACGTTTGAAGTTAGAAGTTAATGGACGTATTATGGTCATTAAAGGTTGACATACTACGTAAGGCATATTGGACTTGGCAAGTGGATTGAACCGAAGAGGTATGTGGAAACTTTTTTATCTCTTGAGCATGAGTAGTTATAAAGGTATAGTACGGTAGACGTACGAGATTTAAATGAATTCATTTCATTTAATATCCTTGACTTGTTTTAAGAATGTCTAAGTTGGTTGAGTTAGAGAATTAACTCACTTGTTTTTAAAGGATAGAAATGTCTTGGTTTCAAAAGCATAAAGTTGGTTGTGTTAACTTTATGGAAGGTAAAAAGAATGGTTTATTCTAGTAAGGTAAACAAAGACTTCTCGACTTGAAAATGTATAGAATGCTTGATTTGGAAGGTATTGATTCCTTGAGCTATTCTAAAGTTAAGAAACTTGATTACTAAAGATAAGAGACTTGAAACATTTTGAAAGTATACGATACTTGGTTTTCGAAAGTATAAGTCTCTTGGTTATGAAAAGAATGTAAGTGTCTAAAATATAAAGCTAGTATAACGACTTTATGGGAAGTCGGTTATAATAGCTTTATGGAAAGTTAAAAGAGTGGTTTACTCTAAGTAATGATAAATGACTTGAAATAACGAAAGGCAAATTGATTTAAAGGCATCAATTGCTTAAGGTTTTAAAAGAAAGAAGTCAATTGATTTAGAAGCCTATAAATGTATTTCTAAAAGGTATTGTGACTTGTCTTGAATAGTAGTTATGACTTGATACTACGGTTATTAGTATCTTGGAAGTTTTATATGAAAAAGAGTCATTTTTAAAAGAGTAGAAGTACGTAGTACTTTGGGTTAAATTCCCGGATTTTATAATGACATGTTAGTGCCATAAGTAAACTAAATGAGAGTGTATATGAACAAGGCTAATAAGAAGTTAGGAGATTTCTTAACTTGCTTATGTTATGTATGATAAGCCGGTAGTGCTTATCTTATGTATGATAGCCGGTTGTGCTAGTGATATATTATTTATTACGGGGTCATTCCCCGAGTTTGTGGCATTTGCATATTCCGTAGATTTGCTACCCATGATGCGAGGAATACCTCATGCGAGTCCGTAGGGCTCATGCGGGTGAAATAGTCCCATGCGGGGCGGACCAGTCCTATGCGAGGAATACCTCATGCGGGTCTATACGACCTATGCGGCGGATACGCCTATGCGAGGGTTACCTCACGCGGGTCCATACGGCCTACGCGGTGAAATAGTCCCGCGAGTAGGATTGCTTGATGATACTACGGCGGGCCCTACTTTGATCATGAGCCTCCTATTTTTATGCAGTAAAGTATACTCTTGTTTACTCTCATTATTAGTAAGGCACAGTGTACTGTTATTTGAGTTATCATACATGTCTTCAGCTTTATTTTAGACTTTATGATTTCATTACAGTACTTTTCAGTTTCACATACTTGGTACATATTGTACTGACCTCCTTCGGGGGGCTGCGTTCATGCCGCAGGTAGAGTATACAGGTTGCTGATCCTCACTCTTAGGATCACTGTTCAGCTGTTGGGAAACTCCATTACTCCGGAGGCTTATCCCTGGTTCAGATCCCTGGTATGGTCGGTTGTTGTATATTCAGGGGTATGGCGGGGCCCTGTCCCGTCGCAGTTGTTTTTCCTAGATGTCTGTAGTCACATTTGTGGATTGGGTTTTTAAGAACAGAAATGTACTGGGTTATTTTATTTTGGTTCATGTATAATTTACGGAAGGTGGCCTTATCGGCTAACCTGTTGATATTTACTGTTTAAGCATTTATGAGTTTTATATGTTCCGCTGCTATTCTCTGACAAAAGTGGTGCCCAGGTAGGGCACGATGCCCGGTCAGTCGTGACAAAAGTGGTATCAGAGCAGTTAGTCATCGGAAAGTGTCTAAAGACCGTGTCTAGTAGAGTCTTAGTTATCGGTGTGTTGTGCACCACATCTATAACCAGGAGGCTGCAGGACATTTATGATTGGTTTCCATTCTTCTCACTCTGAGATCGTGCGATAGAGCTGTGTGGTTAGGGTCGTCTCTCCCTAACAAGTTATGTTGATTGCAGCTACGAGAAAGGCAGCAATGACCCAGGAAAGATTATGTGGATTGCGTGTCCAGGTTGGTAATATTTGTAGTATAGTTGGTATTATGACATACACCTATACGGATTTATGTATGAGGGTCACCTATGTGTTGCCTAGAATGATTTTAGATTACCAGGAATTGGTAAGGACTAATTAGATACCGGGAAGGTATGAAACAGTTTAATGAACTCTCATCCAGGAATTGGTAAGGACTAGTTAATCGTTTACTGGTTCAGGACGCATCCGAACTGTGTCATGAGAGCCGGAAATGGCCTTATATTGTTTAATTTAGTAACTCCAAAGATTGAAGGCCAGATTTAGTATGGAAGTTATGTACGTATGCTAATATAAGTTTGGAAGTACGGAAAGAGTACGACCAGTGAAAAATAGAGCAACCAAGTGTAAAGAAATAGAGCCTGAATCCATGAGAACCTTTCGGGGTGACTACACCCGTAAGTGTTGGGTGGTAGCTGAGCGGGTAGATAATAATTGCCCGATGACGATACAGTCGTCAGACCCTAGCAGACCTAGTAGAGCTGACATGACATACCTTGAGGTCATTATGAGTATGGGTTAGTTGGCCTCTTGTTATGCCAACGTTGACTGCAGAGAGAGTTTGGCTCGATTCCGGTTACCCGGTAAGCTGGTTATCGAGTGGAAAGGAAGAGAAGTGGTTGTAACCAGTGAATTATCCTTCCTTCTTTGACATAATTGATTTTAATAAGTCTGTGTGACTTGTTCATTTGAGGTAAATTAATGCAGGAAGTAAGTAATACTCGAATTTGAAGGAGTTTATGATAAGTGCCCTTGGAGCTACTTGGAGTTGGTTTGGTGTGGCGGTCAAGGCCACGACCTTCCGGATAATTTCAGGAAAATGCGCAAGGCAAGAATAAAAATAAGTACGAGTGCTGCCGGTGGAAAGATGAAGGCATCGTTGGTAGGTTTTGAAAATCTATACGATTATAAGGGGGCGCTTGATGATTTAGATTTTGTAAGGGAGATAAGTTCTCTCCCCCACGTAAAGGATAGTTTTACGTATTATGGGGTTACGCGTACCCATGTTGTTAGACGAAGGATAGGAGACGGGTAAGGTCTTCGGTATTGTCATGCCATAGGTTACACTTTTAGATAACCGTGGGAAAAGTGTTGTGTTGGGGTAATTAAGAACGACATACGAATTGGTCGAGAAAGTATCGTAAGGATATAAATGCAGGTTGTACGCATGTATGACTGTACGATTATGAATCAAGGAAGAAATACTTTTGCTAATAACAAGCATAAGGAAGGGTTATGACCAGAATGATAAAAGAGAATACAACTATGGTTATGTAAGTTGCACGAGATATGATTACCCCAGACTAGTGTAAAGATCATTAGTAGATGATGGGCAGTAGGAACACCTCGAGGAAAGATGGTAACATCTGTACTGACGAGAAAGATAGTAAGAAAATACGGAGGGGTAAGGGACCCCATGACAACTTGAAATAACTTATAAAGGGAAGACGAGTAGACACTCGAACGATAAGAAATCTTGACAAGTCATTGGAGTATGTAATACCTTGAATTGAGGTTGAACACCTGACTATAAGCTCTACGAGCTGGGAGAAAATAATCGGGTTGCTACTTGACAAGAGCAAGGAAATCTCCCCCCTAAATTGTGATTAACAAGAAGTCTTAGCCATGAGACAAGCAAAGGAATAAAATCTAAGTTTAGTGACCAAGTTTGGTTGCAACAGAGAAAGGGAAACATGAACCATAATTGAGATTAAGGATGCCGAATATTTCGCAAGTATGAGAAAGGCTTCCAGTTAATGGAAGATAAGTTGACCACGACTACAGTTCTAACCCCTCCTGAGAGACTAAAGGGTTAGGTTATTATTGTAACACGTTGGGTGTTGGGATAGGTTGTGTGCTAACGCAACACGATAAGGTTAGATCCTATGTTTCCCGGCTGTTAAGGAAGCATGAAAGGAAATTACGCCACTCACGATTTAGAGTTGGCGGCAGTTAATCATGCCTTGAAGATTTGGAGGCATGACGTATAGACTTCATGTGGATATTTGTGTAGACCACAAGAGCCTCCGGTAGGCCTTCAGATAGAGGCAGCTGAAGTTGCGACAGAAACAGTGGTTAGAGTTACTCAAGGATTGTGATATTGATATCCTATACCACCCGGGGAAAGCCGAGACAGTTACAAATGCTCTTAGTCGTGGATCTATGGGTAGTCTGTCAGATGGGTAGCCAGATAGACAGGACGTGGTCCGTGAGATTCATCAGCTACCGAGCCGAGGGGTTCGATTATTTGTTCCAAGGTTAATGGAATTTAGATCCGAGGGGTTGCCGAGACTTCCTTCGTCGAGGAGGTGAAGAGGCGACAATATGAGGATTCAGCGAGTACTATGTGATCGAGATACGGCTCTCCGGGAAGAGAAGAGCATGTTTGAGTAGCACCGGATGGGGTGCTGTGATATGAGGATAGATTGTGTGTACCCGGTGCTGCAGGACTTGTCAACAGGTTTTAAGGGAGGCACGCAGTGCTTATTGCGCTAATTGTTCGGGGTCGACTAGGTTATGTCGTGACCTCAGAGGTTTGTGTTGGTAAGATGGCCTGAAGAGGGACGTAGCAGAGTTGTTGCTTAATGTCCGAATTAGTAGCAGGTCAAGGTTGAACACCAGAAGCCCAGTGGGCTATTGCAGTCGATTTAGATCCCGACTTAGTGATGCGCGATTTAATGCACACACTTTAACGCAAGTGCACGTTATCGACTCAAGTAATATAGTCTTGAAGACCGAGTTATCGTCCTCAGGGATTAGTGCTCAAGTACCAATTATCTATCCTTTGTTATCTATTTGGTAACCGATATTTGAGTTGTTGATTATGACTAATAATTATAAAGACTAATTAACTATGTGTTTACTTCAGTAGTGATGGAAATAGGGCTTCCAAGTCGCCTCAACTATCTGCTTATATTACTCATTAATGCAATAAATTATGGTTCTTCTTCTTTTGGAGATAGCAGGTTTACTAATCCGTTTTATACTCCCGTTAAGGCTATATAAACACTCAACCCCAGTAGCGCTCCTTTCTACCTTTCGGTGATAAGGATGACTCTATAGGAGGATTAAGAACAAAATCCCTGTTAACGTTTACGCAAGTAATTTAGGTATTTAAACCCCCGTTAACGCTACACAAGTAATTGAGGTATTTTCATCCCCAATTCGACCTACGATTACCCAACTACAGCATAGTCATAACCTCCTCCTTTCGAAGTTTGATTAGAAATCATATAAACAATGATAATTAATGATCAAGTAATTACCAAGCATTCAAAACAATTATTGGATAAATCTCAACAATAAGAAGAACAACCATAAACATGCATTAATTCATAAAATAAGGTTCAAGTGAATTGACATGGAAAGCCCTATATTAGAATTAGTTCCTAGCCATTGACATGACAAGAACTAATTCAATATCCAACATAAAAACTGAAATAAAGTAAAAGAAAGAAAAGAAATTACTCAGTAATGGTCTCCAATCTTCAACTCCAAGAAGTCTTGTGTTTGTGCAAAAAAGGGAACTCTTGAAAATCGCCTAGGTTCTCTTTTTATAGCTTCAAACCGCCTTAAGGTTTTCCTTCGTGCTTGGCCCATAAAATCGTCTAAAACTCGATTTTTCAGCCGCGCCAGCCACGAACTTCAAACTCTCGATGACGAGGCGCCGCTCGCACTCGTTGTCTGGAGGCACCGAGGCGCTGGAACTTCTGAAGGCCTCTGGATATTGGGCGCCGGGCGCTCGACCGTTGGCCGGAGGCGCGCCGCAACTGTTCTCGCTCGGTTCGCCACTTTCTCGCATTTTAAGCTCTGGAACCTCCACTTTTGCCCTCTTTTCGCTCCTTTTCCGCCAAAGAGCCATTTTAACCAATTTGACTCAAAAGAAAGAAAATCTATCCTAAGACGACAAAGAGCCATTTTAACCAATTTGACTCAAAAGAAAGAAAATCTATCCTAAGACGACATGTATTTGTACAAAAAAGGACAAAAGACTCACTAAAAATGACTTAAAAAGTGTATATAAAATACACTGATCAAATACCCCCAAACTTAACATTTGCTCGCCCTCGAGCAAAGATCAAAAGAAAGAAATAAAGACTCAAGGAAAAAGAAAATAGAAAGACTCAATGACATTGATCACTTTGCTGCATTGGTGTTACTTAGAAAAAACATGAAGGTTAGCAGAATAATATGCAGGAACATATAGCATGAAATATTAGCACTCTAAACACATTAAGCTAGATATTTCGCAAACTCATTTTTATCATGCTTAATGGAAGTCAAAATACTGAATCATGCATGTTAATTTCAAAAATCCTATGACATTTTTACTTGCTATTCTCCACTAATCATGGATATGCATCTAAGAGATCTTCAGGACTTTTAAGGGTTGTAATGTAGGCTTAGGCGTGGGTAGGTAAAAATAGGCATTTAGGCTCATTTTTGTGTACCATAAACTCTTTAGCTTTTCAATGTTTCCCTTTTATTTTGATTCTTTTTATTCTTCACTTCAAATCTATCTTTCTCCTCTTTTGTTTTGAGAGCGTGAAGTGTATTATAATAACAAGCACCCCCAAACTTAGGCTTTTGCCTATTTCTTATAACTTGTTTATTGGGGTGCATCAATCTTGTTTGCTCTTTTTGTCTCTTTTTTAACACATTATATTCCAACTATTTCACATGTTTACTTATGGCACAAGTATGGAAATATAGGGTGTCAAAGAAAAAGTTCAATTTTTAGGCTCAATGGGGCTGACTATGGATATTTTTAATGTCAGGGATAGAAAATAGTGGTAAGAATTGGCTAACAAAGAAACGCTTGAGTCATCTCCCTAACATGCATATCCTAACTATTTCGCCTCAAATAGAAAGCAATCATAACACATAGGTTTTAATCATTTACAATGCACAATTCAATTAGAAACTCCAAATAGACAGATTTTATGAGTTTTTGGCATATCTAACCTAAGTGTTTAGATAATTGCTTCTAATTCCATTACATTATGCCACCTTACTTCACTAGGTGTTTCTAGTAACTACAGCATGCATGATCTTAGACAGACAATTATGACTCAAAAAGAAAAAAAATTATGACTCAAAAATACACAAAATAAATCAAAAAGACTCAAACATACTACAACAATAAGACACTAATAAGATGTTATACCCCGTATTTCCAGAGTATGTACGTAAGGGAATACGTACAAAAAGTTTGGCCTTAAAGTTAGCCTTGGACGTTTTTTTGTGCACAACTCACTAAGAGAATCGTTTTCCGACGAAACGTTTCCACAGCTTTCGTAGGGAAAATTCCGACTATGTCATTTAGTATTTTTGCGGATTTTTCCGAGAGACGAAACATTTTGGACCAACGGGAGGGCGACACTTGGCACCCTCCAATTGGTGGACTTGAATCGTCCATTTGGACGAATTGGAGAACCATGGCACGTTTTTTGTGCCTTGTGCACAAGTCAAGGAGTTGGTAGGATATTTGTGTATAGTTAATCCTCACCCTACACTTGCCTTGCACTTGTCTTAATCTTGGCCATTGGTTGGCCACCTCTTGACCTATAAATACCCCCTTAGAGATGAAGAGTTCTTCATCCACAAAGTTATCTTCCAAGTCTAAAAATCCTCTCCTCTCCCTTAAGCCTTTCGTCCAACACCTCCCCCCCTCCCCTTGAGAAGTTTGGCCGAGGGCCTACCCCCCCTAGCCTAGCCGAAATCTACCCCCCCTCCCTTGGTAGAAAAGTTGTCTTCTAGTATTGTTATAATGCCCAAAATACCCTAGCCCAAATCCCTTAGTCCTTTGTAGAAGTTGTGAAGAACTTCTAAGGTTTCTCGAGCTACTGAGGCATAAACTTAGAGCTAAACCTTGCTCAGCGCGACTTTATCTAGATATTATTGGGCTTACCGAGGTAAATAATCCTAACCCTCTTTGTATTAGAGAATGCATCTGTAGAAGTATAAGAATAAGTATTAAATACTTAGAAGAATATTAGAATAGAATTGAATCAGACTCACATAGGACTGCTTACAAAGAGACTTATATAGCTCACGGTAGTGGTGTACGCCCGACACCGTAGAGAATTGTGAACCCTCTGCTTAGAATGACCTTGAGTAGTCTAGACTTTGATAGATGTCTGTGACTATTATAGGCTGATTCTCTCACACATATTCAACTTGGCAGAGGTTTTCACAGAAGGTATGTGATTCTTCCTAAGCATGATATTTTACAATATATATATAGTAATTTAGACGCATGTGTGAACTGAATAATAACTACGGCAATGTCTTTGACTTAAGCTCGAATAATACTTACGGCAATGCCTCACGCTTAAGCCTCAATAATAAAGAATCAAAACATTTCAAAAGAATATCAATGTAAGATAAATATTTGGTTTTAAAACAAAAGCTTAAGAGTTATACTAGCTTTATGGGAAGTTAGGTATAACAACTTAAGAAAGAACTGTTTACTTGTTTGTTTATAAAAGCCTTGTATTGATTTCTATGTAGTAAGATTTGTGTGATAAGTAGACATATTATGATGCTACCCGGTTAGTGTCTTGAAATGCCGTAAGGGGTCATTCTTGTGGCTTACGTTGCTAACCGTAAGTCCGTTCGTTATTGTATCACCTACCCTCGATCGTTATACCGAGGGCTTGCCCCTTGACGCGGTCTATACGGCCTATGCGGTTCGCGAGACTATGCGGAGCGCCGTATGCTCCGTGATTGATCATTCCGGTGTTTAGCCCGACGCGGATTCCTATGCGTCCGCTGAGACTACGCGGTCTTTTGAGGCTATGCGGCCGCGGAGCCTAGGCGGATGCCGGGGCTGCCCCGATGCGAGGAATACCTACGCGGTCTGTGCGCGACATGCGATCGCGGAAGTTCAGTGACTAGGCACGCACGATACTACGGGCGATCGCCTTGCTTCGATCATTCGCGCCTAGAATAGACTGCTACGCTTTTCCTATTACCGTTGTTGTTTGTGATGTGGCACTATGTGCAATTGAACCGATTGTATTTGTGAAAAGGTTTTAAATACTTTGATTTCATTTCGCTTCTTATAGTTTCACATACTTGGTACTGTTGATCGACCTCCTTCGGGCCGCTCACGCCGCAGTAAAGGCAAGCAGTGCTAGATCCGCATCCTTAGGATCTTTGCGTTGGTGTCGAGCTCCATCTTCTCCGAGGCTCTACTTTGGGTATGATCTCCTGTCAGAGATAGTTTTGCATGGTGGTATGCGGCCCCGTCCCGCCATAGTTGTATTTTTCCTAGAGGTCTCAGAGTCATGTTGCAGTTGGGATGTAAATCGCTGAACCATGTTTATTATATATGCCGAAAGGCGACGCTTTCTCACATAAACCGTGTCTTATCTTTATAAACTGCTTCGCCTTGTTTTATATTCCGCCGGTTACTCGATGTATGACTACTGGGTGCCCTGCAGGCACTACCACGCCCCGAACGGGTCGTGACAAAAGTGGTATCGAGCGCTTAATCCTCGGAAAGTGTCTACGCATCGTATCTAGTAGAGTCTTGATTATCGTGTTGTGCACCACACCAATAATCGTGAGGCTATAGGATATTTAGGATTGGTTTCCATTCTTCTCATTCCGAGATCGTGCTTTAGAGTCGTGGTTATAGGTCGACCTCTAACGTATTCCTTTCCCGTAATGCTTATGCCTCCACGTAAGGCAACCCGGCCCGTGGCGGCAAGGCACCGAGGAGTCGCTAGCAGACACCCAGAGTCACGAGGGCTCGTGCCCGCCATACCGTAGACGGCGAGTTCTATGACGCCGCGCCCCAAAGAGAGACCGCAGCACCCACACCTCCCGTCCCACACCGGGCGGAGGAGTTAGGTACAAGGAGACGGCCCACTATTGGCTAGAGTCAGGCCCGACACGAGGAGAGGCCGGACGCGCAGCTGCAGCCTCAGCCCGGGCCGCACTCCGTAGTGCACCCGAGGGCAGATAGTTTGAGACTACTGGATTTCCTTAGTTGTAGCCCGCCGTAGTTTTACTGTCGAGGCCGAGGATGATCCGCAGGAGTTCATCCGTCACCGCAGAGGATTATGCGGGTGATCGTGGCTTCAGACCGAGTGCGTGATATTCGGTTCGTGACGGCCGCGTGATACCGCAGCCGATTGGTTTGATTCACGAGCTTTCGGGAGAGCATGCACTCCAGCAGATGGGATGAGTTTTCAGAGGCTTTTCTCACACACTCTTGCCTCCGCAGATGAGGGCACGAGCCGATAGATTCTTGTTGCCGAGACATGGAGGACGCATGAGGAGTACAATGTCGAGTTTGATTCTTTGGCTCGATATGTCCCAAAGATTGGTAGCAGATATGGAGGATAGGGTACACCGCCACGCCACCGGCTAGATGATTATATGGCCGAAGTCATGCGCGGTGTCTCTCTTCACCGTATGGACATTACCCGCACGCAGCTCATGCACTAGGATGCGAGGAGCGCAGAGACCGGGCAGAGCGATATCAGCAGGAAGGCGCCGACGGCCGGTTCTTTGGTGGTTCTCGTGGGCGCATCGCCAGGTCCGTGATTTGCACCACACCGGCGCAGAGCGCTCCTACATCGCTTGTGACACCGAGCGGGGCGTGTGTCGTGGCCCTCAGGACTTCTGATTTGCAGCAGGGTGCTAACTGCTCGAGGTCCGCTGTGCCCGTTGTGGTAGATACCATTCTCGAGCAGACCGAGCTTGCTATACTTGTGGCCAGCAGGTCACCGCGAGAGTTTGTCCGACCGGGCGGCGCCGGTGGTAGGCTCACCACAGTGGTCTGCCGCTTCTTCATCCTCGACAGCTACTCGCCCCGAGGGCAAGGTACACATGGACCAGCCGGTCGCGGCAGGTCGCGGCGCAGTCCCGCTTCTAGCGGTCCTCGTAACCGCATATATGCTTTGTCCACCGACAGATCGAAGGCCTCACCGATGTCGCCACTGTACCTTATCGCTTCGGGTTTGATGTGTATGCTTTGATAGATCCGGTTCTACTGGCCCTATATATCTCCCTTGTTGCTAGTAGGATAGGGATAGAGCTCGAGTCCATAGACCCTTTCGAGGTAGCTACGCCTGGGTGATTCGGTGGTAGCTCGGCGGGTATATAGGGCTTGTCTGTGACCATTTACGTCGCCGACCCTAGCCGACTTGATAGAGTTGAGATGATTGACTTCGACGTGATTATGGTGACGGATTGGCTAGCTTCTTGCTACGCCAATGTAGACCGCAGAGAGAGAGTAGTACGGTTCCAGCTCGGCGAGGAGGTTGTTGAGTGGGAGGAGCACAGTATCGCCGAGGGTAGGTTTATTTCATACCTCAAGGCTAGGAAGATGGTGCGTATGGGTATATCTACCATCTCGCTCGAGTGTTTGATACCGAGGCCGGTACCGCATTTTCGAGCAGTTCCAGAGTCGAAGTTCCCGACGTGTTTCCGATGACCTTCGGTATCCTCCCGAGAGGAGATCGAGTTTTGTATAGATGTGTTGCGATACTCGCCTATTTCCATTCCGCCATACGTAATGGCACCCGCCGAGTTGAGAGAGTTGAAGGACCACCGAGGGATTTCTGGAGAAGCGGCTTCATTAGGCCTAGTGTTTCTCCCCGGGAGCGCCAGATTGTTCGCGTGAAGAATGACGGACGCCGCGCATGTGTGTTGATTACAAACGGTGAACAAGGTGACCATTAAGAACGATACCCTCCCCGTGATTGATGATTTGTTCGACCAGTTTGTGGTGCGAGATGTTTCTCCAAGATTGACCGCGATCGGGCTATCATCAGTGCACGAGTCGAGAGGTGGATGTCCCTAGATCGCATTCCGACCAGACGGCATTATGAGTTCGTGGTCATGTCTTTGGGTTGACCAATGCTCCGGCAAGATTCATGGATTTGATGAACCGAGTGTTCAAACCATTTTTGGACACGCTTGTGATAGTGTTCATTGATGATATCTTGGTTTATTCTCGCCAGAGCAGGAGCATGCGAGCACTTCGAGGACTGTGGCCGACGCTTCCAGATCAGCCAGACGCCAAGTTTTCCAAATGTGAGTTTTGGTTGACTTCGGCGTTTCTTGGGAATATTGTCGGGCCGATGGCATTCGAGTGGATACGACCAAGATCGAGGCGATCAGACTTGCCTGCACCTACTACTCCGGCTGCAGGTTCGCAGCTCGGGCCTCGCAGATATTATCGGCGTTCGTGGAGAAGTTTGCTTTATCTTCGCACCATTGACTAGGCCGACTCGAGGCAGCCAAGTTTCATGGATGATGCTTGTGAGCGTGGTTTCCAGCTTTGAAAGAGAGACCGACGACCGCCTCGCTTCTACTTCTTCCGCAGGTCCAGATGGTTATGTCGTGGTATTGCGACGCGCGTGCATCGGATTGGGATGTGTTGATGCAGCATGGCGGGGTTATAGCATATGCATCCCGACACCAAGAAACACGAGAGGAACTACCCCACCCATGATTTGAGTTGGCCGTGATTCACGCCTTGAAGATCTGAGGCACTATTTGTATGGGTTCACGTGGATATTTATACGCACCACAAGAGCCTCCGATATCTTCACCGCAGAGGAGCCGAACTTACGATGCAGACGGTGGTTAGAGTTGCTTAAGGATTACGATGTTGATATCCCGTACCACCCGGGAAGGCCAATGTCAGGCAGATGCCTTAGTCGTAGGTCGATGGGGAGCTTATCGATGTGCAGCCAGCGAGGGACATGGTTCGTGATTTGCATCGCTTAGCGAGCCTTGGTGTCCGCTTGATTGATTCCGATAGCGTGGGTTAGAGTTCGCGAGGTTGCCGAGTCTTCCATCGCCGGCGAGGTGAAGAGGCAACAGCCGAGGATCCAGCCTTTGATTCGATATCGTGATACGCCTCTTCGTGAGGCGCGGTCCTGAGGTAGCACCACGGGGTGCTAAGGATTGGCGAGGCAGTGGGTTCCGGATGTTTCGTGACTTCGGCAGAGTTCTTGGGAAGCACACGCGACGTTACTCATCCATCCGGGTCGACCAAGATGTACCACGACCTTAGATCTGTATTGGTGGGATGGCTTGAAGAGGACGTTGCGAGTTTGTGGCTCGCCCGTGTTGTCGCAGTGAAGGTAGAATACCGAGGCCCGGTGGTTTGTTACGCATTTATTGAGATCCCGACTGAAGTGGAGGTAATCAACATGGACTTTATCACAGGATTACCTCGCACTCGCAGGAGACATGATTCTATATGGGTTATCGCCGACAGTCGACGAAATCAGCCCACTTTCTTCCCGTTAGACGACTTTTTCTACCGAGGATTATGCCGCACTTTACATCCGAGAGATCGTCGATCGCATGGAGTCCCTATTTCGATCATATCGCATGCAGGAGCCCGCCACGCTAACTTCGAGGTCCTTCCAGGGGTTTAGGACGCAGTGAGCCCGAGTGCCGCATTTCATCCACGCATGACGGACAGCAGAGCGCACTATCCGCACTCTCGAGGATATGCCGCGAGCCCGTGTTATTGACTTCTGGTAGTTGGGAGGATCATTTGCCTCTAGTTGAGTTTCATGATAATAATAATAGCTACCACTCCAAGATTCGATGGCGCCTTATGAGGCCTTGTATGAGGAAGTGCAGATCGCCTATAGGTTGGTTCGATGGGCGAGTGCGGCTAGTGGGACCAGATTTGGTGCAGCAGCATGGATAAGGTGAAGCTTATCCGAGAGCGCTATCGATACCGAGTCGATGTAAGTCGATGCAGATCATCGTCGTCAGATCTTGAGTTCGAGGTTCATGATTGGGTTTTCCTAGGTGTCACCCACGGCGGTGTGATGAGATTCGAAGAAGGAAACTCACCAAGGTACATCGGGCCGCTTCGCATTGTCCGCAGGTAGGCAAGGTTGCATGAGTTGGATCTGCCGTCCGATCCGGAGGCGATGCATCCGGTTTTTCACGTATCTATGCCGAGATGTATCGGGATCCATCTAGGTGCACCCGACGACGATGTCCAAGTGACCGGCGGGTTATCGTATGAGGAGATTCCCATAGCGATAGTCGATCGCCGTTAGGCGTCTGACGGCGACGGGCTTCCACAAAGTCTTGTGGCGGGCGAACGAGCTCAGGAGGAGATGACGTGGAAGCCAAGAGGACACGAGGGCGAAGTATCCTCACCTATTCCCACACCTCCGGTAATTCACTTTCCTACTTGTAAATTTCCATTATCATATATGCCTAAGTGTTATTTTGTGGCCATGTGGCACTTACAAACTGCTTAAGCTTCTTCGATAACTATTCGGTAAGGAACATTCGGATGAATGTTTCGGAGGGGAGAATGTTATACCAGTATTTCCGCAGTATGTACGTAAGGGAATACGCATAAAAAGTTTGGCCTTAAAGTTAGCCTTGACGCTTTTTTGTGCACAACTCACTAAGAGAATCGCTTTCCGACGAAACGCTTTCCACTTTCGTAGGAAAATTCGACTATGTCATTTAGTATTTTTGGCGGATTTTTCCGAGAGACGAAACATTTTGGACCAACGGAGGGCGACACTTGGCACCTCCAATTGGTGGACTTGAATCGCCCATTTGGACGAATTGGAGAACCATGGCACGCTTTTTTGTGCCTTGTACAAGTCAAGGAGTTGGTAGGATATTTGTGTATAGTTAATCCTCACCCTACACTTGCCTTGCACTTGTCTTAATCTTGCCATTGGTTGGCCACTTGACCTATAAATACCCCTTAGAGATGAAGAGTTCTTTATCCACAAAGTTATCTTCCAAGTCTAAAAATCCTCTCCTCTCCTTAAGCCTTCGTCCAACACCTCCTCCCTCGAGAAGTTTGGCCGAGGCCTACCCCTAGCCTAGCCGAAACCTACCCCCCCTCCCTTGGTAGAAAAGTTGTCTTCTAGTATTGTTATAATGCCCAAAATACCCTAGCCCAAATCCCTTTAGTCGTTTGTAGATGTTGTGAAGTACTTCTAAGGTTTCTGAGCTACTCTGAGCGCATAACTTGTGAGCTAAACCTTGCTCAGCGCGACTTTATCTAGATATTATTGGGCTTACCGAGGTAAATAATCCTAACCTCTTTGTATTAGAGAATGCATCTGTAGAAGTATAAGAATAAGTATTAAATACTTAGAAGAATATTACGAATAGAATTGAACTGACTCACATAGATCGCTTTTTACAAAGAGACTTATATAGCTCACCGGTAGGGTTGTCTTTGCCCGACACCGTAGAATTGTGAACCTCTGCTTAGAATGACCTTCAGAGTAGTCTAGACTTTGATAGATGTCTGTGACTATTATAGGCGATTCTCTCGCGACATATATTCAACTTGGCAGGAGGTTTTCACGGTATGTATGTGATTCTTCCTAAGCATGATATTTTACAATATATATATACGGTAGACGCATACGTGTGAACTGAATAATAACTACGGCAATGTCTTTGACTTAAGCTCGAATAATACTTACGGCAATGCCTCACGCTTAAGCTCAATAATAAAGAATCAAAACATTTCAAAGAATACCGAGCAGAAGATAAATATTTGGTTTTAAAACAAAAGCTTAAGAGTTATACTAGCTTTATGGGAAGTTAGGTATAACAACTTAAGAAAGAATCATTTACTTGTTTGTTTATAAAAGCCTTGTATTGATTGTTAAGTGTAGTAAGATTTGTGTGATAAGTAGACATATTATGATGCTACCGGTTAGTGTCTTGAAACGCCGTAAGGGGTCATTCTTGCGGCTTACGTTGCTAACCGGTAAGTCCGCTGTAATCGTTATTGTATCACCTACCCTTGATCGTTATACCGAGGGCTTGCCTCTTGACGCGGTCTATACGGCCTACGCGTTCGTGAGACTATGCGAGCGCCGTATGCTCCGTGATTGATCATTCCGGTGTTTAGCTCGACGCGGGATTCCTACGCGGTCCGCTGAGACTACGCGGCTTTTGAGGCTATGCGGCCGCGGAGCCTAGGCGGACGCCGGGGTCGCTGCCCCGATGCGAGGAATACCTCACGCGGTGCGGTGCGACCTATGCGATCGCGAAGTCGAGACTAGGCACGCAGAATGATACTATGGGCGATCGCCTTGCTTCGATCATTCGCGCCTAGAATAGACTGCTACGCTTTTCCTATTATTGTTGTTTGTGATGTGGCACTATGTGCAATTGAATCGATTGTATTTGTGAAAAGGTTTTAAATACTTTGATTTCATTTCGCTTTATAGTTTCACATACTTGGTACTGCATCGACCTCCTCGGGGCCGCTCATGCCGCAGCAGTAAAGGCAAGCAGTGCTAGATCCGCATCCTTAGGATCTTTTGCGTTGGTGTCGAGCTCCATCTTCTCCGAGGCTCTACTTTGGGTATGATCTCCCCGTTGTAGATAGTTTTGCAGTAGGTATGGCGGCCCGTCCCGCCATAGTTGTATTTTTCCTTAGAGGTCTGTAGTCATGTACGCTTTGGGATGTAATCGCTGAACCATGTTTATTATATATGCCGAAAGGCGACGTTTTCTCACATAAATCGTGTCTTATCTTTATAAATCGCTTTCCTGCCTTGTTTTATATTCCGCCGTTACTCGATGTATGACTACTGGGTGCCCCTAAAGGCACCAACACGTTCTAACGGGTCGTGACATAAGACACCCCCCAAATTTAAATCACACATTGTCCCCAATGTGTGCAAGACTCAAAGACAATAAAAGAAACAAGACACTTACATACTTGGTTTAAAATGGTGGCGGCGGCGGCGGTGGATAGTGCATTGAATCCCGTTGGAGGGGAGGGCTCAGGATTTTTGATTTGGAGAAAGGGCCGTCGGAATAGGGCGTTGTCCAAGAATTTAGATTTTTTGTGGCGCGCCGCTCGCAAACGGGCGCCACGACGCCAAACTTCGACTTCTTCGATCTTAGCCGCGCCCACTTTATCAAGGCTTCTGGGAATTTCGCGCCATGTTCATACTGGAGCGCGCTAGACTTCAGAATTTTCGATTTATGAAATACGCTAAACTTCGCCGCTTTTCGCTTTTTCGCGCCGCTTCGCCTCTGAGCCAGCATTAACCCGATTTTCGAATCCCTTTGTTGTTTCGCCGCCCAAATTTGTCGGCACGCACTGCTAACACAACACAAACACTACCTTCGTGAGACTATTCTTAGTAAAACTAACTACATTAAAATAAATAATTTAAAATACTTTGGGTTGCCTCCCAAGTAGTATTGTCTTTAACGCCTTTTAGCCGGGACGCAGTTCCTTAACTCAAGAAGTGTGTAGATTAACCCCACAACCAATCCATTTTTTCCACATTTTTCTTTTTCTTCTTCGCTTTCTTCTTAAAATTATTTTCGCGGACGTCGTGAGCACATACCGCTTTGGCGGAGGTTCGCATCACGCACTGCGTTGGTGGGCTTATTTACCTTGGTTTGGCTTGCACCGCTCACGAGGGTTACGATGGTGCTGATTGCAAAGCACCCGCCATGGTTGGTGGCTCAATAATGTGTTTAAATATTTTAAACACCATTTCTTCCTTCTCCACCCTCAACGTCAGCTCTCCTTTTTCTACATCGATCAGGGCTCTCCCTGTCGCCAAGAATGGTCTTCCCAATATGATGGGGATCTCTGCATCCTCCTCCATGTCGAGAATGAGGAAATCCGCAGGAAAAGAATTTTCCTACTTTAACCAAAGACATCCTCAATCTTCCCCTGGTGTACCATCGTTCTATCGGCCAGTCAGTGCTCACCGTGGTTAGTTTTGCCTCACCTAACTCCAACCATTTAAATACTGACAAAGGCATCAAATTTATGCTTGCCCCTAAATCACAAAGGGCCCTGTTGCATGTCACCTTGCCAACTGTGCAAGGCAATGTAAAGCTCCCTGGGTCTTTTAGTTTAGGGGGCAACTTCTTCTGCAGGATAGCACTGCACTCCTCAGTCAGTGCTACCATCTCATACTCTGCTAGTTTCTTCTTCTTCCCCAAAATCTCCTTCATGAATTTGAAATAAGAGGGCATTTGCTCCAACACCTATATGAAGGGTATGTTGATATGTAGCTTTCTGAACGTCTCCAAAAATTTGGAGAATTGTTTATCAACTGCCTTCCTCTGAAATCTCTGTGGGAACGGGATCTTCTTAGTATACTCCTTCTCTGGAGTTTTTTCTACTACTGAGCGAGCTTCAACCACCTTCTCTTTCTCTATTTCTGCCCTTTGTTCAACTACCGGCTGAGGTGAATGCTGCTCCAACTGTTTACCACTTCTCAGCTGTACTGCCTGGCATTGTTCTCTCGGATTCATCTCTATGTTGCTTGGCAGTGTACCCTGTGGCCTGTTGTTCGACAACTTTGCTAGTTGACCCACTTGTGTTTCCAAGTTCCTGAACGAAGATCTAGTCTCTGCCATGAACTGAGTCTGGGAGTTGGTAAGTGTCAACAAAGCTGCTCTCACTGCCTCGTTTTTTCGGCCAACAGTGCATCAATTGTTGAAAAGGTGGGGCCCGAGTAAATGGCCGCTGATTTTGGTGTCTTTGGTTTTGCATCGCCTCTATACCGATTCCGCCGCTCGGTCTCCTCTCCATGAAAATTTGGGTGATTCTCCACCTGGATTGTATGTGTTGGAGTATGGGTTGTTCGGGCCTCGATAGTTACCCACGGCTTGACACTCGCTTGCTCGATTGGCATATTATTAGGATCTACCAAGGACATCTATCGAACGATGCGGACCACCACATATTTCACTCTTTGGCATCCGCAGACCGCATTTACTGATATCAGATGTTGTTGCAGTACCGCTTGGTCAACAGTGGCAACTTGGGCATTCAGGCGTTGATGGCATCTATCTCATGAACTCCCACCGCTCTCCTACCACTCATTGGTCTATCTTACGTGATACGGTTGTTGGTGGCCATATCTTCTAATAAGTCGTGAGCCGTGGGTCGTTTTCTCATAAAGGTGCACACGACCCGACTCGATCCGTGATCGTGCCTTACCCCGGCACCCTTGTGATACAACATCGAGAGAAAACCAGGAAATAAACTCACAAACAAGAACCATATAAGATAAAATAAAGCTAACCCAAAATGGCTACCTTCCCGTAACATAAATAAAACAGAATCAACAGCTTTATCCTTAATAACCCAATTTATAACCGACTACATGTGCCTCTAAGAGTTTGTAATAACCATGACGGACAGGCCCCGCCATACCTGAATGTACACAAAACCTACCACGCCGGAGAACCGTACCAAAAATCAAGTCAAGCCTCCGGAGTAATGGAGCTTCTGACACCTGAGCAAAGATCCTAAGAATGAGGATCCACCACCTGCTTACCCTTACCTGCGGCATGAACGCAGCCCCCGAGGAAGGGGGTCAGTACACAACGTACCAAGTATGTAAAACTGGAAAATACTGTAATAATATCATAAGTCCAAAATACACTGAAGATATAGATAAAAATCAAATTATGTTGCACTGTGCCTTACTAACAATGGGAGTAACAAGTATAAGTATAATACTACATGAAAATAGGAGGCTCATGATCAAGACAGGATCTCTCGCCCGTAGTATCATTAAGCAATCCTACTCCTGGGACTGTTTCACCCGCATGGATCCTGTGGATCCGCATGAGGCCATCCGCCTCGCATGGGACTATTTCACCCGCATGGGACTATTTCACCCGCATGGATCCTGTGGACCCGCATGAGTACCATCGCCGCACTCGCATGAGACTATTTCACCCGCATGGATCCTGGGGACCCGCATGAGTACAATCGCCGCACTCGCATCATGGGTAGCAAATCCATGGAATAAGTAGTAAACCATCCTAATGGACGCATACCCGTGGACCATCCATCGCACAAGATGTCCAAAGGAAATAACAAGAATCCGCATACCCGTGGGCCACCCAACGTGTCAGTATGCCAACAGGGATTAACAAGAATAACCCGGGGTCTACCCCGTAAGAACATATCACCTAGCACAACCGGCTATCATACATAACATAAGCGCTACCGGCCTATCATATCATAACATAAGCGCTACCGGCTTATCATAACATAAGCAAGTTAAGAAATCCCCTAACTTCTTATTAACATTATTAACATATCCTCTCATTTTAGTATACCTAAGGCACCAACATGTCTTTTAATAGAAAATTCGGGAATTCAACCAAGTACCATGTACTTCTAACCTTTTAAGAAATAACTCTTTTTTTTATAGAAAAATTCCAAGATACTAATCACCATAGTATCAAGTTACAATTTCTTTTCAAGACAAGTCACATTTCCTTTTAGAAATATAGTAGGCTTCTAAATCAAGTGACTTCATTTCCTTTTTAAAACCTTAGGCAATCAATGCCTAAAAATCAATTCACCTTTCTTAGTTCCAAATCCTTTACCCGTACTTGTTTTAATTAGAGTAAACCTTTCTTTGTGAACCTTTCAAGAAAACTAATATAACCAACTTCCCATAAAGTCATTATATTAGCGTTGTCCCTTTGTCAAATACATTTTTCCCTCAATCCAAGGAACTTATACTTTTGAAATGAAACAAGTATCATATACTTTAAAACAAGTGTAGATTATTAAATCTTGTACGTATACCGTACCACATAGATACAACTATTCATGCTCAAGAGATAGGAAAGCTCTACATACCTCTTCGGTCAATCCACTTGCTAAGTCCAACTACCGCAAGTAATATGTCAACCTATAATAACCATAGTGCGTTTATTAACCTCTAATTTCAATGTAGAAATAATCTAAGTTCAAAGCCCCTAATTCTATGGAAAATTGGGCAGCATTTCCTTTGTTACTACATACTTTGCCACCTTTCTCAAGGCCGAATTCAACATCCAAATTCCACATTTAAGGCTCAACAATCCAAACATATCAAAGGGGATTACACACCTAAACTTGGGTGTGTAAAATTCTGCCCCAAAAGGTACAACAATTCACTTAACAATTCTAAAGTAATTTTTAGGCTACAACATGCTCATAATATCTCTTTAGCCAAATCCTTCATACCCAACCCACATTTCTTGCATGCAATGACTCTAATAGGATCATTTACTACCACAAGTACTTTCTTCTTAACATGCAACACTAAAAACTAATAATAGAGGAAGAATCATTACCTTAGAGATTTAGCCAAATTTATCCAACAATTTGCTAGCTTCTATTCCAAGAACACCACCACAACAACCTTCACAAGCTAGCCACAAGCTTCCTTCTTGCCTTTTACTTTTCAGATTTTTCCTAAGGCTAGAATATCTCTTGGAGTTTTAGAGAGAAGGAGGAGCTTGAAATAATTAAGAGAGAAGGAGGAGCTTTTTCTAAGAGAGAGATGAAAGATGACCAAGTCTTTAAGACTTGGTCAATATAATGCATGCAAAAATCAGATGGGGGGACACTTGTCACCCACCCATGCCCTTTTAAAAGAAAAGATCAGATTTTCCTAAGTTTTTCCGATTTCGCCTTGCGGCCAGGCAGCCTGCGCGGCGCGCGCGCAACTCTGCGGACTCTGAACTTTCGGCGGCGTCGCTTCCGGCCAAGGGCGCTGAAACTTTAGCGACCTCGATCTTCCGGCGCGCCTCGCATCCGGCCGCGCTCGTTTTGCTCAAACGCATTGCCTGTCACAAGACCGAACTTGTAACTCTATAACTTTCTACCGACGCCCTATCGATTTAACGGTTGGTTGCGTTGGAATCTAGACTCAACGAACTACGCCCTGGGACTTTGAAACACTTAGGAACTCTCAAAGTACCGGGTCATAGCCTGCCTCAAAGTTGACTAAAACCCGTCCGGAACAATCCGTCAACCTATCCTTTGGAAATTTTAAGTCTTACCTGCTTTCGTACACTCTCATACGTAGGGTCAGAACTACGGGGTATAACAAGGTCCCACCTGCTGCTGCATCAATAATTGTTCTGGTTGTTCCGCTCAGCCCGTTATAGAAGATGTGGACCAAGTTCCACAACTCGATACTGTGGTGTGGGCACTTTCTCTGCAAGTCCTTGAATCTCTCCCAAGCTTCGTATAATGACTCTCCATCTGCTTTGTCACGACCCGACCCCGGGCCCGCGACTGGTGCCCTACCTGGGCACCCTTACAGGTATACATCAGAGATAATCAGCGGAACATACATAAGCTTAACAATGAAATAAATAATAGGTTAGCCGATAAGGCTACCTTCCTGGATATAAACAAATCCAAAAGCAGTTACCTCAATTTTTTTTTTTTAAAAGTGACCCACAAGATATGACTACAGACCTCTAGGAATTTACATAACAATCGTGGACGGACAGGCCCCGCCATACCACGAATGTACAAAAATCAAGAACTTCAGGAACCATACCAAGGACAAAGCTTCCGAGAAACGGAGTTTTCCAAGAATCAACGGTGATCCTAAGAGCGCGGATCGCAAGCTACGATACCTCAACTCGCGCATTTAACGCAGCTCGGGCGAGGTCAAGACAAAATATGTACCAAGTATGCAAAACTGAAAGTACTGTAATTTAAATCATAATAGTCAAAAAAATACAGCTGAAGACATATATGATAACCAAATTAATAGTACACCGTGCCTTACTGAAATGGAAGTAATGAAAGTCAGTTTTACCTTGTACAGCCTGTCTCAACATAGGAACAATAGTCACACCAGGGCTATGAACACCAGCCCTCAAATACCAAGCGCGCCCGTGGGATTCCCCGTCACTGTCGACCGCTAGATGTAAAATCTAACCATGTGTCGTGCTCGTGGTATCCCACCTCACTGTCAGCGTACATACATACAACACGTATATACCTATATCCTCTGCCCGTGGAATTCCCCGTCACTGCCGACAGCCGTAAGTGTAAACTATAACCATGTGACGCACCCGTGGCATCCCACCTCACTGTCGGCGTACACATACACAATACATATATATATATATATCCTCTGCCCGTGGAATTCCCCGTCACTACCGACAGCCGTAAGTGTAAACTATAACCATGTGACGCACCCGTGGCATCCCACCTCACTGTTTACAGACACATACACAATACATATATATATATATATATATATATATATCTCATGCCTGGAATCCTCATCTAGTGGTACATGACTTCACGGGAGCTAATCCACGTGGTAATAGTCGATCCGAATTTAACCCGCATCTCGGTCGCATGCCCTGGAATCCTCATCGTAAGCATGTCCAAGGCGCATGCCTCTAATCCTCATCGTAAGCATGTCCGGTCAACCACCATGGAAGCATACCCGTGGAATCCCACATCACCGCTTCGACGTCTGTGTAAACTCATACTACATGCCTCGAATCCTCATCGTAGCATGTCCAGGTGCACGCCTAATCCTTCATCGTAAGCATGTCCAAGGATTAACCACACTGGATGCATACCCGTGGAATCCCACATCACTGTCGGTATGTCCAGGTAAGCTCATACTATGACAATGGAAGCATACCCGTGGAATCCCACATCACTGTCGGTACGTCCAAGTAAATTCATAATAAGACAATGGAAACATACCCGTGGAATCCCACATCATTGCCGGTACGTCCAAGTAAATTCATAACTTCTTTAGACTTCCATTAACAAACAAAATGGATCTCATTTATTGACCTTAAGGCACTGTTCATATCACTTAACAAGTCCGGGTAAATTCAACCCAAAGTACTATGTACTTCTATTCTTTCCAAGATCCCTTTTCTACATAAGACCCCAAGGTACTAACACCCGTAGTATCAAGGCTTATCTACATTTCAAACAAGTCACTATACTATTAGAAATATGCTTCGGCTTCTAAATCAAGTGACCCTCATCTTAAACTTAAGCAATTGATGCCTTTAAATCAAATTGCCCTTCTTAGTTTCAAT
The DNA here is from genome assembly GCA_029844215.1 of Przewalskia tangutica. NCBI lineage: Eukaryota > Viridiplantae > Streptophyta > Magnoliopsida > Solanales > Solanaceae > Przewalskia > Przewalskia tangutica. The sequence goes on along the minus strand of CM056732.1, from coordinate 39,645,845 downwards.
TCTTTCATCTAGGTCTACCTTATTCGAGACAAACCATTTCTTTAACCTTCCATAAAGTTATTATAACCAACTTCCCATAAAGCCGTTATACTAACTTTATGCTTTAGACAATTCCGTTCTTTTTATGACCAAGAGACTTGTACTTCAAAACAAGTTACACGACTTTCAAAATGCTTCAAGTCTCTTTACTTTTAGAAGACAAAGTTCTTAACTTGGAAAACAAGTTCTTATCTTTATAATGGTTCCATATTTTTTTCACATCAAGGAGTCATTGTCTACCCCATTAGAATACCTCGTTCTTATAACCTTTCCTCAAGGACAAGTGAGTTAGTCCTCTAACTCAACCGACTAGGCATCTTAAAACAAGTCAAGTATATCAAATGACTTTACCTTATTTAAAACACGTACGTCTACCGTACCATATAGTTATAACTACTCATGCTCAAGAGATAAGAAAGTTTCTACATACCTCTTCTGTTTAATCCACTTGCCAAGTCCAATATGCCGTCCGAAGATGTCAACCTATAATGACCATAATACGTCTATTAGCTTCTAGCTTCAACGTAGTATATTCTAATGAAAAGTCCCTTGTTCTACGGAAAATTGGACAACACTTCCTTTGTTTCTACGTACTATTCCACCTTTTTCAAGGTCCGAATTCAATAACCAAACGCCGCATTTAAGGCATAACAATTCAGCTAACCAAAAGGGGATTACACGCCTTCACAGGACGCGTAAAATTCTGCCCCACAATAATGCAAAACAATCCACTAATTTCCAAGCCATATTCGGCTATATAATCCCAACAATTATCAATTTCCTTTCTATTTCCTTTTAACCCAACTCGTTATCCCAACATGTTATCTAAACCATAACAAATTTTATATCCCCATATTTGTAACATGCAACGATTTTTAGCTAACAACCGAATTGATTACAACATGAGTGGCTAACATGCCCCTTTTCGGTTTTCAACAAGACAACAAGATCCAAATCTTTTCAAACTTTAATATAACAAATTTCGTGCTCATTTCTTAACTACTAAAACTTGAAATCTTCAATTACACAAGAAGGTGGAGATTTTTACCTCAAGAAGCCCTCTTTCCGAAATCTTCTTCACTTTAAAATTACCCGCACGAACCCTCTACAAACTTGCCAACACTTTTCCTTCTTGAAGCCTTTCCAAAAATCTTACCGGGGTTCATCAATTTGAGAGAGAGAAGACGAATTTTTCTTAGGGGAAACCCTTGCAAATGGCCAAATCTTGAAGGCTTGGCCCTAAAATAAGACCCTCCTTTGGTCAAAAAGATGGGCGGGACACTTCTCACCCTCCCATAGGCCTGTTATCAAAATATCCCTATTTTTCGCCCCCTGGCGTAAAAATCCGCCTTGGCCACTGCCTCGCTGCCGGCCGCGCCGCAACCTCGTGAGGACTTTCGAAATATCGGCGCGACCGCTGACGGCGGCCGCATGGGCCGCGACGCTGCTGGGAAGATCATCCCTGCCACCCCACAACACTTCTAACGCCCGTAACTTCCTACCCCGATGTTCAATCGACGAGTGGTTTGTTGCGTTGGAAACTAGACTCAACAACCTTCATACTAGTCTTTTAAACCTCCTCAGAACTCCTAAGGAACTAGGAGATATACCGCTCAAAGTTGGTGAAAGTCTTCCCACAACCTTTTGCCATCCCAACTTTCCAAATTCAAATCTTATTTTCTTTCGTACGTTCTTAACTTAACCTCTTGAATTTACGGGGTGTAACATGCTTGGTAGAAATTATTCAGCTCCCCTCTCAATTTCGCTCCTTTGCATGGTGGGAAGAATTTTGCCAAAAATTTCGTGCGACTCTTGCCATGTAAAAATAGAATCACCGGTAAGGAATTTAACCATACTTTGCTCTATCCCCGAGTGAGAAGGAAAGAGCCTCAACTGACGGCCATCGAATAATCGTTATATCCGAATGTTGCACATAGCTCCAAGAAATTAGATATGCATGTGTGGATCCTCCGATGGCAACCTCCAAATCGCACTGTTCTCGCACTATGCTTAGAATCGCGGTTTGATCTCAAAGTTATTTGCTCCTATTCTTTGGGAGCCTAATACATGTGCTCAGGTTCGCTCACCCTGGCACGTAGTCTCCCAAGCTTCTTTCTGCCTGGACTTGAACTCTCTCCTCGACATCCATAGGTATTCTCCGAGGCATTCTTTGATTAGGCTGATGATCGCCTAATCCCTCATTCATATCATTATTGTTTTGTGCGCCGTCCATCTCTTTTACAGCTGAAATCTGTTGGTTCCTTCGCTACATTTTACGTTTCTCAATCTCTGGATTGAAGGTAACAAGAGTGTCCGCTCCTCTTCTCATTCGCATAAACTGAGTTCCTGAAACAGATCAAAAACAGACAAACGGATCACGGCAACTGGTTCTCACAAAAAACATTTAAAAAAAACGTAAAAATAAATAAAAATAAATAAAAACCAAATTAGAAATTAAGAATAGATAAAATTGATATTGAACTATGCCTAATCCCCGGCAACGGCGTCAAAAACTTGATGCGCGATTTAATGCACACACTTTAACGCAAGTGCACGTTGTCGACTCAAGTAATATAGTCTTGAAGACCGAGTTATCGTCCTCAGGGATTAGTGCTCAAGTACCAATTATCTATCCTTTGATATCTATTTGGTAACCGATATTTGAGTTGTTGGTTATGACTAATAATTATAAAGACTAATTAACTATGTGTTTACTTCAGTAGTGATGGAAATAGGACTTCCAAGTCACCTCAACTATCCGCTTATATTACTCATTAATGCAATAAATTATGGTTCTTCTTCTTTTGGAGATAGCAGGTTTACTAATCCGTTTTATGCTCCCGTTAAGGCTATATAAACACTCAACCCCAGTAGCGCTCCTTTCTACCTTTCGGTGATAAGGATGACTCTATAGGAGGATTAAGAACAAAAACCCTGTTAACGTTTACGCAAGTAATTTAGGTATTTAAACCCCCATTAACGCTACACAAGTAATTGAGGTATTTTCATCCCCAATTCGACCTATGATTACCCAACTACAGCATAGTCATAACCTCCTCCTTTCGAAGTTTGATTAGAAATCATATAAACAATGATAATTAATGATCAAGTAATTATCAAGCATTCAAAACAATTATTGGATAAATCTCAACAATAAGAAGAACAACCATAAACATGCATTAATTCATAAAATAAGGTTCAAGTGAATTGACATGGAAAGCCCTATATTAGAATTAGTTCCTAGCCATTGACATGACAAGAACTAATTCAATATCCAACATAAACTGAAATAAAGTAAAAGAAAGAAAAGAAATTACTAAGTAATGGTCTCCAATCTTCAACTCCAAGAAGTCTTGTGTTTGTGCAAGAAAGGGAACTCTTGAAAACTGCCTAGGGTTCTCTTTTTATAGCTTCAAAACCGCCCTTAAGGTTTTCCTTCAGGACTGGCCCATAAAATCGTCTAAAACTCGACTTTTCTCGCCGGCCGCGACTGCATCAGCCGCGCCACGAACTTCAAACTCTCGATGATGGCGCCGCGCTCGCACTCGCTGCGAGAGCCGCGCTGAACTTGAAGGCCTCGATATTGGGCGCTCGCCTGTTGGCCGGAGGCGCCGCGACGCTACTGTCTGCTCGTTCGCCACTTTCTCGCATTTTAAGCTCTGGAACCTCCACTTTTGCCCTCTTTTCGCCCCTTTTCCGCCAAAGAGCCATTTTAACCAATTTGACTCAAAAGAAAGAAAATCTATCCTAAGACGACACGTATTTGTACAAAAAGGGACAAAAGACTCACTAAAAACGACTTAAAAAGTGTATATAAAATACACTGATTACTTAGATATGGGAGGTAATTAATATGGATCTTGTTACAGGGTGGCATCATACACAGAGGAAGTGTGACTCCCTGGGGGTCATGGTAAACAGGCTGACGAAACCAGCCGTGTTCTTCCGGTTAGGACCACTTACTCGGCTGAGGATTATGCTAGCTTGTATAGCAGGGAGATTATGAGACTGCACGGGGTTCCTACGTTTATGATGTCAGACAGATGAGCTCGATGATAACTTCGGAGGTTTTCCGGCGGGTTAGGGACACAGGTGAGTCTCAGTGTTGCATTACACCCTCAGACCGACGGACAGGCAGAGTGTACTATCCAGGCACTTGAGGATAGGAGGCGGGCCTGTGTTCTTGATTTCAGAGATAGCCGGGAGGGTTATTTGCCTCTTGTTGAGTTACGTACGATAACAGATACCCTTCCAGTAATCAGATGGCCCTGTATGAGGCCTTGTATGTAAGAAAGTATAGATCGCCGGTTGGTTGGTTCGACGTAGGCGAGGTTCAGTTATTTGATCCGACTTGATTTAAGCGGGCTGTGGATAAGGCGAAGCCTATCCAGGAAATATTATTAGCAAGCTCAGGGTCGACAGAAGCTTTAGGCAGATAACCGACGTCGACACTTGGAGTTCAGATTGACGTTTTGGCATGAGTATTGTTGTGTGACCACGTGTGACATTATTGGTATGTAGGGGTTGTAAGGAGACTATGTCGCTATCTTTAAGTTTGACTCCCAAAAGAACATTCGGGGACGAATGTTTCTAAGGGGGGAAGAATGTTACACCCCGGAACTTCAGGACATGTTTATAAGAACGTACGTAAGAACTCAAAAATGTTAAGATTTGAGACGAGTAAAAATTTATCGGAATTATGGAATTGTCGGAAAACGAAATATTTCGACGAACGGGAGGGTGACATGTGTCACCCCCCCCCCATAGTGGTCTTGGACGAATTTGACATGGATAAAATGGTCATTTGACCATAATTGAAGATGACCAAGTCTTGCTAAAGATTGAGCTTGATAATATTGACTAAGTCAAAGGTCACTTGGGCTTGATCCTTGTGAAACTCATCCAAGCCACACAATTGTGCTAATCTTGACCCTCCATGTTTCTATATAATAACACTAGTAGCAAGACTAGTTCCCACACTTAGAAAAAGTTTCAAGAAACTTGAAGAACTCCAAGGGAAGCTCTCGGGTTCATGAAGAACAAAGGAGAATATTTTTTAATTTTTTTCCAATAATCCCCATATTCAAACCCAAGGTTCCTAAAGGTATTCTAAGGATATCTCAATAGAAATATCCCGGAAAAACTACGTTTTCACGTTAGTCGCAAGGCGAAAACCTAAGGAGTTCTTCAACTTTGAAGTTGAAACTTGAAGAGGAGTTCTTCATAAGCTTCTAAGGGTTGCTTGGAGTGGATTGGAACGTCGAAAAGATGAGCTAAAGTTGCTAAGGATCGACTTGTAATCTTGGATCATATTGGGCTAAATGAGGTAATAATCTTCGTCTTACTATTGTAATTGAAGATTTCATGTTATGATAAGTTGGAAATGATCATGTGATATGTGTTATGAAGATTGATAAGTGTTATGGAAATTTAGAAGCTATAAACCGAAAATGACATGTTGAGCCATTTGAAATTGAAATCCAATTTGGTCGATAATTAGAATTGTCGCATATTACCTACTTGAAGATTGTAGTAGTTATAATCAATTGCGGCTTGATAACATGTTATACTAAACAACTTGAATTGAAAGGAAGGAATTGGAAAGGTTGATATGTTGTTACACCTTTGGCCGAAAATGACATTGTATGTTGGACTAGTTTGATATCAATTGTGGGGCGGAATTTTACACGTCTTGTAGGCGTGTAATCCCCTATTGTTAACTACATTGTTGAGCCTTAAATTTGGCGTGTTTGGTTATTGAATTCGGGCCTTGAAAAAGGTGGAAAAGTATGTAGAAAAAAAGGAAGTGGTGTCTGATTTTCCGTAGAATTTAGTGACTTTGCACTTAGAATATTCTACATTTGAAGTTAATGGACATATTATGGTCATTATAGGTTGACATACTACGTAAGACATATTGGACTTGGCAAGTGGATTGAACCGAAGAGGTATGTGGAAACTTTCTTATCTCTTGAGCATGAGTAGTTATAAAGGTATAGTACGGTAAACGTACGAGATTTAAATGAATTCATTTCATTTAATATCCTTGACTTGTTTTAAGAATGTCTAAGTTGGTTGAGTTAGAGAATTAACTCACTTGTTTTTAAAGGATAGAAATGTCTTGGTTTCAAAAGCATAAAGTTGGTCGTGTTAACTTTATGGAAGGTAAAAAGAATGGTTTATTCTAGTAAGGTAAACAAAGACTTCTCGACTTGAAAATGTATAGAATGCTTGATTTGGAAGGTATTGATTCCTTGAGCTATTCTAAAGTTAAGAAACTTGATTACTAAAGATAAGAGACTTGAAACATTTTGAAAGTATACGATACTTGGTTTTCGAAAGTATAAGTCTCTTGGTTATGAAAAGAATGTAAGTGTCTAAAATATAAAGCTAGTATAACGACTTTATGGGAAGTCGGTTATAATAGCTTTATGGAAAGTTAAAAGAGTGGTTTACTCTAAGTAATGATAAATGACTTGAAATAACGAAAGGCAAATTGATTTAAAGGCATCAATTGCTTAAGGTTTTAAAAGAAAGAAGTCACTAGATTTAGAAGCCTATAAATGTATTTCTAAAAGATATTGTGACTTGTCTTGAATAGTAGTTATGACTTGATACTACGGTTATTAGTATCTTGGAAGTTTTATATGAAAAAGAGTCATTTTTAAAAGAGTAGAAGTACGTAGTACTTTGGGTTAAATTCCCGGATTTTATAATGACATGTTAGTGCCTTAAGTAAACTAAATGAGCGTGTATATGAACAAGGCTAATAAGAAGTTAGGGGATTTCTTAACTTGCTTATGTTATGTATGATAAGCCGGTAGTGCTTATCTTATGTATGATAGTCGGTTGTGCTAGTGATATATTATTCATTACGTGGTCATTCCCCGGGTTTGTGGCATTTGCATATTCCATGGATTTGCTACCCATGATGCGAGGAATACCTCATGCGAGTCCATAGGGCTCATGCGAGTGAAATAGTCCCATGCGGGGCGGACCAGTCCTATGCGAGGAATACCTCATGCGGGTCTATACGACCTATGCGGGCGGATACAGTCTATGCGAGGAAGTTACCTCATGCGGGTCCATACGGCCTATGCGGGTGAAATAGTCCCAGGAGTAGGATTGCTTAATGATACTACGGGCGGGTGGCCCTACTTTAATCATGAGCCTCCTATTTTTATGCAGTAAAGTATACTCTTGTTTACTCTCATTGTTAGTAAGGCACAGTGTATTGTTATTTGAGTTATCATACATATGTTACACCCCGTATTTACAGGACATGTGTTAAGAACGTACGTAAGACCTCCAAATGTTAAGATTTGAGACTAGTAAAAATTTATCGAAATTATGGAATTGTCGGAAAACGTAATATTGTGACGAATGGGAGGGCGACACGTGTCACCCCCCTTATGTTTGTCTTGGACGAAATGTAGCATGGGCACAAGGGTCATTTGACCCTTGTTAGGAAGACAAGTCTTGCAACTTGTAGAGCTTGAGAAAATTGACTTAGTCAATGGGTCCACAAGGCTTGATATTTAAGAGAACCTCATCCTAGCCACCCATTTGTACACATCTTGACCCTCCATGTTACTATATAATACTACTAGTAGCAAGACATAGTCCAACACTTAGAAAAATTTTAAGAATTTGAAGAACACACCCTTTGTTGCTCTCGGGTTCTAGCACTTTGAAAAGATTTTTTTTTTGTTTCTTGTCCATTAAGCTCCACACTTTAAACCAAGGTTCATGAGTGTATTGTAAGTGTATCTCAATAGAAAAATCCCGGAAAAAGATAGTTTTCGTATTAGTCGCAAGGTGAAAACCTAGTTGCTTCTCTAGGTTTTGGTTGGAAGATTGAAGGAAATTTGTTGGTGTTGTTCTAAGGGTCTCAAGTAGCGGATTGGAGTGTCGGCGAGGGCTCTAAGTTTCTAGGGAGCGACTTTGGATTTGAAGTTGGACTAAGAATCGTTGAGGTAATAATCTTGTCTCTTAAGTGTTACAAGATTATATATTGTTGTTAGCCTTACATGTTTGCTAGCATGAACTTTATGTGTTGAAGTTTTATAAGTATTATGGATTGATTGTAGCCTTAAATCCGAAATGTCATTTAAGCCATGTGAAGTTGGATTACAATTTGGTCGTTTATTAGAATCGTCGCATGTCACTTACTTGAAGATTATAGTAGTTATAATCGATTGCGACTTGATATCATGTTATGCTAACAACTTGGATTGAAATAGAAATTGGATAAGAATTGGTGTTATTGTACTCAATGTGGCCGAATTGGACTAGTAGTTTGTATTAGTTTGATATCTTTTGTGGGGCGGAATTTTACACGTCTAGTAGGCGTGTAATCCCCTATTGTTAATTGCATTGGTTGGGCCTTAAATGTGGCGTGTTTGGTTATTAAATTCGGCCTTGAAAAGGTGGCAAAGTATGTAGAAACAAAGGAGGTGCTGTCCGATTTTCCGTAGAATTTAGTGACTTAGCACTTAGAATATTCTACGTTTGAAGTAAGAGGTTGATGGACGTATTGTGGCCATTATAGGTTGAAGTACTAAGTATAGCGTATCCTACTTGAAGGATGGAATAGCTATCAAGGTTGATGTACTTTGGAGCATTTTGCTACTTGTCGATAATCGTCGCGAGGTATGTGAACCTCTTCCTTCCTTTGGCATGATTCTATGTATGGATATACATGTGGTATTATTTCATGTTTCCTTCTACTCTTAGAAGTTAAGAGGTATGTGTGTGATTCACTCTATGTAAAGTATGTCAAAGTTATCCTAAGTCCTTACCGAGTCTTATGGGGGATGTTGGTAAGAGTCGTTAGGAAGTACTTTGGAGCCAAGTTGACTTGGCTAATTTATGGCACGAATGAGAATAAGTATCGAGCAAGCCATTGCAGCGTTAATAAAGGAAAATGTAATGACAATTGATTATATTAAAATGAGTAGAATTCTCCATCTGCATAGAAGCTAAGATAAGACAAAATTGTATTACATTTTCTAGATCATGGTTGCTTTAATAAGATCGTTATAATCAAGTATATTCTACTCACACTCATAAGGCATATGTGCTTAACTTAAATAATTTACGTTATGAAGTTTTAAGACTGTGAACCTTAGACTCACAAAAGGTTGAGAGACCTTGATTCTTAAAGGAAGAATTGACTTGATTTAAGGGAAGTAACTTGTTTTAAAAGGTGTGAGTACTTGAGTTAAGAAACTTGATTTCTAATACTTGGTTTTAAAAGTATAAGTCTCTTGGTTATAAAAGGAATGTGTTGTCTAAAACCATAAAGGGTTATAACGGCTTTATGGGAAGTTGGTTATAACGGCTTTATGGAAGGTTAAGAGAATGGTTTTCTCTAATAAGGTAAACAAAGAAATAACTTGAATTAAGTAAGGGTCACTTGATTTAGAAGCCGAGAAATGTATTTCTAAAGTATAGTGACTTATGTGAAATGTACACAAGCCTTGATACTACGGGTGTTAGTATCTTGGGGTTTTATATGAAAAGGAATCTTTTGAAAAGAATGGAAGTACGTAGTACTTGGGGTTAAATTCCCGGATTTTATGAGAAACGAAAAGTGCCTTGAATATATAAAAAGTGAAAGTCTAAAGAATTAATGAACTTGCCTATGTTGCTTGTGATAGCCTTGATTGCAAGTATTATATGTCTACATTGCCGTGACTCTCAGTTGGAGGGCCGTCTTGTTGTAAGTTTACTTGGACGCATCGGCTGATGTGGATTCCATGGGTATGCTTCCATTATGATTGATCCGACACGCTTATACGATGTGGGATTCCGGCATGTGACCGTGAGGCGGGTTAGATTCGAATTTGTTTTATTACCCATGGCCATGCTTATACGATGAGGATTCCGGCACGCGACTATGCTATACGATTATTACTCTACGGGCTAGCTCCCATGAAGACATGTACTCACGATGAGGATTCCGGGCATGTTATATTATTACTCCACGGGCTAGCTCCCACGAAGACTGCACCTACGATGAGGACGCCGAGGGCACGTTATGGCCATGCTTATACGATGAGGATTCCGGCACGCGTCACGTTATATATATATATATATATATATATATATATATATATGTGTGTTGTATATGTGTACGCGACAAATGAGGTAGGATGCCACGGGCGCCACACATAGTTATATGTTACACCTACTACCGCTGGCGTGATGTGGGATTCCACGGGCAGGAGATATATATATGTATTATGTATGTGTACGATGGCAGTGAGGTAGGATGCCACGGGCGCGTCACATGATTATATGTTACACTTATGACTGTCGGCAGTGATGGGGGATTCCACGGGCACGCTTTGATATTTGTGTGACTTGATCGGCCCCGATCGGGTAGTATATGCGTCCCTCCATAAAGGGCCGGATTATGTTATGAAAAATAAGTAAGTTATATGGTAATGAACTTGACGATTTTTCCTAAGTATGTACGTAAGAAAGTGACTATAACTTTTATTGAAAATGGGAAAAGATAATAAGGTACGATTAATTTCACGAGATGGTAATGACACGGTAGGATCTCGTATGCACTTTTTATACTTGCTGTCATTCTTTTGCTGATTATGATTTGTTTATCAGACTTTTTTTCCGCTTCCATATTCGGACTGTTGTCTTGCGACTTTGGGGCTGCTCATGCCCGCAGTTTAGGTACACTGTGTTGGTGATCCTTGCTCTTAGGATCTCGGTTGATTTTGGGAAAAAGCTCCATTTGCTCCGGAGGCTTATCTCTGCACGGTTTTCCCGAGGTTGTAGATTCGTGTATATTCGTGGTATGGCGGGCCTGTCCCACCACTGTTGTTATGTTAAAACTCTTAGAGGTCTGTAGTCACATATTGTGGGTCAGTTTGTAAAGGAAAGGAGGCAACTACTTCGGTTGTATATATGTATGTCGGGAAGGTAGCCCATTTCGGCTAACTCGTTGTTTTATTTCGTTGTTTTATTTTGTAAGTTTCATGTATGTTCCGCTGATTTTCTACGATGTATACTGTAAAGGTGCCTGTGTAGGGCACTGATGCGGGCCTGGAGTCGTGACAACATATCTTGATTTTATATTAGACTTTATGATTTCATTACTGATTTGATTTCACATACTTGGTACATGTTGTCTTGACCTCCTTGGGGTTGCGTTACATCTGCGAGTAGAGTATACAGTTCTTGATCCTCACTCTGAGGATCATCGTCATTGTTAGGAAACTCCATTTCTCCGGAGGCTTATCCCTGGTTCAGATCCCTGGTATGGTCGATTGTTGTATATTCAGGGGTATGACGGGGCCCTGTCCCGTCGCAGTTGTTATTCCTAGAGGTCTGTAGTCACATTTGTGGATTGAGTTTTTAAGAACAGAAATGTACTGGGTTATTTATTTTGGTTCATGTATAATTTACGGAAGGTGGCCTTATCGGCTAACCTGTTGATATTTACTGTTTAAGCATTTATGAGTTTTATATGTTCAGCTATTCTCGATGTATACTGTAAGCGGTGCCGGGTAGGGCACGATCGCGAGCGGGGTTGGGTCGTGACATATTGTCACATCAACCGGGTACATCAAATCAATGAAAGCCCAAACACTACTAACACATTTTCAAGACCAACTCTTCCCAAACACACCAAACTCTCCAAAATCCTCTCCTACGTCCATTTCCCGTAAATCTTCCAACACTAAAGAATACACACCAATGTCGATCAGCCCGTCAAACAAAAAGATGGTGTACAAGCATTATACACCAATTAATAATCTGAAACCTGTCCAGGAAGATTTCTCACAAGCAATGATTCTTATAGGTTCGGATGAACCATTACAGATGAGCTTTCCAGGTGACAATAACAACCCCATTGATGTTGATGCAACATCGGACTTCTCAAACTTTGCCACTCGACATTCATTATCAACATTCCCATCAAGAATGTCGAAAAGGGTTTTCGAAAACAAATTTCGTGAGAATCAGACTGCTAAAAAGTCAAGGGTAGAACCGACTTCCCCTGTTGAAAAGTCGACTTTCCCTATTGACTCCAGTAGTATCAGTAGCATCACTGACACTGACTTCATTGTCCACAACATTCATTGAACACCTTCAATACCTACTGTACAAGATGAACCTGAGAAGGAAGATAATGAGGTGTCAGACAGCACACCTCTGAGAAGCTTTATACCAAAAAAAGTCCGAAGAACTTACAGAAATGTTGCTTCGAATGTTGCCTCAACATCAAAGGTAACAGACACATCAGTGGACCCAGACTATGTTGCCCCAACATATGAGGTAACATCTTCACCAACCCCTTCAGATAACAACATGTAACTAACTCTATGTCAAGCTTAACATCTACACCAACCCCTTCAGATTCTGAGGTAATGGCTCACTCTCCTTTATTTAAGACAAAATCTTTCGCTGATAATTGGAAATGGTTTAAGGATAGAATGATTATGGGAGATAAAGTTATGGATATGAACTCATTCTCCAATTATGGCCTAGTTTTTTTTTAAGCAGCAAAAATATCTTAACTTCAGTGACTGGAAAAAGTCCTTATTGTGAAAAGGTGATTAGGGTACTCTATGCTAACTTGACACTTGTTGTGAAAGACACTAGCTCAAAGAAATTTGGGAAAGTGTACTTATAAAACATAATATATAATTTTACACTTGAAATCATCAACACCACTCTAGGGATAACCATAAATGAAAGACCATCTCTATCCAATCTCACTATAGAGAAGTTCAATGCTATAATCAAATACCTTACAGGGAATTTGATTACAGTTTAGGCACCTCGTAGTCCTATTTTCAAACTTACTGCCCTGTTTACAACCTTGCACAAGCTTGCCATTTCCAATTGACTACCTTCTCTTAATGAGACGGTAGTAACTCTAGAGCTATCACTGCTTTCTAAGATTGGGAGAAATAAAAGAGTTGACTTAGGAACTTTAATATTTGAACATGTTGCCAACTTGGTAGAAAGAAAGAGCAACTCTGCTCTTCCATACCCCTCTTTGATCTACCAAATCCTCCTCAATCAAGGGTTTAAAATTCCAAAAGAGGAGAAGCCGAGTCATGCCTTAGAGGTATACTCAGTGCAAAGAGCAGTACTAAATAGCAGGGACAGAATCATCGATCTGTCTTGAAAGAAAGAAGAATGGGACATAAAAACATCAACAGATGTTGCCAACATTCCAGGCAACACAGAACAGAATAAGGTCCCAATGTCCAGTGAATGGCTTCAGAAGTATATAGCTGAACTAAACAGACAGATTCAAGAGCTGGTGCGAGCTAGAGACTATTATGAGGACATCCTTTCTTCACAAAAAGGGGGGAGAATATGATGCTACTGCAGGGCCAAGCAAAGACACAGGGGGAGAGAAGAGGAGACGACTGATGTTGCTACCAGTACCGAAAATAGATGATGATAGTGGTGCTGTACAGATTGATTTGTCACAGAAAGCGGCTGGTTACTATGGCACAACCAATCTAGCTGATGGTGTTAGCTTCATGAAGTGGTAGTTAGGTCTATGTATGATGATTGTTGAAATTTGTTTTGCAAATTGACATGCTGATACATTGGGTTTTTTTTTTGCTTGTTTGTAATATTTTTTACTTTGGGATATTGGTCAGTTCATGCAGATATTATTTTGCTTACTGTGGAAATATTATGACTGTTAGTTGTTGACTTATTACGAATGTGTTGTATGCAATTCACGTCTAATGGACATAAACTCCTTCTAAACTTGTTATACCCCGTATTTTCAGAGTATGTACGTAAGGGCGTACGTATTATAATTTGAGCCTTAAAGTTGGCTAGTTTCGAAATTTGTACACAACACCCGATTAGAGTCGTTTTTTAAAGCGTTTCCACGACTTCGTAGGGAAAATTCGGCTATGGCTTTTTAATTTTACGGATTTTTCCGGAGAGGCGAAACATTTTGGACCAACGAGAGGCGACACTTGTCACCCTCTAATTGGAAGGAGTGGACCGCAAAGCTAGCCCATTTTCACTTTTTTGGTGTTGAATTTTTGGTCAAGGGTTAGGTAGTATATTTTGTGTAGATGGATAAGGTAGCACATGGCTAAATCTTGGCCTTACACTTGCTATGCACTTGTCTTCATCTTGGCCATTGGTTGGCCTTCACTTGACCTATAAATACCATCTAAGTTGAAGACTTTCTTCATCCAAAACTTGAGCAATCTATCTAAGTCTCAAATACTCCTCCTCTTGTCTTGCTATCGTCCAAAGTCCTCCCCTTTGAGCAAGGCCCTCGGCGAGAGCCTCCCCTCCCTTTGTAGTGGTTAGCAGTGGGTACCCCCCTAGCCTAGTTGTCTCGTATAAATACCCCTTTTTGTGGTATAGAAATACTCTCAAGTATTGTTATAATGCCCAAATACCTTGGCCCCAAATACCTTGTAGTATTCCCAAGGATACACTTATACAAAAGCCTAAAATACTATTATACTTCCTCGATCCACAAAACGAAACCCTAAGTAAATCTTCACCCGTAGTTGAAGTTATAAGTAGAAGTTGGTTAGAACTTCTAAGGGTTGGTTGGAGCAGTTGGAGCGCCTGAGTAGGAGCTAAACGTTGTTCGGGATCGACATATAACTTGGATAATTTTGGGCTTAACGAGGTAAACACTCTTGACCTTACATTTGTAATTGGAAATTACACGTTGTAAGTATGTAGTTAAGTATACTATATATAGAACTGAACATAGTTGTGCGGCAATGTCTTTTGACTTAAGCTCGAATAATACTTACTGCAATGTCTTGCGACTTAAGCCCAATTTAAAGAAGAGAAGCGAATGTAATTACATAGGGTGTATTCTGATGAGACTCGCAAAGACATTCTTGTGTTGTAGAATTGTACACGTCCGGTTAGGCGTGTTAACCCCACTGGTTGGCTTGGTAGCGGCCTCGATAGAGGAGGAGATTTCTGTTGCGGGAGAGTCTAGAATTTTACGTAGAATATTCTACATTGAGATCTAGATGTTAATAGGCGCCTTGTGGCCTCTATAGGTTTAAGTACTACGATGGCGCGATCTACTTGGCTTAAGGAGTAGCCGACGGTTGGAAGTACTTGGAGCGTTTTCTATTAGTCGATAATCGTCGCGAGGTATGTGAACCTCTTCCTATCTCTTCTAGCATGATATGTGTGAACTATGTAGTACGGTAGACGTACATGTGCTAAATGTATTTGATTGGTTTGAAACATAAAGTGTTATAACGGCTTTATGGGAAGTTGGTTATGACAGCTTTATGTAGGTAAGAGAATGCTTTGTGGTTTCAAAGGGTAACTGATTTGACTTATAACTGTTTGATGTGTAGTAATAAAGAACTTGAAGTGTTTCAAAAGACCTTTTGAAAGAAAAGTAATACTTGGTTTTGAAAACTTAAGAGTTATACTAGCTTTATGGGAAGTTAGGTATAACGGCTTAAGAATGTTTCTTGATTTGGAAATCAAATGTGTATCGACAAACCAACGCAGCGTTAATAAAGGAAAATGTATTGAATAATTAAGTATTATTAAAACCAGTAGAAACTTCCATCTGCATAGAAGCTAAGATGAGACAAAATGATATTTCCTAGATCATGGCTGCTGTAATAAGATGGTTATAAACAAGAATATCCTACTGACATATAAGGCTTATGTTCTTAGATGGTTTAAAAGAGAATTACATTCTTAAATGAATAAGACTAGGAACTACGAAACCTTTCTAAAATAAGAAACGTGAACATTTGAAATTAGGCAAACTTGGACGTTTGGAAAATAATGTTGTTACTTGATTTTACAAAGGTAAGTGTTTTGGTTTACTTAAAAGGACAGTCACTCTATTTTATACTACGGGTATTGTGTGACTTACGTGAAAGAAACAGATCTTTTAAAGATTTAACGTACGTAGTACTTTAGGGTTAAAATCCGGACTTTGACATAAAATGAAAGTACCTTGAGTTGTGTGTAACTTGCTTATGCTTGTTGTTATGAAACTTGACCATGTTACGTGTGATAGCCTTGTTGTGCAAGTACTGTGTTCACTTGATTACCGGTTCATCCGGGAATGTATCTCACTTGATTACCGGTTCATCCGGGAATGTATCTCACTTGATTACCGGTTCATCCGGGAATGTATCTCACTTGATTACCGGTTCATCCGGGAATGTATCTCACTTGATTAGGTTCATCCGGAATGTATCTCACTTGATTACGGTTCATCAGGGAATGTATCTCACTTGATTCCGGTTCATCAGGAATGTATCTCACTTGATTACGGTTCATGGGAATGTATCTCACTTGATTACGGTTCATCCGAATGTATTTCACTTGACTAGGTTCATCCGGAATGTATTTCACCGACTAGGTTCATCCGGAATGTATTCCACACGTTTCTATATTGGGTCCATAAGATGGGCAGACCCATTATACGCATCACATGATTTGTACCTAGCTGCGCGGTGAGGAAGGGAGTTCCACGGGCATGAGGATGACTTTGAGGCGTGAGTCTACGACTTGACAGCTCTTTTTATGTTGTGGCGTAGTTTGGTTATCATACATGTCTCTGCTTTATATAGACTATTATGATTTCATTCTGATATTTCTGATTTCACATACTTGGTACTGTTATCTTGACCTCCTTGAGGCTGCGTTCATCTGCGAGTAAAGGTCATCATCGATCCCGCTTATAGGATCACATTCGGCGTGTTGGGAAGCTCCGTTCCTTGGAGGCTTATCTTTGGTATGTTACCACGAGTGCAGCAGGTTCTTGTACATTCGGGTATGGCGGGGCCTGTCGTCATAGTTGTTATCACTTCTTAGAGTGCAGTAATCTTGTTGTGGGCGATGCGTAAAAAGGATAAGCGTTGGGTATTTATGTATATATTTGAAAGCTTGTTTTGGTTGGCTTTGTTTATTTATCATGTCTCTTAATTCATGTTCATGTTTTTACTTAGCTGATTTTCTGCGATGTTGTATCACTAGGGTGCGGGTAAGGCACGATCACGGGCAGGTTGGTCGTGACAAAAGTGGTATCAGAGCAGTTAGTCCTCGGAAAGTGTCTACAGACCGTGTCTAGTAGAGTCTTGATTATCGGTGTGTTATGCACCACATCTATAATCGAGGTGCGAGACATTTAGGATTAGTTTCCATTCTTCATTCCGAGATCGTGCCACAGAAATTTGTGTGATAAGTTGGACCCTCGGCGTATTCCTTTCCTTTATCGATTATGCCTCGCGTAAAACCTTGAGCCCAGATGGGCAAGCGATCGAGGAGGCGTTAGCGAGATCTGAGAGAGTGCGAGCGCGAGCTCGGTCGATGACGAGATAGTGCTCCGGCGGGTTTCGCGCCGCCCGGCACCAGAGAGGTTAAGCGCGGCGATGGCTGCTGAGACTCTGATACGAGCCTCGATCCACGGCTGGGCCGATGAGATGGTACAAGAGATGGCGATTCTTGGCGAGTCGTGGCAGATATGAGGATAAATTGAATCAGTGATTCGGCCTGTGCGCACCGTAGTTCACCCCGGCGAGGTTTGAGGCTACGTGACTTTACGAGTCAGCCCGCGATGTTATGGATCGAGAGGCGAGGCGACCTCGAGTTTATCAAGCGACTCTGCGGATCATGAGTGATCGAGCCTCGAGCGGAAGTCGGTGGTATTGGGTTCGCATCGGCGTGATCTGCGATTGGTGGTTTGATTCGTGAGGCTGTCGGGAAGAGCATGCACTTCCACCGTATGGGGCGAGTTCTCGAGGCATTTCTTGCACATTTCTTGCCTCGCGAGATGAGAGGGCTCGGGTAATGATTTTTGGCGTTGAGCGGGGCGGGCGGGCGGTTAGAGAGTACAATGTGGAGTTCGACTCATTAGCTTTCGGTATGTTCGGCGTGGTAGTGATATGGAGGGCGAGTGCAGCTACGTCACGGGTGGGCGATTACTTGGCGAGGCTTATGCAGGTGTAGCTCTTGTTGGGCATGGACATTGCCGCGTGCAAGCTCGTACCGGGTTGTGAGGCACGGAGGTCAGCGGAATGGCCGAGATCGGCGAAGAGGGCGAGCAATGGTCCTTTGGTAACTTCGAGGCGGACCGCCTCAGCCGATCTAGTTATGTACCTCCACGATGAGTGGTCCCCGATCGTCGGGGCGTTGGGGTATTGGGGCTGGTGAGCTCGGGGCCAGTTCCGCGGTATCGTGAGTGCTAGCAGCCGGATTCACGCCCCGCCGGTGTGCGCGATGTAGCAAACATCATCGGGAATGTCGTCTTTTCGGTGCTTGTTTCACTGCGGCCCGTCGGGCCATGTGGCGAGATCGTGCTTATAGGAGAATGCCGCGACAGCGCGACTCTGGATCGATGGCGAGTTCGCGCCTTCATGATTATGCGCGTGCAGGCGTACTTATGATTAGAGTGGGCGGTAGCCGGTATATCCTTAACCCTCAGAAACGTATGTTTTGATGTTATGTTAATGTGTTAAGTGTTTTGTTCGGATAGCTTTGTGCTAAAATGTGATTTAGGAACACAGTTCAGGGAAGAAGGGTAAGCACAGGGTGAGGAAATGATGAACCTTAGAATATTACGATTGAGACCTTAGATGTAAGGCCGTCTTGAGTACAAGATTTTGCGAGTGATCCTTGTCAGTGCATTTTATGCGGAATGTATTGTGTGATAAGTCACAGGTTGGGTAAATAAAGTGGTATCTTTCGTGATGTGATTTAGCAAGATTGTTCCGTGTCGAGCAAGAGTTGGCGCGACAGTGGGTCGGGTTGGGGCCATGTTGCGGAGCGACCCGACTGTTCGGTGGGGTCAGCTCTGGGTGGTCCCGGTGGTGGTAGTCACGAGTGCTTGGGCCCAAGTTTAGTTGACTATCGTATGAGTTCGTGGGTGTGTTCGACCAGAAGCAGATCGTGAAGGCCGGGAATGGCCTTAAGGAAGATTAAGGCTAGTAAGATAACCAAGTTGGAGGTGGTGACTCGAGGGTGGAAAGCGAAATGTTGTGGAAGTGTGGTACGGACACTAGAAAGAGTTCGACTGCTCGAGAAAGTCTGTGAGATAGGGGAGAAGTGAACGTGTGTGATCATTTCTTGTAAAGGGAGAAGGTGCGAAGGATGTATATTTTTTTTTGACCTCAGGGATCGCATGCAGTCCGGTACCATATGTTGGGTCGCCGGAGTGACACTAGAACCGCGCGGCAAAGTGACAAAAGTTTGTGATGTTAGAGGTGTTTCCTCGTGGACTTGGATATAAGTATTTGCGTGCATGTGTTATTTTAAGTGGCGGTTGTGGCGTTGCAACTTGTTAGAAGAACTTTATCGTTATCCGTCTTGAGAAGGAACATTCGGAATGAATGTTTCTAAGGAGGAGAATGTTATACCGTATTTTGAGTATATGCGTGAGGCGTGCGTATTATAATTTGAGCCTTAAAGTTGGCTAGTTTGAAATTTGTACCTGACACCCGATTAGAGTCATTTTTTTGAAAGCGTTTCCACGGCTTTCGTAGGGAAAATTCGGCTATGGCTTTTTAATTTTTACGGATTTTAGAGGCGAAACATTTTGGACCAACGAGAGCGACACTTGTCACCTCAATTGGAAGGAGTGGGCAGCAAAGCTAGCCCGTTTGCACGTTTTGGTGTTGAATTTTTGGTCAAGGGTTAGGTAGGATATTTTGTGTAGATGGATAAGGTACGTGGCTAAATCTTGGCCTTACACTTGCTATGCACTTGTCTTCATCTTGGCCATTGGTTGGCCTTCACTTGACCTATAAATACCATACAAGTTGAAGACTTTCTTCATCCAAAACTTGAGCAATCTATCTAAGTCTCAAATACTCCTCCTCTTGTCTTGCTATCGTCCAAAGTCCCCTCCCCTTTGAGCAAGGCCTCTTGGCGAGCCTCCCTCCCTTTGTAGTGGTTAGCAGTGGGTACCCACTTCAGCCTAGTTGTCTCATATAAATACCCTTTTTGTGGTATAGAAATACTCTCCAAGTATTGTTATAATGCCCAAATACCTTGGCCCAAATACCTTGTAGTATTCCCAAGGATACACTTATACAAAAGCCAGAAAATACTATTATACTTCCTCGATACAAAAGCGAAACCCTAAGTAAATCTTCACCCGTAGTTGAAGTTATAAGTAGAAGTTGGTTAGAACTTCTAAGGGTTGGTTGGAGCAGTTGGGCGCCGGAGTAGGAGCTAAGCGTTGTTCGGGATCGACGTATAACTTGGATAATTTTGGGCTTAACGAGGTAAACACTCTTGACATACATTGTAATTGGAAATTACATGTTGTAAAGTATGTAGTTAAGTATACTATATATAGAACTGAACATAGTTGTGCGGCAATGTCTTTTGACTTAAGCTCGAATAATACTTACAGCAATGTCTTGCGACTTAAGCTGAATTTAAAGAAGAGAAGCGAGTGTAATTACATGGGGTGTATTCTGATGGGCTCGTGTAGCATTCTTGTGTTGTAGAATTGTACACGTCAGGTTAGACGTGTTAACCCCACTGGTTGGCTTGGTAGCGGCCTCGATAGAGAGGAGATTTCTGTTGTTGCGGGAGAGTCTTTGCGAATTTTACGTAGAATATTCTACATTGAGATCTAGATGTTAATAGGCGCCTTGTGGCCTCTATAGGTTTAAGTACTACGTATGGCGTGATCTACTTGGCAAGGAGTAGCCAAGCGGTTTGAGGTACTTGGGCGTTTTGCTATTAGTCGATAATCGTCGCGAGGTATGTGAACCTCTTCCTATCTCTTCTAGCATGATATGTGAACTATGTAGTACGGTGACGTCATGTGCTAAATGTATTTGATTGGTTTGAAACATAAAGTGTTATAACGGCTTTATGGGAAGTTGGTTATAAGACTTTATGTAGGTAAGAGAATGCTTTGTGGTTTCAAAGGGTGGCGGTTGACTTATAGCAGATTTGATGTGTAGTAATAAAGAACTTGAAGTGTTTCAAAAGACCTTTTGAAAGAAAAGTAATACTTGGTTTTGAAAACTTAAGAGTTATACTAGCTTTATGGGAAGTTAGGTATAACGGCTTAAGAATGTTTCTTGATTTGGAAATCGAGAAATGTGTATCGACAAACCAACTGCAGCGTTAATAAAGGAAAATGTATTGAATAATTAAGTATTATTAAAACCAGTAGAAACTTCCATCTGCATAGAAGCTAAGATGAGACAAAATGATATTTCTAGATCATGGTTTCTTTGTAATAAGATGGTTATAAACAAGAATATCCTACTTGACATATAAGGCTTATGTTCTTAGATGGTTTAAAGAGAATTACATTCTTAAATGAATAAGACTAGGAACTCTGAAACCTTTCTAAAATAAGAAACGTGAACATTTGAAATTAGGCAAACTTGGGCGTTTGGAAAATAATGTTGTTACTTGATTTTACAAAGGTAAGTGTTTTAGTTTACTTAAAAGGGCGATCGCTCTATTTTATACTACGGGTATTGTGTGACTTACGTGAAAGAAAGCAGATCTTTTAAAGATTTAACGTCGTAGTACTTTAGGGTTAAAATCGGACTTTGACATAAAATGAAAGTACGCGAGTTGTGTGTAACTTGCTTATGCTTGTTGTTATGAAACTTGACCATGTTACGTGTGATAGCCTTGTTGTGCAAATCATGTTCACGATTCGGTTCATCCGGAATGTATCTCACTTGATTCGGTTCATCAGGAATGTATCTCACTTGATTAGGTTCATCGGGAATGTATCTCACTTGATTACGGTTCATCAGGAATGTATCTCGACTTGATTCGGTTCATCAGAATGTATCTCACTTGATTCACGGTTCATCCGAATGTATCTCACGATTCTGGGTTCATCCGGAATGTATCTCACTTGATTACCGGCTTCATCAGAATGTATCTCACTTGATTAGGTTATCAGGAATGTATTTCACTTGACTACAGGTTCATCAGGAATGTATTTCACCGACTGGTTCATCAGAATGTATTCCACACGTTTCTATATTGGGTCCATAAGATGGGCAGAGACACATTATACGTCACATGATTTGTACCTAGGCTGGCGGTGAGAAGGAGTTCCACGGGCGTGAGGATGACTTTGAGGCGTGAGTCTCACGACGACATGCATCGCTTTTATGTTGTGAGCGTAGTTTGGTTATCATACATGTCTCTGCTTTATATAGACTATTATGATTTCATTTCTGATATTTCTGATTTCGCATACTTGGTACTGTTGTCTTGACCTCGCCCGGAAGTGCGTTCATCGCGGTAAAGGTACATCGATTATCGATCCGCTTATAGGATCACATTCGGCGTGTTGGGAAGCTCCGTTCCTTGGAGGCTTATCTTTGGTATGTTACCACAGTGCAGCAGGTTCTTGTACATTCGGGGTATGGCGGGGCCTGTCGTCATAGTTGTTACTTCTTAAGTGCAGTAATCTTTGTTGTGGCGATGCGTAAAAAGGATAAGCGTCGGGTATTTATGTATATATCTTTGAAGGCATTGTTTTGGTTGCTTTGTTTATTTATCATGTCTCTTAATTCATGTTCATGTTTTTACTTCCACGATTTTCTCGATGTTGTATCACTAGGGTGCGGGTAGGCACGATCCGCGGGCAGGTTGGTCGTGACAAAACTAATCATCGATACAACATTACTTGAAATTCTTAACTGCAGGTTGAGGGGGAGCATGACCTTGATCCTACTGATTTTCAGATTGTTAGGACGACATCAATAATCAGTATCCTAGTCATTTTTAGTTTTGTATGGAGTTTTGTGAAGAAAAGAAAAAAATGGGAGATTGTTGATGTTGGATGAGTGTTGTGACAACATCTGTAATTGTTCAGGACAACATTGCTTATGAACATAAGGATGTTGTCAGCAATGTTGTGACAACATCACATACAACATCTCTGTAAATGATTTTGCCTATCTTCCGGCCAAAAGAGTGTTTGTTACTGTGAGTTAAAAATGACCTAGGCAAGATAACAAAGAAGCTGTGTTTAAAATGTGGGGGAAAAAAGTCAAGCTTGAAAGAAAAGCAACGTGAAGACCAAGTCAAGACTGTTGAGTTTTTCATGGATGTAGAATCGGTTCAAGCTGCAGCCTTCTTTCTCGCAACTCCCATAACCAATCAGTGAGGATTTCAAGGAAGTTTCGCACTATAAATAGAGGGGGAACTTTAGAGTATCGATATCCAGAATTCAACGAAAAGAATCACCAAGAGAGCTCTCGGATATTCACCTCAGAAACTGGATCAACATCTTAGCCTAAAGTAGTATAACAACATCTAGTCCAACATTACTTTTGCTGCCCAGATTCTAGATTGAGATTATTGTTGAAGCAATTGTAATGATGATGTAGTATGTTTCTTTTTAGATGTTTTATCTTTAGGCTGAAGTCATCTTCGACTTCGTTTTTATTTGTAATTTCTTTTTGTTTTCATTGCTACAAATTGTAAAAAGAAATTCAAATGTAATTATATATAATAAATACATTACTTTGGTCATTGACCATCAATGGTTATATTAATTTATACCCTTGAAAATATAAACATTGTGTCTTTTACTTTTCTGCTGCATTTACACTCTAAAGGTTTATTACTGTTTTATCATAGTGTTGCCTCAGGTGTTGAGACAACACTGACGGCAACATTCAAAAACTGTTTAGTTATTTTTTTATTTTTTTATTCTTACTTAACTGCTTATCCATAAGCCTCGGACCCAACAATATCTTTTTCCTTCTAGAAATAATAAAGTTGCGAGAAAAATATTGAATACCTGCCTTTTTTGGGTGAGTGTTTGAGTTAACTATTGTCCAAAGGTCCAACACAAGACTGAACTAGCCAGAAACCTGATCTCACTTTAATTTGTCGAATACTGGCTCACTCTATGAAGGCAGTAGTAGGTTGAGTATAAGTATACCGTTGAAAAAGTGTTAACGTGTGAAATATCTCCGTGTTTGCTATTAATAACAAAATCATTGTGCTCGTCTGAACATAACAAATGTATACTAGCTATTTCTAAGACGTGCAGCTAGTTCAACATGGCTACTACAAAAACTTTGTCAATCAGAGCAGCTGTCCAACCCTTTGTGATTTTCAGTTGGTACATATTAACCATTTTAGTTTGCAAACCAAAAACATATCGCTTCTCTTCTTTGCAAGGAGTATGAATTCAATCCCATCAGTGACCTAATTGTGCAAGGGCTGCTTCAATATTTTCTTCAATACTGCTTTGTTTTGCATTACCAGTACCAGATTATTCATTGCCCTTCTGGGGTCTCTCATTGTTGCTTTTGTCTTCTACCTCTGCATCGTGACAAATTCTTCTCCGATTTCCTGTCAACAATCAAATTGTAAACTTTCTTGCAAAGTAAAAGTACCACAATTTGTTCCAAGTTAAACGATTTTCATATCCTATGGACCCAGGGGTATCTACCTCACAGGGAAGGCAAATGATCAAAAGAAGAAATAGCAATTTACATTTCTCATTGTGCTTTTCTTTCTAATAAGTTGAATTTATCAAAGTCTTTGGTTTTCCCGCGGAATCAACATTTGCCTCCCAATTTCTATATTCTTCTTAAAGAATTCCGCTGTAGGAACAAGTTAGACTTGAGACCCACATGACTTTTTGCAAGACAGGAGATTATATATTAAAAATGTCCTAGCACAGTTGACGATAATGGATACTCTATCTTTAACTGGCATGCACAAATCTACCTATTGTTATTTGAACATCCCTCAAAAAGCTACCTGCAGGATGAAGGGGTTAAACATAAAAATATAAACCAAAACATAAAACAACGTATACTTTTGTTTATTTTTGAGCTTTCTTTTTGTTTAATGAAAACGTGCAGTTTGTTAGCATGGATATAGTAGGTGAAACCTCTGGAACACTGAAATTAATGCCCTTATGCTTGGATGCTGTATGGTGGAAGTATTGCTATATTCAAGATATTGATGTCATGTAACTATTTTGAGGTATCACAAACAATTTTCAATATCGGGTTCAAACATCCAACTCTATTAAACAACGTCATCAGGTTCTGTGGTGAGATTTGTCCACGATTGAATTTAGTTCGATGGAGCTCCCCGGTATTTGTGTATAAAAGCCTGGGGAATGGGGCACCTGAAGAGCTAAATGTCATGGTAAAGGTAGGTTAGACCTCAAACCTCATAAAGTAAGATATTAGTTCTACTTTGTGAGCTGGTGCCGGTAAGGTCAGCAAATATTGTGAGTCACACAATAAATGTACGGAAATAGTATACAACTACTATTAGTGCTTTGAAAGGGTAAACAACATGATTACAATACAATAGGCTTAAAGCCTAACAAGAGTTGTGAAAATAACAACAAGATTGATGATCTTGGTCTTTGTTGTTGAATAATGCTTGTGTCCGTCTTGAGTCTTCGTTCCAATTGCAGCAAGTTCCTTAATTTTGATAGCTTGTAACCAAGAGACACTAAATCTGGTAGCGTTATAGTTGCGTTGCTGAGTTCAGTGATGTTCACCTGGTTCTTAAGATAATATTACCCCGTATATATCCTTTTACGGTGATGGGCAACTGTTCCCAAGATAAAACAACAACTAACAAATGAGCAAAGAAAACTCAAGTGTTTTTCAAGAAGAACCTTTTGAGTGTATGAAAATATGCTAGAGAGGAAGAGTTTTCAGAAAATCTGAAATCATACAAGTATGGAGTGTGTTTTGAATTGAGTCAAATGCCTCAATTTATAGTGTGTGTAAGATGTCTTCTCATATATCCAACTAATGGCAATCAAGGCCATGTAATGACACTTAATTAGAGGTTACAATTCAGCCAAATAATGGCTGAATTCATGTGTCAAGTAATGGAGAATCAATGCTCCAAAACCAGCCTAAGAGTCAGAAACTTTTCGTCATCCGTCGACCTTATTGCCTCCGAAGCGCCGCGGCGCCGCAGCTCCAGTGACTTACTGCCTCCAAGGCACCGCGGCTCCGACGGTGTTGCGACGCAGGCCTTCACGGCTCTGCGGCGATTTCCAACTCGTTTCATCTTTTACACATCGTATATTTCTTCCTTCATTTACCAACGTGGAACACGTATCATTTGGACAATAACCGTTCATCATTCTATGTCTCAAATGTTTCACTTACGTACCAATATCTCTTTCACTAATGAATTTACGATACTTGGCACTACGTGTGCACGTGTGTGGAAACAATATTTTCGACGTGCGGGATCCCAATTGTTCGAGTCATAAATAATGGGTTAGACTTAATTCCACATTAGTAAATTTCCAACAATCCCCTCTTGAAAGAGATTTTGGCGCACCCCCAAGGTTCTTTTCTAGCAATCTTTCGGCGAATTGATGTTGCATCTGGATAGGTAGCCGTAGCTTGGAACCTGCCATAGTAGAATACCATCAGACTTACTTACTGCGCAGTGAACGTGATGTCTTGAACCATCAGTGTTTAGTGTAAGCCAAGACAATGGTACCAACACAACAACTTTCTTTACTCTGTTCTTCTTAATGTTTTGTCCGTTGTGGCCATGTACACGACTTGGATTCTTAAGTGCGTTCATTTGAGGCGGTCAGTCCTCGCACTTAAATAGGTGGTCTCCTACAAGGTATCCTGTTATACCCCACTCTACGAGTGTTAGGAACTATTAAAAGTTTTCCTAAACCTAACCTCAACCGTTGAGGATCATTAAAGGTTTTGGAAACTTAACCTTTACCCACACTGCAGATGGCACTTTATGTCTATCACGGGAACGACCTTGAATTCATGTTTCTATGAAGAAGTCATTATCCGAAGGCTCTTGCTTCCACCGAAGAGCATAACTGAACCTTTACGACTTAGTTTTCCCATTGAACCTAATTCCTGGGATCTCGATCGATAAGTTGGGTATCCACGACGTCGTATTGTTTGGGTTTTACGCCCGTTCCCCTAGACCGGCAAAAATATTGCTCTTTGGGTAATCTCTTAATTAAAGGGTCTGATATATCCTTTGATTCAGTAATCAAGGATGTGTCACCCGATCAACTGCCATACGGTCTTATGTCTATGACATATATGTCCACACGCCGTCATTCGTGCCTCTACGATTGTATAATCGATTGAAGGCACGAGTTACTCGATAAGGACATCCTCTAAGAGGTCGTGAAGTTACTTAACTTCTCATCATACTTTATACAAAGCGATAAACTCCGATTCCATCACAAATCGGTTGATGCCAGTTTGCTTAGAGGATTTCCAAAAGACACACCATACACATCCACTTGTGGATTTTAGTGTTCTTTAGATTTGATGTCCAATTTGCATCTCTATATTCTCCCAAAACCACTGGACATCCAGAATATCATAATCCATAGAATAGTTCAAATGTCGTCACATCCTATTTAACGCTTTCTATTGATCATTACCAGTGAACCTTAGTTCAACCGATTTTCTTTATGAGTCGATACCAGGTCAGTTGTAGTGTGTAAGATACATTGAACTACATGTGACCTGCGTCTATCGCTCCTGATATATGGGTCCACCATGATTCCAATCAATTATATGATTCAAATCCATTGGTGACTTCAACGAGACTGTCAAAACACCTCACAAGTGAGTTTGGTTTAGACCAGTCTGTTAGATGTCTTGGAATTCTCAATTCCTAAGATGTCATCTGTAATACCCATATCATTCATGTCCAAATGTTATTTCAACATACTTCTAGGATCAAACTAGGATTACTCTTTGTGATCAACATGTCGTCTACGCAAATGTATATCACAAACGAGTTAGAATTACCTTTTCATGTAGACACATTTGTGACACTCTTTAATGGAGAAGCCCTTCGATAGTAGAGTACTATCAATGTTTTCGTGCCATTCCTTCGGGGACTGTTTCAGCCTGCACAGAGATTTGACAAGTCGATAGACTTTCTTCTCTTCCCTGAAACCACATACCCCTCGGGTTGTTCCGTATCACTTTCTTCTTCCACTTTCGGACTTTTGGTTTTCCAACTGTTGGCTTTCTAGCTTCAGAGTCAATGTTTCTGTAGTCAGATTCATTGTTTCTGTTTTATCTGACACTTCCATGACCAAAATGTAAACATTTCAGGGACCATAATGGAAGTTTAAGAAGAAGCACAACAGTCCATCATGTCACGACCCGTTCCGGGGCCCGTGACTGGTGCCTTACCCCGGGCACCCTAGTGATACGACATCAGAGTAATCAGCGGAACATAAAACACATACATGAAACAAATGAAGTACAAAACAGTAATCTGAGGAAAACTTGCCTTTCGGCATATATATAAACAACAACTTTTTTAACATGAACAGTCTAATCCTTTTTACAAACTCTGCCCACAACAGTACTACAGACCTCTAAGAAATGATACGACAACAATGGCGGGACAGGGCCCCGCCATACCCCTGAATGTAAACACCTACAACAACAGGGGACTATACCACTGATAAGCCTCCGGAGAAACGGAGCTTCCCAAACGCTGAAACTGTGACCCTGAGAGCTAGGATCAACGACTGGTGTACCTTTACCGCGGCATGAACGCGGCCCCGGGCGAGGTCGCATAACAGTACCAAGTATGTGGCGAAAATAAACACCGTAAATGAAATCATAGTAGTCCAAAGCGGAGACATGTATGATAACCAAACTACGATTACAATAAATAAGCATGTCAAGTCGTGACTCGCCTCAAGTCATCACTCAAATTTAACAACGGGTCTCACGCCCACAACGTCAATCGTGCGTGGAATACCTTCCTCACCGCGGTTTATGATATACAAGCACCAAGGAATACATACGAACACCGTGTCCCACTGTGTCTTAATAAAACGAAGACAGGTAAGCACGAAGGCATAGCCGACTACTAACACCTACAGCACCAACAAGGTCATCAATCGTGTCATGATATCTGCCTGCACCGGCCACATGATAAAAGCTTGTCACTCGCTCGCAGATCAAATGTGCGCTGCCTAGCTCCGAACTTTCCGCACTCGCATAGGCCAACCTCATAGGCCCGCATGAGGTATAACCCCGCATCGAGGGTAGCTACTCCGGCGATCGCCCCGACTCGCACCGCACGGCCACAAAGACCGCATGACCACGCGGCCGTAAACTAACACCGAACTCCCGTAGTTCCGCATGGATCCCCGACCCGCATGAGGTATTTCGAATCACGGTCCTGCATCACTGAGTCTACCCCAGACGGAGGCAGCCTTAACCTCCGGACACAAGTCAAGCGAGTGGTACAATACCAACATAACTGATAGTCAAACAACTTTAAAGCGCAATGAGGAAAACCCCTTTACACTAACATCACAAGATACTAACACACGTAGCATCCTAACATGTTTACTTCTCAAATCAACAAGAAAGTATTACAAGGCTATCACAAACCAATACAATCAAGTTATTCACACAAGGTACTTTCTACTAACAAGTTCGTATCTAACCCCAAAGTACTTCACACATTAAATCTTTAAAAGATCTGCTTTTCACATAAGTCACACAATACCCGTAGTATAAAAATAGAGTGACTGCCCTTTAAGAAAACTAAAACTCTTACCTTTGTAAAATCAAGTAACAACATTATTTTCCAAACGCCCAAGTTTGCCTAATTTCAAATGTTCACGCTTTCTTATTTTAGAAAGGTTTAGTAGTTCATAGTCTTATTCATTTAAGAATATAATTCTCTTTAAACAATCGGAGAAACATAAGCCTTATATGTGAGTAGGATATTTCTTGTTTATAACAATCTTATTACAAAGACCATGATCTAGGAAATATCATTTTGTCTCATCTTAGCTTCTACATGCATGGAAGTTTCTACCGTTTTAATAATACTTAATTATTCAATGCATTTTCCTTTATTAACGCCGCAGTTGGTTTGTCGATACACATTTCTGATTTCAAATCAAGAAACATTTTCCCTTTTAAAACCAAGTACTCATTTCTCACGAATGAGGTTTCACACAAAATTCATATAATTCATTTAAGTTAAGTCTCTTATCTTACAAGATCAAGTCTCTTAACTTTTAAAATAAATAAATCATTCGCTTTATCTCTCTTAAGCCGTTATACCTAACTTCCCATAAAGCTAGTATAACTCTTAAGCTTTTAAAACCAAGTATTACTCTTCTTTAAAAACAGCTTTAATTCTCTTGAACTACTTCAAGATTATTATTATTCGGGCTTAAGTCAAAAGACATTGCCGCATAACCACGCTTCAATTAACACACGACGCTCACCGTACTACATAGTTATACACACATCATGCTAAGAGATAGGAAGAGGTTCACATACCTCGCGACGATTATCGACTATTAGCAAATCGCTCCACGGCTATAACCCGCTAGCACGGTCCACCTTCTCAAGAGTACATGCTACTGCAGAACATTCAACCTATACAGTTATACAAATCTATCAAAGTCTAGACTACTCGGTAGAATAAATCTAGACGCAAGATCCTACGGAAATCGCGCCCTTCCCACCACAACTACACAAGTCTACTGTAATACACCTATGTAATTACAGTTCGATTCTGTGCTTAAGTCCAAGGACATTGCCACAACATTAAGTTCAAGACTATATATAGTATACTTCAACTATATATTCTAACATCATGTAATTTCCAATTACAATAGAGGACAAGATAATTACCTCGATAAGCCCATAATTATCCGAGTTTAATGTCGATCCTTAGCAAGGTTTAGCTCCAACTCAGCGCCCAACCCGCTCTAAACCACCCTTAGAAGTTCTAACCAACTTCTACACAATACTCAAACTGACTATGGAGATTTTCCTAGGGTTTCGGTTTGTGGATTGTGGGAAGTATAATAGTATTTACGGCTTTTCAGATAGGTATAACCTTAGAATACAACAAGGTATACTACTAAGGTAATTGGGCATTATAACAATACTTTTGAGAGTATTTCTACACCACAAAGTGGGGTATTATACGAAAGCAACTTGGCAGTGGGTACCCCACGGCCACACTATTGTGAGGGGTGTACTCTGGCCAAGGCCTCAGAGAGGAGGCCTCTTGGCCGAACTCAACACTAAGGAGGGAGAAGATTTAACACTTAGAAACATTTAGGAATGGATGAAGAATTCATCAAAGGAGAGTGGTATTTATAGCACAAGCCAAGGCCAACCAATGGCCAAGATTGAGCCAAGTGCTACACAAGTGTAGGGCCAAGATATGCCCAAGTGCCCCTAGTCCCTCCTTAAAACCTCACAAATATCTACCAAAATATCTACCACTGACATCCCCAGGCCCAAGCGCCACCTTGCCACCAACGGCAGTGCAGTGCCGCCTCTCGTTGGTCCAAAATGTTCCGCCTCTCGGAAAAATCCGCAAAAATAAGAAAAGACATAGCCGAATTTTCCTTCGCAAGTTATGTAAAACGCTTCATTAAAAACGACTTAACCAAAGTGTTGTGCCCAAATGTCATTCTACTAAGCCACCTAGGGGTGACACGTGTCACCCTCCTATTGGCCCAAAATAAAACATCTTCCAAAATATCCACAATGGCCAAAATCTCAAAACAAAGTGGGCCCTACAAAATCAGTAAATTTCTCCCGTGGGCCCCACGTGACCATTTCCGAAAATAAAATTCCATAATTCTCTAATATTCCAGGAATTCCGAATACCAAATCTGGGAATCCAATTCCCATTAACGAACCTTTTTCCTTCACAAAAACCGGAAACTTTTCCGTGGAAAAATCACCTCTTTCTTCCTTTCCAATCTTTCTGTCGTATTCTCGTACGTACGTCCTCGCATACATACCCTGGAACTACGGGGTATAACACATCAAACCAACTCTCCGGCTAGGAAGACTTTCTTAACATCCATGTCATGCAAGATTATTGTTACCCTGAAGGTTAAGCTATTCACATAGGAGCACATGTCCAAATAGTCGAGGCCTTATACTCATCAGTAGATCCATCTACTTTATACTCAATTTGAGTATCCATTTTTACAACCCAGAGGTTCTTTTCCTGGAGGAAGATCAACTATCACACAAGTGTGGTTCTATCTGATGGAGTCTATTTATCTCTTGTTAGTTTCTTTCCAAAGCAGCGCTTCTGGAGATGACAATTCTCAATTGTTCTTGAGTCGATTTTATATACATTTTTGAGTCCTTTTAGTTAGTATTTTCCTATTTTCTTTTGCGTTTAGTATAGTGTTAGGGTTGTTTTTCTTTCTTTTGAGTTACAGCGGTCCTAAAGGAGAAAATACTGATTTTGAGGATGAATTGCATAGGCAAAGCCTAAGCAATCAAACCTAAGAAGTCCCGGAAAGTATGAAAGAAATCTGACGAAGTCTGGACATAAAAATGAAGCAGCGCTGCGGCGCCGGAAATTTTCTCATCGGCAGCGACGTGGCGCCGGAATTCCTGCAGCCTCTGAAAACTTTATGCCAAAGCAGCGCCGCAGCGCCAACATGGCTTTTGGGTGAGAAAGTCGATTTTTCCAAGGGCAAAAGGGTCCAAAATAGGATTTTCTGAATATAAGCCCTAGAGATTGATTCTTAGGGGGTATCATACTTTGGAGGCTAGAAAGGAGGCAAAGCTACACAATTGGAGACTTTTGTTCAAGTTATTCTCTTTTCTTTAGGTTATTTTCAGTTTATGTTGGATATTTGTAAATTAGTTTCTTAGCATGACAATGTCTAGGAGCTAATTTATTTATTAGGGTTTTCCATCGAATATACTTGAAACTCTTTTCATACGTTAATGCATTGTTAGTGATTTCTTCTTCAGCTATATTAAGATCTATTCAATTTGTATTGATTGTGTGAAAATTAACTGACCATTAATTGTCATAACATATATGATTTCGAATCGAGATCTGAAAAGGGAGATTTGAATATGCTATAGTTGATTAAACATAGGTTAAAATCGCAGACGAAAGTACCCTGATACTTGTGTAGTGTTTAAGGTTATTGTTCTTAATCCTCCTGTGTGGTAAAATCTATCATAGAAATACAGAAGGTTTCTGCATAAGTTTGAGCTTTTATATGTCCTAACCGGAATATAGAACATGTTCGTTAACCTGCTATCTTAATAAGAAGAAGAATCATTAGTCGTGCATTAACAAGTGAAAGAGTAGATAGTTGAGGAGATTGGAAACCCTAATTCCCTTCATAACTGTCTTTAAACCAAAGTATTATCATCCTTAGTCTAAATTTATGCACTTTGCTTAGTTTTAATTCTTAGTTTAAAATAACCCAAAACTTATTAACGATTGCCAAATATAAACCATAGTTTAGATAATCGATAATTGATAAACCAGTCTATGAGGATGATAACTCGGTCTTACAAACTTTATTACATAAGCGATATGTTTACTTGCGTAAGCATATAAATATCACGAACAAGTTTTTGGCGCCGTTGCCGGGGACTGACGTACTATCAATATCGAATTATCTAGTCTTATTTCTAATTTGGTTTTTATTTTTATTTTTAAACGCATTTTTTGCCTTGATATGCTGTATTGTTTTTGATCGATTTCAGGAACTTTTTTATGTGAAGTAGGAGAGGAGCAGACACACTTGTCCCTCTGAATCCTAAAATTTAAAAATTGTGCAAGAAGAACAAATGAGATAAAAGAATTGCAGATTCTTTAGCAATGGAAAATCAACAAAATAACAATGGGGCGAATGATGATCTACCTGCAGCCAATGGGCAAGGCCAGCATCCTGCTGAAAGGAGCTTGGGAGACTACGTTCTACCTACGGTCACTGGTGTGCAAACTTGCATCAGGCTTCCAGCTGTGGAAGCCAATAATTTTGAGATAAAACCAGCTATCTCATTGCCACGACCGAACCCGCCCGTGGATCGTGCCTACCCGACACCCAAGTAGACATACATCAGAGTAACCAGCGGAATATAAAACAAGACAAATATGAACAAGAGATATGATAATAAAACAGGCCAACCAAAACGGTTGCCTTCTTACATATATACAGAATCAATAGCATATCCTTTACAACCTCGCCACAACAAGATTACTGCACTTCTAAGAATGTAATAACAACTATGACGACAGTGGCCGCCATACCCTCAATGTACAAGAACCTACAACTCAGTGGAAACATACTAAAAGATAAGCCTCCGAGAAACGGAGCTTCCTAATACGAATCGTGATCATGAGCGAGGATCAACAACCGTGTACTTACTCATGCAGATGAACGCACTTCAAGCGAGGTCGATAATAGGTACCAAGTATGTGAAATCAAAAATATCAGAACGAAATCATAAGCCTAAAATAAAACAGAGACATGTATGATAACAAAACTACGCTCACAACATAAAAACAATATGTCAAGTCGTGACTCACGCCTCAAAGTCATCCTCACGCCGTGGAACTCCTTCCTCACCTTGGCAGCCTAGGTATAAATCGTATGATACGATAATGTCTCGGCCCATCCCATGGGACTCGAGGTGGAATCGTGTGGAATACATATCTCGCCCATCTCACGGGACTCGATAGGAATCGTATGGAATACATGTCTACCATCTCGTGGGACTCGATAGAATCGTATGGAATACATGTCTCGCCATCTCATGGGACTCGATAGAATCGATAGAATACATGTCTCGCCCATCTCATGGGACTCGATAGGAATCGTATGGAATACATGTCTCGCCCATCTCGTGGGACTCGATAGGAATCGTATGGAATACATGTCTCGCTCATCCTCGAACGCGTGTGGTGAAATACATTCGGCTCATCCTATGAACGCGTGTCGAGTGAAATACATTCGGTTCATCCCATGAACGCGTATAGAATTGACCATAACATTTAAACGCTTCTTTTAAGACAGATTAAGATAATACCATGCTTTCCTTTTAAATCAACTAAGGCAATATTACGCCTCCTTTTTAAACCAAAACACTTTCCTTTTTAAAGTCAAGTAACAACATTCTTTTCCAAAAGTTCAAGTTGCCTAATTTCAGATACTCAAGTCTTTTAGTTTCGAAGGATTTCATAGTTCATAGTCTTAATCACTTATTAACGTAATTCCCTTTTAAAACAATTTGAGTAACATATGTCTTATGTGTGAGTAGGTTATTCTTGTTTATAACAATCTTATTAAAGCAACCATGATCTAGGAAATGTAATACAATTTTGTCTTATCTTAGCTTCTATGCAGATGGAGGTTTCTACTGTTTTTAAATTTATTTATTTGTCAATACATTTTCCTTTATTAACGCTGCAGTGGTTCGTTCGATACTTATTCTCATTTCCGAAATCAGTAAAACATTATTCTTTAAAAACCAAGTACTCATTACTCACGAATGAGGTTTCACACTTTTTAACAACATTCATATCAATTCAATTAAGTCAAGTCTCTTATCTTTTAAGATCAAGTCTCTTAACTTCTAAAATCAATAAACCATTCTTTTTATCTCTCTTAAGTCGTTATACCTAACTTCCCATAAAGCTAGTATAACTCTTAAACTTTCAAAACCAAGTATTACTCTTCTTTCAAAAACCATTCTTAATTCTTTTGAAATACTTCAAGATTCTTATTATTACAACTCAAGTCAAAAGACATCGAAGTAAAACCACGTTCAGTTAACACACGTACGTCTACCGTACTATATATATATTCTTTTGAAATATCATGCTCAAGAGGATAGGAAGAATCACATACCTCGCGACGACACCGACAATTAGCAAATAGCTCAAGATCAGTAATCCGCTTAGCCTTTTCCACCCTTCGAGTAGAATACGCCACTCGCAGATTTCAATCTATAATGGTCATACAAGTCTATCAACGCCTAGACTACTCAGAATAATTCTAGATATAGATTCCCATTCTACGGAAAATTGGGCAAGACTTCCCTACCCGCCAAACTACACAAGTCTATCAGAATACAAATTCATGTAAGTACAATTTAGTCTTCTTCTTTAATATTCTTCCGATGCGATTTCAATTCAATTCCCTTTTCTTATACCATCCTTCTATATATCTTATACTCATTTCTATACAACTACGTGATGTAATTTCCAATTACAATAGAAGGACAAGAATATTTACCTCGATAAGCCCAAAATTATCCAAGTTTAAATGTCGATCCCGAGCAACGCTTAGCTCCTACTGGTGCTCCAACCCGCCCAAACAACCCTTAGAAGTTCTACGAACTTCTTCTTAACACTTCAACCAATTATGAAGATTTTCCTTAGGGTTTCGTTTTGGATCAAGGGAAGTATAGTAGTATTTCCGGGCTTTTAGTATGTGGGTAACCTTGAATACTACAAGGTATTTGGGCCAAGGTATTTTGGAATAGTAACAATACTTGGAGAATACTTTTCTACCAAGGGGTGTATTTCACGAGAACAACTCAAGGTAGTGGGTTTGTTTCCAAGGCCTCTCAAAGGGAGGAACCTGACGAAAACTACACCAAGGGGAGAGGGTTTTTAGACTTGGAAAATGATTTTTGGATGAAGAATAAGTCTTGCATTTGAGGGGTATTTATAGGCCAATCAATGGCCAAGATTAAGGCAAGTGGAGGGCAAGTGGAGGGTGAAGATTTGGACAAGTGTTGTGTGGGTCCCACTTGCTCATCTACTACACAAAATATCCTACCTAACCCTTGACCAAAAGAAAGGCAAAAAAAACGTGCCAAGTTTCGTCCAACTTGATCGCTTCACTGAGGTGACAAGTGTCACCCTCTCGTTGGTCCAAAATATTTCATCTCTCGGAAAAATTCGTAAAAATTATAAATGTCGCAACCGTAATTTTCCCTTCGCAAAGTCCGGAAAACGTTTCGTCGGAAAATGATCCTTTTCGCTAGTTGTGCACAAATTTCGTCCCTTTGCCTACTTAAGGCTTAAACTTTGACGCACGCCTCACGCATATACTGAAATACGGGGTATAACATTCTCCCCTCCTTAGAAACATTCGTCCCGAATGTTCCTTCTCAAGACGGATAACGATAAAGTTCCTCTTAACTTAAACAAGTTGCCAAAGCCACACCTAGCCACAAAATAACACGCGCGCAAATACGTAAATCCGATTAAACGAGGAGTCACTCCTACATCACAAAAGCTTCCACCCAGGTCTAAAGGATACTCCCTTCGCATCTTCACTTCACAACAAAATGATCTCTTTTATTCTGCTAACACACGTTCACTTCTTTCCTTACTCGTCGTACTCTTCGCGAACACTTGAACTCTTTCTAGTACACCTTCCATATTCCAGTCATCTCTTCAGTTTCAAAAAACTTTGGAGTCACTACCTCCAAACTTGGTCACCTTACTAGCCTCAATCTCCTTTAAGGCCATTCCCGGCCTTCACGATCCGATTCTGGTCGAACATATCCACGAACTCATACGATGGTCATCTAAACTTGGGCCTAGCACCCTCGTGACCCTACCACCTGGCGGGACCACCTCGAACTAACCCCACCCTAAACCGGGCTGCGGGTCGACCCGCGAATGGTCCTCAACCCGACCCGCTATCGCGCCAAACTCTTGTTCCCCCGATCCGGAACAATCTCACTAATCAAGTCACGAAAACCTAGTGGTCTCCTTAGCTAAACTACCCTTTTTCATTTCATACCACTCAGGGACTCATCACGCAAATATATCCCACGTATACTATGCACTCCGATAAAGGTCAACATAAAAATAAATCTTTTACTCAAGATGGCCTCGCATCTAAGGTCTCTACGTATAATATTCTAAGACTCACAATTTTCCCGCCCCTAATCTTACCATTTTTACTAACCATGATTTCTAATCACAAGTTAACATAATGCTATCTGAACATAATACTTAGCACTTCATCATAACATCAACGCATACTAGTCTCTAGAGGGGTAAGAATATACCTGTATCATCTGCTTCATTTTCCCTTCGTCACTCTAATCATAATCCTGCCCTGCCGGGCGCATAGCTATAGAAGGAGATGAACCTGCCATTGACTTGAGGTCGCGTTATTCTACCGTATCCTCCTTCTAGATCCTCGTCACATGGCTCCCGACGGCCGCAGTGAAACAAACACCGCAGAAGACGACACTCCCCGGGATGACGTTTGCCGCATCGCGCACACTGAGGAAAACATGAACCCGACTGGCTAGAACCCATGTATACCGCGGAACTGTAAGCCCCGAGCTCGACTCAGCCCCGAATACCTAACGCCCCAAGATCGGAGGACCACTCATCTTGGCGGAGGTACATAACTAACTCACACGAGGCGGTTCGCCTCGAAAGTTACCAAAGGACCTCGCTGCTCGCCTCTTCACGATCTCGGCCATTCCGCGACCTCTCCGCCTCACACCTAAGTGCATAAGTCGCATGCGGCAATGTCCATGCCCGCAAGAGCTACACCGAACAAGCTCGCCAAGTAGTCATCGAGTCCGTGACGTAGCGTGTACTCGCCCTCCATGTCGGCTACCAATGTGGGACGCATCGAGCTAATGAGTCAAACTCCACATTGTACTCAACCGCACGCCTCTCTCGCCTCAAAGATCGTAAATTGCTTACCCGCCCTCCTCATCTGCGGAGGCAAGAAGTGGCTAAGAAATGCCTTCGAGAACTCGTCCCAAATAGCTGGAGGCGCATGCTCCCCCCGGGACAGCTCCCACGAATAAAACCAGTCGACTGCAGTATCACGCAGCCGATGTGAACCTAAGACCACTGACTCGGTCTCCGAAGCCTTGATCACTCTCATGATCCGTCAGAATCGCTTGATGAACTCGCGATCATCCTCGTGCCTCGATCCATAAAACATCAAGCGCTACAACTCAGAAAGTCCCGTAGCCTCAAACTATCCGATCTCGGGTGAACCATGGGTACTACTGGAACTGGAACTGCTGCATCCATCTTATCCTCATGTTTGGCCACGATCCTGGCCAGTAACTGGGTCATCTCTTTGTACCCCAACTCCTCTCGCTCCAGCCGTGGACCGAGGCTCGTGCATCGTGGGTCTCAGCAGCCTACCATCGCGCTTCTAAACTCGCTGGCCGCGGCGGCCGCAAAACTCGCCGTCAAGCACTATCTCGTAATGACCGGCTCGTGCTCGCATCTCTTTATCCTACTAGCGCCTTTCCTGGCCGCTTGCCCATCCGCCCGGCCGCTTGCGCGAGGCATAATCGTAAAACGAAATACGTCGGAGGGTCCAACTTATAACATACTCTAAGGCACGATCTCGTAATGAGAAGAATGGAAACTAATCCTAAATGTCTCGCACCTCGATTATAGACGTGGTGCACAACACATCGATAATCAAGACTCTACTAGACACGGTCAGACACTTTCCGAAGATTAATCGCTCGATACCACTTTTGTCACGACCAACCTGCCCGTGACTGGTGCCTTACCCGGGCACCCAAGTAGACATACATCAGAGTAACCAGCGGAATATAAAACAAGACAGATATGAACAAGAGATATGATAATAAAACAGGCCAACCAAAACGGTTGCCTTCTTACATATATACAGAAATTGAACAGTTACATCCTTTACAACCCCGCCTACAACAAGATTACATGCACTTAAGAATGTAACAACAACTATGACGGACAGGCTCTCCATACCCCTGAATGTACAAGAACCTACAACTCAGGGAAACATACCAAAAGATAAGCCTCCGGAGAAACGGAGCTTCCCAATACGCTGAACTGTGATCCTATGAGCGAGGATCAACAACCGCAGACCTACTCATGCAGATGAACGCAGCCTCAAGGAGGTCAAGACAACAGTACCAAGTATGTGAAATCAAAAATACTATAAACGAAATCATAACGATTTAAAATAAAACAGAGAGACATGTATGATAACAAAACTACGCTCACAACATAAAAACAATATGTCAAGTCGTGGACTCACGCCTCAAAGTCATCCTCATGCCCGTGAACTCCTTCCTCACCGCCAGCATCTAGGTATAAATCGTATGATACGTATAATGTGTCTCGCCATCCTACGGGACTCGAGGTGGAATCGTGTGGAATACATGTCTCGCCCATCTCACGGGACTCGATAGAATCGTATGGAATACATGTCTCGCCCATCTCGTGGGACTCGATAGAATCGATGGAATACATGTCTCGCCCATCTCACGGACTCGATAGGAATCGTATAGAATACATGCCTCGCCCATCTCACGGGACTCGATAGAATCGTATGGAATACATGTCTCGCCCATCTCATGGGACTCGATAGAATCGTATGGAATACATGTCTCGCTCATCCTCGAACGCGGTGTCGTGAAATACATTCCGGCTCATCCTATGAACGCGTGTCGAGTGAAATACATTCGGTTCATCCCATGAACGCGTATAGAATTGACCATAACATTTAAACGCTC
The DNA here is from genome assembly GCA_029844215.1 of Przewalskia tangutica. Taxonomy (NCBI): domain Eukaryota; kingdom Viridiplantae; phylum Streptophyta; class Magnoliopsida; order Solanales; family Solanaceae; genus Przewalskia; species Przewalskia tangutica. The sequence continues at coordinate 39,605,490 of CM056732.1, read as the reverse complement.
TTAAGACAGATTAAGATAATACCATGCTTTCCTTTAAATCAACTAAGGCAATATTATGCCTCCTTTTAAAACCAAAACACTTTCCTTTTAAAGTCAAGTAACAACATTCTTTCCAAAAGTTCAAGTTGCCTAATTTCGATACTCAAGTCTTTTAGTTTCAAGGATTTCATAGTTCATAGTCTTAATCACTTATTAACGTAATTCCTTTAAAACAATTTGAGTAACATATGTCTTATGTGTGAGTAGGTTATTCTTGTTTATAACAATCTTATTAAAGCCCATGATCTAGGAAATGTAATACAATTTTGTCTTATCTTAGCTTCATGCAGATGGAGGTTTCTACTGCTTTTAAATTTATTTATTTGTCAATACATTTTCCTTTATTAACGCCGCAGTTGGTTCTGCTCGATACTTATTCTCATTTCCAAATCAAGAAACATTATTCTTTAAAACCAAGTACTCATTACTCACGAACGAGGTTTCACACTTTTTAACAACATTCATATCAATTCAATTAAGTCAAGTCTCTTATCTTTTAAGATCAAGTCTCTTAACTTCTAAAATCAATAAACCATTCTTTTTATCTTCTTAAGTCGTTATACCTAACTTCCCATAAAGCTAGTATAACTCTTAAACTTTCAAAACCAAGTATTACTCTTCTTTCAAAACCATTCTTAATTCTTTTGAAATACTTCAAGATTCTTATTATTACAACTCAAGTCAAAAGACATCAAGTAAAACCACGCTCGCTTAACACACGACGTCACCGCACTATATATATATATTCTTTTAAAATATCATGCTCAAGAGGATAGGAAGAATCACATACCTCGCGACGACACGATAATTAGCAAATAGCTCAAGATCAGAATCCTGCTAGCCTTTTCCACCCTTCGAGTAGAATACGCTACTCGCAGTACTTCAACCTATAATGGTCATACAAGTCTATCAACGTCTAGACTACTCTGTAGAATAATTCTAGATACAGATTCCTCATTCTACGGAAAATTGGGCAGCACTTCCCTACCCGCCAAACTACACAAGTTCATCAGAAATACAGTCCTATGTAAGTACAGTTTAGTCTTCTTCTTTAATATTCTTCTGATGCGATTTCAATTCAATTCCCTTTTCTTATACCATCCTTCTATATATCTTATACTCATTTCTATACAACTACAGTATGTAATTTCCAATTACAATAGAAGGACAAGAATATTTACCTCGATAAGCCCAAAATTATCCAAGTTTAAATGTCGATCCTGAGCAACATTTAGCTCCTACTCTGGGTGCTCCAACCCGCTCCAAACAACCCTTAGAAGTTCTACGCAACTTCTTCTTAACACTTCAACCAATTATGAAGATTTTCCTTAGGGTTTCGTTTTTGTGACTGAAGGGAAGTATAGTAGTATTTCTGGGCTTTTAGTATAGGGTAACCTCGAATACTACAAGGTATTTGGGCCAAGGTATTTTGGAATAGTAACAATACTTGGAGAATACTTTTCTACCAAGGGGGGGGGGGGTGTATTTCACGAGAACAACTCAAGGTAGGGGGGGGGGTTTGTTTCGGCCAAGGCCTCTCAAAGGGGGAGGGGAACCTTGGACGAAAACTACACTAAGGGGGAGAGGGTTTTTAGACTTGGAAAATGATTTGTGGATGAAGAATAAGTCTTGCATTTGAGGGGTATTTATAGGCCAATCAATGGCCAAGATTAAGGCAAGTGGAGGGCAAGTGGAGGGTGAAGATTTGGACAAGTGTTGTGTGGGTCCCACTTGCTCATCTACTACACAAAATATCCTACCTAACCCTTGACCAAAAGAAAGGCAAAAAAACGTGCCAAGTTTCGTCCAACTTGACCGCCCACTTGAGGGTGACAAGTGTCGCCCTCTCGTTGGTCCAAAATATTTCATCTCTCGGAAAAATCCGTAAAAATTATAAATGTCGCAACCGTAATTTTCCCTTCGCAAAGTCCGGAAAACGTTTCGTCGGAAAATGATCCTTTTCGCTAGTTGTGCACAAATTTCGTCCCTTTGCCTACTTAAGGCTTAAACTTTCGTACGTACGCCCTCACGTACATACTCTGGAAATACGGGGTATAACATTCTCCCCTCCTTAGAAACATTCGTCCCGAATGTTCCTTCTCAAGACGGATAACGATAAAGTTCCTCTTAACTTAAACAAGTTGCCAAAGCCACACCTGGCCACAAAATAACACGCGCGCAAATACGTAAATCCGAGTCAACGAGGAGTCACTCCTACATCACAAAAGCTTCCACCCAGGTCTAAAGGATACTCCCTTCGCATCTTCACTTCACAACAAAATGATCTCTTTTATTCTGCTAACACACGTTCACTTCTTTCCTTACTCGTCGTACTCTTCGCGAACACTTGAACTCTTTCTAGTACACCTTCCATATTCCAGTCATCTCTTCAGTTTCAAAAAACTTTGGAGTCACTACCTCCAAACTTGGTCACCTTACTAGCCTCAATCTCCTTTAAGGCCATTCCCGGCCTTCACGATCCGATTCTGGTCGAACATATCCACGAACTCATACGATGGTCATCTAAACTTGGGCCTAGCACCCTCGTGACCCTACCACCTGGCGGGACCACCTCGAACTGACCCCACCCTAAACCGGGCTGCGGGTCGACCCGCGAATGGTCCTCAACCCGACCCGCTATCGCGCCAAACTCTTGTTCCCCCGATCCGGAACAATCTCACTAATCAAGTCACGAAAACCTAGTGGTCTCCTTAGCTCAACTACCCTTTTTCATTTCATACCACTCAGGGACTCATCACGCAAATATATCCCACGTATACTATGCACTCCGATAAAGGTCAACATAAAAATAAATCTTTTACTCAAGATGGCCTCGCATCTAAGGTCTCTACGTATAATATTCTAAGGCTCACAATTTCCCTGTCCCCAATCTTACCCTTTTTACTAACCATGATTTCTAATCACAAGTTAACATAATGCTATCTGAACATAATACTTAGCACTTCATCATAACATCAACGCATACTAGTCTCTAGAGGGGTAAGAATATACCTGTATCATCTGCTTCATTTTCCCTTCGTCGCTCTAATCATAATCCTGCCCTGCCGGGCGCATAGCTATAGAAGGCGATGAACCTGCCACTGACCCGGTAGGCTGCGTCATTCTACCTGTATCCCTCCTTCTAGGACAGTCCCTCGTCACATGGCCCTGACGGTCGCAGGTGAAACAAGCACCAGTAAGAAGACGACACTCCCCGGGATGACGTTTGCCGCATCGCGCACACTGAGGAAAACATGAACCCGACTGGCTAGAACCCATGTATACCTGTGAACTGAAGCCCGAGCTCGACCAGCTCCGAATACCGAACGCCCCAAGATCGCGGAGGACCACTCATCTTGGCGGAGGTACATAACTAACTCTTCGAGGCGGTTCGCCTCGAAAGTTACCAAAGGACCTCGCTGCTCGCCTCTTCTCGCGATCTCGGTCATTCCGCCGACCTCTCCGCTCCTCACACCTGTGCATAAGCTCGCATGCGGCAATGTCCATGCCGTGCCAAGAGCTACACCGAACAAGCCTCGCCAAGTAGTCATCGAGTCCGGTGGCGTGGCGGTGTACTCGTCCTCCATGTCGGCTACCAATGTGGGACGCATCGAGCTAATGAGTCAAACTCCACATTGTACTCCCGAACCGCACGCCTCTGTCTCAACATCGTAAATTGCGCCGGCGTGCTCTCCTCATCTGCGGAGGCAAGAAGTGGCCGAGAAATGCCTCCGAGAACTCGCCCCAAATACCGAGGCGCATGCCTCCCGACAGCTCCCACGAATCAAACCAATCTACTGCAGTATCACGCAGCCGATGTGAACCTAAGACCACCGACTCGGTCTCCGAAGCCTTGATCACTCATGATCCGTCAGAATCGCTTCGGATGAACTCCTGCGGATCATCCTCGTGCCTCGATCCATAAAACATCGGCGGGCTACAACTCGTAAAGTCCCGTAGCCTCAAACTATCCGATCTCGGGTGAACCATGGGTACTACCGAACTGAATCTGCGATCCATCTTATCCTCGTATGCGGACACGATCACGGCCGAGAATTAGGCCATCTCTTTGTACCCCAACTCTCTGCTCCAGTGTGGGATGGAGGCTCAGTGCTTGTGGTCTCAGCAGCTGCGGCGGCTCTAAACTTCTTTGGGGCGGCGGCGCAAAACTCGCCGTCTGGCACTATCTCGTAATGACCGGCTGTGCCTCGCACTCCTCTGTATCCTACTAGCGGCTTCTCGATGCCTTGCCCATCTGGGCGGGTTGCCTGCGGAGGCATAATCGGTAAAAACGAAATCGTCGAGAGGGTCCAACTTATAACACGCCTCTAAGGCACGATCTCGTAATGAGAAGAATGGAAACTAATCCTAAATGTCTCGCGACCTCCCGATTATAGATGTGGTGCACAATACATCGATAATCAAGACTCTACTAGACACGGTCAGACACTTTCCGAGGATTAATCGCCAGATACCACTTTTGTCACGACTCAACCGGGCGTGGCGGTGCCTTACCCGCACCCAGTAGACATACATGAGTACGGCGGAATATAAAACAAGATAGATATGAACAAGAGATATGATAATAAAACAGGCCAACCAAAACGGTTGCCTTCTTACATATATACAGAAATTGAACAGTTACATCCTTTACAACCCTGCCCACAACAAGATTACTACACCTAAGAATGTAACAACAACTATGACGACAGTGGCCTCACCATACCCCGAATGTACAAGAACCTACAACTCAGTGGAAACATACTAAAAGATAAGCCTCGAGAAACGGAGCTTCCTAATCTGAATCGTGATCCTATGCGAGGATCAACAACCGGTGTACCTCTACTGCGGCGTGAACGCAGCGAGGAGGTCAAGATAACAGTACCAAGTATGTGGCTTGAAAATATCAGAACGAAATCATAAAAATCTAAAATAAAACAGAGACATGTATGATAACAAAACTACGATTCACAACATAAAACAGTCATGTCAAGTCGTGGACTCACGCCTCAAAGTCATCCTCACGCAGTGGAACTCCTTCCTCACTGCCGGCAGTCTAGGTATAAATCGTATGATACGTATAACAGGTCTCGGCCCATCCCATGGGACTCGAGGTGGAATCGTGTGGAATACATGTCTCGGCCCATCTCATGGGACTCGATAGGAATCGTATGGAATACATGTCTCGGCCCATCTCGTGGGACTCGATAGGAATCGTATGGAATACATGTATCGGCCCATCTCATGGGACTCGATAGGAATCGTATGGAATACATGTCTCGGCCCATCTCATGGGACTCGATAGGAATCGTATGGAATACATGTCTCGGCCCATCTCATGGGACTCGATAGGAATCGTATGGAATACATGTCTCGGTTCATCCCTTGAACGCGGTGTCGTGTGAAATACATTCCCGGTTCATCCCATGAACGCGGTGTCGAGTGAAATACATTCCCGGTTCATCCCATGAACGCGGTATAGAATTGACCATAACATTTAAACGCTCTTTTAAGACAGATTAAGATAATACCATGCTTTCCTTTTAAATCAACTAAGGCAATATTATGCCCTCCTTTTTAAACCAAAACACTTTCCTTTTTAAAGTCAAGTAACAACATTCTTTTCCAAAAGTTCAAGTTGCCTAATTTCAGATACTCAAGTCTTTTAGTTTCGAAGGATTTCATAGTTCATAGTCTTAATCACTTATTAACGTAATTCCCTTTTAAAACAATTTGAGTAACATATGCCTTATGTGTGAGTAGGTTATTCTTGTTTATAACAATCTTATTAAAGCAGCCATGATCTAGGAAATGTAATACAATTTTGTCTTATCTTAGCTTCTATGCAGATGGAGGTTTCTACTGTTTTTAAATTTATTTATTTGTCAATACATTTTCCTTTATTAACGCTGCAGTGGTTCGTTCGATACTTATTCTCATTTCCGAAATCAGTAAAACATTATTCTTTAAAAACCAAGTACTCATTACTCACGAATGAGGTTTCACACTTTTTAACAACATTCATATCAATTCAATTAAGTCAAGTCTCTTATGTTTTAAGATCAAGTCTCTTAACTTCTAAAATCAATAAACCATTCTTTTTATCTCTCTTAAGTCGTTATACCTAACTTCCCATAAGGCTAGTATAACTCTTAAACTTTCAAAACCAAGTATTACTCTTCTTTCAAAAACCATTCTTAATTCTTTTGAAATACTTCAAGATTCTTATTATTACAACTCAAGTCAAAAGACATCGAAGTAAAACCACGTTCAGTTAACACACGTACATCTACCGTACTATATATATATTCTTTTAAAATATCATGCTCAAGAGGATAGGAAGAATCACATACCTCGCGACGACACGATAATTAGCAAATAGCTCAAGATCAGAATCTGCTAGCCTTTTCCACCCTTCGAGTAGAATACGCTACTCGCAGTACTTCAATCTATAATGGTCATACAAGTCTATCAACGTCTAGACTACTCTGTAGAATAATTCTAGATACAGATTCCCCATTCTACGGAAAATTGGGCAGCACTTCCCTACCCGCCAAACTACACAAGTCTCATCAGTAAATACAAATTCTATGTAAGTACAATTTAGTCTTCTTCTTTAATATTCTTCTGATGCGATTTCAATTCAATTCCCTTTTCTTATACCATCCTTCTATATATCTTATACTCATTTCTATACAACTACAGTATGTAATTTCCAATTACAATAGAAGGACAAGAGTATTTACCTCGATAAGCCCAAAATTATCCAAGTTTAAATGTCGATCCTGAGCAACGTTTAGCTCCTACTCTGGGTGCTCCAACCCGCTCCAAACAACCCTTAGAAGTTCTACGCAACTTCTTCTTAACACTTCAACCAATTATGAAGATTTTCCTTAGGGTTTCGTTTTTGTGACTGAAGGGAAGTATAGTAGTATTTCTGGGCTTTTAGTATAGGGGTAACCTTGGAATACTACAAGGTATTTGGGCCAAGGTATTTTGGAATAGTAACAATACTTGGAGAATACTTTTCTACCAAGGGGGTGTATTTCACGAGAACAACTCAAGGTAGGGGTTGTTTCGCCAAGGCCTCTCAAAGGGGAGGGAACCTTGACGAAAACTACACTAAGGGGGAGAGGGTTTTTAGACTTGGAAAATGATTTGTGGATGAAGAATAAGTCTTGCATTTGAGGGATTTATAGGCCAATCAATGGCCAAGATTAAGGCAAGTGGAGGGCAAGTGGAGGGTGAAGATTTGGACAAGTGTTATGTGGGTCCCACTTGCTCATCTACTACACAAAATATCCTACCTAACCCTTGACCAAAAGAAAGGCAAAAAAACGTGCCAAGTTTCGTCCAACTTGACCGCCCACTTGAGGGTGACAAGTGTCGCCCTCTCGTTGGTCCAAAATATTTCATCTCTCGAAAAAATCCGTAAAAATTATAAATGTCGCAACCGTAATTTTCCCTTCGCAAAGTCCGGAAAACGTTTCGTCGGAAAACGATCTTTTTCGCTAGTTGTGCACAAATTTCGTCCCTTTGCCTACTTAAGGCTTAAACTTTCGTACGTACGCCCTCACGTACATACTCTGGAAATACGGGGTATAACACCTGCACATGGTTCAGAGCAAAGTCCAGTTTAGTGGGTTGCCGTCTGAAGACCCACATATGCATATTGCTAATTTTCTGGAGTTGTGTACTACATTCAAGTATAATGGCGTTACTGATGATGTCATTCGATTTAGGCTCTTCCCATTCTCACTCAGGGATAGTGCCAAGACCTGGTTAAATTCTCTGCAAGCAAACTCCATCACCACATGACAAGACTTAGCCCAAAAGTTTCTTATCAAATTCTTCCCTCCATCCAAGGCAACAAAGTTAGGGGGAGAGATGAACAATTTCTATCAGTTAGATGGGGAGTCGTTAAATGATGCTTGGGAGATGTTAAAAGACTTGCAGAGGAAATGCCCCCATCATGGAATTGAAAAATGGATATTGGTCCACATCTTTTACAATGGGTTATGTGGTACTACTGATACCATAATTGATCTTTCGGAGGAACTTTCATGATCAAGAGTGTCAATGAGGCACGTGATTTATTAGAAGACATGGCCAACAACCACCGGTGGTCGGATGAGAGATCAACAAATAGCGAAGGTGGTTGGGGTTCATGAGTTGGATGCTATCACCGCGTTGATCGCTTTCGTGTTGCCACTTTGACAAAGCAATTACAGCAGAGTACTATGTCTGTGAATGTTGTTCAGATGCCAGTGATTGTGAGATTTGTGGGGGTCCACATACATTTGATAGGTACACAACAGTAGATCCCAACAATGTACCGATGGAGCAGGTTTAGGCAGTTGGGAACTTTCAAAGGCCCAATAACAATTCATTCTCCAACACATATAATCCGGGGTGGAGAAATCACCCCAACTTTTCATGGATAAATTACCAAGGGAAACAATCACGCTTTGAGGCCAATATCGTAACCGGCCGCGAGAATCAAGCATTTTCTTCTCGCAGACCGCTTGATTCAACAAGAAGCGATGAATTAAGAGATGCATTGTTAACTCTCACCAACTCCCAAACACAATTTATGACAGAGAAAATATCCTATATTAGGAACTTGAAGACTCAAATGGGGCATTTAGCAGAGAGATTGAATGACAGACCGCAGGGGAATCTCCCTAGCAACACAATGATAAATTCAAGGGAGCAGTGTCAAGCAATCACCTTGAGTGGTAAAAAAATATTGGAGAAATCTACAGCTCAGGCACATGTTGATACGGCTGACAAGTTGGGAGAGACAGTTGATTCAGATAGAGAGAGGGTTCGATGGCCTCTATTTCGTAAGAGGCTCCACCATGATTGTAAGGGAATAGAAAAACATAATTTCCTATCCTAAAAGACTTCAAAAGAAATCCCTAGATAAGAAATTTTCAAAGTTCTTAGAGGTGTTTTAAAAGTTGCACATAAACATCCCTTTTATTGAGGATTTGGAGCAAATGCATGCCTATGTAAAGTTCATGAAAGATATCCTCTTTAAAAATAGGAAACTGGCAGAATATGAGACAGTGGCGCTGACGAAGGAATGCAGTGCCATCTTACAAAGAAAGTTGCCCCATAAATTGAGAGATCCGGGAAGCTTCTGTTATACCCCGTAGTTCTGGCCATGCGTATGAGAGCGTGCGAAAGGAGTAAGACTTAAACAATTTCGAAAGATAAGTTGACGGATTGTTTCGGACGGGTTTTAGTAAACTTTGGGGCGGGTTATGACCCGGTACATTGAGAATTCCTAGGTGGTTCAAAGGTCTAGTGCGTAGCTCGTTGAGGCTAGTTTCCAACTCAACCAACCGTTCGTCGATAGGACATAGGAGTAGGAAGTTGTGGGAGTTACAAGTTCGGTCTGTGACGGACAGAAATGTGTTTAGACCAGGCAGCGGCGCGGCGCCGGATGCGAGGCAGCGCGCCGGATATTCCGAGTCGCTGAAGTTGCAGTCTGGGAAGCGGGCGCGCGCCGGAAAGTCTGAGAGGCGTGAGTTTCGGCGCGAGGCGGGTTCTGCGAAGTTGAGTGGGGATTTCTGCACTGTTTTGTTTTAAAAGAGGTCATGGGTGGGTGACAAGTGTCCCCCCCATCTGAATTCTTGCATGTCTTATATTGACCAAGTCTTGAAGACTTGGTCATCTTTCAAATCCCTCTCTCTCTCTAAGCTAAAGCTCTCACTTCTCTCTAAAATTCCAAGAGGAATTCAAAGCCTAAGGAAAATCTGAAAAGTTAAGGACAAGAAGGAAGCTTGTGGATAGCTTGTAGGAGTTATTGTGGTGGTGTTCATGCAAAGGAGGCTAGCAAAGTTGTTGGAATAATTTTGGCTAAAGCTTTAAGGTAACAATTCTTCTCTTGTAGCTAGTTATTGATGTTGCATGTGAAGAAGAAGGAACTTGTAGTAGTAAATAATGCTCTTGGATTCATTGCATGTAAGAAATATGGTTTGGGTGTGAAAGAATTGGTTAAGAAGATATTATGAGCATGTTGTAGCCTAAAAACTACCTTAAACTTGTTAAGTTAATTGTTGTACCTTATGGGGCAGAATTTTACACACCCAAGTTTAGGTGTGTAATCCCCTTCAAAATGTTTGGATTGTTGGGCCTAAGATGTGGCGTTTGGATGTTGAATTCGGCCTTGAAAAAGGTGGCAAAGTATGTAGAAACAAAGGAAACGCTGCCCAATTTTCCATAGAATTTAGTAGCTTTGAACTTAGATTATTTCTACATTGAAATTAGAGGTTAATAAACATATCATGGTTATTATAGATTGACATACTACGTACGGTATTTCGGAATTAACAAGTGGATTGACCGAAGAGGTATGTGGAGCTTTCCTATCTCTTGAGCATGAGTAGTTGTATCTATGTAGTACGGTAGACGTACAAGATTTGGTATTCTTACTTGTTTCGTCTTAAAAAGTATAAGTCCCTTGGTTATGGGAAAAGTATAATTTTTACTAAAGTATAGGGTCAATATAACAACTTTATGGGAAGTTGGTTTGTTAGCTTTATGAAAGGATAATAAGAAGAGATTTACTCTAAGTAAGATAAGTAAGGACAAGTGACTTGATTTATGAAAGACAAATTGATTTTAAGGCATCAATTGCCCAAAGGTTTTATATGAAAAATAGTCATTTTTAAAGAATATAAGTATGTGGTACTTTGGGTTAAATTCCCGGATTTTCTTTTATTAAATATGTTAGTCCCTTGAGTAAACTAAAATGAGAGGGTATATGAACAAGAATAATAAGAAGTATGAGCTTTCGTAACTTGTATATATGATTATGATATGATGACATATTGAGCTAGGGTAAGAGTATAAATGAGTGGCAAGCCCTAAGATCGTTATACCACCTTCTCCAGGGTAAGAGTATGAATGAGGGGCAAGCCCCAAGATCGTCATACCACCTTCTTCAGGGTAAGAGTATAAATGAGGGGTAAATCCCCAAGATCGTTATACCACCTGCTTCAGGGTAAGAGTATAGATGAGGGGTAAATCCCCAAGATCGCTATACCACCTGTTCCGTGGATTTGCTACCCACGATGCGAGGAATACCTCATGCGAGTCCTATGGGCTTATGCGGGTGAAATAGTCCCATGCGGGCGGGTACAGCCTATGCGAGGAATACCTCATGCGGGTCCACAAGACCCATGCAGGTGAAATAGTCCCAGGAGTAGGATTGCTTATTGATACTACAGGCGAGGGACCCTGTTTTGATCACAAGCCTCCTATTTTTATGCAGTAAAGTATATACTTGTTACTCTCATTGTTAGTAAGGCACAGTGTACTGTATTTTGATTTTCTTCCATGACTCCAGCTTATTTTTCAGACTTATGACATTATTATTACAGTATTTTCCAGTTTTACATACTTGGTACATATTGTGTACTGACCCCTTACTGGCCTGCATTCACGCCGCGGTAAGGGTAAGCGGTGGTGGATCCTCGTTCTTAGGATCAGTTCCGGTGTCGAAGCCATTCCTCGGAAGCTTGTTTTGTTGATACGGTTTTCCACGATGTTATAGGCATTGTGTATATTGAGGTATGACGGGCCTGTCCCGCCATTGTTATCCTAGAGTGCGTAGTCACGTATGTGTTTTGGGCTGTAAGAGCAAGTTGTACTGCTATACTTTTGATTAAGTATGTTTTTATGGAAGGCAGCCTTATCGGCTGGCCAGTGATGTTTACCTTTTTATAAGTTATGTGTTATGTATGTTCCGCTGCTATTCTCTGATGTACACCTGACAGGGTACCGGTGGTACGATCACGCCCGGTCGGGTCGTGACAAAAGTGGTATCAGAGCAGTTAGTCCTCGGAAAGTGTCTACAGACCGTATCTAGTAGAGTCTTGATTATCGGTGTGTTGTGCACCACATCTATAATCAGGAGGCTGCAGGATATTTAGGATTGGTTTCCATTCTTTCACTCTAAGATCGTGCAATAGAGCTGTGTTATAGGTTGAACCTCCTCTGATGTTTTCCCTTATGTATCAGTTATGCCTCCACGCAAGGCAACCGCGGCCCAGAAGGGCAAGGCAGCTGAGGGTGCTGCTAGTGGGACGCGGAGGGTCACGAGGGCACAGGCCCAGTCTTTACCAGAGATGATGTTTCGGGCGGCGAGTTCCACGACGTCGCCCGGCCTGGAGTTCGCGAGCGGCATCGAGACGCGATGCGGAGCCTCGATCCCATCGGTGGCCGAGTATAGAGATTACGGGGAACAGATCCGCTTATTGACCAGTATAGTGGCGGCGGCGCCGGCGGAGCGGCCAACCCTGGCCATAGCGATTTCTGATTCGGATTTCCTAGGTTGTCATCCACGAGTTCTATGGTTCGAGATTCGAGGAGGATCGCAGGAGTTTGTTCGGCGATTCTGACCGGACCATGCAGTGCTTAGGGCCTCGGAGACCGAGTGCATTATGCTAGCTTCTTAGGTTACGCGATATTGCATTGGCGGTTTGAGTCATGGGTGTTGTTGAGAGGTGAGGATGCTCTTCCCGGTGTTTGGGAGGAGTTCACGAGGCTTTCTGGATCACTTCTTACCTCACGAGGTGAGAGCCCGCGAGATAGATTATTGACCTTGAGGCGGGGCGGGAGGACTATCGAGAGTACACTGAGTTTGACTCCTTGGCGGTATCGCACACCATTGTAGGCGACATGGCGGCGGTGGTTCATCGATATGTGATGGGATTAGACCGTCATATGATTACTGCATGCTTGGGGGTGGCTCATCAGCCAGGGATGGATATTGTCAGGATGCAGGCGTATGCGCGAGGATTGATAGCGAGAGCGAGATCGGCTAGATTTAGGCCACCCAAGAGGGCGTGACAGCAGGTCTCGGCGATTTCGAGGCGGCACTTTCAACAGCAGACTAGGTCCACATTTCGGCCCGACAGTGCTCCTTACCGATTTTCGGCGGGAGGTCCGATCGGCCGGGTTATTCGAGGCGGTCGTGGCTCCGTGACTTCGGGTTTCGAGGCAGAGATCGCCAATCGAGACCACCCACATCTCGGTGCGTTCGATGCGGTAGGTCTCATCCGGCGAGTGCCGTATGGGTTCGGCGTGTTACTCTTGTAGCGGCGAGGCCATCGAAGAAGGATTGCCCGTCCTTAGGCGGCGGGAGCGTTATGGTTCAACCGACGGGTCGATTCTTTGGATCTTCATCTTCGATGGTCGAGCGCCGCAGTAAGGTACTTATGGGCCAGGCGGGGCAGAGGTCGTGGTAGGGTCGATTCTGGCGGTCCTCGAACGCATCTATGCTATGTCGGTAAGTCGGGACGGAGGCGTCACGGATGTCGCCAAGGTACATTGTTGGTTTCTTCTTTGTGATGTATATGCTTTGATAGATCCAGGTTCTACCTTGTCCTATATATCTCCCCATATTGCTGATAGAATAGGGATAGAGCCCGAGTCCATAAGACCTTTTGAGGTGGCTACGCCAGTAGGTGATTCGGTGGTAGCCGAGCGAATATATAGAGCATGCCCAGTGACTGTAGGCAGTCGTCAGACTCTAGCCGACTTGATAGAGTTGGATATGACGGACTTTGATGTGATTATGGGTATGGATTGGCTGGCGTCTTGCTATGCCAATGTGGTAGAGAGAGATTAGTTCGATTCCAGTTTCCTGGTGAGCCGGTTATCGAGTGGAAGGGGAATACGGCGTCGCCGAAGGGTAAGTTTATTTCTTACCTCAAGGCTAGGAAGATGGTGCGGAAAGGGTATATCTACCATATGGTTCGGGTATTCGATCATCGAGGTCGAGATCTGGACCTTGATCGATTCCGATCGTTAGAGAGTTTCGGGCGTATTCCCGGATGAGCTTAGGGTATCCTGCGAGAGGAGGTTGAGTTTGCATTGATTTGGCGCGGATACTCGGCCGATATCTATTCCTCCATAGGATGACACCCGCCGAGTTGAAGGAATTGAAAGACCGGTGAAGGACTTCTTTGGAGAAGGGCTTTATCAGGCCAAGTGTTTCTCCCTGGGGAGCGCCAGTGTTGTTTGTAAAGAAGAAGGATGGGACGCTGCGCATGTGTATTGATTACAGGCAGCTGAACAAGGTAACTATCAAGAACAGATATCCCCTCCCCAGGATTGACGATTTGTTTGACCAGTTGCAGGGTGCAAGGTGTTTTTCCAAGATAGACCTGCGGTCTGGTTATCATCAGGTGCGAGTTAGAGAGACAGATATCCCAAAGACTGCATTCAGGACCCGGTATGGGCACTATGAGTTCAGGGTGATGTCTTTCGGATTGACCAACGCTCCAGCGGTATTCATGGATTTGATGAATAGGGTGTTCAGGCCATTCTTGGATATGTTCGTTATAGTTTTCATTGATGATATCTTGGTGTATTCGCGCACAGAGCAGGAGCATACAGATCATTTGAGGACGGTATTGGGAGTCCTCCGGGACCGGCAGTTGTATGCCAAGTTCTCGAAATGCGAGTTTTGGTTAGCTTCAGTGGCTTTCTTAGGGCATGTTATCGGGGCCGATGGTATTCGGGTTGATACAACGAAGATTGAGGCAGTCAAGACTTGGCCCAGACCCACTACACCGACGGAGGTGCGCAACTTTTTGGGCCTTGCGGGTTATTATCGGAGGTTTGTGGAGAAGTTTGCTTCCATATCAGCACCTTTGACTAAGCTGACTCAGAAAGCAGCTATGTTCCGGTGGACGGATACTTGTGAGGAAAGTTTCCAGTTGCTAAAGGAGAAATTGACGACCGCCCCAGTTCTTACTCTTCCAGAGGGTTTAGATGGATATGTGGTTTATTGTGGCCAGCGTGTGCCGGGCTTGGAGTGCGTCTACGTCTGGCACGACAAGGTTATAACTACGATCTCGGCGACTTAGGAAGCATGAGAAGAACTATCCCACACATGACTTGGAGTTGGCGTGATGATTCATGCGCGAAGATCCGGAGACATTATTTATACGGAGTTCATGTGGATATTTACACGGACCACAAGAGTCTCCATATATCTTCGGCCGAGGAGCCGAACTTGCAGCGAGACGGTGGTTGGAGCTGCTTAAGGATTACGATGTTGATATTCTATACCACCCAGGGAAGGCCAATGTAGTTGCAGATGCCCTTAGTCGCAGATCAATGGGTAGTCTGTCTGATGTACAGCCAGAGAAAAGGGATATGGTCCGAGAGTTACATCAGCTAGCGAGCCTTGGGGTTCGTTTGGTTGATTCTGATAGTGATGGAGTTCGAGTTCGAGAGGTTGTCGAGTCTTCCATCGTCGAGGAGGTGAAGAGGCGACAGTATGAGGATCCGATTATGGTACGGTATCGAGATACCGCTTTTCAGAAAGAGAAGAGTCTATTTGAGGTAGCGCCGGATGGGGTGCTAAGATTTGGCGGTTGTGTGTTCCCGATAGCGGACAGACTTCGTCCAGATTTCGTGGGGAGGCACACAGTGCTCATTATTCTATTCATCCGGGGTCGACTAAGATGTATCATGACCTCAGATGTGTGTATTGGTGGGATGGCCTGAAGTGGGACGTTGCGGAGTTCGTAGCGCGGTGCGGTGTCGTGAGTCAAAGTTGAGCACGAAGCCGGTGGTCATTGCAGCTATTGATATTCGACTTGAAAGTGGGAGGTGGTAAATATGGATTTTATTACAGGGTTACCTTCCACTCAGAGGAAGCATGATTCTATTTGGGTTATCGTCGACAGGCTGACGAAATCAGCCCATTTTCTTCCAGTCAGGATGACTTTTTCGGCCGAGGATTATGCTAGACTGTATATCAGGGAGATTGTGAGACTGCACGGAGTGCCTGTATCGATTATTTCAGACAGAGGAGCCCAGTTCACGGCTAATTTCTGGAGGTCTTTCCAGAAGGGATTAGGGACCCAGGTGAGTCTCAGTACGGCGTTTCATCCTCAGACCGACGGACAAGCCGAGCGCACTATCCAGACACTTGAGGATATGCTGCGGGCTTGTGTTATTGATTTCAGGGGTAGCTGGGAGGATCATTTACCTCTTGTGGAGTTTGCTTATAACAACAGCTACCACTCTAGTATTCAGATGGCGCCTTATGAGGCCTTATATGGGAGGAAGTGCAGGTCACCGATAGGCTGGTTCGAGGTGGGAGAAGTACAGTTAGTCGGGCCAGACTTGGTTCAGCAGGCAGTGGATAAGGTGAAGCTTATCCAGGAGCGGTTGTTGGCAGCTCAGAGTCGACAAAAGTCGTGTCACAGATCATCGGCGTCGACACTTGGAATTTGAGATAGATGATTGGGTTTTCCTAAAGGTATCACCCATGAAGGGCGTGATGAGATTTGGAAAGAAGGGGAAACTTAGCCCAAGGTACATTGGGCCGTATCAGATTGTCCGTAGGGTAGGCAAGGTTGCCTATGAGTTAGATCTGCCGTCCGATCTGGAGGCAGTGCATCCAGTCTTTCACGTATCTATGTTGCGGAAATGTATTGGAGACCCATCTAGAGTGCACCCGATTCATGATGTCCAGGTGACAGAGGAGTTATCGTATGAGGAGAGTCCCATAGCGATACTCGATCGTCAGGTTAGGCGACTTCGGACGAAGGACGTGGCTTCCGTCAAGGTATTATGGCGAAACGAGAACAGGGAGGAGATGACGTGGGAAGCAGAGGATGACATGATGAAGAAGTATCCTCACTTATTTCCTATACCTCCAGGTAACCTACTTTCTTGCTTGATAGTTTTAAATTGGCAATTTTTGCTTGAGTGTTGTTGTGGTTTGTGGAGCGTCTTTAATTGCAAAAAGAATAGTTAAGAGGGTCTACGTTGGGATTGTGGTTTGAGTAAGCCTAGAAGGAACATTCGGGACGAATGTTTCTAAGGGGGGGGAGAATGTTATACCCCGTAGTTCTGGCCATGCGTATGAGAGCGTGCGAAAGGAGTAAGACTTAAAATTTTCGAAAGATAAGTTGACGGATTGTTTCGGACGGGTTTTAGTCAACTTTGGGCGGGTTATGACCCGGTACATTGAGAACTCCTAGGTGGTTCAAAGGCCTAGTGCGTAGTTCGTTGAGGCTAGTTTCCAACGCAACCAACCGTTCGTCGATAGGACGTAGGAGTAGGAAGTTGTGGGAGTTACAAGTTCAGTGCGCAGACGGACAAAAATGCGTTTCAGACGAAGCTGGCGGCGCGGATGCAGGCAGCGTCGCCGGATCTGAGGGCCGCGCGGATATTCTAAGGGGTCGCTGAAGTTGCAGCTCACGGCCGGGAAGCGAGGCCGCGACGGAAAGTCCCGAGAGCGCGAAGTTCAGTGGCGCGCAGGAGAGGTTCTGCGAGTTGAGTGGGGATTTACGCCTTTGTTTTGTTTTAAAAGAGGTCTTGGTTGGTTGACAAGTGCCCCCCCCCCCCCATCTAAATTCTTGCATGTCCTATATTGACCAAGTCTTGAAGACTTGGTCATCTTTCAAATCTCTCTCTCTCTCTAAGCTAAAGCTCTCACTTCTCTCTAAAATTCCAAGAGGAATTCAAAGCCTAAGGAAAATCTGAAAAGTTAAGGACAAGAAGGAAGCTTGTGGCTAGCTTGTAGGAGTTATTGTGGTGGTGTTCTTGGAAAGGAGGCTAGCAAAGTTGTTGGAATAATTTTGGCTAAAGCTTTAAGGTAACAATTCTTCTCTTGTAGCTAGTTATTGATGTTGCATGTGAAGAAGAAGGAACTTGTAGTAGTAAATAATGCTCTTGGATTCATTGCATGTAAGAAATATGGTTTGGGTGTGAAAGAATTGGTTAAGAAGATATTATGAGCATGTTGTAGCCTAAAAACTACCTTAAACTTGTTAAGTTAATTGTTGTACCTTATGGGGCAGAATTTTACACACCCAATTTTAGGTGTGTAATCCCCTTCGAAATGTTTGGATTGTTGGGCCTAAGATGTGGCGTTTGGATGTTGAATTCGGCCTTGAAAAAGGTGGAAAGTATGTAGAAACAAAGGAAATGCTGCCCAATTTTCCATAGAATTTAGTAGCTTTGAACTTAGATTATTTCTACATTGAAATTAGAGGTTAATAAACGTATCATGGTTATTATAGGTTGACATACTACGTACGGTATTTCGGAATTAGCAAGTGGATTGACCGAAGAGGTATGTGGAGCTTTCCTATCTCTTGAGCATGAGTAGTTGTATCTATGTAGTACGGTATACGTACAAGATTTGGTATTCTTACTTGTTTCGTCTTAAAAAGTATAAGTCCCTTGGTTATGGGAAAAATATAATTTTTACTAAAGTATAGGGTCAATATAACAACTTTATGGGAAGTTGGTTTGTTAGCTTTATGAAAGGATAATAAGAAGAGATTTACTCTAAGTAAGATAAGTAAGGACAAGTGACTTGATTTATGAAAGGCAAATTGATTTTAAGGCATCAATTGCCCAAAGGTTTTATATGAAAAATAGTCATTTTTAAAGAATATAAGTATGTGGTACTTTGGGTTAAATTCCCGGATTTTCTTTTATTAAATATGTTAGTGCCTTGAGTAAACTAAAATGAGAGGGTATATGAACAAGACTAATAAGAAGTATGAGCTTTCGTAACTTGTATATATGATTATGATATGATGACAGATTGAGCTAGGGTAAGAGTATAAATGAGGGGCAAGCCCCAAGATCGTTATACCACCTTCTCCAGGGTAAGAGTATGAATGAGGGGCAAGCCCCAAGATCGTCATACCACCTTCTTCAGGGTAAGAGTATAAATGAGGGGTAAATCCCCAAGATCGTTATACCACCTGCTTCAGGGTAAGAGTATAGATGAGGGGTAAATCCCCAAGATCGCTATACCACCTGTTCCGTGGATTTGCTACCCACGATGCGAGGAATACCTCATGCGAGTCATATGGGCTTATGCGGGTGAAATAGTCCCATGCGGTACTGACCTATGCGAGGAATACCTCACGCGGGTCCACAAGACCCACGCGGGTGAAATAGTCGCGAGTAGGATTGCTTATTGATACTACAAGCGAGGACCTGCTTTGATCACAAGCCTTCTATTTTTATGCAGTAAACTATATACTTGTTACTCTCATTGTTAGTAAGGCACAGTGTACTGTATTTTGATTTTCTTCCATGACTCCAGCTTATTTTTCATGACATTATTATTACAGTATTTTCGTTTACATACTTGGTACATATCAGGTAATCGCACCCTTCTCGGGGCTGCCGCAGTAAAGGGTAAGCAGGTGGTGGATCCTCGTTCTTAGGATCACTGTTCCGGTGTCAGAAGCTCCATTCCTCCGGAAGGTTGTTTTGTTGGTACGGTTTTCCCTGATGTTATAGGCATTGTGTATATTCAGGGGTATGACGGGGCCCTGTCCCGCCACAGTTGTTATCCTTAAGTGCGTGGTCACGTATGTGTTTTGGGCTGTAAGAGCAAGTTGTACTGCTATACTTTTGATTAAGTATGTTTTTATGGAAGGCAGCCTTATCGGTTGGCCAGTGATATTTACCTTTTCATAAGTTATGTGTTATGTATGTTCCGCTTCTATTCTCTGATGTACACCTGACAGGGTACCCCGGTAGGGTACCCATCGCGCCCCCGGGGTCGGGTCGTGACAGCTTCACCATCCCCTGCACTAAAGGGAATGTTAGATGCAACCGAGCATTGTGTGATTTGGGGGAAAGTATCAATATGATGCCTCTCTCGGTGTTTCGCAGACTTGGGTTTGGGGAAGCAAAGCCGACAACAGTCAACTTGCAACTAGTAGATTGCTCAATCGTATATCCCCGAGGCATAATTGAAGATGTGTTGGTGCAAGTGGGAAAATTCATCTTTCCTGCTGACTTCATCATCTTTGACATGGAAGAAGATGAGAATATGCCCCTTATTCTTGGAAGACCCTTCCTAGCCACAGGGATAGCCCTCATTGATGTGGAAAAGGGGGAGTTAAAGCTCCGAGTCCAGGATGAGGAAATGATTTTCACTGTTTACAGGCCACTAACTGAACCACAAGCCAATGACATATGTTTTGCTGTTAGGATAGTTCATAAGGTTATTTCTCAGGAAAGCTCCAAGGGTATTGATGCCCTTGGGGTAACATTAAAGCAGTGTGCAGATCAGAATGGTAAGGATACTGAACCAGGAGATGATGAAAAGGGAGTGAACCCCTCTGAACATGGCCCTGTGAAGAAGAAGAAGAAGAAGAGAACAATCCTGAAGTGGATTTGCTGTGGGGGTAATCTACCCCCTTGAATGAAAAAGAGAATTGCGCCCGGCTAAATGACGTTAACGACATTGTTACTGGGAGGCAACCTAATATTTTAATTATGTTATTTCATTTTGTTTTAGTTTTGTTCTTGAACAGTCTCACGTTCTTGGCTTCTTGGTTTATGTTTTTTATGGGAGGTAGAATGAGAACTAACTCTGAAGGAAAAATGGTCAACAATGCTGAAATTCAGAATATTTCACGGCATCAGCGCTGCGGCGCCAGAATGCAGGGCCGCGACGCCAAAACTTCAGAGAATATTTCCCGTGATCAGCGCCGCGACGCTAAAAAGAAGGGTCGCGGCGCCGAAAGTTCAGAGAGTCCATCCTATGCGATTTCAAGAACATCCTCCCAGACCTCCGTTGTGACCGTTGTTTTGTGTCTGTAAGTTGTCCCTTTATTTTTAGTCTTTAAACATTGGGGACAATGTTGATGCGCGATTTAATGCACACACTTACGCAAGTGCACGTATCGTGACAAGTAATATAGTCTAGGTAAGACCGAATATCGTCCTCAAGGATTGGTTTTCAAGTACCGATTATCTATCCTATGGTATCTATTTGGTTAACGTAAATTGGATTGGAATTCTAACTAATAATGTAGAAAATAAACTAATTATAAAAATACTTTGATTTAAATCAGTTATGATGGATAATTAGTGCTTCCAAGATCGTCAACTATCCACTCTATTCAATTCTTAATACAATTAGACGACTTCTTCTTGCGTTAAGATAGCGGGTTTACTAATCCGCTTTATACTCCCGCTAAGGCTATATAAACACTCAACCCCAGTAGCGCTCCTTTCTACCTTTCGGTGATAAGGATGACTCTATAGGAGGATTAAGAACAAAAACCCTTATTAATGCTACACAAGTAATTGAGGTATTTTCATCCCCAATTCGACCTATGATTACCCAACTACAGCATAGTCACAACCTCCTCCTTTTGAAGTTTGATTAGAAATCATATAAATAATGATAATTAATGATCAAGTAATTACCAAGTATTCAAAACAACTATTGGATAAATCTCAACAATAAGAAGAACAACCATAAACATGCATTAATTCATAAAGTAAGGTTCAAGTGAATTGACATGGAAAGGCCTATATTAGAATTAGTTCCTAGCCATAGACATGACAAGAACTAATTCAATATCCAACATAAAACTGAAATAAAGTAAAAGAAAGAAAGAAAATTATAAGAGAATGGTCTCCAATCTTGAACTCCAAGATGTGTTGTGTTTGTGCAAGAAAGGGAACCCTTGAAAACTGCCTAGGGTTCTCTTTTTATAGCTTCAAAACCGCCCTTAAGGGTTTCCTTGTGTCCGCCCATAAATTCGTCAAAAACTCGATTTTTCCGCGTCAGTGGCGCCGCGCTCATCTGCCGCGGCGCCGGAAGTTCTGCGCTGTTCTGGAGATTAGGCGCCGCGGCGCTGCACTCTGCTGTCTGGAGGCGCCGCGGCGCTGGAACTTCTGAGACCCTCTGGATATTGGGCGCCGGGGCGCCTGGCCCTGCTGTGCCTGGTTCGCCACTTTCTCGCATTTTAAGCTCTGGAACCTCCACTTTTGCCCTCTTTTCGCTCCTTTTCCGCCAAAGAGCCATTTTAACCAATTTGACTCAAAAGAAAGAAAATATATCCTAAGACGACACGTATTTGTACAAAAAGGGACAAAAGACTCACTAAAAACGACTCAAAAAGTGTATATAAAATACACTGATCAAATACCCCCAAACTTAACCTTTGCTCGCCCTCGAGCAAAGATCAAAAGAAAGAAATAAAGACTCAAGGAAAAAGAAAATAGAAAGACTCAATGACATTGATCACTTTGCTGCATTGGTGTTACTTAGAAAAACATGAAGGTTAGCAGAATAATATGCAGAAACATATAACATGAAATATTAGCACTCTAAACACATTAAGCTAGATATTTCGCAAACTCATTTTTATCATACTTAATGGAAGTCAAAATACTGAATCATGCATGTTAATTTCAAAAATCCTATGGCATTTTTACTTGCTATTCTCCACTAATCATGGATATGCATATAAGATATCTTCAGGACTTTTAAGGGTTGTAATGTAGGCTTAGGCATGGGTAGGTAAAAATAGGCATTTAGGTTCATTTTGTGTACCATAAGCTCTTTAGCTTTTCAATGTTTCCCTTTTCTTTTGATTTCCTTTTCTTCACTTCAAATCTATCTTTCCCCTCTTTTGGTTTGAGAGCGTGAAGTGTATTATAATAACAAGCACCCCCAAACTTAGGCTTTTGCCTATTTCTTATTACTTTTTTATTGGGGTGCATCAATCTTGTTTGCTCTTTTTGTCTCTTTTTTAACACATTCTATTCCAACTATTTCACATTTTTACTTATGGCACAAGTATGGAAATATAGGGTGTCAAAGAAAAAGTTCAATATTTAGGCTCAACGGGGCTGACTAGGGATATTTTTAATGTCAGGGATAGAAAAGAGTGGTAAGAATTGGCTAACAAAGAAACGCCTGAGTCATCTCCCTAACATGCATATCCTAACTATTTCTCCTCAAATAGCAAGCAATCATAATACATAGGTTTTAATCATTTACAATGCACAATTCAATTAGAAACTCCAAATAGACAGATTTCATGAGTTTTTGGCATATCTAACCTACGTGTTTAGATAGTTGCTTCTAATTCCATCACATTATTCCACCTTACTTCACTAGGTGTTTCTAGTAACTACAGCATGCATGATCTTTGACAGACAATTATGACTCAAAAAGAAAAAATAAAAATAAAAATTTATGACTCAAAATATACACAAAACAATAAAAAAAGACTCAAACATACTACAACAATAAGACACAAATAAGACACCCCCCCAAACTAAAATCACACATTGTCCCCAATGTGTGCAAAACTCAAAGACAATAAAAGAAAAGGACACTTACAGACTTGGTTTAAAATGGTGGCGGTGGCGGTGGCGTTGGATAGTGCATTGACCACTGGTTAAACAAGGAACTCATCTCGTTAATTTGCTGCCTCGTTTCTTGTTGTCCTTGTATCACCGTGTCCAAACTCTGCATCATCCTTATCTGATTCTGGAGAACCGCCCATCAGGGCTTGAAGGTTACGATTACGTGGGTGGTGGTGGTCGCTTCTGCGCATATTGAGCCTCTATCTCAGGCTCATCTTCATTCCATGGCGGCCTCTTCTGCTGCCGCGGTGGTCGATGCTCTTTTTCTTCTTCTTTGGGGACTTGGAGTGCAGGAAGGAGTGCACTATCCCATATGACACAGGCAGTTGGTTTCTCTCATAAGTATCAGTGGGTAGGGTTGGAACCCCATTTATGGCGCATAAACTTGTAATAAGTGAGCCATGCCCCAACCCACCTGTTGTTACCAACCTGCTGGCCTCTTCAATATTTTGCACTATCTCCTTCCCCACATCAATCGTCTTCCCCGTCATAATTCCATATATCAATTTGATTCTGTCTTCTGGCACTCTGGTGAAGTGCGTTGATGGAATTAGGCGGGCACTGATGAAATACAACCAACCCTTGGCTGCTTTGTTGAACTGACACCTGCTCAGTCCTCTTGACCCATTTCTGGCAATATCAAATGCAGCCCCAGGGTAGCTCACTGTGCCTGCGACGGTATTCCAGTCGATGCTGTTGGTGCTTCTAGACCATGTTCTGAAGTAGCTTCGGTCATCACCTCTTTCTTCAACATCAACTGTTTCCAATATCGCATTGACCTCTTCTGCCGTCACAGACACATATTTTCCCCTCACAAAGCATCCATTGTCCACCTTCTCCGGAAGATTAGCATAAAATTCACGCACCATCACTGTGTTCATTGGTGCTATCTTTCCCGGGTTTACAAATCTTTTCCACCCCATCATCTCAATCATCGCCCGAATGGGCTCATAGACACTCTCCTCCCCAAGCGAATCCCTTTGATAATCCATTCCCCTTTCAGGGATTAAGGGCCTAGTACTAAGCTTTTTGTATCTTTCATGAGCTTGTTGGCTAATAAACCTAGTATCATCGTATTGAGGGGCTGAAGTGGATGTGGAAGCTCTTCTCTTTCTGGCAGACATGTCTAGATCACTTTTTGCAGCGTTCCCTTTCTATCAACACAGTTCACCAACACTATCACTCACCAATCAACATTTCTGACCTATTACCCCCAAACTTCACTTAAGAATCCTCTACACAACACCCACACCCTCCTTGTATACTCTTCCTCTAAATTTCACAACCAATTTTTCAACACCCCAACAACTTCAACAATACAACACTCCTCAAATCTACTACCTCCTTTGACTACAGTAAAGCTCTCAAGAAAAGAAAAAGATTACCTTTTTACGGTGTTCTTCAAAGTTTTCTTGCTTCTAATGGTGATTTGAGGCAATGGGATGAAGTTTTGTTGGTTGAGATGGTTAAGGGTTTAGGGAATTTAAGAGTTTTGGTTGTGTTTGGGTTTGATTTATGGAAGATTTGTAGGTAAAGTGTGGATTTTCGTGGGTTTTGTGGAGGAGAGGGTTTAGGCTTTGGTTTGAAATTAGGAAAAATCGGATTTGGGGCGTCTTTTATTTTCTGGATTTCCGCCTGCGCGTGACTGCACTTGGCGCGCGGCTAATTTATCGCGCTTACGGAATTTGCGCCGCGCTGTCTGGCGCGCCCACGCTCTGGCGCCATGCGCTAACTTCAAATTTTCGGATTTTTGGCGCCGCGCTTCATACGCGCGGCGCAATTTCTGCGCGCTTTTCGCTCTTTTAGGCGGCCACCCGCTTTTTCGAAATCCTGGCTATTCTTCAGTTTTTCGCCCTCCAAATTTGTTGACCTGCATCTGTCAACACAACACAAACACTACCTCCGTGAGACTGTTCTTAGTAAAAATTAAAGTAAAATAATTCAAAATACCTTGGGTTGCCTCCCAAGTAGCATTTGTCTTTAACGTCTTTTAGTCGGACGCAAGTTCCTTAACTCAAGAAGTGTGGGGTAGATTAACCCCACAACCAATCCATTTTTTCCACATTTTTCTTTTTTTTCTTCTGTTTCTCTTCTTAAAATTATTTTCAAGGGAAGGTTCAGGAAAACATACCTGCTTTGGCGGAGGTTCAACATCATGTACTTGCTTTGGTGGGCCTATCTTCCTTGGTTTGGCTTGCACTGGCTCACAGGGGGTTCTGATGGTGCTAATTGCACAGCACCTGCTCATGACTGGTGGCTCAATAACGTGTTTAAACACTTTAAACACCATTTCTTTGCTCTCCACCCTCAATGTCAGCTCTCATTTTTCTACATCGATCAGGGATCTCCCTGTCGCCAAGAACGGTCTCCCCAATATGATGGGGATCTCTGCATCCTCTTCCATGTCAAGAATGAGGAAGTCCGCAGGAAAAAAGAATTTTCCTACTTTAACAAGCACGTCCTCAATCTTCCCCCTTGGGTGCACCACTGTTCTATCGGCTAGTTGCAGGCTCACCGTGGTTGGTTTTGCCTCACCTAACTCCAACCGTTTAAACACTGACAATGGCATCAAGTTTATGCTTGCCCCTAAATCACAAAGGGCCCTGTTGCATGTCACGCTGCCAATGTGCAAGCGGTGTAAAGCTCCTCGGTCTTTTAGTTTAGGGCAACTTATTCGCAGATAGCACTGCACTCCTCAGTCAGTGCCACCATCTCATATTCTGCTAGTTTCTTCTTCTTCCCCAAAATCTCCTTCATGGATTTAAAATAAGAAGGCATTTGCTCCAACGCCTCTATGAAGGGTATGTTGATATGTAACTACGAACGCCTCCAAAACTTGGAGAATTGTTTATCAACTACCTTCCTCTGCAATCTCTGTGGGAACAGAATCTTCTCAGTATACTCCTTCTCTGGAGCTTTCTCTCATACTGGGCGAGCTTCAACCACCTTCTTTCTCTATTTCTACCCTTTGCTCAACTCTGGTGAGGTGTATCTTCTCCCAACTGTTTACAACTTCTCAGCTGTACTGCCTGGCATTGTTCTCTAGGGTTCATCTCTGTGTTTCTTGGCAGTTTACTCTGTGGCCTGTTGTTCGATAGCTTTTCTAGTTGACCCACTTGTGTTTCCAAGTTCCTGAACGAAGATCTAGTTTCTGCCATGAACTGGGTCTGGGAGTTGGTAAGTGTCAACAAAGCTGCTCTCAGCTCGTCTGGCTTTTCGGCTGAACGGTGCATTGAATTGTTGAGAAGGTGAGGCTGAGTGAATGATCGCTGATTTTGGTCTTCTTGATTTTGCAGCCTCTATATTGATTTTGCCCTCTCTCCTCTCCATGAAAAATTTGGGTGATTCTCCACCGATTGTATGTGTTGGAGTATGGGTTGTTCGGGTCTCGATAGTTACCTCTGACTGCACTCGCTTGCTCGATTGGCATATTATTAGGATCAGCTAATGGGCATCTGTCGAATGTATGTGGACCACCACACATTTCACAGCTCTTTGGCATCTGCACTGCATTTACAGATACTGTATGTTGTTGTAGTTGCTTGGTTAAAGCGGCTACTTGGGCATTGAGGCGGTGATGACATCTATCTCGCGAACTCCCAACGCTTCTTCTTCCACTCATTTGTCTATCTTCCGTGACATGGTTATTGGTGGCCATGTCTTCCGATGCGTCGTGAGCCATGGATCGTTTTTCCTCATAAAGGTCCCACCTGCTGCTGCATCAATAATTGTTCTGGTTGTTCCGCTCAGCCCATTATAGAAGATGTGGACCAAGTTCCACAACTCAATACTATGGTGTGGGCACTTTCTCTGCAAGTCCTTGAACCTCTCCCAAGCTTCGTATAATGATTCTCCATCGGCTTGGTAGAAATTATTCAGCTCCCCTCTCAACTTCGCTGCTTTGCATGGTGGGAAGAATTTTGCCAAAAATTTCTGTGCCAGCTCTTGCCATGTAAAAATTGAATCAGCTGGCGAAGAATTCAACCATACTTTTTCTCTATCCTTGAGTGAGAAGGGAAAGAGCCTCAATTTGACGGCGTCATCAGTAACGCCATTATATTTGAATGTTGCACATAGCTCCAAGAAATTAGCTATGTGCATGTGTGGATCCTCTGATGGCAACCCTCCAAACTGCACCGTTTTCTGCACCATGCTTAGAATTGTCGGGTTTATCTCAAAGTTGTTTGCTCTGTGCAGGAGCCTAATACATGTTTGTGCTCGCTCACCCTCGAAGACGTAATCACCCAAGCTTCTCTCGCGGACTCGAACTCTCTCCTCCACATCCATCGGCATTCTCCGAGGCATTCCTTGGTTAGGTTGATTTTCACCTAACCCCTCTCTCAGCACATTGTTGTTTTGTACGCCGTCCATCTCAATTAAGGCTGAAATCCGCTGGTTCCTTCTGTTCTGTTTACAAGTTTTCTCAATCTCTGGATTTAAGGGAACAAGATTGGCTGCTCCTCTTCTCCTTCGCATAAACTGATTTCCTGAAACAGATCAAAAACAGACAAACATATCACGGCAACTGGTTCTCACAAAATAAATAAAAAAACGTAATAAATAAAAAAAATAAAAAATAAAAACCAAATTAGAAATTAAAAATAGATAAAATTGATATTGAACTATGCCTAATCCCCGACAACGGCGCCAAAAACTTGATGCGCGATTTAATGCACACACTTACGCAAGTGCACGTATCGTGACAAGTAATATAGTCTAGGTAAGACCGAATATCGTCCTCAAGGATTGGTTTTCAAGTACCGATTATCTATCCTATGATATCTATTTGGTTAACGTAAATTGGATTGGAATTCTAACTAATAATGCAGGAAATAAACTAATTATAAAAATACTTTGATTTAAATCAGTTATGATGGATAATTAGGGCTTCCAAGATCATCAACTATCCACTCTATTCAATTCTTAATACAATTAGACTGACTTCTTCTTCTACGTTAAGATAGCAGATTTACTAATCCGTTTTATACTCCCGTTAAGGCTATATAAACACTCAACCCCAGTAGCGCTCCTTTCTACCTTTCGGTGATAAGGATGACTCTATAGGAGGATTAAGAACAAAAACCCTTATTAATGCTACACAAGTAATTGAGGTATTTTCATCCCCAATTCGACCTATGATTACCCAACTACAGCATAGTCACAACCTCCTCCTTTCGAAGTTTGATTAGAAATCATATAAATAATGATAATTAATGATCAAGTAATTACCAAGCATTCAAAACAACTATTGGATAAATCTCAACAATAAGAAGAACAACCATAAACATGCATTAATTCATAAAGTAAGGTTCAAGTGAATTGACATGGAAAGCCCTATATTAGAATTAGTTCCTAGCCATAGATATGACAAAAACTAATTCAATATCCAACATAAAACTGAAATAAAGTAAAAGAAAGAAAGAAAATTACAAGAGAATGGTCTCCAATCTTGAACTCCAAGATGTGTTGTGTTTGTGCAAGAAAGGGAACCCTTGAAAACTGCCTAGGGTTCTCTTTTTATAGCTTCAAAACCGCCCTTAAGGGTTTCCTTCAGGTCTGGCCCATAAATTCGTCAAAACTCGATTTTTTCAGCGTCGGCGCCATGCCGCGCATCAGGCCATGGCGGAAGTTCTGCGATCGAGATTAGGCGCGCCGCACTCATTGTTCGAGCCACGCGCGCTGGAACTTCGGAGCCTTCGGATATTAGCGCCGGGCGCTCGCCCCGCTGGTTCGCCACTTTCTCGCATTTTAAGCTCTGGAATCTCCATTTTTGCCCTTTTTCACTCCTTTTCCGCCAAAGAGCCTTTTTAACCAATTTGACTCAAAAGAAAGAAAATCTATCCTAAGACGACACGTATTTGTACAAAAAGGGACAAAAGACTCACTAAAAACGACTCAAAAAGTGTATATAAAATACATGATCAAATGTGTCGATTAAGTTTGGGGGGATCTTACTTTGTGTGTGTTGTCTTACCTTGTGTTGTGTTTGTTTTTAGTCTTTTTATTGTGTTTTGTTTCTTTTATGTATTTTTGAGTTAATTTTTTTATGGATCATGTATATTGTAGTTGCTAAAGATATTGAGTAGATTAAGTGGGATAATATAATGAAATTAAAAGCAAAAATCTGTATGCTTAAGTTAGATATGCCAAAAATTCATGAACATCTAATTATTTGAATATTTGTGCTTAGCCTATGTGTTGTCAATTATGGAAAGTAAGGTTGAAAATGTCTAGAAACCCTGTTTGCTTGTTATTTGAGGCGAAATAGTTAAGATATACATGTTTAGGGAAATGATTCAGACATTCTTTGATAGCCCTTATGACCGTTCATTACCTACCCTGACATAAATTGTATCATTAGTCAGCCCCTTTGAGCCTAAATAATATCTTTTTTTGACACCCTATGATTCCCTGATTGTGTCATAAGTGATAATTGAAAATTATTGGAATGAAAAGTGATGAAAAAAGTAATAAAAAGAGAGTGAAAATTTGATGCACCCCAATGAAAAATATGCAAAAGCCTAAGTTTGTGGGTGCTTGTTCTTGAGTAATGTGTCTCATTCTCTCAAAAGGAAAGAGGGGAGAAAATAGGAATGAGACTAAAAAGAAAATCAAAAGAAGAAAAAATGAGTTAAATGAAAAATGTCTATGGTACGAAATTGAGCCTAAATGACAACTTTTATCTATCCCTGCCTAAGCCTACATTACAACTCTGAAAGTCCTGAAGATCCCTAATGTGTACGTCTATGATTAGTGGAGAATAACAAGTAGACAGGTCTATAGAATTTTGGGAAACGATGGAATGAAATTGACATGCATATGTTAGGTGCTTGTATTTCCAGTGATTATGATCTACATGTTTTACTCATGCTCATCATTGAATTTGCGAAATATCTAACTTAAAATTCTAGATTGCTAAAAATGCATGCTATGTTCTAACATATTATCCCAGTTTTCATCCATAATATTTTAGGCAATATTGATATAGCTATTTGATCCATTTCATATAGTCTTTTCTTTGGTTTTGTTCTTGTTTTTGTTTAGGGCTTTACTCGAGGGCGAGTAAATGTTAAGTTTGAGGGTATTTGTTGAGTCGGTTTTATATACATTTTTGAGTCATTTTTAGTTAGTATTTTCCTCTTTTCTTTTACGTTTAGTATAGTTTTATGGTTGTTTTTCTTTCTTTTGAGTCACAGCGGTCCTAAAGGAGAAAATACTGATTTTGAGGATGAAATTGCACAAGCAAAGCCCAAGCAATCAAACCTAAGAAGTCCCGGGAAGCATGAAAGAAATCGTGAAGTCGGACGGAAAAAATGAAGCGGCGCGGCTGAGGACCAGCGCGCGCGCGAACTTCTGCAACCTCTGAATATTTTATGCCAAAGTAGCGCCGCGGCGCAAACCAGTAGGGCCGCGGCGCCGACATGGGTTCTGGGCGAAAAAAGTCGATTTTTCCAAGGGCAAAAGGGTCCGAAATGGGATTTTTCTGAATATAAGCCCTAGAGAATAATTATTAGGGGGGTATCATACTTTGGAGGCTAGAAATGAGGCAAATATACACAATTGGAGACCTTTTTTCAAGTTATTTTCTTTCCTTTACGTTATTTTCAGTTTATGTTGGATATTTGAAAATTAGTTTCTTAGCATGACAATGTCTAGGAGCTAATTTATTTATTAGGGTTTTCCATCGAATCTACTTGAAACTCTTTTCATAAGTTAATGCATTGTTAGTGATTTCTTCTTCAGCTATATTAAGATCTATTCAATTTGTATTGATTGTGTGATAACTAACTGGCCATTAATTGTCATAACGTATATGATTTTGAATCAAGATCTGAAAAGGAAGATTTGAATATGCTATAGTTGATTAGATATAGGTTAAAATCGCGGAAGAAAGTATCTCGATACTTGTGTAGTGTTTAAGGTTATTATTCTTATCCTCCTGTGTGGTAAAATCTATCATAGAAATATAGAATGTTTCTGCATAAGGTTGAGTTTTTATATGTCCTAACTGGAATATAGAACATGTTCGTTAACCTGCTATCTTAATAAGAAGAATAATCATTAGTCGTGCATTAACAAGTGAAAGAGTGGATAATTGAGGAGATTGGAGACCCTAATTCCCTTCATAATTGTCTTTAAACCAAAGTATTATCATCCTTAGTCTAAATTTCTGCACTTTGCTTAGTTTTAATTCTTAGTTCAAAACAACCAAAAACTTATTAGCGATTGCCAAATAGAAACCATATCTTAGATAATCGATAATTGATAAACCAATCTCTGAGGACGATAACTCGATCTTTCAAACTTTATTACTTAAGCGTCGTTCAACGCGTAAACATACAAATATCGCGAACAATTGTCCATGGTTCTTTCTTAACCATATAAGCTGAAGGTCCGAACATGTCTTTATCCCCTTTTTGCTCGTCTCGATTCAACATCTAGAATCCCGAGTTACGTAGATCCGGAACATTAAGTTAGGATATTCAAGAATCCGAGTCTATAGATCTGGAACGTCTAGTTCCGTATAATCAGGAACTCGCGGGTTCTTGTTAACCTTGAGCAATTACTACTTTTTCCTTCTTAAGAAAAGTTATCTTCAAAGAATTCAATATTATTTGCCACTTAGGATGCGATAAGAACTATTGTTATTTGCAGATCTAGTGGATATGCAATCTACAGTCTTAGGTCCAACTTGACCTGTTTTGGCTTTGGTATCTCAACACTTGTCACACTACCTCATATCACAATATTTGTATATGAGATTATTTCCATGTCTCACATGGAGGATTATCCTTATCCTTATGAGGAGTTCTATTGAGAATCACATTAGCGGTAAGGATCGCCTCGCCCCAAATGTCTTGGGCGTACGGATCTGCGCTTGGTAAACACCGTTGGTCTGAGGTGAGTAAGGAACAGTCGTTTGATTAACGATGTTTCACATTCTCCCCCTCTAGCCCTATGAATTCCTCAATCCATAGTCTTTCAACTTCTGATTCCGAAGCACCACGTCCCTACTTGGGAGGCGCCGCGGCACCTGAATTCCAGTAGCCAACCAAGCTTAAATAGTTTCATCTTTGCTTTTTAACAAACAAAGGAATCAATATGTTGTACCATCATCGATGAAGATCACAACATACTTGTCTCTCCCCTCTATTTGTACATGTGTCAAATCACCCACGTAGGCGGGATTATGTTATAGAGGAGCAGTATTTCTTTTGCTATTCCTTTGATGGAAAGGTGATTTTGTCTTTTCTCCTACCTCACATTCATTTGAGGGTTTATGTCGACAGACGACAACAATCTCAACTTAATTAGTTTTGAATGACTTTCTATTTAACGTGTCTTAATCTATGAAGGCATAGATGTACGGATTACAAATATATCATTCACTTGGCTACAGTATTACTGTACCATTCTTAGTTATTATAGACCTGTTGGAATAGATGTTACACCCCATAATTCCAGGACATATATATAAAAATGTATGTAAGGAATCAGGATGCTAAAATTTGAACGAAATAAAGAATTGTTTTTCTGAAAGAAAATCTTCCGAACCTCGGGAAAGGATAACGTTTGTTATTTGAGACTTTTAGAATTTATCGGAATTATGAAAATGTCGGAAAATGAAATTTTATAGACGAATGGGAGGGTGACACGTGTCAACCCCCATATGGGCTTGTTGGCCTATTTGTTGGACAAGTCAAGGGTCAAACTTGGCTTGACATTCTTGACTCAATCCTAGCCCTTCAAGTGTATTAATCTTGGCCCTTAGATGTGTTATATTATACCAAGACAAATTCTCAACACTTAGAAAAAAATTACACTTCTTGATGTTGCTCTAGGTTGCTCTCGGCTTTGAGCCTCAATTGGAGAACAAAATTTTTCGTTTGTTGTTCATAATTCACCATACTTAAACCCAAGGTTCCTAGGGTTATTGTAAGGTTATCTCAATACAAAGATCCCGGAAAAACTATGTTTTCACGTTAGTCGCAAGATGAAAACCTAAGTTGTTTTCATAGTTTTGGTTGGAAATTGAAGGGAAGTTGTTTATGAACTTCTAAGGACTTCAAATAGCGGATTGGAGCGTAAAGGAAATGAGCCAAGTTGCTAAGGAGAGACTTTGAATCTTTGAGTTATATTTGGGCTTATCAAGGTAAATCTTCGTCTTACTTTTGTAATTAAAGACTACATGTTGTAGTAGGTTGATAATTGATCATGTGAATTATATTATGAAGATTGATATGTATTATGGAATATTGGAAGCCTAAATCCGAGAATGAGCTTGTTAGCCATTGAAATTGAAATACAATTTAGATATTAGTTTTAGTCGTCACATGTTATATAAAGAAGGGATTATAGTTGTTAAAATTGGTTGCGACTATATAACATGTTAGAACGACAATATGGATTGAAAAGGAATATATGTGGTTGTACATTGTAGCCGAAATGGCCATTTAATATTGGACTGTTTTATAAATTGTGGGGCAGAATTTACACGGCTTGTAAGGCGTGTAATCCCCTTTGGATAACTGAATTGTTGAGCCTTAAATATGCCATGTTTGGTTGTTAAATTCGGGCCTTGAAAAAGGTGGAAAAGTACGTAGAAACAAAGGAAGTGATTCCCGATTTTTCGTAGAATAGGAAGCTTTATACTTAGAATTATTCTACGTTAGAAGCTAGAAGTTGATAGCCGTATTATGGTCATTATAGGTTGACATTATATGTGCGGCATATTCAACTTGGCAAGTGGATTAAGTCGGAAAGGTATGTGATGTCACGACCCGAACCCGGGCCCGTGACTGGTGCCTTACCCCGGGCACCCAAGTAGACATACATCAGAGTAATCAGCGGAATATAAAACAAGACATGAAACAATATGAAGTGAGAAACAGTTTATCTGAGAAAAATTGCCCTTCGGCATATATATAAATTTGAATCCGACGCTACATCCCTTTACAACTCGCCACAACAAGATTACATGCACTTCTAAGAATGATATAACAACAATGGCGGGACGGGGCCACGCCATACCTCGAATGTAAGTACCTACAAAGACAGGGGACTATACCCAAGATAAGCCTCCGGAGAAACGGAGCTTCCCAAAATGCTGAACTGTGATCCTAAGAGCGAGGATCGACGACTGGTGAACCTCTACCTGCGGCATGACGCGGCCCGAAGGAGTCGATCTGGCATGCAAAAGTATGTGAAACTGAAAATACTGTAAATGAAATCATGATAGTCTATATAAAACAGAAGACATATATGATAACCAATTTAAGATACAAAATATGTAAGCAGTCATGTCAAGTCAGGGACTCACGCCCGTAAAGTTAACACTCAAATATAACCATGGGTCTCATGCCCACAATATCAATCATGCCCGTGGAATTCCTTCCTCACCGCGATCCATGATATAAAAACATCCAAGGAATACATGAACACCGTGTCCCACTTTGTGTCATAATAAACCGTGCGGGGTAAATGCGAAGGCATAGCCGACTACTAAAACCAGCGGTACCAACAATGCCATAAAACTGTATCACAAGGTCTTTCTAGACCGCCATATGATCGAAGCTGGCCACTCGCCCGCAGTATCAAATGTGCGCGTCTAATCCTGGAACTTCCCGCAGCTCCACATAGGCCACACACATAGGCCCGCATGAGGTATTCCCCGCATCGAGGGTAGCTACTCCCCGGCATCGTCCTGGACTCGCAGTCCGCATGGCCACATAGACCGCACACTAACCTGGAACTCTCGTAGCTCCGCATATGTCTCCGGGACCCGCATGAGGTATCTCGAATCATAGTCACATAGACCGCATGAGGTATACCCCGCATCGGAGGGCAGCTTAACCCCCGGTATAACATGTCAAGAGGTGAGTGGTACAATACTAACATAACGGCTTATCGTTAAACAACATAAGCACAATCAAGGGAAACCCCTTTAC
Organism: Przewalskia tangutica; assembly: GCA_029844215.1. NCBI lineage: Eukaryota > Viridiplantae > Streptophyta > Magnoliopsida > Solanales > Solanaceae > Przewalskia > Przewalskia tangutica. Next base: position 39,570,313 of record CM056732.1, on the reverse strand, counting down.
ACAAACATCACAAGATACTAACACGCTGTTATACCCAGTAGTTCCAGGGTATGTATGCGAGGACGTATGTACGGGAATACGACATTGAAATTGGAAAGGAAGAAAGAGGTGATTTTTCCACGGAAAAGTTTCCGGTTTTTGTGAAGGAAAAAGGTTCGTTAATGGGAATTGGATTCCCAGATTTGGTATTCGGACTTCTTGGAATATTAGAGAATTATGGAATTTTATTTTCGGAAATGGTCACGTGGGCCCACGGGGGAAAATTTACTGTTTTGTGGCCCACTTTGTTTTGAGATTTTGGCCATTGTGGATATTTTGGAAGATGAAATATTTTGGACGAGTAGGAGGCGACACGTGTCACCCCCTGGTGGCTTGGCGAATTTCACTTTGTGCACAACACCCGACAGTCGTTTTCGACAAACGCTTTACTAAACTCGCGTAGGATAAATTCCGGCTATGTCATTTCTAATTTTTGCGAATTTTTCCGAGAGACACAACACGTTGGACCAACGAGAGGCTTACACTTGTCACCCTCATTGACGGATGTTACACGGCATTAGGCCGAATGGACGGCCATTCTTGTCATGTAGTTGGTAGGATATTTTGTGTGCAAGTTGGCCAAGGACACTTGCCTAAATCCTCACCCTACACTTGCCTTGCACTTGGCACCATCTTGGCCCTTGGTTGGCCATCCCTTGACCTATAAATACCCCCCTTGTTGAAGAGTTATTTCATCCTAAATTGAGCAATCTTTCTAAGTCTCAAATCCCTCCCTCTCCCTCTTGTTGTTTTCGTCCAAACACACCCCTCCCCTTTGAGAAGCTCTAGCCGATAGCAACCCCCCCCCCTAGCCTAGCCGAAACCTACCCCCCCTCCCTTGGTTCAAAAGTTGCCTTCTAGTATTGTTATAATGCCCAAAATACCCTAGCCCAAATCCCTTAGTCATTAGTAGAAGTTGTGAAGAACTTCTAAGGTTTTCTTGGAGCTACCGGAGCGCACAACTTAGGAGCTAAACCTTGCTCAGACGCGACTTTTATCTAGGATATTATTGGGCTTACCTAGGTAAATAACCTTATCCTCCTTTTGTAATTAGAATATACATACTGTAGAAGTATAGGAGTAAGTATAAATACTTAGAAGGATATTAATGAATAGAATTGAATCATATCACGGTAGGGGTTTAAAAGATGAATAATAGAACTGATTTACATAGACTGTTTTCACAGAGACTTGAGTAGCTCACCGTAGGGAAGTGCTGCCCAAATGTCCATAGAATAACGAACCCTCGCTTAGAGCTTTGACAAGATACCAGACGTTGATAGACGATTTGATCGTTATAGGTCGATTCTCCGCGCATCGACATATTCAACTTGGCGTGGATTTCACGAGAAGGTATGTGATTCTTCCTATCCTCTTGAGCATGATATTTTAAAGAATATGTATATAGTACGGTAGACGACGCGTGTGTTAATCGAATAATAATTACGCAATGTCTTCTGACTTAAGCCAATAATAATTACGGCAATGTCTTGGACTTAAGCCCGAATAATAATTACGCAATGTCTTCCGACTTAAGCCCGAATAAAAAGAATCAAGTAGTTCAAAAGTGTTAAGAAACCTTTTTGAAAGAAGAGTAACACTTGGTTTTAAAAGCTAAGAGTTATACTAGCTTTATGGGAAGTTAGGTATAACGGCTAAGAGTGATAAAAGAACGATTTATTGATTTAAGGAAATAAGAGACTTGACTTATTATACTAATATGAATTTTGTTAAAAAGTGTGAAACCTCATTCGTGAGTAAATAGTATTTTTGGTTTTCAAAAGGAATGATGTTTTACCGATCAGAATGAATGTCGAACAAACCACAGCAGCGCTAATAAAAGGAAACGTTTTGACTAATAAAGTATTATTAAAACCAAGAGAAACTTCCATCCGCATAGAGCTAAGATGAGACAAAATGATATTACATTTCCTAGATCATGGCTCAGTAATAAGATTGTTATGAACAATAATAACCTACTCACACATAAGGTATAAGTTTCTCAAGTTGATTTAACGGATTAAACCTATGAACTACGCCACCTTTCGAAAATGAGAAACTGGAGTACTTGAACATAGGCAACCGTGAGCGTTGGGAAAAGAAGGTTGTTACTTGATTTTACAAAAGAAGTGTTCGATTTACTTCAAAAGATAATTACTCTATTTTTATACTACGTATCAGTGTGACTTTTGTGAAAGAAACGGATCTTTTAAAAAGAGTAATACATGAAGTACTTTGGGGCTAAAAACCCGAACTTGTTAATCATAATGTAGAAAGTACCTTGTGTGAATAACTTGATTGTATTGATTTGTGATAGTCTTGTAATACTTTTCTGTTGACTTGATAAGTAAACATGTTAGGATGCTACGTGAGTTAGTATCTTGTGATGTTTGTGTAAAGGGGTTTTCCCTTGTTGTGCTTAGGTTGTTTAACGATAAGCTGTTATGTTAGTATTATACATCATTCATCTCTTGAGATGATTCCGGGTTAAGCCGCCTCCGACGCGGGTAGACTCAAAGTGGTCGATGGACCTATGATTCGAGAATACCATATGCGGTCTCAGATGGCCTATGCGGAATGCGGGAGTTCCAGTTAGTATGCGGCCCTTGTGGTCATGCGGTCTTTGTGGCCATGCGGACGACGAGTCCAGGACGCTGCCGGGGAGTAGCTACCTCGATGCGGGGTTATACCTCATGCGGGCCTATGAGATTGGCCTATGCGGAGCTGCGGGAAGTTCCGGGGCTAGACGCGCACATTAGATACTTCGGGCGAGTGGCCAGCTTTGATCATGTGACGGTCTAGACAGATCTCATGATACAGTTTATGACCTTGTTGATGCTGTGGTTTTAGTAGTCGGCTATGCCTTCGCACTTACCCCGCACGGTCTATTGTGATGACTTTGAGGCGTGAGTCCCCGACTTGACACGATCGCTTATTTATTGGAATCGTAGTTTGGTTATCATACATGTCTCCCGCTTTATATAGACTACTATGATTTCATTTACTGATTTATTTTCGCCACATACTTGGTACTGTTGATCGACCTCCTTCGGGCCGTTCATGCCGCAGTAAAGGTACTCCTACCGTTGATCCTCGTTCTTAGGATCACCGTTTCGTTGGAAAAGCCCGCTTCTCCGAGGCTTAGCATTTTGGTATGGTCCGTCGTTGTAGATATTTGCATTCAGGGTACGGCGGCCCCGTCCCGCCATTGTTGTTTTAAACTCTAAGAGGTCTGTAGACCTGTAGTAAGGTTGGGATGAAACTCTTCATTTTGGGGTAATTATAAACATATATGCCGAAAGGCAACTTTTTCCCAGAAACTGTGACTTATTTATACTGTTTCATATTCGTTGTTTTATAATCCGATTTTCTCGATGTATGACTACTTGGGTGCGGGTAAGGCACGATCCACGCCCCTAACGGGTCGTGACAAAAGTGGTATCGAGCGATTAATCCTGGAAAGTGTCTACGCACCGTATCTAGTAGAAGTCTTGATTATCTGTGTTGTGCACCACACCAATAATCAGGAGGCTATAGGATATTTAGGATTGGTTTCCATTCTTCTCACTCTGAGATCGTGCTTTAGAGCTGTGTTATAAGTTGGACCCCTCTAACGTATTCCTTTCCTCTACCAGTGATGCCTCCGCGCCAGGCAACTCGGGCCCAGAAGGGCAAGGCAGCCGAAGGAGCTGCGAGTAGAGTACAGAGATTTAGAAGGGCACAGGCCCAATCATCACCTGGGGTGATGCTTCACGCGGAGTTCTCGAGACGCCGCCAAAGAAGCAGAGTTTAGCACAACGGCAGCAGTTCCTACTGCGGCCATGACATCCGACTTTCGGCCCACGACTGGAGCAAAAATATGGATTGGAAGGAGACGGCCACATTAGCAAAGGACTTGGCAAACAGAGAGTATTTTATGTACCAGATACCAAGGATATTGATGCTTATCTAAAGAAGCGGTTGTGAGGAGTAGCTCTTGAACGAGCCAGCCATGCTCAGATTATGTGCGCTGGGTCGAGAGAGGTAGAGATCGCAGATTAAACAAGATCAGTGAAGAGGCCCGATTGGCGTGGATCATTTGGTAACTCTCGAGGCGAACCGCCTCAAGAAATTAGACATGCGCCTCCGCCAAGATGCAGTGTCCTCCACAGGTTCGGGCTTTTTCCTCGTTGTTCACGGTGGCGGCGTCATCCCGGGAAGTGCCGCTTTTTATCGGTGCTTGTTTTTCTTGCGGCCGTGGCCATATGGCGAGAATGTTCTATGAGGAAGGATGCAAGTAGGAAGACTCACCTACCAGATCGATTGTGATGCAGTGGTTCGGAGAGGAGGGTGTTAGCTGGGAGGCCACCCCACCGGTGTGGCTGCCAGGTGGTCGATGTCATCGTAGAGTGTCGTGCGTCGACTTGTTATGTTTGGCGACAGGTGGCCATTTTGAGAAATTGTCCAACGAGTTGGCGGGATGTAGAGACTCACCTTTCGGGATCGATGGATAGTTCATCACCTTCCCATTTATGCACCAGTAGGGATTGATTAGTACGACACGGGAAGTGTCGCGTAGATACAGGTATATCCTTAACCCTTTAGAGATTTATATGTGTAGCGAATATCTTAAGTATTGTTTTCGGTTAGCATGGTGTTAGTGTGATTAGAATTATTTTTAGTTAACCTGGTAAGATTGGGGGGATAGTGAGAGTGGGAGCCTTAGAATATTATACGTAGAGACCTTAGAGGCGAGGCCATCTTTGGTAAAAGAATTATTTCGTGTTTGACCCTTATCGAGGTGCATTGTATACGTGAGGTATTTTTTGTGGGATGAATCCCTGAGTGTTGTGAAACGAAAGAGGGTGGTTGAGCTTAGAAGACCGCTAGGTTTTCGTAACGTGATTGGTGAGATTGTTCCGGATCGGGGAGCTAGTGTTTTGCGCGTTGCCGGGTCGGGTTGAGGCCGTGTTGCGGGTCGACCCACGCCCTGTTTGGTGATGGGGTCAGTTTGTGGTGGTCCCGCTTTGTGTTAGGATCACGAGGGTGTTAGGCCCAGGTTTAGTTAACCATTGTACGAGTTCGTGGATGTGTTCGACCAGTAGTCGGGCCGATGGGGTCAACCCGTCTTATCTTTTAGTCAAACCGTACTCGGTAGTAAGTTGCGAGATGATTATTTCGGGAAGCGTGTAAGGTCGCACGGTGCCTACCTTCACCTTTGGCGCATGGAGTCCAAGTTGCGTTTGTTTCTTCTGGAAGAGTTACCAGTGCAAGGTTAGGAACTCAGGTGAATCGCGATGTCGCATTCACCCGGCCGATGTTTGGACTTCGGTGGCGTATAAAGAGGCGAGCCTACCACGGAACAGACCAACCGTGGCTCTCCGTATGGCACATCCCGAGAAGGGCCTTAGGGCATGCCTCGTGGGATCGCAAGCCCGGTACCATTTGTTGGGTCGTCGAGCAGGCTCGCGCAAAGTGACAAAAGTGGTATCACGACGAGTAAGGGAAGAAGCGAGCATGTATTACGAGCTTAGGTGTGATCATTCGCTTGTAAAGAGTAGGCGAAGGAGTATCTTTTTTTAGATCTCGGTAGGAGCTTTTGTGATAGAGGTGAGTCCTCGTGGACTTGGAGATAAGTATGTGCGCTTGTTGTGTTGTGACCAGGTGTGGCATGGTTGTTTCCGTTAGTATAGCAGTAAGGACTATACTGGCGCCTGTTTGTTTTGATACTAGAAGGAACATTCGGACGAATGTTTCTGCGAGGGAGAATGTTATACCCGTAGTTCCGTGGTATGTATGCGAGGACGTATGTGCGGAATCTGACATCAAATTGGAAAGGAAGAAAGAGGTGATTTTTCCACGGAAAAGTTTCCGGTTTTGTGAAGGAAAAGGTTCGTTAATGGGAATTGGATTCTGATTTGGTATTCGGACTTCTTGGAATATTAGAGAATTATGGAATTTTATTTTCTGAAATGGTCACGTGGGCCCACGGAGAGAAAATTTACGGTTTTGTGGGCCCACTTTGTTTTGAGATTTTGGCCATTGTGGATATTTTGGAAGATGAAATATTTTGACGAGTAGAGGGCGACACGTGTCACCCCACCTGGTGGCTCGAATCAATTTCACTTTGTGCACAACACCCGACAGAGTCGCTTTTCGACGAAACGCTTTACTAAACTCGCGTAGGATAAATTCGGCTATGTCATTTCTAATTTTTGCGGATTTTTCCGAGAGACGAACACGTTGGATCAACGAGAGGCGACACTTGTCACCCTCTCGTTGACGGATGTTACACTAGACAGGCCGAATGGACGCCATTCTTGTCGCGTAGGTAGGATATTTTGTGCAAGTTGGCCAAGGACACTTGCCTAAATCCTCACCCTACACTTGCCTTGCACTTGGCACCATCTTGCCCTTGGTTGGCCATCCTCGACCTATAAATACCCCCCTTGTTGAAGAGTTATTTCATCCTAAATTGAGCAATCTTTCTAAGTCTCAAATCCCTCCCTCTCCCTCTTGTTGTTTTCGTCCAAACACACCCTCCCTTTGAGAAGCTCTAGCGAGAGCAACCCCCCTAGCCTAGCTTAAACCTACCCTCCCTTGGTTCAAAAGTTGCCTTACAGTATTGTTATAATGCAAAAAATACCCTATCCCAACTACCTTAGTCATTAGTAGAAGTTGTGAATAACTTCTAAGGTTTTCTTGGAGCTCTGAGCGCACAACTTAGGAGCTAAACCTTGCTCAGCGACTTTATCTAGGATATTATTGGGCTTACCGAGGTAAATAACCTTATCCTCCTTTTGTAATTAGAATATACATACCGTAGAAGTATAGGAGTAAGTATAAATACTTAGAAGGATATTAATGAATAGAATTGAATTATCACAAAGTAGGGTTTAAAGATGAATAATAGAATCAGATTACATAGGATGTTTTCACAGTAGACTTGAGTAGCTCACCGGGTAGGGAAGTGCTGCCCAAATGTCCATAGAATAACGAACCCTCTGCTTAGAGCTTATGCAGTCTGATCACAGACGTTGATAGATGTATTTGATATTATAGTCGATTCTCTGCGCGACATATTCAACTTGGCGGTGGATTTCAGAAGGTATGTGATTCTTCCTATCCTCTCGAGCATGATATTTTAAAGAATATGTATATAGTACGGTAGACGTACGTGTGTTAACTGAATAATAATTACGGCAATGTCTTCGGACTTAAGCCTGAATAATAATTACGGCAATGTCTTCGGACTTAAGCCTGAATAATAATTACGGCAATGTCTTCTGACTTAAGCCTGAATAAAAAGAATCTGAAGTAGTTCAAAAGTGTTAAGAAACCTTTTTTGAAAGAAGAGTAACACTTGGTTTTAAAAGCTTAAGAGTTATACTAGCTTTATGGGAAGTTAGGTATAACGGCTTAAGAGTGATAAAAAGAACGATTTATTGATTTAAGGAAATAAGAGACTTGACTTATTATACTAATATGAATTTTGTTAAAAAGTGTGAAACCTCATTCGTGAGTAAATAGTATTTTTGGTTTTCAAAAGGAATGATGTTTTACCGATCAGAATGAATGTCGAACAAACCACAGCAGCGCTAATAAAAGGAAACGTTTTGACTAATAAAGTATTATTAAAACCAGTAGAAACTTCCATCTGCATAGGAGCTAAGATGAGACAAAATGATATTACATTTCCTAGATCATGGCTACTGTAATAAGATTGTTATGAACAATAATAACCTACTCACACATAAGGTATAAGTTTCTCAAATTGTTTTAAAGGATTAAAACTATGAACTACGAAACCTTTCGAAAATGAGAAACTTGAGTAATTGAAATTAGGCAAACTTGAGCGTTGGGAAAAGAATGTTGTTACTTGATTTTACAAAGAGAAGTGTTCTGATTTACTTCAAAAGATAATTACTCTATTTTTATACTACGGGTATTGTGTGACTTTTGTGAAAGAAACGGATCTTTTAAAAAGAGTAATACATGAAGTACTTTTGGGGCTAAAAACCCGAACTTGTTAATCATAATGTAGAAAGTACCTTGTGTGAATAACTTGATTGTATTGATTTGTGATAGTCTTGTAATACTTTCCTGTTGACTTGATAAGTAAACATGTTAGGATGCTACGTGAGTTAGTATCTTGTGATGTTTGTGTAAAGGGGTTTTCCCTTGTTGTGCTTAGGTTGTTTAACGATAAGCTGTTATGTTAGTATTATACATCATTCATCTCTTGAGATGATTCCGGGGGTTAAGCTGCCCTCCGATGCGGGGTAGACTCAGGCGGGTCGATGGACCTATGATTCGAGAATACCATATGCGGGTCAGATGGCCTATCGGGCTGCGGGAGTTCCAGTTAGTACGCGGCCCTTGTGGTCTGGCGGGCTTTGTGGCCCTGCGGACGGCGAGTCCAGGACGCTGCCGGGGAGTAGCTACCCTCGTTGGGGGGTTATACCTCATGCGGGCCTTTGTGATTGTCCTATGAGGAGCTGCGGGAAGTTCCAGGGCTAGATGCGCACATTAGATACTGCGGCGAGTGGCCGCTTGATCGATCATGTGACGGCTAGACAGATCTCATGATCTGATTATGACCTTGTTGGTCTTGTGGGTTTTAGTAGTCGGCTATGCCTTCGTACTTACCGTCTGCTTCTATTGTGATGACTTTGAGGCGTGAGTCCCCGACTTGACACGATCGCTATTTATTGTGAGCGTAGTTTGGTTATCATACATGTCTCCTGCTTTATATAGACTACTATGATTTCATTTACAGTACTTATTTTCAGTTTCACATACTTGGTACTGTTATCGACCTCCTTCGGGCCGCGTTCATGCCGCAGTAAAGGTACTCCTACCGTTGATCCGTTCTTAGGATCACCGTTTCAGCGTTGGAAAAGCTCCGTTTCTCCGGAGGCTTAGCATTTTGGTATGGTCCCCTGTCGTTGTAGATATTTGCATTCAGGGGTATGGCGGGGCCCTGTCCCGCCATTGTTGTTTTAAACTCTTAGAGGTCTGTAGACCTGTTGTAAGGTTGGGATGTAACTGTTCATTTTGGGGTATGTATAAACATATATGCCGAAAGGCAACTTTTTCCCAGAAACTGTGTCTTATTTATACTGTTTCATATCTTGGTTGTTTTATATTCCGCTGATTTTCTCTGATGTATGACTACTTGGGTGCCCGGGTAAGGCACCAGTCACGGGCCCCGGAACGGGTCGTGACACACGCGTAGCATCCTAACATGTTTACTTATCAAATCAACAAGAAAGTATTACAAGGCTATCACAAACCAACACAATCAAGTTATTCACACAAGGTACTTTCTACTTTATGCCAACAAGTTCGGGTTTTTATCCTCAAAGTACTTCATACATTATCTCTTTAAAAAAAAGATCATGTTTCTTTCACAAGAGTCACACGATACCCGTAGTATTAAAATAGAGTGACTAGTTTTTTAAGTAAACCAAAACAATTTCCCTTTTTTAAAGACAAGTAACAACCTTCTTTTCCAAAAGTTCAAGTTTGCCTAAGTTCATATACTTAAGTCTCTTATTTTCGAAAGGTTTCGTAGTTCATAGTCTTAATCACTTAATAATATAATTCTCCTTTAAAACAATCTGAGAAACATATGCCTTATGTGTGAGTAGGTTATTCTTGTTCATAACAATCTTATTAAAGCAACCATGATCTAGGAAATGTAATATCATTTTGTCTCATCTTAGCTTCTATGCAGATGGAGGTTTCTACTGGTTTTAATAATACTTAATTAGTCAATACATTTCCCTTTATTAGCGCTGATGGTTAGCTCGATACTTATTCTCATTTCCGAAATCAATAAGGCTCATAAACAATTAAGTAAACTGCCTTTTATCTCTCTTAGGTCGTTATACCTAACTTCCCATAAAGCTAGTATAACTCTTAAGCTTTTAAAACCAAGTATTACTCTTCTTTCAAAACGATTCTTAATTCTTTTGAAATACTTCAAGATTCTTATTATTTAGACTCAAGTCAAAAGACATCGCAAAGAAACCACGTTCGGTTAACACACGACGCTACCGTACTATATATATTCTTTTAAAATATCATGCTCAAGAGGATAGGAAGAATCACATACCTCGCGATGATTACCGGCAATTAGCAAAACGCCCAAATCGTAATCCTGCTAGCCTTTTTTCCACCCTTCGAGTAGAATACGCTACTCGCAGTACTTCAACCTATAACGGTTATATAAGTCTATCAATGTCTAGACTACTCTGTATAATAAATCTAGATACAAGATTCTACGGAAAATTGGGCAGCACTTCCCTACCCGTTAAACTACACAAGTCTACTGTAAATACAGTCCTATGTAAGTACAGTTCAATCTTCTTCTTTAATATTCTTCTGATGTGATTTCAATTCAATTCTCTTCTCTTATACCATCCTTCTATATATCTTATACTCATTTCTATACAACTACAGTATGTAATTTCCAATTACAATAGAAGGACAAGAGTATTTACCTCGATAAGCCCAAAATTATCCAAGATTTAATGTCGATCCTGAGCAACGTTTAGCTCCTACTCTGGGCGCTCCAACCCGCTCCAAACAACCCTTAGAAGTTCTACACAACTTCTTCTTAATACTTCAACCAATTATGAAGATTTTCCCTAGGGTTTCGTTTTGTGACTGAAGGGAAGTATAGTAGTATTTCTGGGCTTTTAGTATAGGGGTAACCTTGGAATACTACAAGGTATTTGGGCCAAGGTATTTTGGAATAGTATCAATACTTGGAGAATACTTTTCTACCAATGGGGTATTTCACGAGAACAACTCAATAGGGGGGGGGGGTTGTATATCGGCTAGCACCACTAGGAAAGGTGGGGTATTTCTCGGCCAAGGGCCTTTCAAAGGGGGAGGGGGGGCTTGGACGAAAGCTACACTAAGGGGGAGATGGATTTTCAAGACTTAGAAAGTGTGGAGTGGATGAAGAAGTATTCAACTAAGGGGGGTATTTATAGGACTTTCAATGGCCAAGATTAAGGCAAGTGGAGGGCAAGTGGAGGGTGTGGATTTGCACAAGTGTACCCTAGCCATCTACTCCACAAATCACTCCAAACATTGACCCAAGTTTTAGGCCACAAAACATGCCAAGAACGTGCTCACCAATCGGCCACATGACCGCCCACTTGAGGGTGACAAGTGTCTCCCTCTTGTTGGTCCAAAATATTTCATCTCTCGGAAAAATCCGTAAAAATTATAAATGTCGCAACCGTAATTTTCCCTTCGCAAGGTTCGGAAAACGTTTCGTCGGAAAACAATTATTTTCGGGGGTTGTGCACAAATTTTTCGTCCCTTGCCTAACTTAAGGCTTAAACTTTTGTACGTACGTCCTCACGTACATACTCTGGAAATACGGGGTATAACATGTGAACTCTTCCCTATCTCTTGATCATGAGTATTTACAAAGGTATAGTACGGTAGACGTACGTATTTTAAGTGAACTTGGTTTCAGTTTGGTATCCTTGCCTTGATTTCGAAAAGTGAAGTAACTTGGCTTTTAAAAGTATATGTAACTTGATGTTACATGTAAAGACTACTTGACTTGAAAAGAATAGAATACTTGATTTGGAAAAGTATGGGTTACTTGAACTATTTCAAAAGTTAAAAGACTTGATTTCTAAAGTCAAGGAACTTGAAGTATTCTGAAAGTTATGAAACTTGATTTGAAAGTATATGATACTTGGTTTCAAAAATATAAGTCTCTTGGATTCAAATAGGAACGCAATTGTCTTGGTTTGTCTAAAACATAAAGAGTTATAACGGCTTTATGTGAAGTTAGTTATAACGGCTTTATGGAAGATTAAGAGAGTGGTCTACTTGATTTATAGGCATGAGTTGCCTAGGTTGTGAAAGTAGAGGTCATTTGGTTTAGAAGCCTTAAAATGTATTTCTAAAGGTGTAGTATCTTGACTCTAAAAGTAGACTTACCTTGATACTACGGGCGTTAGTATCTTGTGGTTATTTTATGAAATAAGTCCTTTTCAAAAGCTTAGAAGTACGTAGTACTTTGGGTTAAATTCCTGTATTTCACGTAAAAAGAAAGTGCTATGAGTTTATAAAATGAAATTAATTTTTGTATGATAATGAAAGTCTAAAGATTTTATGAACTTGACTATGCTTGCTTGCGATAGCCTTTGAGTGCAAGTATTATATTTTTACGCTGCCGTGACTCTCAGTTGGAGGGTCGGCTGTCTTGTTGTAAATTTACTTGGACGTACCGACAGTGATGAAGGATTCCACGGGTATGCTTCCATTGTGATTGATCCATGGACATACTTATACGATGAGGGATTCCGGGTCATGCAACCATGATGCGGGTTAAACTCCCGGATGCTATTACTACTCTATGGATTAGCTCTCCATGAAGACATGTACCCGAGATGAGGGATTCCACGGGCATGTTATATACTATTATTACTCCATGGATTAGCTCTCCATGAAGACATGTACCCGAGATGAGGGATTCCACGGGCATGTTATATACTATTATTACTCCATGGATTAGCTCTCCATGAAGTCATGTACCCGAGATGAGAGATTCCACGGGCATGATATATATATATATATTGCATATATGCTCGTCGACAGTGACGTAGGATTCCACGGGCGTGTTACATATATATATATATTTTACACTTGCGGCTGTCGGCAGTGATGGAGGATTCCATGGGCACGCTTTGATGTTTACGGGCTTGAGACCCATACTGGACTGTGTGATGATTTTGAGGGCTTGCATCCCTAGCCTTCGTGTGACGATTGTTCATGTGTTGAAATAGTCTTTAAAAGGTAAAACTGACTTTCACTACTTTCGTTTCGGCAAGGCACGGTTATACTGTTAATTTGATTATCATACTTGTCTCCAGCTTTTTATATCTAGACTTTATGATTTAAATTACAGTACTTTCAGTTTTACATACTTGGTACATATTTTGTACTGTCCTCCTTCGAGGGGCTGCGTTCATGCCGCAGGTTGAGGTATATAGTTATGCTGATCCTCACTCTTAGGATCACTGTTCAGTTCTTGGAAAGCTCTATTTCTCCGGAGGCTTTGTCTTTTGGTACAGTTCCCTGAGGTTGTAGTTTTATGTACATTCAGGGGTATGGCGGGGCCCTGTCCCGTCACAGTTGTTATGTCAAAACTCTTAGAGGTCTGTAGTCATATCTTGTGGGTCGGTTGAAAAAAAAAAGAGGTAACTGCTTTTGGTTTACGTATATATATATCCAGGGAGGTAGCCTTATCGGCTAACCTGTTATTTATTTCTTGTGGAGTTTATCTATGTTCCACTGATTATCTCTGATGTATACCTGTAAGGGTGTCTAGGTAGGGCACCAGTCGCGGGCCCGGGGTCGGGTCGTGACAAAAGTGGTATCAGAGCAGTTAGTCCTCAGAAAGTGTCTACAGACCGTGTCTAGTAGAGTTTTGATTATCGGTGTGTTGTGCACCACATCTATAACCAGGAGGCTGCAGGACATTTAGGATTGGTTTCCCTTCTTCTCACTCTGATATCGTGCGATAGAGTTGTGTTGTTAGGGTCGTCTCTCCCTAACGAGTTATGTTGATTGCAGCTATGAGAAAGACAGCAATGACCCAGGAAGGATTATGTGGATTGCGTATCCAGGTTGGTAATAATTGTTGTATAGTTGGTATTATGACATACATCTATACAAATTTATGTATGAGGGTCAGACGCGTGTTGCCTAGAATGATTTTAGATTACCAAGAGTTGGTAAGGACTAATTAGATATCGGGAAGGTATGAAACATCTTAATGAATTCTCATCAAGGTTTACGTGCTAATTTGAGATAATTAGGAGATGATGAGTTGTCTGAGAAGGTAATGAACCCTTAAGAAATCATGTTAAGGGACTTAATGGAAGACTATGTTAGTAAATTAAGCTACGTGGTATGCTTAAGAGGATTGTACGGATGAGATCCGTATGGAGTAAGTAATGGTTGTTGTGATCAAGACAACACGATTATGGTATTATGAGAAGTTATTGTACGTTTGCAGAGGATGATAAGGTAGGCTTGGAGCATGGAAATTGCGAGCCTAAGAATATTGATAACCGCCGAGACCTTAGGTATATAAGGCCTTCTCGGGCAATAAGATTTAATTCAGACTAAGGATAAGAGTTAAGTGCGACGGTGGGTCGGGTTGAGGACCTATTACGAGTCGCCCCATAGCCTGAAATGGAGTGGGATCAGTTGGTAGTAGTCCCGCTATGTGACAGGGTCACGAGGGTGCAAGGCCCAAGTCTAGCTAATTATTTTACGGGTTCGTGGACGCGTTCCACCGGAATCGGGTCGTGAGAGCCGGAAATAGCCTTATATTGTTCGATTTAGTAACTCCATATTGGAGTCCAGAATCAGTATGGAGGTTATGTATGTATACTAGAATAAGTTTGGAAGTACGGAAAGAGTACGACCAGTAAGAAAGAGAGCAACCAAGTGTAGAGGAATAGAGCCTGAATCCATAAGGACCTTTCGAGGTAGCTACACCAGTGGGTGATTGGGTGGTAGCTGAGCGGGTATATAAGATTTTCCCGGTGATGATACAATCGTCAGACTCTAGCAAACCTAGTAGAGCTGAATATGACAGACTTTGAGGTCATTATAGGTATGGACTAGTTGGCTTTTTGTATGCCAAGGTTGACTGTAGAGAGAGGTTGGTTCGATTCCAGTTTCCCGGTGAGCCGGTTATCGATGGGGAAGGAATGGAAGTGTTAGTAATATGTAAGTTATTCCTTCCTTCTTTGACATGATAAATTGTGGAGTCTATGTGACTTGTTTTATTGAAATGATTGATTTGAATTTGAACGTTAAGAGACGGAGATAAGAACGTACGATTATTGAAGGATTTTATGTTAAGTGCCCTTGGAGGTACTTGGAGTTGGTTTAGTGTGGCGGTCAGGGCCACGACTTTCCGAATAATCTCTAGAGGATGCGTAAATCAAGAATAAGATAAGTATGAGTGATGCCGACGAAAAGCAGAAGACATCATTAGTAGATGATGGGCAGTAAGAACACCTCCACGAAAGGTGGCAAGCCTGTAATGACGGGCCGGACCGTAGTATATACGGGGAGATAAGAGACCCCAGGACAACTTGAAATGGAAAAGGTAAGACGAGCAGACACTCGAGCGAGGAGGGACATAATCATGACAAGATAATAAATCTTGGCAAACCTTTGGATTACGTAATACCATGAATTGAGGTTGAACACCGGAATATAAGCTCTATGAGCTGGGGAGAATAATAGGATTACTACTTGACGAGATCAAGGAAATCTCCCCCTAAATTGCGATTGGAAGGAAGTCTTGGCCATGAGACAAGCGACGAAAGCGAATCTAATTATAGTAACCAAGTTGGGTGTGACAACACCCAGGATGGGAAGCAGAAACCATAATTGAGATTTTGGTTATACCCGAATATTTCGGAAGTGTGAGAAAGGCTTCCAGTTATTAGGAGATAAGCCGACTACGACTACAGTTCTAACCCCTCCTGAGGGACTTGAGGGTTAGGTTATTATTGTAACACTTTGAGTGTTGGGCTAGGTTGTGTGCCAATGCAACACGATAAGGTTATAGCTTATGCTTCTCGGCAGCTACGGGAGCATGAAAGGAATTACGCTACTCACGATTTGAATTGTCAGCAGGTTAAGGTTAAGCACCAGAAGCCCAGTGGGCTATTATCGACGATTGAGATCCCGACCTGGTAGTGGGAGGTGATTAATATGGATTTTGTTATAGGGTTGCACCGTACTCAGAGGTAGTGCGACTCTTTGTGGGTCATAGTAGACAGGCCGACGAGGTCAGCCCATTTTGCTTCCGGTCAGGACTATCTACTCGGCTGAGGATTATGCGAGATTATATATCAGAAAGGTTATGAGGTCGCACGGGGTTCCTACATTTATTTATGACAGACAGATGAGCCTAGTTTACGGCTAACTTCTGGAGGTTTTTCCAGAAGGGGTTAGGGAGACAGGTGAGTCTCAGTGTTGCATTTCACCCTCAGACCGACGGACAGGCAGGGCATGTTATCCAGACACTTGAGGATAGGTTGCGGGATTGTGTTATTGATTTCAGGGGTAGCTGGGAGGATTATTTGCCTCTTGTTGAGTTTACGTATTATAATAGCTACCATTCCAGTATTCGGATGGCACCTTATGAGGCCTTGTATGGGCGGAAGTATAGGTCGCCGATTGGTTGGTTCAATGTTGGCGAGGTTCAGGTAGTTGGCCCAGACTTGATTCAGCAGGATGTGGATAAGGTGAAGCTTATCCAGGAAAGGTTATTAGCAACTCAGAGTCGACAGAAGTCTTATGCGGATAATTGACGTCGACACTTGGAGTTTCAGGTTGACGATTGGGTCTTTTTGAAGGTATCACCCGTGAAGGGTGTGATGAGATTAGAGGAGGCCAGGTTTCCTATGAGTTAGCACTGCCGTCCGGCTTGGGATGCAGTACATCCGGTCTTCCATAATTTTATGTTACGGAAGAGTATCGGAGATCCATCCAGAGTTTTTCCCAGTTAGTGATGTCCAGGAGGACAGAGGGGTTGTCGTATGAGGAGAGTCCTACAATGATACTTGATCGCCAGTTCAGGCGATTACATACTTTTGACGTGTTTGCATAAGTATTATTATGCGTCATGTGTGACCACGTGAGATTATGTTGAGTGTAGTTGAAGGGGACTATGCTGATATCTGTTTAGATTGAGCCTCGAAAGAACATTCGGGGATGAATGTTTCTAAGGGGGGAGAATGTTACACCCCGTAATTTCAGGACATATATATAAGAATGTACGTAAGGAATCAGGATGTTAAAATTTGAACGAAAGAAAGAATTATTTTTCTGAAAGAAAATCTTCCGAACCTCGGGAAAGGATAACGTTTGTTATTTGAGACTTTTAGAATTTATCAGAATTATGGAAATGTAGGGAAACAAAATTTTATGGACGAATGGGAGGGTGACACGTGTCACCCCCACATGGGCTTGTTGGCCGATTTGTTGGACAAGTAAAGGGTCAAACTTGGCTTGACATTCTTGACTCAATCCTAGCCCTTCAAGTGTATTAATCTTGGCCCTTAGATGTGTTATATATTATACTAGTAGCAAGACAAATTCTCAACACTTAGAAAAAAATTACACTTCTTGTGTTGCTCTAGGTTGCTCTCAGCTTTGAGCCTCAATTGGAGAACAAAATTTTTCGTTTGTTGTTCATAATTCACCATACTTAAACCCAAGGTTCCTAGGGGTATTGTAAGGTTATATCAATATAAATATCCCGGAAAAACTACGTTTTCACGTTAGTCGCAAGATGAAAACCTAAGTTGTTTTCATAGTTTTGGTTGGAAATTGAAGGGAAGTTGTTTATGAACTTCTAAGGACTTCAAATAGCGGATTGGAGCGTAAAGGAAAGAAGCCAAGTTGCTAAGGAGCGACTTTGAATCTTGGAGTTATATTTGGGCTTATCAAGGTAAATCTTCGTCTTACTTTTGTAATTAAAGACTACATGTTGTAGTAGGTTGATAATTGACCATGTGAATTATATTATGAAGATTGATATGTATTATGGAATATTGGAAGCCTAAATCCGAGAATGAGCTTGTTAGCCATTGAAATTGAAATACAATTTAGCTATTAGTTTTAGTCGTCGCATGTTATATAAAGAAGGGATTATAGTTGTTAAAATTGGTAGCGACTATATAACATGTTAGAACGACAATATGGATTGAAAAGGAATTGGAAAGGATTATATGTGGTTGTACATTGTAGCCGAAATGGCCATTTAATATTGGACTGTTTTATAAATTGTGGGGCAGAATTTTACACGGCTTGTAAGACGTGTAATCCCCTTTGGATAGCTGAATTGTTGAGCCTTAAATGTGGCATGTTTGGTTGTTAAATTCGGGCCTTGAAAAAGGTGGAAGAAACAAAGGAAGTGCTGCCCGATTTTTCATAGAATATGAAGCTTTATACTTAGAATTATTCTACGTTAGAAGCTAGAAGTTGATAGCCGTATTATGGTCATTATAGGTTGACATTCTACGTGCGGCATATTCAACTTGGCAAGTGGATTAAGTCGGAAAGGTATGTGAACTCTTCCCTATCTCTTGAGCATGAGTATTTACAAAGGTATAGTACGGTAGACGTATGTATTTTAAGTGAATTTGGTTTCAGTTTGGTATCCTTGCCTTGATTTCGAAAAGTGAAGTAACTTGGCTTTTAAAAGTATATGTTACTTGATATTACATGTAAAGACTACTTGACTTGAAAAGAATAGAATACTTGATTTGGAAAAGTATGGGTTACTTGAACTATTTCAAAAGTTAAAAGACTTGATTTGAAAGTATATGATACTTGGTTTCAAAAATATAAGTCTCTTGGTTTCAAAGAGGAACATAATTGTCTTGGTATGTCTAAAACATAAAGAGTTATAACGACTTTATGGAAGATTAAGAGAGTGGTCTACTTGATTTATAGGCATGAGTTGCCTAGGTTGTGAAAGTAGAGGTCATTTGGTTTAGAAGCCTTAAAATGTATTTGTTATACCCCGTATTTCCAGAGTATGTACGTGAGGCGTGCGTCAAAAGTTTAAGCCTTAAGTTAGGCAAGGGGCGAAAATTGTGCACAACCCCGAAAGAATTGTTTTAGGCTAAAAGTTTTCCAAACCTTGCGAAGGAAAATTACGGTTGCGACATTTATTATTTTGCGGATTTTTCAGAGATGAAATATTTTGGACCAACGAGAGGCGACATGTGTCACCCTCGAGTTGGCGGAAATGAGGGGACGAACCATGGCACGTTTTGTTGTTTTAAAGGTCATAAACCTTTGGTCGATGTTTGATGAGATATTTGTGGAGTAGATGGATAAGGTACACATGTGCAAATCTACACCCTCCACTTGCCCTCCACTTGCCTTAATCTTGTACAGGTAGTCCTATAAATACCCCTAGGTTGGAAGAATTCTTCATCCACAAATCATTTTCCAAGTCTCAAAACTCCTTCTCCCTTGTGAGCTTCTCGTCAAAGCCCTCTCCCCACTCTAGAGCTCTGGCCGAAACACCCTCCCTTGGTAGAAGAATTGTCTTCAAGTATAGTTACTATTCCAAAATACCTTAGCCAATCCCTTGTAGTATTTCCAAAGTTACCTCTATACTTAGAGCCCGGAAAATACTACCTTATATCCATTAGTCACTAAACGAAACCCTAGGAGAAACTTCATAGTTGGTTGAAGTAGTAAGTAGAAGTTGTGTAGAAACTTCTAAGGGTTTCTTGGAGCGGATTGGAGCGTGCAGTTAGAGAGCTAAACCTTGCTCGGGATCGACTTATATCTTGGATAATTTTGGGCTTATCAAGGTAAATAATCCTATCCTTCTATTGTAATTGGAGATTACATCGTAGTAGTATAGAAATAAGTATAAGATACATAGAAGGATATTAAAGAATAGAATTGAATGAAATCACATCGAGAAGAATATAAATGAATAATTGAACTGTACTTACATGGGTGTATTCTGAAGACTTGAGTAGTTTGTGGTGGGAAATCTTGCCCAATTTTCCGTAGAATTAAGAACATACGCTTAGAATATCCTCTGAGTAGTCTAGGCGTTGATAGGCGTATTTGACTATTATAGGTTGATACTCTGCGCGCGTCATACTCGACTTGGCGGTGGATTTGTGAGAAGGTATGTGATTCTTCCTATCCTCTTGAGCATGATATTTTAAAATATATATATAGTACGGTGAGCGTCGTGTGTTAGCGAACATGGTTTTACTTGGCGTCTTTTGACTTGAGTCTAAATAATAAAGAATCTTGAAGTATTTCAAAAGAATTATGAATCATTTTGAAAGAAGAGTAATACTTGGTTTTTAAACAAAAGCTTAAGAGTTATACTAGCTTTATGGGAAGTTAGGTATAACGACTTAAGAAAGATAAAAGGAGCAGTTTACTTATGTGTTATGAAAGACTTGTATTGATTTGGAAAGTATAGTAAGATGGTTTGATGAGTAGACATATTATGATGCTATGTGTGTTAGTGTCTTGTAGCGTTTGTAGAAAGAGGTTATTCTTATTGTGCTTATGTTGTTTAACGATAAGCGTTATGTTAGTATTATACCACTCACCTCTTGACATGATATACGGGGTTAAGGCTCCCCGTCACGAGGATGCCTCACGCTGGTCGAGGACCTATGCGAACTACGAGAGTTCGGGTTAGTGTGCGGGGAATACCTCATGCGGTCTATGTGGCCATGCGGACTACGAGTCGGGGCGATGTCGAGTAGCTACCCTCGATGCGGGAATGCCTCGTGGGCCTAGGTGGCCTATGCGGACTCTGAGAGTCGAGATTAGGCATGCATAATGATACTATGGGCGATTGGCCTTGCCCGATCATTCGCAACCTAGAAAAGACACATTCTGATTCACCTATTATCATTGTTTGTGATGTGGCACTATGTGCGGTTACATTGGTTGTTTCGTACATACTTGTAAAAATTGGTCTTAAAATGATATGATTTCATTTAAAGTACTTTCTGATTTCACATACTTGGTACTGTTGTGCGACCTCCCGAGTGCGTTCATCATGCCGTAGGTAAGGAAGCGAGTGCTAGATCCGCATCCTTAGGATCTTTGCTTTGGTGTCGGGAGCTACATCTTCTCGGAGGCTCGACTTTTGGTATGGTTCTCACGGTGTTGTAGATATATGTACATTCGGGGTATGGCGGGGCTCCTGTCCAAAGTTGTTACCTTCAGAGGTCAGTAGTCTATTATGCAGTTGGGATATAAGCGCGGACTTGTTTATATATATATGCAGAAAGCGACTTTTCTCGATAAAGCGTATCTCATTTCACATTTGTTTCATGTCTTGTTTTTATATTCGATTTCTACGATGTATGACTACTTGGGTGCGGGTAAGGCACGATCCACGAACCGAATGGGTCGTGACAAAAGTGGTATCGAGCGATTAATCTCGGAAAGTGTCTGAGACCGTATCTAGTAAGTCTTGATTATCGGTGTGTTGTGCACGCCCAATAATCGAGGAGGCTATAGGATATTTAGGATTGGTTTCCATTCTTCTCACTCTGAGATCGTGCCTTAGAGGCGTGTTATAAGTTGGACCCTCTAACGTATTCCTTTTACGTATCGATTATGCCTCGCGCAACCCGGGCCCAGAAGGGCAAGGCGGCCGAGAGAGTGCTAGTAGGACACGAGGGCCACGAGGCGAGCCCGATCTATACCAGGCGATACCTCGGGCGGCGAGTTCCACGCGCCGCCGGCCAGCGGTATAAGCGCGCGATGGTGATGAGACCACGATACTGCACCTCGGTCCACGGCTGGAAGCGAGATGAGATGGGTTCTGAAGATGGCGATTCGGCGAGATCGTGGCGAACATGAGATAATTTGGATCACGGCGATTCGATTCAGCGGTACGTGGTTCACGAGATCGGATAGTTTGAGGCTACGGGATTTTACGAGTTGTAGCCGCGAGTTCTGGTCGAGGCACGAGGATGATCGCGAGGAGTTCATCCGTCGATTCTGAGAGGATCGTGCGAGTGATCGAGGCTTGGAGACCTGGTCCGTGATCTTGATTCGCATCATTGCGTGATACCGCATGATCGGCGGTTTGATTCGTGGGAGCTATCCCAGGGAGAGCATGCACTTCCAGCTGTATGGGATGAGTTCTCGGAGGCTTTTCTCAGTCACTTCTTGCCTCGCGGATGAGGAACGCAGTCGACAAGTTTTGATCTTTGAGAGCAGAGAGGCGCCTGATTAGAAGTACAACGTCGAGTTCGATTCGTTGTCTCGGTATGTCCGGCATTAGTAGCGGATATGGAGGGCCGAGTGCACCGCTACGTCACGGGCTAAACGATTATTTGGCGAGTCTTGCTCGGTGTAGCTCTGCGGCCGGGCATGGACATTGCCGCATTGAGCTCATGCACTTGGATGCGAGGGCGTAGAGGCCGACGGGTTGTGAATATCAGCGAGAAGAGGGCTAGGGCGGTAGGTCTTTTGGTAGCTCTCGGGGTGGGCGGCCTCGGCCGATCTGGGTGCACCACGGCCGGCTCGAGCACTTCTACACCGTCTTCGTGGGCCCCCCAGGGCCCCCGGCCTTCGGACGTCCAGGGTAGCAGAGGTGCTAACCGATCGGGACCACCCCCCCCCCCTCAGTGTGGCCGATGCGGTAGATCCCATTACGGGAATTGTGGTACTGCTACGGGAGTTTGTTTCACTTGCGGCCAGCAGGGTCACTGCGGCTGTCCGACCAGGCGGCGTAGAGGTAAGTCGACTACGGTCTTTCTTGGGTCTTCTTTATCTCCTCTGATTACTCGCCGGGCGAGGGTACTCGAGGGCCAGTCGGCGAGGTCGTGGCGCGGTCCCGATTCTAGCGGTCCTCGAGAACGCATTTATGCCTTGTCGGTAGGCGGGACCGGAGGCGTCGCGGATGTTATCGCAGTACCTTATCGGTTTCTTGTTGTAGCGTGTATGCCTTGATAGATCCGGGTTCTACTCATCCTATATATCTCCCTTATTGCTAGTAGGATAGGGATAGAGCACGAGTCCATAGACCCTTTCGAGTAGCTACGCGATGGTGATTCGGTGGTAGCTCGGCGGGTATATAGAGCTTGCCGGTGTCTCTATGCGATCGTCGGACCTAGCCGACTTGATAGAGTTGGATATGGCGATTCGATGTGATCATGGGTATGGATTGGCTGGCTTCTTGCTACGCCAATGTGAAGCTGCGAGGAGAGGTGAGTGCGGTTCGGTTTCTGGGGCCGGTTATTGAGTGGGAGGAACAACGTGTCGCCAGGGGTAGGTTTATTTCTACCTCGAGGCCGGGAAGATGGTGCGAAGGGTATATCTACCATCTCATTCGAGTGTTTGATCGAGGGTGTGGTACGAGATCTTGATCGATTCGATAGTCGAGAGTTAAGATGTGTTTCGGATGACCTCCGGGTATCCTCACGAGAGGAGTTAGAGTTTTGTATCGATGTCTTGCGGACACTCGGCTATTTCCATTCCGCCATCTGAGAATGGCCCTGCCGAGTTGAGAGAGTTGAAGGACGGTGAGAGATTTCTTTGGAGAAAGGCTTCATCGAGCCTAGTGTTTCTCCCAGGAAGCGCGGTATTGTTCGTGAAGAAGAAGGGCGGGGCCAGCTGCGCATGTGTGTTGATTGGCGGTGAACAAGGTGACCATTAAGAACTGATACCCAGTTCCAAGGATTGATGATTTGTTAGACGAATTTCAGGGTTCGAGATGTTTCTCCAAGATTGATCTGCGATCGTTCTATCATCAGTGCAAGTTAGAGGCGGATATCCCTAGATGCATTAGGACGATGCACGGCACTATGAGTTCGAGGTCATGTCTTCGGTTTGACCAATGCTCGGCGGTATTTATGGATTTGATGAACCGAGTGTTCAAGCCATTTTGGATACGTTTGTGATAGTATTCATCGATGACATCTTGGTTTATTCTCGCTCTGGCGGGAGCATGCGAACATTTGAGGCTGTCTTGAGAGTTCTCGGGACCAGCGATTTATGCGCCAAGTTTTCCAAATGTGAGTTTTGGTTAACCGGTGGCTTTTCTTGGGCACATTGTCGGGTAGATGGTATTCAGTGGATACGGCTAAGATCGAGCGATCGGGACTTGGCCTGACCTCTTACACCAAGCAGTGCGCGATTTTACGGGCCTCGCGAGTTATTATCGGTTCGTGGAGAAGTTTGCTTATCTACGCACCATTGACTAGGATGACTCGAAGGCAACTAAGTTTGATGGTGATGCTTGTGGCGGGGTTTCGATTCTTGAAGGAGGCGGCGACGCCCGTTCTTACTCTTCGGAGGTCGGATGGCTATGTCGTGTATTGTGATGCGTCGAGCATCGGGCTTGGATGTGTGTTGATGCAGCGGGGCAAGGTTATAGCATACGCGTCCGGCAACTTAAGAAACATGAGAGGAACTACCCGCATGATTTGGAGTTAGCGGCGGTGATTCACGCCTTGAAGATCTGGAGGCACTATTTGTATGGGGTTCATGTGGATATTTATCTGACCACAAGAGCCTCGGTATATCTTGACGGAGGAGCTGAACTTACGGCGAGGCGGTGGTTAGAGCTTCTCAAGGATTACGATGTCGACATCTGTACCACCGGGGAAGGCGATGTTGTGGCGGATGCCCGTCGTAGGTCGATGGGAGTCTATCGGATGTCTGCGAGAGGAGGGCATGGTCGCGAGTTTCATCGGCTAGCGAGCCTGGAGTCCGATTGATTGATTCTGATAGTAGTGGGGTTCGAGTTCGAGAGGTTGCCGAGTCTTCCATCATCGAGGAGGTGAAGAGGCAACAGTTTGAGGATCCGGTTTTGACGCGCTATCGTGATCTGGCCGTGAGGAAGGGTCCTTTTGAGGTAGCACTGATGGGTCTTGAGGTTTGAGGCGAGTTGTGTGTTCGGATATTGCGGGACTTGGCGGCGAGTTCTAGGGAAGCACGGCGCGCGTTACTCTATCCATCCGGTCGACAAAGATGTACCACGACCTCGGATCGTGTATTGGTGGGATGGCGAAGAGGGCGTTGCGAGTTTGTGGCTCGGTGCGTGTTGTCGGCGGTGAAGGTAGAGCACGAGAGGCACTGGTGGATTATTGCGACGATAGAGATCCCGACACGGAAGTGGGAGGTGATCAACATGGACTTTATCACGGGATTACCTCGCACTCGGAGGAAGCATGATTCTATCGGGTTATCGTCGACGGTGACAAAATCAGCCCACTTTCTTCCGTCGGGGCGACTTTTCGGTGAGGATTATGCGGACTTTACATCAGAGATCGTCGGTGCATGGGTCCCTATTTCTATCATATCGGCGAGGAGCCCGGTTCGGCTAACAGGAGGTCCTTCCGGAAGGATTAGGACGCAGTGAGCACGAGTCTGCATTCCATCCTCGAGCAGACGGACAGAGCGCACTATCCGGACTCTTGAGGATATCTTTGCGAGCTTTGTGTTATTGACTTGAGGGTAGTGGGAGGATCATTTGCCTCTAGTTGAGTTTGCGTATAATAATAGCTACCACTCCGGTATTGGATGGCGCCTTATGAGGCCTTGTATGGAAGAAGTGCAGATCGGATAGGCTGGTTTGATGTGGCGAGAGTGCGATTAGTGGGACCAGACACAGTTGTGGCGATGGATAAGGTAAAGCTTATCCGGGGCGATTCTTGTGCTCGAGTCGGCCAGTCGTATCACAGATCATCGTCGTCGGCATGCAGGTTTGAGATTGATGATTGGGTTTTCTGAAGGTGTCACCCATGAAGGGTGTGATGAGATTTGGGAGGAAGAAGCTCAACCCAGTACATTGGGCCTTATCAGTTGTCGCGAGGTAGGCAAGGTTGCACATGAGTTGGATCTGCCGTCCGATCCGGAGCGGTGCATCCGGTTTTCATGTTTCTATCTTTGAGGAGATGTATCGGGGATCCATCTAGGGTGCACCGATTGGCGATGTCCGGTGTGAGGGGTTATCGTATGAGAGATTCCCATAGCGATAATCGATCGTCGAGTTAGGCGTCTGCGGACCAGGGCGTGGCTTCCGTCAAAGTCTTGTGGCGGAACGAGCTCGAGGAGGAGATGGCGTGGGAAGCGAGGAGGACATGAGGCGAAGTATCCTCACCTATTCCCCACCTCGGGTAACTCACTTTCCTACTTGTAAATTTTCATTGACATATTTGCTTAAGTGTTGTATTGTGGCCATGTGTGGCATTTGCAAGCTATTTAAGTTATGAGTAACTTTATCATTATATGTCTTGGGAAGGAACATTCGGGCGAATGTTTCTAAGAGGAGAATGTTATACCGTATTTTGAGTATATGCGTGAGGCGTGCGTCTAAAAGTTTAAGCCTTAAGTTAGGCAAGGGGCGAAAATTGTGCACAACCCCGAAAGAATTGTTTCACGAAAAGTTTTCCAAACCTTGCGAAGGAAAATTACGGTTGCGACATTTATTATTTTTGCGGATTTTTCCGAGAGATGAAATATTTTGGACCAACGAGAGGCGGCGTATGTCACCCTCGAGTTGGCGGAAATGAGGGGGACGAACCATGGCACGTTTTTGTTGTTTTAAAGGTCATAAACCTTTGGTCAATGTTTGGTGAGATATTTGTGGAGTAGATGGATAAGGTACACATGTGCAAATCTACACCCTCCACTTGCCCTCCACTTGCCTTAATCTTGGCCCTGGGTAGTCCTATAAATACCCCCCCTAGGTTGGAAGAATTCTTCATCCACAAATCATTTTCCAAGTCTCAAAAACTCCCTTCTCCCTTGTGAGCTTCGTCCAAAGCCCTCTCCCCTCTAGAGAGCTCTAGCGAAACACCCTCCCTTGGTAGAAGAATTGTCTTCAAGTATAGTTACTATTCCAAAATACCTTAGCCAATCCCTTGTAGTATTTCCAAAGTTACCTCTATACTTAGAGCCCGGAAAATACTACCTTATATCCATTAGTCACTAAACGAAACCCTAGGAGAAACTTCATAGTTGGTTGAAGTAGTAAGTAGAAGTTGTGTAGAAACTTCTAAGGGTTTCTTGGAGAGGATTGGAGCGTACAGATTAGGAGCTAAACCTTGCTCAGGATCGACTTATATCTTGGATAATTTTGGGCTTATCAAGGTAAATAATCCTATCCTTCTATTGTAATTGGAGATTACATACTGTAGTAGTATAGAAATAAGTATAAGATACATAGAAGGATATTAAAGAATAGAATTGAAACTGAAATCACATCGGAAGAATATAAATGAAGAATTGAATGTACTTACATGGGGTGTATTCTGATGACTTGAGTAGTTTGTGGGTAGGAAATCTGCCCAATTTTACGTAGAATTAGAACATACGCTTAGAATATCCTACAGAGTAGTCTAGACGTTGATAGACGTATTTGACTATTATAGGTTGATACTCTGCGCGCGACATACTCGACTTGGCAGGTGGATTTCGCCGAGAAGGTATGTGATTCTTCCTATCCTCTTGAGCATGATATTTTAAAATATATATATAGTACGGTAAACGTACGTGTGTTAACTGAACATGGTTTTACTTGACGTCTTTTGACTTGAGTCTAAATAATAAAGAATCTTGAAGTATTTCAAAAGAATTATGAATCATTTTTGAAAGAAGAGTAATACTTGGTTTTTAAACAAAAAGCTTAAGAGTTATACTAGCTTTATGGGAAGTTAGGTATAACGACTTAAGAAAGATAAAAGGAACGGTTTACTTATGTGTTATGAAAGACTTGTATTGATTTCTGGAAAGTATAGTAAGATGGTTTGATGAGTAGACATATTATGATGCTATGTGCGTTAGTGTCTTGTAAATGTTTGTATAAAGAGGTTATTCTTATTGTGCTTATATTGTTTAACGATAAGCCGTTATGTTAGTATTATACCACTCACCTCTTGACATGATATACTGGGGGTTAAGCTGCCCCCCGATGCGAGGGATGCCTCATGCTGGTCCAGGGGACCTATGCGGAGCTACGAGAGTTCCAGGTTAGTGTGCGGGGAATACCTCATGCGGTCTATGTGGCCATGCGGACTACGAGAGTCCAGGACGATGTCGAGGAGTAGCTACCCTCGATGCGGGGAATGCCTCATGCGGGCCTAGGTGGCCTATGCGGACTACGGGAGTCCAGGATTAGGCATGCATAATGATACTATGGGCGATTGGCCTTGCTTCGATCATTCGCAACCTAGAAAAGACCTGTTACAGTTCACCTATTATTGCTCTTGTTTGTGATGTGGCACTATGTGCGGTTACATTGGTTGTTTAAATGCACTTGTAAAAATTGGTCTTAAAATGATATGATTTCATTTAAAGTACTTTCTGATTTCACATACTTGGTACTGTTATCGACCTCGCCCGGGGTGCGTTCATCTGCGGTAAGGAAAGCGGAGTGCTAGATCCGCATCCTTAGGATCTTTGCTTTGGTGTCGAGCTCCATCTTCTCGGAGGCTCGACTTTTGGTATGGTTCTCCACGGTATTGTAGATATATGTACATTCAGGGTATGGCGGGGCCTGTCCGCCATAGTTGTTACTTCTTAGAAGTGCAGTAGTCTATTATGCAGTTGGGATATAAGCGCGGACTTGTTTATATATATATGCCGAAAGCGACTTTTCTCAGATAAAGCGTGTCTCATTTCACATTTGTTTCATATCTTGTTTTATATTCGATTTCTACGATGTATGAATACTTGGGTGCGGGTAAGGCACGATCCACGAGCCCGGGCAGTCGTGACAAAAGTGGTATCGAGCGATTAATCCTCTGAAAGTGTCTGATGTATTTAGTAAGTCTTGATTATCGGTGTGTTGTGCACCACAATGTCGAGAGGCTATAGGATATTTAGGATTGGTTTCCATTCTTCTCACTCGAGATCGTGCCTTAGAGCCTGTGTTATAAGTTGGACCTCTAACGTATTCCTTTCTGTATCGATTATGCCTCGCGCAGTGCAACCCGGGCGAAGGCAAGCGGCCGAGGAGGCGCTAGTAGGACACGAGAGGGCCACGAGGCGTGCCCGATCTATACGGCGATACCTCGGGCGGCGAGTTCCACGACGCGCCGGCCCAGCAGGTATAGAGCGCGCGATGGGCGATGAGACCACGATACTGCACCTCAGTCCGCGGCTGGAGCAGATGAGATGGGTTCTGAGAGAGATGGCGATTCTTGGCCAGATCGTGGCTAGACATGAGGATAGGCCCGGATCGGCGATTCAGTTCGGCGATACATGTGGTTCACCCGAGATCGGATAGTTTGAGGCTACGGGATTTTCTGAGTTGTAGCGCCCGAGTTCTCTGGTCGAGGCACGAGGATGATCCGCAGGAGTTCATACGTCGATTCTGAGAGGATCGTCACAGTGATCAAGGCTTGAGACCGAGTCCGTGATCTTGATTCGCGTCGGTGCGTGATACCGCATGATCGGCAGTTTGATCGTGGGAGCTATCCGGGAGAGCATGCTTCGGCGGTATGGGATGAGTTCTCGGAGGCTTTTCTCGATCACTTCTTGCCTCGCGGATGAGGAGAACGCGGGCGACAAGTTTTTGATCTTTGAGGCGAGAGTGCGCGATTAGGGAGTACAACGTTGAGTTTGATTCGTTGTCTCGGTATGTCCGGCATTAGTAAGCGGATATGGAGGACCGAGTGCCTTTGCTACGTCAGGGCTGACGATTATTTGGCGAGTCTTGCTCGGGTGTAGCTCTGCGGCCGGGCATGGACATTGCGCGTTCGTGCTCATGCACTTGGATGCGAGGCGTAGAGGCGGCGGGTTGTGGTGCTCAGCGAGAAGAGGCTAGGGCGGCGGGGTCTTTTGGTAGCTCTCGGGGTGGGCGGCCTCGGCAATCTAGATTTGCACGGCGGCTCGAGCAACCTACCGTCTTGAGTGGGCGAGGCCAGGACTTGGACGTCGGGGTAGCAGAGGTGCTAACCGATCGGGACCACCCTCCTCGGTGTGGCGTCACGGTAGATCCCATTCACGGAATTGTAGTGCTGCTACGGAGTTTGTTTCACTTGCGGCGGGGTCACTTTGCGAGGCGTCGGCCTACGGTCTTTCGCGGGTCTTCTTCATCTCCTACGATTACTCGCCGGAGAAGTGGTACTCGAGGCGGCCAGTCGCGGCGGTCGTGGCGTGGGTCCCGATTCTAACGGTCCTCGAACGCATTTATGCCTTGTCCGGTAGGCGGGACGAGGCGTCGCCGGATGTTATCCGCAGTACCTTATCGGTTTCTTGTTGTAGCGTGTATGCCTTGATAGATCCGGGTTCTACTACATCTATATATATCCCCTTATTGCTAGTAGGATAGGGATAGAGCCTGAGTCCATAGACCCTTTTGAGGTAGCTACTCCAGTGGGTGATTCGGTGGTAGCTCGGCGGGTATATAGAGCTTTCCCGGTGTCTCTATGCAGTCGTCAGACCCTAGCCGACTTGATAGAGTTGGATTTGACTGATTTCGATGTGATCATGGGTATGGATTGGCTAGCTTGCTACGCCAATGTAGAATGCGAGGAGAGGGTGAGTACGGTTCGATTTCTGAGGCGGTTATTGAGTGAGAGGAACAACGTGTCGTAGGGTAGGTTTATTTCCTACCTCGAGGCGGAAGATGGTGCGGAAGGGTATATCTACCATCTCATTCGGGTGTTTGATCTCGAAATTTGTGGTACGAGATCTTGATCGATTCGATAGTCGAGAGAGTTATGGATGTGTTTCGGATGACCTCCGGGTATCCTCACGAGAGGAGTTAGAGTTTTGTATCGATGTCTTTGCGGACACTCGGCTTTATTTCCATTCCGCCATCTGAGAATGGCCTGCCAAGTTGAGAGAGTTGAAGGACCGGTGAGAGATTTCTTTGGAGAAGGGCTTCATCGGGCCTAGTGTTTCTCCAGGAGCGCGGTATTGTTCGTGAAGAAGAAGGACGGGATTGTGTGTTGATTACAGGCAGCTGAACAAGGTGACTATTAAGAACATATACCCCCTTCCCAGGATTGATGATTTGTTCGACCGATTGCGGTGCGAGATGTTTCTCCAAGATTGATCTGCGATCGAGCTATCATCAGTGCGAGTTAGAGGCGGATATCCACAAATTTGCATTAGGACGTGCAGGCACTATGAGTTCAGTCATGTCTTCGGTTTGACCAATGCTCCGGCGGTATTTATGGATTTGATAAACCGAGTGTTCAAGCCATTTTTGGATACGTTTGTGATAGTATTCATCGATGACATCTTGGTTTATTCTCGCTCTGAGCGGGAGCATGCGGAGCATTTGAGAAATGTGCTGAGAGTTCTCGGGACCAGCGATTATGCGCCAAGTTTTCCAAATGTGAGTTTTGGTTAACGGTGGATTTTCTTGTGCACATTATCGGTAGATGGTATTGGTGGATACGGCTAAGATCGGCGATCGGGACTTGGCCTAGACCTACTACACCGACAGAGGTGCGCAGTTTTCTGGGCCTCGCATGTTATTATCGGCGGTTCGTGGAGAAGTTTGCTTCTATCTTTGCACCATTGACTAGGCTGACTCGGCGGCTAAGTTTGATGGTGATGCTTGTGGCGGGGTTTCCGATTCTTGAAGGAGAGGCGACAGCCCCGTTCTTACTCTTCCAGAGGGTCAGATGGCTATATCGTGTATTGTGATGCGTCAGGCATCGGGCTTGGATGTGTGTTGATGCAGCAGGGCAAGGTTATAGCATACGCGTCAGCGGCTTAAGAAATATGAGAGAACTACCCGCCACCCATGATTTGGAGTTAGCGGTGATTCACGCCTTGAAGATCCGGAGGCACTATTTGTATGGGGTTCATGTGGATATTTATACAGACCACAAGAGCCTCGGTATATCTTCGGCCGGAGGAGTGAACTTACGGCGAGGCGGTGGTTAGAGCTGCTCAAGGATTACGATGTCGACATCTGTACCACGGGGAAGGCGATGTTGTGGCGGATGCCCTAGTCGTAGGTCGATGGGAGTCTATCGGATGTGCGAGAGAGGAGGGCATGGTCGGGAGTTGCATCAGCTAGCGAGCCTTGAGTCCGATTGATTGATTACGATAGTAGTGGGGTTCGAGTTCGAGAGGTTGCCGAGTCTTCCATCGTCGAGAGGTGAAGAAGCGGTTTGAGGATCCGGTTTTGGCCGCTATCGTGATACGGCGCCGTGAGGAAGGTCCTTTTGAGTGCTTTGATGGGTTCTTTGAGTTTGAGGCGGAGTTGTGTGTTCCGGATATTGCGGGACTTGGCGGAGTTCTAGGGAAGCACAGCGCGCGTTACTCATCCATCCGGTCGACAAAGATGTACCACGACCTCGGATCGTGTATTGGTGGGATGGCTTGAAGAGGGCGTTGCGAGTTTGTGGCTCGGTGCGTGTTGTCGGCGGTGAAGGTAGAGCACGAGGCACGGTGGATTATTGCGAGCGATAGAGATCCCGCACGGAAGTGGGAGGTGATCAACATGGACTTTATCACGGGATTACCTCGCACTCGGAGGAAGCATGATTCTATACGGGTTATCGTCGGCGATGACAAAATCAGCCCACTTTCTTCCCGTCGGAGCGACTTTTAGTGAGATTATGCGAACTTTACATCAGAAGATCGTCGATGCATGGGGTCCCTATTTCTATCATATCGGCAGAGCCCGGTTCGGCTAACAGAGGTCCTTCCGAGAAGGATTAGGACGCCTTGGTGAGCACGATCGCATTCCATCCTCGATGAGCAGACAGCGAAGCGCCTTATCCGGACTCTTGAGGATATCTGCGAGCTTTGTGTTATTGACCGAGGTACTGGGAGGATCATTTGCCTCAGTTGAGTTTGCGTATAATAATAGCTACCACTCCGGTATTCAGATGGCGCCTTATGAGGCCTTGTATGGAAGGAAGTGCGGATCGATAATTTGGTTTGATGTGGCGAGTGCGATTAGTAGGACCAGACACAGTTGTGACGATGGATAAGGTAAAGATTATCGGGAAGGCGATTCTTGGCGGCTCAGAGTCGACATAAGTCGTATGCAGATCATCGTCGTCGGCATCTGGAGTTTGAGATTGATGATTGGGTTTTCCTGAAGGTGTCACCCATGAAGGGTGTGATGAGATTTGGGAGGAAAGAGAAGCTCAACCCAAGGTACATTGGGCCTTATCAGTTGTCGCGAGGTAGGCAAGGTTGCCTATGAGTTGGATCTGCCGTCCGATCTGGAGGCAGTGCATCCGGTTTTCATGTTTCTATGCTGAGGAGATGTATCGGGGATCCATCTAGGGTGCACCCGATTGACGATGTCCAGGTGACCGAGGGGTTATCGTATGAGGAGATTCCCATAGCGATAATCGATCGTCAGGTTAGGCGTCTGCGGACCAAGGACGTGGCTTCCGTCAAAGTCTTGTGGCGGAACGAGCTCAGGGAGGAGATGACGTGGGGCGAGAGGACATGAGGCAGAAGTATCCTCACCTATTCCCCACACCTCCAGGTAACTCACTTTCCTACTTGTAAATTTTCATTGACATATTTGCTTAAGTGTTGTATTGTGGCCATGTGTGGCATTTGCAAACTG
Source organism: Przewalskia tangutica (assembly GCA_029844215.1). Lineage (NCBI taxonomy): Eukaryota > Viridiplantae > Streptophyta > Magnoliopsida > Solanales > Solanaceae > Przewalskia > Przewalskia tangutica. Next base: position 39,537,201 of record CM056732.1, on the reverse strand, counting down.
TTTAAGTTATGAGGAACTTTATCATTATATGTCTTGGGAAGGAACATTCGGGACGAATGTTTCTAAGGAGGGGAGAATGTTATACCCCATATTTTCCAGAGTATGTACGTGAGAGCGTACGTACAAAAGTTTAAGCCTTAAGTTAGGCAAGGGACGAAAATTGTGCTGACCGAAAAGAATTGTTTTCAGATGAAAAGTTTTCCAAACCTTGCGAAGGAAAATTACAGTTGCGACATTTATTATTTTTGCGGATTTTTAGAGATGAAATATTTTGGACCAACGAGAGGCGACATGTGTCACCTCGAGTTGGCGGAAATGAGGGACGAACCATGGCACGTTTTGTTGTTTTAAAGGTCATAAACCTTTGGTCAATGTTTGGTGAGATATTTGTGGAGTAGATGGATAAGGTACACATGTGCAAATCTACACCTCCACTTGCCCTCCACTTGCCTTAATCTTGGCCTTGGTAGTCCTATAAATACCCACTAGGTTGGAAGAATTCTTCATCCACAAATCATTTCCAAGTCTCAAAACTCCCTTCTCCTTGTGAGCTTCGTCAAAGCCCTCTCCCCCTCTAGAGAGCTCTAGCGAAACACCTCCCTTGGTAGAAGAATTGTCTTCAAGTATAGTTACTATTCCAAAATACCTTAGCCAATCCTTGTAGTATTTCCAAAGTTACCTCTATACTTAGAGCAGGAAAATACTACCTTATATCCATTAGTCACTAAACGAAACCCTAGGAGAAACTTCATAGTTGGTTGAAGTAGTAAGTAGAAGTTGTGTAGAAACTTCAAGGATTCTTGGAGCGGATTGGGCGTGCAGTTAGGAGCTAAACCTTGCTCGGGATCGACTTATATCTTGGATAATTTTGGGCTTATCAAGGTAAATAATCCTATCCTTCTATTGTAATTGGAGATTACATCTTGTAGTAGTATAGAAATAAGTATAAGATACATGAAGGATATTAAAGAATAGAATTGAAGTGAAATCACATCGGAAGAATATAAATGAAGAATTGAGCGTACATAGATTTGTATTTCTGATGAGACTTGAGTAGTTTGTGGGTAGGAAATGCTGCCCAATTTTTAGTAGAATTAAGAACATTCGCTTAGAATATCCTACGAGTAGTCTAGGCGTTGATAGGCGTATTTGACTATTATAGGTTGATACTCTGCATGACATACTCGACTTGGCGGTGGATTTCGTAGAGAAGGTATGTGATTCTTCCTATCCTCTTGAGCATGATATTTTAAAATATATATATAGTACGGTGAGCGTCGTGTGTTAATGAACATGGTTTTACTTGACGTCTTTTGACTTGAGTCTAAATAATAAAGAATCTTGAAGTATTTCAAAAGAATTATGAATCATTTTTAAAGAAGAGTAATACTTGGTTTTAAACAAAAGCTTAAGAGTTATACTAGCTTTATGGGAAGTTAGGTATAACGACTTAAGAAAGATAAAAGGACGGTTTACTTATGTGTTATGAAATACTTGTATTGATTTCTGGAAAGTATAGTAAGATGGTTTGATGAGTAGACATATTATGATGTTATGTGTGTTAGTGTCTTGTAAACGTTTGTATAAAGAGGTTATTCTTATTGTGCTTATGTTGTTTAACGATAAGCCGTTATGTTAGTATTATACCACTCACCTCTTGACATGATATCACGGGGTTAAGGCTCGTCACGAGGATGCCTCGTGCTGGTCGAGGACCTATGCGGGCTACGAGTTCGAGTTAGTGTGCGGGGAATACCTCATGCGGTCTATGTGGCCATGCGAATACGAGAGTCGGGGCGATGCAGAGTAGCTACCCTCGATGCGGGAATGCCTCATGCGGGCCTAGGTGGCCTATGTGGACTACGGGAGTCCAGGATTAGGCATGCATAATGATACTATGGGCGATTGGCCTTGCTTCGATCATTCGCAGCCTAGAAAAGACCTGTTACAGTTCACCTATTATTGCTCTTGTTTGTGATGTGGCACTATGTGCGATTACATTGGTTGTTTTACATACTTGTAAAAATTGGTCTTAAAATGATATGATTTCATTTAAAGTACTTTCTGATTTCACATACTTGGTACTGTTATCGACCTCCTTCGGGCTGCGTTCATGCCGCGGTAAGGGAAGCGGTGCTAGATCCGCATCCTTAGGATCTTTGCTTTGGTGTCGAGCTCCATCTTCTGGGAGGCTCGACTTTTGGTATGGTTCTCTCGATGTTGTAGATATATGTACATTCAGGTATGGCGGGGCCACGTCGCCATAGTTGTTACCTTCTTAGAGGTCCTGTAGTCCTATTATGCGATTCGGATGTAACTACGGACTTGTTTATATATATATGCGAAAAACGACTTTTTCTCTGATAAACTGTGTCTCATTTCACATTTGTTTCATGTCTTGTTTTTATATTCCGCTGATTTCTCTGATGTATGACTACTTGGGTGCCCGGGTAAGACACGATCCACGGGCCAGGCAGTCGTGTGATATTTCTAAAGGTGTAGTAACCGCTCTAAAAGTAGACTTACCTTGATACTACGGGCGTTAGTATCTTGTGGTTATTTTATGAAATAAGTCATTTTCAAAAGCTTAGAAGTACATAGTACTTTGAGTTAAATCTCCGTATTTCACATAAAACGAAAGTGCCCTGAGTTTATAAAATGAAATTCATTTTTGTATGATAATGAAAGTCTAAAGATTTTATGAACTTGCCTATGCTTGCTTGCGATAGCCTTTGAGTGCAAGTATTATATTTTTTCTGGCTAGTGACTCTCAGTTGGAGGGTCGGCTGTCTTGTTGTGAATTTACTTGGACGTACCGACAGTGATGAAGGATTCCACGGGTATGCTTCCATTGTGATTGATTTATGGACATGCTTATATGATGAGGGATTTCGGGGCATGCAACCATGATGCGGGTTAAACTCCCGGATACTATTATTACTTCATGGATTAGTTCTCCATGAAGACATGTACCCGAGATGAGGGATTCCACAGGCATGTTATATACTATTATTACTCCATGGATTAGCTCTCCATGAAGACATGTACCCGAGATGAGGGATTCCACGGGCATGTTATATACTATTATTACTCAATGGATTAGCTCTCCATGAAGTCATGTACCCGAGATCAGGGATTCCACGGGCATGTTATATACTATTATTACTCCATGGATTAGCTCTCCATGAAGACATGTACCCGAGATGAGGGATTCCACGAGCATGTTATATACTATTATTACTCCATGAATTAGCTCTCCATGAAGTCATGTACCCGAGATGAGGGATTCCACGAATCCACGGGCATGATATATATATATATTTTACACTTGCGGCTGTCGGCAGTGATGGAGGATTCCACGGGCACGCTTTGATGTTTACGGGCTTGAGACCCTTACTGAACTGTGTGATGATTTTGAGGGCTTGCGTCCCTAGCCTTCGTGTGATTTGTTCGTGTGTTGAAATAGTCTTTAAAAGGTAAAGCGACTTTCATTACTTCGTTTCGGCGACGCGGTTATCTTGTTAATTTGATTATCATACTTGTCTCGACTTTTTATATCTAGACTTTATGATTTAAATTACTGATGCTGATTTACATACTTGGTACATATTTTGTCTCGACCTCGCCCGAAGCTGCGTTCATGCCGCGAGTTGAGTACGTAATAGCTTGATCCTCGCTCTTAGGATCACTGTTGATTCTTGGAAAGCTCCATTTCTCGGAGGCTTTGTCTTTTAGTGATTCCACGAGGTTGTAGTTTTATGTACATTCAGGGGTATGGCGGGGCCCTGTCCCGTCACAGTTGTTATGTCAAAACTCTTAGAGGTCTGTAGTCATATCTTGTGGGTCGGTTGAAAAAAAAAAGAGGTAACTGCTTTTGGTTTACGTATATATATATCCAGGGAGGTAGCCTTATCGGCTAACCTGTTATTTATTTCTTGTGGAGTTTATGTATGTTTCGCTGATTATCTCTGATGTATACCTGTAAGGGTACCCAGGTAGGGCACCAGTCGCGGGCCCGGGGTCGGATCGTGACACTAGACTCAAGCCAGTTTGACCAACAACGTCCTTGAACCAAGTTTGGGACATGTATCACCTCTTGTTAGAGTGATCTCATTCCCTTAAGTCCTTTTGAGGACAACCTCTTCAAGTTCTTCTACTTTGAAGGTGGCATTGCTTCACATGAACAACCTCTTGCCCGTGGTTAGGGTGTAACCGGATCGTATGAGATCTAGATACTCTGGCCCACTCTAGTTGCCTTGGCAGACTGAGAGTCCAATTTCTTTTGGCCTTCAAATCATTTAAGATCTGGAAACTTTGACCCACTCCAGTCGCCCGTAGGTTTCGTATGACTGAGTGTCCAATATCGTCATGTCATGTGATGGATCTGGCCCACTCCAGTTGCCCGTATGCTTTGTATGACTGAGTGTCCACTACTATTCTTCCAAAAGACGGATCTTCTGTCGGAAATAGTGACAGGTTTGTCTCTAGTCCTTGTCCTTAGTCCTTTTCCCTTGCTTAGGATTGTCCATAAATTCAGTTTATTACAATCTAAGTCCATTCTTTTTAGGTCGTTGTTCATGACAGTCCAATTATAAATGGGAAGACAAGTGAGATTAAACTTCTGATTTTAAAGTGTAGAGAATATAAATTTTAACAAAAACCCTTTATATTCCTAGTCTTGCTTTATTCACTTTTATTCAGAAATTATCTTTTAATCTCAATCTTTCCAAGGAGTAAAAGGTTAACTCATACCTTTGGAATATGGCCCACATTAGTCTCTTTGTTGAACTTAGTGTCCATATCATCCTCACCACTCGTGAACGCTTGTTTCCACCACTCTCGTGAGCGGTGACAACAACTCTTCCATGATCCTTAGTCTTGCCAATATGACTATCAACAATATATTCAGAATCAGCAACAGAGATCTCCTCTTTTACGGAAACAAATCTGTAACTATCGTCAAAGATAGATCCAAAACTAGGACCAGATTTGTTAACAGAGACAATGTTTGAACTGTCAACAAAACTAGTTTCAACAAGATAGCCACAGCCTGATCTGGGACCATATCTACTGACATACATCTTTCTAGCACTAGTACTGATAATGTCTTAAGATTGTGAGTCACACAATGGATGTACGGGAATAGTATACAACTACTACTAGTGTTTTGAAAGGGTAAACAACATAATTACAATACAATAGACTTGAAACCTAACAAGAGTTGTGAAAACAACAACAAGATTGATGATCTTGAATGATGCTTGTGTCCGTCTTGAGTCTTCGTTCCAAGTGCAGCAAGTTCCTTGATTTTGATAGCCTGCAACAAAAAGACACTAAATATGGTAGCGTTATAGTCGCGTTGCTGAGTTCAGTGATGTTCACCTGGTCCTTAAGACATTATTGCCCCGTATATATCTTTTTACGGTGATGGGCAACTGTCTCCCAGATAAAACAACAACTAACAAATGAGCAAAAGAAACTCAAGTGTTTCTCAAGAAGAACCTTTTGAGTGTATGAAAATATGCTAGAGAGGAAGAGTTTTCAGAAAATCTGAAATCATACAAGTATGAAGTGTGTTTTGAAGCCAAAGACATCAATTTATTTTGTGTGTAAGATGTATTCTCATATAGCCAATCAAGGCCATGTAATGACACTTAATTAGAGGTTACAATTCTGCCAAGTAATGACTGAATTCATGTGCCAAGTAATGGAGAATCAATGCTCCAAAACCAACCCAAGAATCAGAAATTTTTCGTCATCCGTCTGCCTTACTGCCTCCAAAGCGCCGCAACTCCAGAGACTTACTGCCTCCAAGGCGCCACGGCGCTGGCTGGAGGTGCCGCGGCTCCAGCGGTGTTGCGCCGCGGCCCTTCACGGCGATTTCTGACTCGTTTCATCTTTTACACATCGTACATTTCTTCCTTTATTTACTAACATGGAACACATGTCATTTGGCCAATAACCGTCCATCATTCTATGTCTCAAATGTTTTACTTACGTACCAATATCTCTTTCACTAATGAAATTTACGATACTTGGCACTACGTGTGCACGTGTGTGGAAACGATGTTTCCGACGTGCGGGATCCCAATTGTTCGAGTCATAAATAATGGGTTAGACTTAATTCCACATTAGTAAATTTCCAACAAATGTATCCTTGAGAAGTCCGACCTAAATGCTTTCTTTCGTAAACTTTACAATTCAATCAAGAAAGCTGGAGGCATTTGGATTACACTCTAGTTGATTAAGTAATTGATGACGGATGCTTTAACCATTTTGATGTTATAATTATTGTAATGATTATCTAGTTCTTTGTTAGGATAGAAATGATAGAGGTTTTGAACCATCTTCTGACTTTGAGATGGCAAGGTAAAACTGGTTTTGCTTTTACTACGAGGATATGCCAAGGACTATTTGTAGGAAACTAAATCTTTATTTTTCTAGACATAAACAAACACGCATACTAACAAAACCTAAGTACAAGTTAGCAGCAAATATCACAATTGGAGAAGATGTTTTACCAAAGCTATAGAAGTCTTCTTCATTTGCGGTACTTCTATCTTGTTCTGCTCCACTATAATATGAATAACTTGATGTGTCACTTCTTGAATCATATCTCTTCCCGGTTTTGGAGTTCAATAGTGTGTTGTATGCATGTTTAATCCTTATAAACTTTTCTTGAGCATTGTGCATGCAGAAAGACATCAAACGAATGTGGATACTTAAATAAAAACAGGTTGTGTTCATATGGAAGGAAGAGAAAGTTTTAGTTCCTGTTCCTCGGTTTAACTTCAAGCACTCTGTTTTTCTTTTTTCCTGCCTACAAGGACTATGCAAACAAAGTAAAAGGAAAAGGTAATTTAACATATGATGTCTTGATTTCCTAAAGTAAAATAAATCGTGTTGCACTATATATGGAATTTACATTTGCTAGATTTACCATATCCTGTTATTTCTAGTGCTAATCTGGCCCTTGATGGAGAAGTAAAATACAAAGCAAGCATGGGATGTTTGCAAATGATGAACCACTATAGCGATAGCAACAATGCCAAATGTCGTCTCTCTTACGACAATATTATTCCAAGGTTGAAGAGTCTTAGCTTTCTTCATTCTATGAATTGTCACAAGGCTAAGAGTGAGATAGCATTCAAGACGAAACTCACCTTTCCCAACACGGATAGAAGTTAACTTGTATACAAAATAAAGCGGCGAATAAGTAACTACACTTCTTCAACCTTAGCGCCAAAAACTGGAAAAAGGAGTAAAATGACATGCTCAAAGACAACCACTAGTATAGAAGTTGAAAAGAACCCACATTCAAGACCTCGATCCTAATCATACCATCACTATTTCGTCTTTTCTTGTTTCAAGTCAGAACAGGTGTTGAGTCACATACCAACACATCTAAACAGCCAGAGATTTTAGCCATCACCACTTCTATATATATATATATAGAGGAAGGGAATTTGATCCCATAGAAGTGTTGGTTTCATAACGCAATGCAAATTACAGATTCTATCAATCAGAGAATATTTGTTGACAAACAATCAACAAGTGCGAGACAACACGATTACGTACCAATCTATGTACAAATTTCTCCCTTTTTTCATACTCTTTGTGAATATACAAGCAGCACTTGCAAAGCAGTGTAGAGAGTTACCTAAGTTGGACTTTCAAGCTCAATCCATGAATTATTGCGGATTTTTACTAATCTAGATATGTATTTCTGTGAGTATTTCAACCGGTGTACGGGGAATAGTAAATTACTATTACAAGTGCTTTGAAAGGATAAACTACTATGAATTACAATAGCAATAAACTTGATGTCAACAACAATTGTGGCAATAATAATCGTTTGTGATCTTGATCTTCGTTCTTGAAAGCGATTTGAGTCTTGGTCTTTGTTCCAATTTCTTGAATCTTGTTAATCCTGAAACCAAGAAACACTCGATCTGGAATTGTTATAAGGGTGATGAGTCGAGTGATATTCACTTTGTCCTCAAGACAATATTGTCCCGTATGTATGCTTTTACGTTTAGCGGACAATTTGTCTCCCAAGATAAAACAACAAACTATCACTTGTGCAAAGCTAACACAAGTGATCCTGGCGAAGAAAACAAACACGAAACGATTGCTGAAGAATGAAAAGAAGAACTATCAAGAACTATGAAAAACTTGCTGAATTCTGTAGTGTTCTTCTCTATTTTTCTGTGTACCCTCAAATATGAAATAAGATATGATTATATATTGTTTTTGGATGAGGAGAGGTGTTAAAAGGCCATTAAGAGGGCTGTTAAGAGGCTCAATGAAGGCCAAAACGTTCTGCACTTGCATAACATTTCAGCATGTCAACCTTTGGCTTTGGCTTTCACTCATTCGATATTGGATATGCGCATGCCGCTTGCTTCTGGCAGACTTCAGGGACCAAACTTAAGTATTACAAAGTCTGGGGTCCAAAAAGATAATATCAGAAAAATCCCAACAGCCACGACCCGACCCGGATCGGGCGGGTAGTGATGGCGCGCGTGTGGATCTAAACTTGAACCCAAGCACACCTAGGTCCTCCCTCCTTCAAACACATGGGTTACCTCTTGGGGTCCCGAACCCTTATCCAGTTTTGAGGCTTATATTATGAACAATTCTTCCTTTTCCCACCGATGTGGTAGATTTGTTTCACACCATTTTTTCATGTCTCAAACATCTTACTTTGCGGACCAATATCTCTTTCATTTTTCAATGAAATTTGACGATCCTTGGCCCTACGGTCATCTACTCACTTAGTAGATTATGCACGTATGAAGAACCAAGGTCTCCAACATCTGGACCATGGTGTTTAAGTCATCAAAGATGGGCGGACCCAACCCCCACCAAAGGCAAATTTCCAATAATTTCTTTTTCATAATCTATGCCTCAAGTACTGCACATTGGAGCTATCTTTGCTGTTTTTTCTTTTCTTTTCTCATTTATGTTCTACAGATAGAGAATACTGACATCAGATAACTCTGGTAGACAACAATCTGAAATGACAAAACTTCATACATCAGGAAAGGGTGGACTTTAACATCAGAAATGGAATGTAGATTAATTTTCAAACAGCTGCAGAGGAAGACCACGGGAAGCATCAACAGAAGAATGAGTTACAAACTATACACAATGAAACAAAAACTTGTGTTGTATTTTCAACTTTAATATTACTAGATTGCAGAATTCAATCATTTTATAAACTTAAGCACTTGGCATATGCATATTAATCTTGATTGAAAAAGCTCCTATCAACGTAGTTAAAATTATCAAGTCAAAGGCTTACCTCTTTGTTAACATCAAGATGATAGTTTGATTGAAGAAGATACCCTAAAACTTCATAAGGAGACTCTTTTCGACCAATGCATTTTTGCTCTTCTTCTTCTTATAGTAGGTAGGTGAGAAGGATATTCATCTATGGTCGATTCCGCAAAATCAGAGGCAAATGGATTCTTTTTGTTGGATTTTGAGATAAGAGTAAGAGCAGATGTAAAATCCATGCCGGCGTCTACTTGTCTATATAGGCTTCGGTTGGGTTCGTGTACGCACCGGAATTTGAAAATTTTAGTTTCAAACCCAATAAACGACGAACTGCAGGATGATTATGCAATAATATAACACATGTAATCAAATAACATGTAATGGCATAACCGTAATTACTTCGAACGAAAACTTACGGTTTAAATTAATCTGGAATCTTTCGTATATCCGAGGGTGCGCACGCAAATGTTCCTCGATTGCAAGTTCTAGACTCCGATGTAATTCCTCCTTCGAACAGCTAGGAAATTCGGCCGAGGTTCGAGAGTGTTACACCCCGTAATACCAGGGCTAGCCGAGGTTCGAGATGTTACACCCCGTAATACCAGGGCTACTAATTGAGAACGTGATTAAGGATTTAAGATTTGAATTTTGTGAAGGAAAAAATTAACGACTTGGAATTTGATTCTCAAATTTTGTATATGGAATTATCATAGTATATTGAAGTTTTGGATTTTTAATTCTCGGATTTGGTCATGTGGGGCCCACAGGAAATTTTACGATTTTGTGGGGCCACGAGATTTTGAGATATTTTGGCAAGTAGAATGTTTTTGTGAAGAAATAATTTTGGACCAATATGAGGGTGCCACGTGTCACCCCTCAGTTGTCTTGACAAGATGACAACTTTATAGATATTTTGAGGACAAGTGGGCATGTGGGACCCACTCCACTTGTCCATACACTTGTCATGAATCCATCCATGGGATATATTATATATACATAGAGGGTGCAAGACTTGTTGAACACTTAGAATTATTTCATGAAAATATACTCCTCTCCTCTCTTGTGCTCTCGGCCAAGGGCCATTTTGAAGACCAAAAATTCTTAAACCTTCCAAGTTAGTTTACTAATACAAGATTAAGGTTCCTAACCAAGTGTTAAGCCAAGATAACACACCAATAATTCCTTTGGCTGAAAATGAGGGTGAAACCCTAGGCTTGGTCGTCGACTTTTTGGAAGCGAAACGTGAAGTGAAGTTGGTTATAAGCTTGTGGTGGATGCTTGTATGTGATTGGAACTTGAAGAAGTGGAGCGAAACGAAAACTGTGGGCCAAAACCCTTGTGATCTTGCTCTCGGCTTTTTGGACATTTTTGGGTAAGAACTCTTCTTCCTCTTGAAGTAATTGGATATTACTTATTGTTATGACTAGTATATGAACTTGTATTAAGGAAGATATGAAAAATAAAGTCGTGTCCCATTTTTGGGTGTTGGCCGAGACTAGGCCATTGTGGGCGACAATTGGATTCGTTGATTTTTGTTGTTGTTAACGTCACCTATTGCATGTTGTAATGAAGTAATATTGTTGTTGATAAGTTTATGAGACTTGTATAAAAGTATTGAAACTTGAATTGGAATAAAATGGATTAAGGAACGAGTTATCGGATTGTTGTAGTTGTTGTTGGCCGAAAACTGTTAAGACGTCGTCGTGACGTTTTAGGGACTGTTTTGGACGTGTATATATGCTGAAAAATCAGCCACCAACTTGCATGTTTAATGTAGTAAATGGCTAATGAAAGTCCTAAGGGATAATGGTGTTAAAGGCTTCACATAGTACCCTTAATATTGATTAATTGTGGACTGTTTTGATATGATTGTGGGGCAGAATTTTACACGTCTAGTAGGCGTGTAATCCCCTTTGGTTGTTGTATTGATTGTGCCCTTAGTCGGGGCTTGTTGGTTGTTGAATTTGGGCCTTGGAAAAGGTGAAAAAGTACGTAGAAACAAAGGAAGTGCTGCCCAAATTTCCGTAGAATAAGAGGACCATTACTTGGTATAAGTCTTACACTTGAAAGTTTGAAGTTGATAGAAGTACTATTGTCATTTTAGGTTGATGTAATATGTGTGGCATATTCTACTTGGCGTGTGGAATAGCCGATAAGGTTGAAGTACCTATTCGGGGCGTATTCTACTTGTCGTGTTGGTTAGTCGTCAATGAGGTATGTGAACTATCCCTTCTTCTTTGGCATGATTTGATTTCCTAAAGTGAGTGAATTTTAATCCTTAAACGATACTTGACTTGATCTCTATAGAGTTCTATTGGAACCTAATCTTTAGTGATATACTCTATTAAATGTACTTTGGGTTCTTAAAGTGAAAGTTGTTCTATCTATAGTACTTGGGGTTTCTAAAAATGAAAGATTGTTACATTTACTCTCTTGATAGTACTTGAGGTTTCTAAAATGAAAGACTGTTATATATATTCTTTTGATAGCACTTTGGGTTGTCTAAATGAAAGTTATTTTATTTTAGTTCATTGAGAGTCAAAGGAGTGATTATTAAAATAAATGTACGGTGAACGTACATAGTACTTTTGGGATCAAGTCCCTAATATTACAAGATGTGTTTTGTCCGTGAACTTGTATTCACGATGTGGGTATAGATTTCCATGAGATGTGTTTTGTCTGTGAACTTGTATTCACGATGCGTGTATAGATTCCCATGAGATGTATATTGTCCGTGAACTTGTATTCACGATGCGGGTATAGATTCCCATGAGATGTGTTTTGTCCGTGAACTTGTATTAACGATGTGGGTATAGATTCCCATGAGATGTATTTTGTCCGTGAACTTGTATTCACGATGCGGGTATAGATTCCCATGAGATGTATATTGTCCGTGAACTTGTATTCATGATGTGGGTATAGATTTCCATGAGATGTGTCTTGTCTGTGAACTTGTATTCACGATGCGTGTATAGATTCCCATGAGATGTATATTGTCCGTGAACTTGTATTCACGATGCGGGTATAGATTCCCATGAGATGTGTTTTGTCCGTGTACTTGTATTCACGATGCGGGTATAGATTCTCATGAGATGTGTTTTGTCCGTGAACTTGTATTCACGATGCGGGTATAGATTTCCATGAGAGGTGTATTGTCCGTGGACTTATATCCATGATGCGGGTTCAACTCCCATGACAATATTTGTTTATATAGACAGACGTTCGTGATTGTGACATGGCTTTCATACTAAAAAAAAAAGGGTACAATGATACAGTCTGAGTGTCTGATGTACTGATGATACAGTAATCTGATACCTTTATCACGATTCGCCCGTGCTCAGGATCGTGCCTTACGGGCACCCAGTAGTCATACATCGAGTAATCGTGGAATATAAAATCAAGACATGAAACAGTTGTAAAATGAGACACAGTTTTATGTGAGAAAATGTCGCCTTTCGGCATATATATATAAACATAGTTTTGCAGTTACATCCCAATTGTACAATAGGACTACAGACCTCTAAGAAGATAAACAACTATGGCGGGACAGGGCCCCGCCATACCCTGAATGTACAAAACTATATACAACAACAGGGAGATCATACCCAAAAGTCGAGCCTCCGGAGAAGATGGAGCTCCTGACACCAAAGCAAAAGATCCTAAGGATGTGGATCTAGCACCTGCTTGCCCTTACCTGCGGCATGAACGCAGCCCCCCGAAGGAGGTCAGTACAACAGGTACCAAGTATGTGAAACTGTAAAGTACTTAAATGAAATCAAAGTATTCAAAACAATTTGCAAATACAATCAGTTCAATTGCACATAATGCCATATCACAAACAAGAACAATAATAGGTAACTGTAACAGGTCTTTTCTAGGCCGCGAATGATCGAAGCAAGGCCAATCGCCCATAGTATCATTATGCGTGCCTAATCACGACTCCGATCGCATAGGTCACACGAGACCGCATGAGGTATTCTCGCGGGTAGCTAACCCGGTACTCTCCGGACTCCGCGATCGCATAGTCTCGATAGACCGCGTAGTCACGCATCGCAAAGCATCCCCGCGTCGGGATAAAACACCGAATGATCAATCACGGAACTCCGCGACTCGCATAGTCACGCATAGATAGCCGTGATAGACGCATCAAGGTGGCAAGCCCGGTATAACAAGTCGAGGGTATGTGATATAATAACGATACAACGGTGTTAGCGTTTAACAACGTAAGCACAACAAGAATAACATCACAAGACACTAACTCACGTAGTATCATAACATGCTTACTTATCAAACCATCTTACTATACTTTGCAGAAGTCAATACAAGATTTTCACAAACAAACAAGTAAAACCGTTCCTTTTATCTTTCTTAAGTCGTTATACCTAACTTCCCATAAAGCTAGTATAACTCTTAAGCTTTACTTTAAAAATCCAAAGATTACTCTTCTTTTAAATATGATTCATAATTCTTTTGAAATACTTCAAGGTTCTTATTATTCAGGCTTAAGTCAAAAGACATTGCCGTATAACTACGTTCAGTTAACACACGTACGTCTACCGTACTATATATATATATATTTTAAAATATCATGCTCAGGAGTATAGGAAGAATCACATACCTTCTCGGCGAAATCCACCTGCCAAGTCGAATATGTCGCGTAGAGAATCACCTATAATAGTCAACACGCCTATCAACGTCTAGACTATTCTAAATGATTCTAAGTAGAGGTTCTCTATTACGGAAAATTGGGCAGCACTTCCTACCCGCCAAGCTACTCAAGTATCTTGTAGCAGTCTATGTAAATCTGATTCAATTATTCTTCTTTATACCCTTCTGTGATAACAGTTCAATTCTATTCTTTAATATTCTTTCATATCTTATACTCAAGTCTTAACTATTCTTATATGTAATATCCAATTACAATAGAAGGACAAGAGTATTTACCTCGATAAGCCCAAAATTATCCAAGTTAAATGTCGCTCTTGAGCAAGGTTTAGCTCCTAATTTGTACGCTCAGATAGCTCAGAACCCTTAGAAGTTTCCAACAACTTCTACTAAAATACTCTAAGGAATTGGGCTAGGGTATTTGGAAGACAACTATCTACCAAGGGGTGTTTCGGCTAGGGCTAGAGGGAAGAGGTTGTTTGGCTAAGCTTCACTCGAGGGAAGAGGAGGCTTGGAAAGCTCACAAGAGAGGAGGATTTTCAAGACTTGGAGAGTGATTTGTGGATGAAAAACCTTCAAGTTAGGGAGTATTTATAGGCCAACCAATGGCCAACCAATGGCCAAGATGAAGCCAAGTGCTATGCAAGTGTAGGGTGAGGATTTAGGCAAGTGTCCTTATCCATCTACTACACAAAAATATCCTACCAACTCCTTGACAAAACAAGCCACAAAATCGTCCAAATGGACGTCTCAAATCCGCCAACTAGAGGGTGACAAGTGTCGCCCTCTCGTTGGTCCAAAATGTTTCGTCTCTCGGAAAAATCCGCAAAAATTAGAAATGACATAGCCGTAATTTACCCTACGCGAGTTTTGTAAAATGTTTCGTCGGAAAACCATTCGTTTTGTGTGTTGTGCCCAATTTTCGCCCTTAATGCCTACTTAAGGCTAAACTTTTGTACGTATTCCCTCACGTACATACTCTGGAAATACGGGGTATAACAGATACAGTATTATAGTGGTACAGTGATACAGGGGTATAGTGATACAAGGTACAATTGACTTTTATTTTATATGACATGGTTGGATCTGTTATTTGATTATTTTACTTGTCGCTGTTATTCTTGGCCAGCTATGATTTTAATATAGTACTTTATTTCTGTTCCATACTTAGTACCTATTGTACTGACCCCCTTCGGGGGGCTGCGTTCATGCCCGCAGGTATAGGTACTCAGTTGGGTGATCCGTGAGCTTAGGATCCTTGTTCAGAGTTTTGGGAGAGCTCTAGTGTTCCGGAGCTTGTCATTATGGCTAGGTATATTCAGGGGTACGGCGGGGCCTTGTCCTGTCATAGTTACTGTCGAAATTCTTCGAGGTCTGTATTCATATGTAGGCTGGACTGGCGTGAGTTGTATTTATATTGTTGTACAGTTGTAGTCCCATTCGGGTGTTATATATTATGGCAGCCTTGCCGGCTTTGCCTTTGGTTAAAGAAAAAAAATGATGATGAGTGTTATTTAGCTTCCGCGGGTTACTTGTGTTGTATGTGTAGAAGGGTGCCCAGGTAGGGCACCAGTCGCGGGTCCGGGGTTCGGGTCGTGACAGAGAGGATATTGTAAGACTAAATTTCTGAGACTTAGAATGATTAGTAAAATCAAGTGTATGAATAATGATCTTAAGGTGTGTATTTATAGCTGTGTTTTAACCCTAAAACTAAGCTAGGGTTACACGTGGGCCTGTCCAGAAACCGAGACGCAGTGGGTCAGTTTGACCGGCCCACTACCAAGGCGGCGGCGCGACGCTAAGTGGGTGGCACTGTTACGCTATGGCGCCGCGGCCCTGGGTCGCATGAGTCGCGACCCTTATCCAATTTTGCCTCATTTTTTCATTTCAATTAAATTCAAAATCCAATCTCGACTTAATTAAATATCATTATACATTCAAATGTCTCGATCATAAATCGAACATTTATATTCTGTCATTACATCCTTAGATCGACGGAATAATTGACTTAGTGTTACCCTACATGCCTTCACATATCGACACTAATCATATTAGGGTATATACGGAACTCCTTGACGACGCCGGAAGACGAACTCAATATGTGAAGTATAGTTACACGAATCTGCTAAACTGAACCTCTATATGGGAAGATAAAATCCTTTCATTCATGACACAATCGATCAAGCTTAGGATCTGCCAAGTGTCTATCCAAATGACTTGATCATTATATCTTATCTATATTAGTTGATAACAAGACCATATCCTAGATATGTATACTGCGTTGGCCAATGACTTAGTCAACCTAATATCATATGAGAATCCGAGTGTTCTCTCGAATATACATTCAAGGAATGAATCCTAATTTTGGCTCAACTACCACATTTAATCCAAATCGTAATGTACCCAATACAAGCTGTATCTCAACCTATAAGACATTTGAGCTTAAGACAGGATCAAAGTACATTACTCTGTAGACAAGGTGCGTATCGACCTCAAGTCTAAGGACTTCTATCTCCCACACACTGATCATACTTTAGACATTGTATAACAAACAATACATCAACATGGTATACCAATACTTCCAAAGTATCCATGTGTCTATCACGAGTAACCATTACTCGTAGCAGGTGAGACATACTACATCCTATAAGGATGTGATGCAGACTACATGTCGACATATCACATATCATCTATATCCCATTCTAGATGATCATTAGTCGAGACTATTTTAAGAGTTACGTTATAATATTAATATCTCACACATTATTAATAACGACGTAATCTCTAGGGATGCATATTATAGAATATTATAAACAATCAACTAATAATTCAATAATTGCAAATTCCATAATATTAATCTCCATTAATATAAATAAGAATATGTATAAAGTACATTTGTCCTAATACAGATTGTCTCTAGGACATAAATATACTTTTAATCTCCCACTTGGCCTAGAGCCAATCTCCAACACATCTAATGCCCATATTCTCAAAATGACCATTATGCTTAACTAAGCTTAATGGTTTAGTGAATGGGTCAGTTAGATTATCGTTTGTGGGAACATAGTCTAATCTAATCTCTTCAGTCTCCACCATCTCCCTGGTATGTCGTACTTCTTTGGTACATGTTTGTTTCTGTGTGTTGATCTTGGATTTGTAACACCCCGTATTTACAGGACATGTTTTAAGAACGTGCGTAAGAACTCATAAGTGTTAAGATTTGAGACTTGTAAAAATTTATCGGAATTATGAAATTGTTGGAAAACGTAATATCGTGACGAATGGGAGGGCGACACGTGTCACCCCCCTTTATGGTGCCTTGGACGAAAATAGGCAAGGGCTTAAGGGTCATTTGACCTTTGTAGGATGACTAAGTCTTGCAAGTAGTGAGCTTGAGAATATTGACTAAGTCAAAGGGTCCACAAGTCTTGATATTTAGTAAGACCTCATCCAAACCACCCATTTGTTTACATCTTGACCCTCCATGTCCCTATATAATACTACTAGTAGCAAGACTAATGCCAACACTTAGAAAAAATTTCAAGAAATTGAAGAACAAGAGCTAGTTGCTCTCGGGTTCACTCAAGGAGAAAAAGAATTTTTTTTGTTTCTTGTTCATTAAGCTCCACACTTTAAACCAAGGTTCATGAGTGTATTGTGAGTGTATCTCAATAGAAAAATCTCGGAAAAAGATAGTTTTCGTATTAGTCGCAAGGTGAAAACCTAGTTGCTTTCTAGGTTTTGTTTGGAAGTTTGAAGGAAATTTGTTGGTGTTGTTCTAAGGGTCTCAAGTAGCGGATTGAAGTGTCTTGAAGAGGCTCTAAGTTGCTAAGGAGCGACTTCGGATTTGGAGTTGGATTAAGATTCGTTGAGGTATAATCTTGTCTCTTAAAAGTGTTACAAGATTATATATATTGCTTGTTGTTAGCTTTACATGTTGCTAGCATGAAGTACATGTGTTGAAGTTTATAAGTATTATGGATTGATTGTAGCCTTAAAATCCGAAATGTAATGTAAGCCATGTGAAGTTGAATCACAATATGGTCGTTTGCTAGAATCGTCGCATGTTACTTACTTGAAGATTATAGTAGTATAATCGATTGCGACTTGGTATCATGTTATACTAACAACTTGGATTGAAA
The DNA here is from genome assembly GCA_029844215.1 of Przewalskia tangutica. Lineage (NCBI taxonomy): Eukaryota > Viridiplantae > Streptophyta > Magnoliopsida > Solanales > Solanaceae > Przewalskia > Przewalskia tangutica. The sequence goes on along the minus strand of CM056732.1, from coordinate 39,519,112 downwards.
TGGAAATTGGATAAGAATTGGTATTGTTGCATCTCAATGTGGCCGAATTGGACTTGTAGTTTGTATTAGTTTGATATCGTTTGTGGGGCGGAATTTTACACGTCTAGTAAGCGTGTAATCCCCTATTGATTAATTGCATTGATTGGGCCTTAAATGGGGCGTGTTTGGTTATTGAATTCGGCCTTGAAAAAGGTGGCAAAGTAAGTAGAAACAAAGGAGGTGCTGTCCGATTTTCCGTAGAATTTAGAGACTTTACACTTATAATATTCTACGTTTGAAGTAAGGCGTTAATAGACGTATTGTGGATATTATAGGTTGACATTCTACGGGCGGGACTTTGTACTTGGCAAGTGGTTTGACCCGAAGAGGTATGTAGAACTTTCCTATCTTTTGAGCATGACTAGTTATGCATTATATAGTATGGTAGATGTACAAGACCTTGATATCCTTTACTAGTTTTATGAATAGCCAAGTCGGGTGAGTTAGGAGATTAACTCACTTCTTTGAAAGTATTAAGGATGTCTTAAGTTTTATTAAAGTTAAGGGACTTGAAGAGTTTTAAAGTATGTGATACTTGTTCCGTTTTAAACGTATAAGTCCCTTGGATAGGAAAATTGTATTTGACTAAGGTATAAAGTGAATATAACGACTTTATGGGAAGTTGGTTATATTAGCTTTATGGAAAGATAAATGACTTGATTTAATGAAAGACAATTTGATTTTTAAGGCATCAATTGCCTAAGGTTTTATAAGAAAAGGAGTCACTTGATTTAGAAACCTAACTTTATTTCTAAAGGTATTGTGACTTGTCTTGAAAAGTAATTTTGACTTGATACTACGGTTAATAGTATCTTGGAAGTTTTATACTAAAAAGAGTCATTTGTTTTAAAGAGTAGAAGTATGTAGTACTTGGGTTAAATTCCCGGATTTTTATAAAAGATATGCTAGTGCCTTAGGTAAACTAAAATGAGAGTGTGTATGAATAAGGCTAATAAGAAGTTAGGGGGATTTCTTGACTTGCTTATTTATTGTATAATAAGCCGGTAGGGCTTATGTTATGTATGATGGCCGGTTGAGATAGGGTAAGAGTATAAATGAGGGGTAAATCCCCAAGACGTTATACCACCTTCTCCAGGGTAAGAGTATAAATGAGGGGTAAATCCCCAAGACGTTATACCACCTTCTCCAGGGTAAGAGTATAAATGAGGGGTAAATCCCCAAGACGTTATACCACCTGCTTCAGGGTAAGAGTATAAATGAGGGGTGAACCCCCAAGATGTTATACCACCTGTTTTTCTGTGGATTTGCTACCCACGATGCGAGGAATACCTCATGCGAGTCCTTATGGGATTATGCGAGTGAAATAGTCCCATGCGGGCGGGTACAGCCTATGCGAGGAATACCTCATGCGGGTCCACACGACCTATGCGGGTGAAATAGTCCCAGGAGTAGGATTGCTTAATGATACTGCGGGCGGATGGTCCTGCTTTGATCGTGAGCTTCCTATTTTTATGGTGTACGTATACTATCAGTTACTCTCATTGTTAGTAAGGCACTGTGTACTGTAATTTTGTTATTGTCACGACCCGATTCCGAGCCCGTGACTGGTGCCTTACCCCGGGCACCCTAGTGATACAACATCAGAGTAATCAGCGGAACATAAAACGATACAAGACATATTATGAAATATGAAACAATAATCTGAGAAAAACTTGCCTTTCGGCATATATATAAACAACAACTTTTTCAACATGAACAGTTTAATCCTTTTTACAAACCACACGCTTGCATTTCTGACGACCTAAGAAATGATACGACAACAATGGCGGGACGGGGCCCGCCCTACCACGAATGTAAACACCTACAACAACGGGGACTATACCACGATAAGCCTCGGAGAAGCGGAGCTTTCCCAAACGCTGGTGACCCTAAGAGCGAGGATCAACGGCGGTGTACCTTACCTGGCGTGAGCGCAGCCACCGGAAGGTCGACAACAGTACCAAGTATGTGAAACGAAAATAAATCATCGTAAATGAAATCATAGTAGTCTATACAAAGCGGGAGACATGTATGATAACCAAACTACGATTCCTGATAAATAAGCAGTCATGTCAAGTCAGGGACTCACGCCCTCAAGTCATCACTCATAGGTAACTATGGGTCTCACGCCCATAACATCAATCGTGCCCGTGGAATACCTTCCTCATCGCGGCGATTTATGATATAAAAGCACCGAGGAATACACATGAACACCGGTCCCACTGTGTCCTAATAAAACCGTGCAGGTGAAGTATGCGAGGCATGGCCGATTACTAACACACAAGACCAACAAGCGTAAAGCGTGTCATGATATCTGTCAGGCCGTCACATGATCAAGCCGGTCGCTCGCGATATCAAATGCGCGTCTAGCCACAGGAACTCTCCGCGACTCCGCATAGGCCAATCGAGATAGGCGCGCATGAGGTATAACCCGCATCGAGGGTAGCTACTCCGGCGTCGCCCCGACTCGCGATCCGCACGCCACAAAGACCGCGTGACCACGCGGCGCGACTAACACGGAACTCCGTAGTTCGCATGGATCCCCGGACCCGCATGAGGTATTCTCGAATCACGGTCCTGCATCGCTGAGTCTACCCGCGTCGGAGGCGGCAACCTCGGACACAAGTCAAGGTGAGTGGTACAATACCAACATATCGGCTGATAGTGAAACAATTTAAGCGCAATCGAGGGGAAAACCCCTTTATACTAACATCACAAGATACTAACACACGTAGCATCCTAGCATGTTTACTTATCAATCAACAAGAAAGTATTACAAGGCTATCACAAACCCAGCACAATCAAGTTATACACACAAGGCACTTTCTACTATATGTCAACAAGTTCGGGTTTTTATCCCCAAAGTACTTCATACGTTAACTCTTTTAAAAGATACGTTACTTTCACAAAAACCACACAATACCCGTAGTATATGAAAATAGAGTGATTATCTTTTGAAGTAAATCAAAACACTTACCTTTGTAAAATCAAGTAACAACATTATTTTCCAAACGTCCAAGTTTGCCTAATTTCAAATGTTCACGTTTCTTATTTTAGAAAGGTTTCGTGGTTCATAGCCTTATTCATTTAAGAATATAATTCTCTTTTAAACAATCTGAGAAACATAAGCCTTATATGTGAGTAGGATATTCTTGTTTATAACAATCTTATTACGGCAGCCATGATCTAGGAAATATCATTTTGTCTCATCTTAGCTTCTATGCAGATGGAAGTTTCTACTGGTTTTATTAATACTTCATTAATCAAAACATTTCCCTTTATTAACGCTGCAGTGGTTTGTCGATACACATTCTGATTTCCGAAATCAGTAAAACATTATCCCTTTTAAAAATCAAGTGCTCATTACTCACGAATGAGGTTTCACACAAAATTCATATAATTTATTTAAGTTAAGTCTCTTATCTTACAAGATCAGGTCTCTTAACTTCTAAAATAAATAATTCATTCGTTTTATCTCTCTTAAGCCGTTATACCTAACTTCCCATAAAGCTAGTATAACTCTTAAGCTTTTAAAACCAAATATTGCACTTCTTTTAAAAACAGTTCTTAATTCTCTTGAACTACTTCAAGATTTTTATTATTCGGGCTTAAGTCAAAAGACATTGCCGTACAACTACGTTCAATTAACACGCGTACGTCTACCGTACTACATATTTATACACATATCATGCTAGAAGAGATAGGAAGAGGTTCACATACCTCGCGACGATTATCGACTATTAGCAAAACGCTCCACGGCTATAACCCGGCTAGCCTGGTCCACCTTCTCAAGTAGCACATGCTACTCGCAGAACATTCAACCTATACAGGTTATACAAGTCTATCAAAGTCTAGACTACACAAGTCTACTGTAATACAGTCCTATGTAATTACAGTTCAGTCTCTTCTTTAAATTCAGGCTTAAGTCCAAGGACATTGCCACAACATTAAGTTCAGTACTATATATAGTATACTTCAACTATATATTCTAACAACATGTTTTATACAATTACAATAGGGGGAGAAGATAATTACCTCGATAAGCCCATAATTATCCAAGTAGAGATGTCGATCTGGGCAACGTTTAGCTCCAACTCCAGCGCCCAACCCGCTCTAAACCACCCTTAGAAGTTCTAACCAACTTCTACACAAAACTCCAAACTATGGAGATTTTCCTAGGGTTTCGGTTTGTGATCGTGGGAAGTATAATAGTATTTACGGGCTTTTAGATAGGTATAACCTTAGAATACAACAAGGTATACTGGCTAAGGTAATTGGGGCATGATAACAATACTTTGGAGAGTATTTCTACACCACAAAAAAGGGGGTATTATACCAAAACACTAGGCTGTGGGGTACACTCTCGCTAGCACCCTTAGAGGGTGCTACCACAAGGGGAGGCTTGGCGAACTCAACACAAGGGAGGGAGAGGATTTAACACTTAGAAACATTTAGGAATGGATGAATAAGTCTTCAAAGGGATGGGTATTTATAGGTCAAGTGAAGGCCAACCAATGGCCAAGATCTTGCCAAGTGCAAGGCAAGTGTAGGGCCAAGATTCACCCATGTGTCCTTGACCAACTAACACACAAAAAATATCCTACCAACTCCCTCGACCAAGGCCAATCGTCCAACCCACCCTTTACCGCCCATTCACGTCCGCCAATGAGAGGGTGCCAAGTGGCGCCCTCTTGTTGGCCCAACATGTTTCGTCTCTCGGAAAAATCCGTAAAAATTAAAAATGACATAGCCGAAAATTCCCCTACGAAAGCTGTGGAAACGTTTCGTCGAAAAACGACTCTAATCGGGTGTTGTGAACAAAGTTAATTCGGCCAAGCCTAATCAAAAGTTTCAAATTTTTCTACGTACGTCCTTACGTACATACACTGAAAATACGGGGTATAACAGTTATCATACATGTCTCCGGCTTTGTTTTAAACTTATGATGTAATTACAGTATTTTCCAGTTTTACATACTTAGTACATATTGTGTATTGACCCCCTTCCTCGGGGGCTGCGTTCATGCCGCGTGTAGGTAGCGGGTGGTGGATCCTCATTCTTAGGATCACTTATCGACGCCGAAGCTCCATTTCTCGGAGGCTTGTCTTTTTAGTGCTTTTTCCCGATGTTGTAGATTTATGTACATTCGTGGTACGGCGGCCCCTGTCCCGCCATTGTTATTCCTAAGTGCGTAGTCACATGTTGTGGTTTAAATTCGTAAGAACCGAGTTGTACAGTTTTTCTTTGATTATGCATATTTTATGGAAGACGGCCTTATCGGCTAGTCTGTGATATTATTGTCTAAACATGTTGTATGTTGTGTATGTTCCGCTGCTATTCTCTGATGTATACCTGAACGGGGTGCCCAGGTAGGGCACCGATGCGCCGAGGGTCGTCGTGACAAAAGTGGTATCGTGAGCGCTTAGTCCTCGGAAAGTGTCTGACCGTGTCTAGTAGAGTCTTGATTATCGGTGTGTTGTGCACCACATCTATAATCGAGAGGCCGGGACATTTAGGATTGGTTTCCATTCTTCTCTCCGAGATCGTGCAAGAGAGTGTCTTATTAGGTTGAATCATCTCCGACCTATTCTTATGAAAGCGCTTATGCCTCCACGGGCGACCAGGCCCAGGGCAAGGCAAGCGGCAGAGCTACTAGCGGTACTCGAGAGGTTACCGACTCAGTACGCACTATGCCCGAGGTAGTAGGAGTCGGCGAGTTCAGCCACGCCACCGTATTAGAGGGCCGAGAGCGGTAGCTCCAGAGGTTCCGTGCGAGCCTCAGATCCACGGCCAGTGAGCCGAGTATAGACTATGGGGAGCGATCGGTTATTGACGAAGATAGTAGTAGGGCAGCGGCAGTGAGCAGCGGCTAACCTAGATCCGGCTTGCGGATTCGGGATTTTGCGGGTTGTCATCCGCCCGAAGTTTTATGGTTCGAAGTCCGAGGAGGATCCAGGAGTTCATTCGGCGACTACAGCGGACTATGTGAGTTCTTAGGGCTTGGAGACAGTGCATTATGCTAGCCTCTTAGCGGTTACGCGATATTGCGTTGAACTGGTTTGAGCCGTGGGAGCCGCCGAGAGGTGAGGATGCTCTTCCACTGTTTGGGAGGAGTTTAGAGGCCTTCATGGATCACTTTTGCCTCCCGAGATGAGGAGAGCCCGTGTAGATAGATTCTTTACCTTGAGGCGTAATGGGAGGACCATCGTGAGTACACGGATTTTGACTCCTTGGCAGCATGCGCACTATTGTAAATGATATGGCAGATAGAGTTCATCGTTATGTGATGGGGCTAGCCCATATGATTACTGCATGCTTGGGGGTGGCTCTTTAGCCCGGTATGGACATTGCCAGGATGCAGGCGTATGCGCAGGTGATAGAGGATAGAGAGAGGGAGGACCAGATTGACTCGGGCACGCAAGAGGGCGGGACAAAGCAGGTCTCGTGGCAATTTTCGAGGCGACAACCTCAAAGTGGACTAGGTCCACATTCCAGCCAGCACAGAGTGCTCCTTCACGGTTTTCTGGCAGGAGGTCTGATCAGCCATGTTATACCCCGTAGTTCCAGGGTATGTATGTGAGGACGTACGTACGAGAATACGACAGAAATTTTGGAAAGAAAGAAAGATGTGATTTTTCGACGGAAAAGTTTCCGGTTTTTGTGAAGAAAAGGTTCGTTAATGGGAATTGGATTCCCATTTGGTATTTGGACTTCTTGGATTATTTTAGAATTATGAGATTTTATTTTGGAAATGGTCACGTGGGCCCACGAGAAATTTACTGGTTTTGTAGGGCGCTTTGTTTTTGAGATTTCGGTATTTTGGATATTTTAAGACGAAATATTTTGACGAAGTCGGGTGACACGTGTCACCCCATGTGGCACCTTGGCCGAAATGGTGGGACAGTGGCTAGCCACTTGTCCTTGGTCGAATAACAAGTACTAGCCACACCTAAATACCGGCTGGTCGATGTTGGCTGCCTCGCCCTTTACGACGTTGGCCATGTGGTGTGGTGGGACCCACACACACATGGCCCAATCTTGACCCTACACTTACCTTGATCTCGCCTCAATCCTCTATATAAACCCCCTTTAGTTGAAGAAGTAATTCATCCCTCACTTGAAAACTTTCCAAGGCAAAATATTTCCCTCCCTTTGTAGTGCTTTTTCGTCCCCCTCCCCTCTTGTGTAGAAAATACTTGGTGTATTGTTTTATAATCCCAAATACCTTGGCCTAGTATCCCTAGTAGTATTCCAAAGTTATTTCAATACTAGGAGCCCGGAAATACTACTTTATTCCAATAGCCGTAAAGTGAAACCCTAGAAAAATCTTCCTAGCTTGGTTGAAGTTTTTAGAGAAGTTGTTGGAAACTTCTAAGGGTCGCTTGGAGCGGGTTGGAGCGTAAGGAGTTGGAGCTAAACGTTGCCCAGGATCGACTTATAAACTTGGATAATTTTTGGGCTTATCGAGGTAATAATCTATGTCCCCCTATTGTAATTGGAAATTACATATTGTAGTAATATATAGTTGAGTATACTATATATAGAATGAGTATTGAAAAGAATTGAACTGTATTTACATAGGGCTGTATTTACAGTAGACTGTTGTATTATTGTGGAGTAGAATTGTACACGTCCGGTTAGACGTGTAATCCCCTGGGAGTTGTTGGCCTGGTAGCGGGCCTGGATAGGGGAGGAGATTTATGTGATAGCGGGGGGGGAGGTGCTGCCGAATTTTCTGTAGAATAAGGAATCTTGTATTTAGAATATTCTACGAAGAGTACTAGAGATTGATAGATATATTGTGGCCTTTATAGGTGGATCTTCTACGCGCGGCATACTTGACTTGGCTTGTGGTTTAAGCTAAAAAGGTATGTGATTCTTCCTATACTCTTGAGCATGATTGTTGTGAACTATATAGTACGGTAGACGTACGTGTGTGAAATGAGTTTTGTTTGTTTTAAACATAAGGTGTTATAATGGCTTTATGAGAAGTTAGTTATAACGACCTTATGAAAATAAAAGAAAGATTTGATTTTGAAAGTTAAGAGACTTGATCTTGAAAGATAAGAGACTTGACTTATAAACGACTTGTTTTTGGAAAAGGAAAAGTATACTTGATTTTAAAAGCCTTGTAAAGATTTTTACGAAGGTGAAGTAATTTGGTGTTAAAAGTAAAACGTGTTTTCTTTATATACTACGAGTATTAGTATCATATGGCTTTTACGTAAAAAGAGGTCTTTTTGAAAGAATAAATGTATGTTGAACTTGCCTATGCTTGTTGTGATAGTCTTTGATGTGCAAGTGTTTTGTTGATATGCTGCCGTGACTCTCTGGGAGGGTCGGCTATCTGATTGATTGATTGGACATACTGACGTTGGGTGGTCCACGAGTATGCGTCCACTTTGAGTATCGATCGGTTGTTTAGATGCCGCCGTGACTCTCCGGGAGGGCCGTTATCCGATTTATTTCCTTTGGACATCTTGTGCGATGGATGTTCCACGGGCATGCGTCCAGTAGGATGGTTTCATGGCCATGACTTCCGAGGTGAGAGGCCGGGGCATGCGGTCATTGTGAGGTTCAGATTGTTAGTCCATGGACCGCTAATCCATGAAGCTTGCGCGGTGACGGCGATCACGGCTTGATTTGTACGTGTGGTTCGTGCACACTTTAGATACTGTTCGGTCATTTTCTCGTACCGGTAGCCTCGGTAGATAGCTTAAGATACTTGCCTCGGCCATATCTTGTGAGGCGGTGAGGCTATCAGACGTTAGCTTAAGATACTTGCCTCGGCCGGTTGCGTGGCTAGCTTTTGGATCGTAGTTGGCTTCGTATCTTGCGTGATGGGATATGACTAGCTTTTGACCGGTAGTTGGCTATTCTACTTGCCGACGGCTTTGATGACGCAGGATCTAGTGTTCGTGTTCACATACGGGTGTTGTTTTACATCATGTCCGGCGGTGAGGAATGAGTTCCACGGCATGAGTGGTATTACGGGCGTGAGACCCATAGTTATGTGTGAGTGATTATTCGGGGATATGCGTCCCTTACTTGACTTAATTACTTATTGCGAAATGGTTTTATAAAATGATGAAATGTGATTTCATTACTGATTTTCGATTTCACATACTTGGTACCTATCATCGACCTCCTCGTGGCTGCGTTCATGCCGCAGTAGAGTACATCGGTTGTGGATCCTCGCCATAGGATCACATTCAGCGTATTGGGAAGCTCCGTTTCTCGGGAGGCTTATCTTTGCATGTTTCCCCGAGTTGTAGGTTCTTGTACATCTGTGTATGGCGGCCCCGTCCGCCATAGTTGTTATTACACTCTTAGAGGTCCGTAATCTTGTTGTGGCGTGGTTGTAAAGGATAACCGTTGGTTTTTATGTATGTATACGAAGGCAACCGTTTTGGTTGCCTGCTTATTTATCATATCTCTTGTTTCATGTTTATGATTTATTTCCGTGATTTTCTCGATGTTGTATCACCGTGGTGCCCGGTAAGGCACCACCACGGGCCCGTTCGGTCGTGACAAAAGTGGTATCGAGCGATTAATCCTCTGAAAGTGTCTACAGACCGTGTCTACAGAAGTCTTGATTATCGGTGTGTTGTGCACCACATCTATAATCGTGAGGCTGCAGGACATTTAGGATTGGTTTCTATTCTTCTCACTCGAGATCGTGCCTTAGAGCGGTGTTGTAAGTTGGACTCTCGACGTATTCTTTCGCGATTATGCCTCCGCAGTGCAACCCGGGCCCGAAGGCAAGCGGCCATGGGAGCTGCTAGTAGGATACTGAGAGCATGCGAGGCGCAGCGGTGACTGAGATAGTGCTTGACGGCGAGTTTTGTAGCGCCAAATTTCAGCAGAGTTTAGAGCGCAGCGGTGGCTACGAGACCACGCACACTGAGCCTCAGTCCCGGCTGGAAGCGAGAAGATGGGTTACAAGGAGATGGCCCGATCGGCGTGATCGTGGCACACGAGGATAAATTTGGACGCAGCAGTTCGATTCCAGTAGCCCCCGTAGTTCACCCCAAATCGGATAGTTTGAGGCTACGGGATTTTCTGAGTTGTATCCCGCGAGTTTTACGGTCGAGGCGAGGATGATCCGCATGAGTTCATCCGTCGATTCTGAGGATCATGCAGTGATCAAGGCTTGGAGACCGAGTCCGTGATTTTTGGTTCGCATCGGCCGCGTGATACCGCTGATCGTAGTTTGATCGTGGGAGCCGCCCGGGGAGCATGCGCCCCGTTTGGGGACGAGTTCTCTGAGGCATTTCTTAGCCATTTCTTGGCTCCGCAGATGAGGGGCGGGCGGCGAGTTTCGATCTTTGAGGCGAGGACGACATTGAGTACAACGTAGAGTTCGACTCGTTGGCTCGATATGTCCCACGTTAGTAGCTAATATGGAGGACGAGTGCACCGCTACGTCGCAGGGCTTGATGACTATTTGGCGTAGTCTTGTTGGTGTATCGCTTGGCCGGGCATGGACATTGCCCGCGTGCGAGCTCATTCACTAGGGTGTGAGGCACGGAGAGAGCGGATTGTCGATACCAGCGAAGAAGGCCGGGCGGCGAGGGTCCTTGGTGACTTTCAAGGCGGACCGCGCGGCAGCGAACTAGTTATACGCCGTCGCCAAGATGCAGTGTGGTCCTCTACGATCTTCGTGGCCTCCAGTATTGAGGCGGTCGTGGCTCGAGGTTGAGTTTCGGGGAGTTGGGAGTCTTGGCGGATGAAGCCACCCGACCTAAGTGTAGCGATGTGGTAAACCCATTCGAAGTGTCGAAGGACTTGTTTTACATGTGGCGGCAGGGCCATTTTGCGAAATTGTCCTACCAGAGGTAGCGTGGATGTTGAGACTCGGCGCCGGGATCTCATTACGGGTTCTTCGCGCCCGATAGCTAGGCGGGGTGTTCATATACGCGAGCGAGCGGCGGGTCATGGTGGAAGTTCGATTCTAGCGGTCCTTGAAACCGCCTATTCTTTTGATATCAGGTATATCCTTGACCCTCTAGAGACTAGTATGCATTTGTGTTAAGATGAGTATATTTTAATTGTTATGTTCTGATAGCATTATGTTGGTGTGATAATTCCATGGTAATGTAAGATGGAAGTGGTAGCTTTCATGACGTGAATTAGTAAGATTGTTCGGATCGGTGAGCGAGAGAGTTTGGCGCGATAATGGGTCGGGTTGAGGCCAAGTCGCGGGTCAACCCGCGGCCGGAATGAGGTGGGTCGATTCGAGGTGGTCCACGGTGGTAGGGTCACGAGGGTGCTAGGCCCAAGTTTAGGTAACCATCGTATGAGTTCGTGGATGCGTTCGACCAGAATCGGATCGTGAAGGCCGGAGATAGGCCTTAGAGTGAATTGAAGCTAGTGGGAGCTGTTGTGAGATTAGAAACGATTTCCTCGTTGGTTTGGATTTGAGTTTTGCGCACATGTCATATTCTGGCCATTGGTGGCATGATCGGTTTTGTAAGTATAGTAGTGGAGACTATACCGGCACACGTTTGATTAGAGGCGTAGAAGGAACATTCGGGACGAATGTTTCTAAGGGGGGAAGAATGTTATACCCCGTAGTTCCAGGGTATGTATGTGAGGACGTACGTACGAGAATACGACATAAATTTTGGAAAGAAAGAAAGATGTGATTTTTCGGAAAAGTTTAGGTTTTGTGAAGAAAAAGGTTCGTTAATGGAATTGGATTCCCAGTTTGGTATTTGGACTTCTTGGATTATTTTAGAATTATGAGATTTTATTTTTGGAAATGGTCACGTGGGCCCACGGAGAAATTTACTGTTTGTGGGGCCCGCTTTGTTTTTGAGATTTCGGTATTTTGGATATTTTGGAAGACGAAATATTTTGGGCAGTCGGGGCAACACGTGTCACCCCATGTGGCACCTTGGCGAAATGGTGGGACAAGTGGCCCACTTGTCCGCTGGCTTGTCTGCTGGCTAGCCAATGGGTTGACAAGTGGCAAGCCACTTGGCCCTTGTTTCGTTGGCCATGTGGTGTGGTGGGACCCACACACATGGCCCAATCTTGACCCTACACTTACCTTGATCTTGGCCTCAATCCTCTATATAAACCCCTTAAGTTGAAAGTAATTCATCCCTCACTTGAAAACTTTCCAAGGCAAAATATTTCCCTCCCTTTGTAGTGCTTTTTCGTCCCCCTCCCCTCTTGTGTAGAAAATACTTGGTGTATTGTTTTATAATCCCAAATACCTTGGCCTAGTATCCCTAGTAGTATTCCAAAGTTATTTCAATACTAGAGCAGTCTGAAATACTACTTTATTCCAATAGCCAGTAAGTGAAACCCTAGAAAAATCTTCCTAGCTTGGTTGAAGTTTTTAGAGAAGTTGTTGGAAACTTCTAAGGGTCGCTTGGAGCGGGTTGGAGCGTAAGGAGTTGGAGCTAAACGTTGCCCAGGATCGACTTATAAACTTGGATAATTTTTGGGCTTATCGAGGTAATAATCTATGTCCCCCTATTGTAATTGGAAATTACATATTGTAGTATTATATAGTTGAGTATACTATATATAGAATGAGTATTGAAAAGAATTGAACTATATTTACATAGAATGTATTCTGATGATGTTGTATTATTGTGGAGTAGAATTGTACACGTCAGGTTAGGCGTGTAATCCCTGGAGTTATTGGCACAGTAGCGGGCTGGATAGGAGGAGATTTATGTGATAGCGGGGAGGTGCTTTTTTTACGTAGAATAAGGAATCTTGTATTTAGAATATTCTACGAAGAGTACTAGAGATTGATAGATATATTGTGGCCTTTATAGGTGGATCTTCTACGCGCGGCATACTTGACTTGGCTTGTGGTTTAAGCTAAAAAGGTATGTGATTCTTCCTATACTCTTGAGCATGATTGTTGTGAACTATATAGTACGGTAGACGTACGTGTGTGAAATGAGTTTTGTTTGTTTTAAACATAAGGTGTTATAATGGCTTTATGGGAAGTTAGTTATAACGACCTTATGAAAATAAAAGAAAGATTTGATTTTGAAAGTTAAGAGACTTGATCTTGAAAGATAAGAGACTTGACTTATAAACGACTTGTTTTCGGAAAAGGAAAAGTATACTTGATTTTAAAAGCCTTGTAAAGATTTTGTTATACCCCGTATTTCCAGAGTATGTACGTGAGGGCGTACGTATATAATTTGAGCCTTAAAGTAGGCATAGGTTCGAAATTTGGGCATAAGTGCCGAAAAGAATCGTTTTTCGACGAAACGTTTTACAAGACTTGCGAAGGGAAAATTCCGGCTATGTCATTTCTAATTTTTGCGGATTTTTCCGAGAGACGAAACATTTTGGACCAACGGGAGGGTGACATGTGTCACCTCACATCGAGCACGTTGTGGCGTGAGTTGGGAATTGGGGCTTGTAGTTGGTAGGATATTTGTGCAAGTTGGTGTGGTAGATGGATAAGGTCCATGGTTAAATCTTGACCTACACTTACGGCAGCACTTGGCTTGATCTTGGCCATTGGTTGGCCATTGCTTGACCTATAAATACCCTAAGTGATGAACTTTCTTCATCCAAAATCATTTCTAAGTGTTAAAATCCCTTCCCTTCGAGAGTTGTATTTCGTCCAAGCCCCAGCTGAGTGAGCCTTGGCGAGAGCCTCCCTCCCCTGTAGTGCGCTCAGCCCAGGGTACCCCTCGCCTAGTTGTCTCGTATAAATACCCCTTTTGTGGTATAGAAATACTCTCTAGTATTGTTATAATGTCCAAATACTCGCCCAAATACCTTGTAGTATTCCCAAGGTTACACTTATACAAAAGCCCGAAAATACTATTATACTTCCTTTAGCCACTAAACGAAACCCCAAGGAAAACCTTCATAGTCGGTTGAAGTGTTAAGTAGAGGTTGTGTAGAACTTGGGGTTGTTTGGAGCGGGTTGGAGCACTCGGAGTAGGAGCTTAACGTTGCTCGAGCGACATTAAACTTGGATAATTTTGGGCTCATCGAGGTAAATACTATCGTCTTCTTTGTAATTGGAAATTACATACCGTAGTATGGAAATGAATATAAGATTCATAGAAGAATTGAAGCGTAATAGAAGGATATTACGTAATAGACTTGAACCGAAATCACATCGGAGAAAATAAGTAGAAGTTAAACGTACTTACATGGGTGTATTTACGCATGGGATAACCTTTATTGGTTGAATGTGCAAGTAGCACGTGCTACTTAGAAGGTGGAAAGGCTAGCGGGTTATAAGTGGAGCGTTTTGCTTATAGTCGATAATCGTCGCGAGGTATGTGATTCTTCCTATACACTTGAGCATGATATTTTAAAGGAAGATATATATAGTACGGCAATGTCTTTTGACTTAAGCCTGAATAATATATAGTACGGTAGACGTACGTGTGCTAATTGAATGTAGTTATGCGGCAATGTCTTTTGACTTAAGCTTTGAATAATAAGAAACTTGAAGTATGTCACAAGAGTTAAGAAACCATTTTTGAAAAAGAGTAACACTTGGTTTTAAAGGTTTTAAAAAGAGTTATACTAGCTGTATGGCGAGTGAGGTATAACGTCTTAAGAGAGGTAAAGAAACTGGTTTACTGATTTTAGAAGTTAAGAGACTTGATCTTATAAGATAAGAAACTTAACTTAAATGAATTAATATGAGTTTTGTGTGAAACCTCATTCGTGAGTAATGAGTACGTGGTTTTTAAAAGGAATAATGTTTTACTGATTTCGGAAATCAGAATGTGTATCGACAAACCATCGCGGCGTTAATAAAGGAAATGTATTGAATAATGAAGTATTATTAAAACCAAGAGAAACCTCCATCCGCATAAGCTAAGATGAGACAAAATGATATTACATTCCCTAGATCATGGCTGCTTAATAAGATTTATGAACAAGAATAAACTGCTCATATATGGCATATGTTACTCAATTGTTTTAAAAGAGACTTGAGTAATTGAAATTAGGCAAACTGGAACTTTATGGAAAAGAAAGGCATTGTTATGTCTTAAATTGGTTTAAAACATAAAGTGTTATAACAGCTTTATGGGAAGTTGGTTATAACGACTTTATGAAAACAAAAGAAGGGTTTTTATCATTGGTTTTAATGTGGAAACTTGACTTTAAAAAGAGAAGTTGTTTTGGTTTGCTTAAAAGATGTAAGTCACTCTATTTTTATACTACGGGTATCGGGTGATTTTCATAAAAGGAATGGATCTCTTAAAAGGAATTTAACGTACGTAATACTTTAAGGTTAAAACCCGGACTTTAACATAAAATGAAAGTACCTTGAGTTATGTATAACTTGCCTATGCTTGTTGTTGTGAAACTTGCCTATGTGTGTTGTGATAGCCTTTGTTGTGCAAGAATTGTGTTTCTATACTACCGTGTCTCTCGATGGAGGGCCGGTTGACTTGTTGAGAACTTATTGGGACGTGCCGGCAGTGACGGATAAATTCCACGGGTACGCTCCTCTTGATAGTGTTATTCTTGCTAATCGCTTTGGACATACTGACACGATGCGTAGCGCACGGGTATGCTTCCATTTTGATTACTGTCTGGTTGTTCCTTTTTGGACATACTGACACGATGCGTAGCGCACGGGTATGTTTCCATTTTGGATTGCTGTCTTATTGTTTCCATTTGGACATACTGACACAATGCGTAGCGCACGGGTATGCTTCCATTTTGATTTCTGTCTTGTTGTTTCCTTTTGGACATACTGACACGATGCGTAGCGCACGGGTATGCTTCCATTTTGAATTGTTAGTACGACTTTGGCATCAGGTAGGACTTGGTGTGCAGGTGTACTTCTTGATGTTATCATATCATAGACTGCCGGCAGTGAGGAAGGTATTCCACGGGCATGATTGATGTGGAGGGCGTGAGACCCTGACTTGATATAACTGTTATATGTGTATCGTAGTTTGGTTATCATTCATGTCTCACGCTTTATATAGACTATGATTTCATTTACGATTTTACTGATTTCACATACTGGTACTGTCAGATCGACCTCCTTCGGCTGCGTTCATGCCGCAGTAGAGGTACATCTTTCGTCGATCCCCGCTTTTAGATCACCTTTCGGTCTTGGGAAGCTCGTTCCTTCGAGGCTTATCTTTGGTATGTTACCCCGAGTCCGTAAGTTCTCAGACGTTCGGTATGGCGGGCCCCGTCCGTCATAGTTGTTGTATAAATCTTAGAGGTCTGTAGAATCGCGCAAGGTTGTAAGGATTGTAATCGCTCAAATGTCTATGTATATATATATGCTAAAAGGCAACCGCTTTTGGTTGGCACGTTCTCTTCATCTTGATCCATATCTATTTATATGCTTAAAGTTTTTATTTCACCGGTTTTCTCGATGTTGTATCACTAGGGTGCCCGGGTAGGCACGATCCACGCCCGTTCGGTCGTGATGCATTTTCTGAAGGTGAAGTAATTTGGTGTTAAAAGTAAAACGTGTTTTCTTTATATACCACAGTATTAGTATCATATGGCTTTACGTAAAAAGAGGTCTTTTGAAAGAATAAATGTATGCTGAACTTGCCTATGCTTGTTGTGATAGTCTTTGATGTGCAGTGTTTTGTTGATATCTCGCCGTGACTCTGCAGGAGGGCCTATCTAATTGATTGATTGGACATACGACGTTGGGTGGTCCACGAGATGCGCCCACTTTGAGTATTGATCGGTTGTTTCAGCATCGCCGTGACTCGGGAGGGCTTATCCGATTTATTTCCTTTGGACATGCCGACGCGATGGATGTTCCACGCATGCGCCCAAAGGGATGGTTTCATGGCCATGACTTCGAGTGAGATGCCGGCACGCGGTCATTGTGAGGTTCGATTGTTAGTCCATGGACCGCTAATCCATGAAGCTTGCCGCGGTGACGAGCGATCACAGGCTTGATTTGTACGTGTGGTTCAGGCACACTTTAGATACTTGTTCTGGTCATTTTCTCGTGTACCGGTAGCCTCTGGTAGATAGCTTAAGATACTTGCCTCGGTCATATCTTGTGAGATGGTAGGCTATCAGACGTTAGCTTAAGATACTTGCCTCGCCATGTGGCTAGCTTTGGATCGGTAGTTGGCTTCCGTACCTTGCGTGATGGGATATGACTAGCTTTTGGACTGGTAGTTGGCTATTCTACTTGGCCCGATCGGTTTTGATAACGCAGGCAGGATCTAGTGTTCAGGTTCACATATGGGTGTTGTTTTACATCATGTACTGCCGGCAGTGAGGAATGAGTTCCACGGGCATGAGTGGTATTATGGGCGTGAGACCCATAGTTATGTGTGAGTGATTATTCTGGCGATATGCGTCCCCTTACTTGACAAAACTGCTTACTTATTGCGAAATGGTTTTATAAAATGATGAAATGTGATTTCATTACGCATTTTGTTTCGGGCCATACTTGGTACTGTTATCGACCTCCTTCGGGCTGCGTTCATGCCGCAGTAGAGGTACATCGGTTGTGGATCCTCGCCATGGATCACGCCAACAGATTGGAAGCTCCGTTTCTCGAGGCTTATCTTTTGGTATGTTTCCACGAGTTGTAGGTTCTTGTACATTCGAGGTATGGCGGCCCCGTCCGTCATAGTTGTTATTACACTCTTAGGTCCGTAATCGTTGTGGGTTTGTAAAGGATAAGCTCGGGTTTTTATGTATGTATCTAAGGCAACTGTTTTGGTTGGCTCGTTTATTTATCATATCTCTTGTTTCATGTTTATGATTTATTTCACGATTTTCTCGATGTTGTATCACCAGGGTGCCCGGGTAAGGCACCACGCCCCCGTTCGGTCGTGACAAGCCAGTCATTCGTGAGCAGTCGTGGCTCCGGACTTCGGGTTTCGCGAGCGAAACCGTCACCGATCGAGACCACCCACATCTCGGTGCTCGACGCGTAGGTCTCACCAGGCGAGTGTCGCAGGCTCGGGAGCTTGTTACTCTTGTGGCGCAGGCCATTTGAGGAGAGATTGCCCGTCCAGGCGGCATGGGTGGTACGGCGAGCATGGATCGATTGCCGGTCTTCCTCTCCTTCGCGGGTTACGCGCCGGAGTAGGGTACTCACGACGGGCAGCCGCGTAGAGGTCGTGGTGGTGGTTCCAGTTCTAGCGGTCCACAGAACTGCATTTATTCCTTAGCCACCGCCAGATCGGGAGGCTTCCACGCCGTCCACAAGTACATTATTGATTTCATGTCGGACGCTTTATGCTGATAGATCCGTGTTCTACCTTGTCCTATGTGTCCCCTCTTATTGCGGGTAGAATCAGGATAGAGCCGGTGTCGATAGAGCCTTTTGAGGTAGCTACGGCAGTGGGTGATTCGGTGTTAGCTGAGCGGGTGTATAGAGGTTGTCTGGTGTTTAGTTACAGTCGTCAGACCCTTGCAGACTTGATAGAGTTAGAGATGACAGATTTTGACGTCATTATGGGTATGGACTGGTTGGCTTCTTGTTATGCCAACGTTGATCGTAGGGACAGTTGGTTCGGTTCCAGCTTCCTAGCGAGCCGCTTATCGAGTGGAAGCGGCAACACAATGTCCGGCGGGTAGGTTTATTTCTTACCTCAAGGCTAGGAAGATGGTGCGAAAGTACATCTATCATCCGGTTCGTATTTGATACAGAGGCCGAGGTGCCGCTTCTTGATCGATGCCGATGGTTAGGAGTTTCAGATGTGTTCCCAGACGATCTTTCCGTATCCTCCCGAGAGGAGATTGAGTTTTGTATTGACACATTGCGGACACTCGACCTATTTCCATTCCGCCATACAGACGGCACTGCCGAGTTGAGGAGTCAAGGACCGGTGAAAGATTTCTTGGAGAAAGGCTTTATCAGCCAGTGTATCTCCCGGGAGCGCCGGTTTTGTTTGTGAAGAAGAAGGATGGACGCTGCGTATGTGTGTTGATTACTGAGCGGTGAATAAGGTAACTATCAAAATAAGTACCCTCCCGTGATTGATGATTTGTTTGACCCTGCAGGTGCGAGGTGTTTCTCAAGATAGACTGCGGTCCGGTTATCATCAGTGCGAGTTCGAGAGGCGAATATCCCAAAGATCGCATTCAGACCCGGTATGGGCACTATGAGTTCAGTGGTTATGTCTTTCGGTTTGACCAACGCCCGGGTATTTATGAATTTGATGAACCGTGTTCAAGCCATTTTGGATACATTTGTGATAGTATTCATTGATGACATCTGGTTTATTCGCGACAGAGCGAGCATGCAGATCACGAGGACGGTACATGGGTCCTCCGAGCCGGCGCTATTCGCCAAGTTCTCCAAGTGTGAGTTTTGGTTGGCCTCGTGGCATTCCCAGGGCATATTATTGGGGTGATGGTGTTCGGTGGATACGGCAAATATTGAGGCGCCAAGTCTTGCCGAGACCTACTACTCCGACCAAAGTGCGCAGCTTAGTGGGCTGGCGTGTTATTATCGTAGGGTTTGTGGAGCGGTTGCTTGATTTCAGACCGCTGACTAGGCTAACTCGAGCGACAAGTTCCAGTGACGAGGCTCGAGAAGGGTTTCCAGCTTTGAAGGAAAGGTTGACTACGACTCCGCTTACTCTTCCCGGAGGGTTACACTGCACGTTATCTATTGTGATGCCTCGGGTATCGGGCTAGGGTGTGTTTTGATACAACGACAAGGTTATAGCCTATGCTTCGGCGATTCTGAAGCATGAGAGGAATTACCCTACCCACGACTTAGAGTTGGCGCAGATTATTCATGCCTTGAAGATTTGGAGACATTATTTGTATGGGGTTCATGTGGATATTTATACAGACCACAAGAGCCTCCAGATATCTTCAGCGAGGAGCCGAACTCATGGCGAGACGATGGTTAGAGTTCTGAAAGATTATGATGTTGATATTCTATACCATCCGGGAAAGCCAACGTAATTCTTGATGCCTTGAGTCGTAGATCGATGGGGAGCCCGCTGCAGGTACATCCAGAGACAGACATGGTCCGTCGATCCACCGATTAGCGAGCCTTGGGGTTCGATTGATCGATACCGACGATAGTGGGTACGGTTTGTGAGGTTGCTAAGTCTTCCATCGTTGATGAGGTGAAGAGGCGGCAGTTTGAGGACCGGTGTTGTATGCGGTATCGAGATGCAGCTCTTCGTGAGGAGAAGAGTCTATTCGAGTAGCGCTGATGGGGTGCTAAGGTTTGAGGCGGTTGTGTGTTCCCGATGGACAGACTTCGTCACAGATTTTGGGAGGCACACGGTGCTCGTTATTCTATTCATCCGGTCGACCAAGATGTACCATGACCTCGATGTTTGTCTTGGTGGGATGGCACGAAGAGGACGCGTGGCGGTTTTGTTGCCTGATGTCCTAATTGCCCGAGTCAAGGTCGAGCACGAGGCCCGGTGGATTATTGCGGACTATTGAGATTCCGACTTGGAAGTGGGAGGTGATCAACATGGACTTTGTTACAGGTTACCTCGCACTCGGAGGAAGCACGACTCCATTTGGATTATTGTTGACAGTCGACGAAATCAGCCCATTTCCTTCGATCGGGGACGCGTTTTGGTGAGGACTATGCCGATTGTACATCGAGAGATTGTGAGGCGCACGGTGTACCGTGTCGATTATATCGGATAGAGGGCCCGGTTACGGCTAACTTCCTGAGGTCTTTCGAGAAGGATTAGGACACAGTGAGTTTCAACATAGCATTTCATCCTCGATCGACGGCGAGCGAGCGTACTATCGAACACGAGGATATGCCGCGAGCTGCGTGATTGATTTCGTGGGTAGTGGGAGGATCATTTGCCTCTTGTGAGTTTGCTTATAACAACGGCTACCATTCCAAAGATAAGATGGCGCCATACGAGGCTTTATATGGCGGAAATGTAGATCGCCGATTGGTTGGTTCGACGTGGGCGAGTGCGCTTAGTTGGCGGACTTGGTTCAAGGTGTGGATAAGGTGAAGCTTATCCAGAGAGATGATAGCGGCTTCGAGTCGGCAAGTCATACGCGGATAATCGGCGTCGGCATTTGGAGTTTCGGTGAGCGATTGGGTCTTCTTGAAGGTGTCACCCATGAAGGGTGTGATGAGATTCAGTAAGAAGGGGAAACTCAGCCCAAGGTACATTGGGCCCTACCAGATCGTCCGTCGAGTAGGCAAGTGTCACGCCCCGAACCCCGGGCCCGTGACTGGTGCCCTATCTGGGCACCCTTCTACCTTAACAACACAAGTAAACTGCGGAATTTATAACACTTTTTTTTTTTTTTTTAAAACCAACGTACGTGCAAGGGCAAAGCCGACAAGTGCGCCATATAATATACATAATAAAAGACACTACATCGCATAATGAGTCCAATCCTACATATGAATACGGACTTAAGAGTTATCTTGAACTATGACGGACAAGGCCCCGCTGCACTCCATAATCGTACAAAAGCACATCGAAAGAACTTATACCAAAAAGATAACTACCGAATGTAAGGAGCTATCCAAAAACTCGAGCAGGTCCTACACTGCCGATCACCAAACAAAGATACCTAAACTCGCAGATTAACGCACCTCGGGCGAGGTCAAGACAAGAATGTACCAAGTATGTGAACAATAAGTGCGTAATAAAATCATAATAAACTAAACAAAACAGAGACATGTCGATAGCCAACCTACAAGACATATAACACATAGCATATATCAAGCCGGGACGCAGCCCTCAAAGTCACTACTCAAATATAACTACGGGTCTCACGCCCATAATATCAATCATGCCTGGAATCCTTCCTCACTGCCGGCAGTCCATGATGTAATAACACCAATAAGGATACATGAACACCAAGTCCCACCTGTGTCCTAAATGCCTCGTGGTCTCATGCCCCGGAATCCCACATCGTAAAAGCATGACCATAGGGTAACACAACCAAATCCGGGGACATATATGATAATCAAATTACAACACATTGTGCCTTACTAACAATGAGAGTAAACAGTAGTATCCTTACAATATAAAATAGGAAGCTCATGATCAAACAGACCATCCGCCCGCAGTATCATTTAACCATCCTACTCATGGGACTATTTCACCCGCATAGGCCGCGTGGACCCGCGTGAGGTATTCCTCGCATGGGACTATTTCACCCGCATAAGCCCTTACGGACTCGCATGAGGTATTCCTCGCATAGGCTGGACCCGCCCGCATGAGACTATTTCACCCGCATAAGTCCTTACGACCGCACGAGGTATTCCTCGATCGTGGGTAGCAATTCCACGGAATGCGCCGTGCCACAAACAGAATGACCGAAACGACCGATATACCAATAGCACCTGGCGGCTATTTCCAAAGACACATAGGCGGTTCAACTAAACAAGCCAAAGTACTTATCAAGGCACACTTAGACAAATTCTCAATTTATCAAGCCAAAGTACTAATCAAGGCACACTTAGACAAATTCTCAATTTATCAAGCCAAAGTACTTATCAAGGCACACTTAGACAAATTCTCAATTTATCAAGCCAAAGTACTAATCAAGGCACACTTAGACTAATTCTCAATTAATCATGCCAAAGTACTTATCAAGGCACAAATAGAATAATTCTCAATTAACAAGCCAAAGTACTTATCAAGGCACACTTATACAAATTCTCAATTTATCAAGCCAAAGTACTTATCAAGGCACAAATAGAATAATTCTCAATTAACAAGCCAAAGTACTACGTACGTACATTCTTTTCAAAAGACTCTTTTTTATGTAAAATCCCAAGATACTAACACCCGTAGTATCAAGGCGTGTCTATTCTTCAAAGTAAGTTACTATACTTTTTGAAACTCATTTCGAAGCTTGAAACCAAGTAACTTCAAATTTTCACAAACTAGGCAACTTATGCCGATTAATCAAAATAGACAACTTTCTAAACCTTCCATAAAGCCGTTATAACCAACTTCCCATAAAGCCGTTATAACCCTTTATGGTTTTAGACATATCCATTCCTTTTATAACCAAGAGACTTATACTATTAAAACCAAGTATCACATACTTACAAATCAAGTTCTTAACTTTCAAAACACTTCAAGTCTCTTAATATATAGAAAACAAGTTTCTTCTACTTTTAAACCTCAAGTAACTCACTCCTTTAAAACAAGTTACTTCTCTTAAATCATGTCATTTCTCCTCTTTAAAACAATTAAGTAAATCACTCATTTGACTCTAAAGTCATTATAATGACCTTTAGGATTTTGGGACTAAGGCACTAGCCCAAAAGATTTGAAACCACTTCCTTTTCAAGACTCTATGTACTTTAAGTAAAATACTTTCACTTTTAAGAATCCAACTTCACTAAGGCAATGGATTATACAACTTACAACTTAAACATCAAAGTACAATCAAAGGAAGTACATAGAACAAATTCTACTTTAGGCAATCCAAATACAACCAAGGAATGGATCATTTACGAGTAGGACGTGCTTTCTTTATCTTAAGGAATCATGCTAGAAGAGAGATAGTTCACATACCTTTCGCTAAATCCACAAGCTGCTGAATACGCCGTAGAAGTGTCAACCTATAATGGTCACACCATCGCTAGCAACTTCTAGTCTCTCCGTAGAATAATACTACGTATACGGTCTCTAATTCTACGGACAATCGGGCAAAGACTTCCTTTGTTTCTACTCACTTTGCCACCTTTTCAAGGCCGAATACAATAACCAACAAGCCACATTTAAGGTTCAAAACAACAACCAAACAAAGGGGATTACACGCCTTACAATACGTGTAAAATTCCGCCCACAATTCATACCAAATAGTTTAATACTTCACTAGCCATTCTCGCCAACATATAACCAACAACCCTACGCCTTTTCCAATTCCAAGTTCTTAGGTCAACATGTTATTTAGTCATAAACAACTTCAACAACTACAATTTCCTTCTTTATACAAATGTGACGACTTAACTAATAATCGACTAATTGAAATCTTAAAGCTAAACATGCTAGATTTCAGATTAGGGTTCCAATAGTCAAAATACTTATCAAACTTCATAATATATAACTCATGCTTGCTAATAACCATAGCTACAATGATAAGTAAACCTTAATTGCTAAAACGATGAATATACCTTTATAAGCCCTTAAAATTTCCAAGATTCCAAAGTCGCGCTTAGCAATTCTTAGCTCCTTTCCTTAGGTTCCAATCCGCTCCAAGCACTCCTAGAGGCCTATGAAGAACCCATCTTCAAGTTCCAACTTCAAAGTCAAGAACTCCTTAGTTTCGCCTTGCGACTAACGTAAAAATGCTGCTTTTTCGAAATCTTTCTATTGAGATAACCTTACAATACCCTGGGGACATTGGGTTAAAGTCTTGTGGCTAATGGATCAAAACTACAAAATTTCTTGTGAGCAACATAGCCAAACAGAGCCTCTTTCTTGGCACAAATGATCTCTAATTTTTCTAAGTGTAAATGAGCTAGTCTTGCACTAGTAGTAACCTTATAAAACACAATGGAGGGCTTAGACTTAAACAAATGTGAGGTTAGCATGAGTTTCACTTGATCAAGCCTAGGTGGACAAGTTGACTTGTCAACAATATCGCTTTGGAAGACTTATCTTCTACCATGGTCAATGACCATTTTGCCCTTACACAATTTCGACCAAGCCATGTGGAAGGAGTGCCACGCGGTCGCCTCTCATTCGTCCATAAAATTCCAGAACCTCGTGGTCCCACAAAAATGTAAAATTCCTGGGCCCCACGTGACCAAATCAGAAAAATAAATTTCCATAGTGTTAATAAGTTCCATACTTTACAAATATTGTCTTTTGAGAATCCAATTCTCAACAACGAGCATTTTTCCTTTCCGTCGTCCTAAGATTTTCCGTCGGAAAAACAATTCTTCCTTTCGCACTAATTTCCAAGTCTTGTTTCCTTCGCATATTCTCTTATACATGTCTCGACTTACGGGGTGTAACAACAAGGTTGCTATGAGTTGGATCTACCATCGAGTTAGAGGCGTACATCCGCCTTCCATGTTTCTATGTTGCGAAGTGTATCTGAGATCCAAGAGTTTTCCCGCTAGTAAGGTCCAGTGTGTGAGGGTTATCATATGAGGAGATTCCCATAGCGATACTCGATCGCCAGTCAAGGATCATGCGACCAAGGATGTGGCTTCCACAAAGTCTTGTGGAGGAATGATAGCAGGAGATGACTTGGGAAGGAGAGGGCGTGTTGAGAAGTATCCTCACTTATTCCTACACCTTCCGGTACTTCTTTTCCTTACTTGTCAAGTTTTAATTGAAGCATTTGTTTTGTGTAAATGTTATTATGTGGCCAGGTGTGGCATTATTAGTCTGTCGGGGTTGTGAAAGGAAACTATGTCGCTAATTATAAGTTTGACTCCGAAAGAACATTCGGGGACGAATGTTTCTAAGGGGGGAAGAATGTTACACCCCGTATTTACAGGACATGTTTTAAGAACGTTCGTAAGAACTCATAAGTGTTAAGATTTGAGACTTGTAAAAATTTATCTAATTATGAAATTGTGAAACGTAATATCAGGATTTAATGGGAGGCGACACGTGTCACCCCCTTATGGTGCCTTGGACGAAAATAGTCAAGGGCTTAAGGGTCATTTGACCTTTGTAGGATGACTAAGTCTTGCAAGTAGTGAGCTTGAGAATATTGACTAAGTCAAAGGGTCCACAAGTCTTGATATTTAGTAAGACCTCATCCAAACCACCCATTTGTTTACATCTTGACCCTCCATGTCCCTATATAATACTACTAGTAGCAAGACTAATGCCAACACTTAGAAAAAATTTCAAGAAATTGAAGAACAAGAGCTAGTTGCTCTCGGGTTCACTCAAGGAGAAAAAGAAATTTTTTTGTTTCTTGTTCATTAAGCTCCACACTTTAAACCAAGGTTCATGAGTGTATTGTGAGTGTATCTCAATAGAAAAATCTCGGAAAAAGATAGTTTTTGTATTAGTCGCAAGGTGAAAACCTAGTTGCTTTCTAGGTTTTGTTTGGAAGTTTGAAGGAAATTTGTTGGTGTTGTTCTAAGGGTCTCAAGTAGCGGATTGAAGTGTCTTGAAGAGGCTCTAAGTTGCTAAGGAGCGACTTCGGATTTGGAGTTGGATTAAGATTCGTTGAGGTATAATCTTGTCTCTTAAAAGTGTTACAAGATTATATATATTGTTTGTTGTTAGCTTTACATGTTGCTAGCATGAAGTACATGTGTTGAAGTTTATAAGTATTATGGATTGATTGTAGCCTTAAAATCTGAAATGTAATGTAAGCGTGAAGTTGAATTACAATTTGGTCGCTTTTGCTAGAATCGTGATGTTACTTACTTGAAGATTATAATAGTATAATCGATTGCGACTTGGTATCATGTTATACTAACAACTTGGATTGAAATGGAAATTGGATAAGAATTGGTATTGTTGCATCTCAATGTGGCCGAATTGGACTTGTAGTTTGTATTAGTTTGATATCGTTTGTGGGGCGGAATTTTACACGTCTAGTAAGCGTGTAATCCCCTATTGATTAATTGCATTGATTGGGCCTTAAATGTGGCGTGTTTGGTTATTGAATTCGGCCTTGAAAAAGGTGGCAAAGTAAGTAGAAACAAAGGAGGTGCTGTCCGATTTTCCGTAGAATTTAGAGACTTTACACTTATAATATTCTACGTTTGAAGTAAGGCGTTAATAGACGTATTGTGGATATTATAGGTTGACATTCTACGGGCGGGACTTTGTACTTGGCAAGTGGTTTGACCCGAAGAGGTATGTAGAACTTTCCTATCTTTTGAGCATGACTAGTTGTACGTATATAGTACGGTAGATGTACAAGACCTTGATATCCTTTACTAGTTTTATGAATAGCCAAGTCGGGTGAGTTAGGAGATTAACTCACTTCTTTGAAAGTATTAAGGATGTCTTAAGTTTTATTAAAGTTAAGGGACTTGAAGAGTTTTAAAGTATGTGATAATTGTTCCGTTTTAAACGTATAAGTCCCTTGGATAGGAAAATTGTATTTGGCTAAGGTATAAAGTGAATATAACGACTTTATGGGAAGTTGGTTATATTAGCTTTATGGAAAGATAAATGACTTGATTTAATGAAAGGCAATTTGATTTTTAAGGCATCAATTGCCTAAGGTTTTATAAGAAAAGGAGTCACTTGATTTAGAAACCTAACTTTATTTCTAAAGGTATTGTGACTTGTCTTGAAAAGTAATTTTGACTTGATACTACGGTTAATAGTATCTTGGAAGTTTTATACTAAAAAGAGTCATTTGTTTTAAAGAGTAGAAGTATGTAGTACTTGGGTTAAATTCCCGGATTTTTATAAAAGATATGCTAGTGCCTTAGGTAAACTAAAATGAGAGTGTGTATGAATAAGGCTAATAAGAAGTTAGGGGGATTTCTTGACTTGCTTATTTATTGTATAATAAGCCGGTAGGGCTTATGTTATGTATGATGGCCGGTTGAGATAGGGTAAGAGTATAAATGAGGGGTAAATCCCCAAGACGTTATACCACCTTCTCCAGGGTAAGAGTATAAATGAGGGGTAAATCCCCAAGACGTTATACCACCTGCTTCAGGGTAAGAGTATAAATGAGGGGTGAACCCCCAAGATGTTATACCACCTGTTTTTCTGTGGATTTGCTACCCACGATGCGAGAAATACCTCATGCGAGTCCTTATGGGATTATGCGGGTGAAATAGTCCCATGCGGGCGGGTACAACCTATGCGAGGAATACCTCATGCGGGTCCACACGACCTATGCGGGTGAAATAGTCCCAGGAGTAGGATTGCTTAATGACATCGCGCGGATGGTCCTGCTTTGATCGTGAGCTTCCTATTTTTATGGTGTACGTATACTATCAGTTACTCTCATTGTTAGTAAGGCACTGTGTACTGTAATTTTGTTATCATACATGTCTCCGGCTTTGTTTTAAACTTATGATGTAATTACAGTATTTTCCAGTTTTACATACTTAGTACATATTGTGCGACCCTTCCTGGGGCTGCGTCATGCCGCAGTAGGGTAAGCAGTGGTGGATCCTCATTCTTAGGATCACTTATCGACGCCGAAGCTCCATTTCTCGTGCTTGTCTTTTGGTACGCTTTTCCACGATGTTGTAGATTTATGTACATTCAGGTATGGAGGCCTGTCCGCCACCGTTGTTATTCCTGAGGTCCGTAGTCACATGTTGTGGTTTGGGTCGTAAGAACCGAGTTGTACGCTTTTTCTTTGATTATGCATATTTTATGGAAGCGCGCCTTATCGGCTAGTCGTGATATTATTGTTCAAAACATGTTGTATGTTGTATATGTTCCGCCGCTATTCTCGATGTATACTGATCGGGTGCAGTGTAGGCACTGCCGCTTCCCGGTCGGGTTGTGACAGGATTAGCTTGTGCAATCGCACCAGTGTTGTCACAATAAATAGTTATTGGACAACTAGCACTCGGAATTATCCCTAGTTCCTTCACGAACTCGTAAATCAAGATAGCTTCTTTACCGTAAAATGTACTTTCGGCCGGTTGTCGAATCAACAGTTATAACTTGTTTGGAACTTTTCCAGCTCACTGCTCCACTATTGAAAATGAACGTGTGGTTAGACTGAGATTTGAAGTCATCAATATCTGTCTGAAAGCTAGCATCAGTGTACCCAATACAAGCTAGCTTATCTTCTCCACCATGGACTAAGAAGTAATATTTAGTTCGTTTACGATACTTAAGAATACTCTTGACTTCTTTCCAGTGTTCATCCCCAGGATTCTGCAGGAATTTGCAAGTTATACTAAGTCCAAAAGCCACATCTGTCCTAGTACAGGTCATGACATACATGATTGATCATATAGCCAAAGCACATGGGATCCTCATCATGCGTTCAAGTTCTACATCATTAGAAGGACTATCCTTATTAGATAACTTGATGCCTTGACCCATGGGTAGACCGTCTTTCTTGGAATTCTCCATAAAAAATGTCTAAGCACTTTGTCTATGTAGATCGACTGGTACAACCCCAACAATCTATTAGGTCTATCTCTATAGATCCTAATTCCCAGAATGTAGCAGGCTTCACCCAAATCCTTCATCATGAAGGTACTGGACAACCACTCCTTCACTGACTGCATGAGAGTCTTATTGTCTCTCATTATCAATATTCCGTCAATATATATAATAATGTAGGCAATACTCTCATCCTTGCTCTTACTATAAACACAAGGATCCTCTTTGCTTTTGACGAAATCAAATGACTTGATAGCCTTGTCAAAGAAAATGTTTCAACTCCTTGATGCTTGCTTAAGCCCAAAAATGGACTTATGTAGCTTGCATACAACATTTGGTTTGGACTCAGATGAAAAAATCCTCGGATTGTTTCATATACACTTCCTCAATTAGATTACCATTGAGGAAAACAGTTTTGACGTCCATCTGCCAAATGTCATAGTCATAATATGCAGCTATCGCAAGCAAAATCAGAATGGACTTAATCTTAGCAACATGTGAAAAGGTTTCATCATAATTGACCCCGAGCAGTTGATTATAATCGTTAGCCACTAGTCTTGCTTTATAAGTCTGTACCTTGCCAAATGCATCAATCTTCTTCTTGATGACCCATTTGCATCCTATGAGTTTAACCCCATTTGTCAAATCAACCAAGTTCCACACTTGATTGATGTACATAGATTCCATCTCATATTTCATGACTTCTTGCCATCTCTTCAAATCAATGTCCAACATTGCTTCGTTATGGGTTGTAGGCTCATCATCATCGGGAATATATATCTCACTGTGTGTTTCCACAAGTATATTTAGTCTTTCAGGAGGACGATGAGACTTTGTGGACCTACGGAGTTGATTGTTTTGCAGTTTAGTGCTAGGTATGTTCTGATTGTGAGAAGGCTCTTGTATGTTGGTTAATCCACCAACTCGGGAGCTTTCAGGAATATCGTTTTCATGTCTTTCTTGAAAGGGAGGAGGTGCAACTATTGCATTTACTCCCAAGGGTTGTGTATGAGGATCTTGCATTTCTGCATTGTTCCTCGTAACACTCCCATTGATTTCTTACCTTGATCATTCGGCAAGGATTCAACCTCTATGTTATCTCGTGGTTCTTGAATTTCTTCAAGTTCTATCTATGTGCAACTCTCTTTCTTGTAGACATATTCTTCTTCAAGGAAAGTTGCATTTTTGAAAACAATGACCTTATGTTCTCCAAGAAGATAAAAGTAGTATCCCTTAGTTTCCTTTGGATACCCCACGAAGTAACATTTCTCATTTTTGGATTCCAACTTATCAGTGAGCATCTTCTTAACATATGCATGGCACCTCCCAAGATCTCATATGTTTAAGAGCTGGCTTCTTGCCACACCATATTTCATATGGTGTCTTTTCTACTGATTTGGAAGGAACCCTGTTCAGAACATATATTGAGGTTTGTATAGCATGTCTCCAAAGGTATGTTGGTAGAGTTGAGAAGCTCATCATGGACCGAACCATATCCAATATGGTTCGATTTCTACTTTCGGCAACACTATTCATCTGTGGTGTTCCAGGAGGTGTCAATTCTGAATGAACTCCATGTAGCTTTAAGTAATC
Source organism: Przewalskia tangutica (assembly GCA_029844215.1). Lineage (NCBI taxonomy): Eukaryota > Viridiplantae > Streptophyta > Magnoliopsida > Solanales > Solanaceae > Przewalskia > Przewalskia tangutica. The sequence continues at coordinate 39,488,522 of CM056732.1, read as the reverse complement.
TAGAAACTCTTTCATTAAGTATTCACCTCCTCGATCAGATCGAAGAGTCTTGATACCTTTTGCGAGTTGTTTCTCTACTTCAGACTTGTACTCCTTGAACTTTTCGATGGCATCGGATTTATGTTCCATAAGATACACATATCCATACCTTGTCAAGTCGTCAGTAAAAGTGATGAAGTAAGGGAAACCTCTTCTAACTTTAGTCGAAAATGGTCCACATACATCAGTATGTATCAACTCAAACACCTCCTTGGCTCGTACACCTTTCCCAGAAAGGGGTTTGTTGGTCATCTTACCTTTCAAACAGGATTCTCATTTACCATAAGACTCCAAGTCAAATGGTTTGAGGTAGTCACATTTTCTTAACCTTGCTATCCTTATTTGATTGATATGACCAAGTCTACAATGTCAAAGGTAGGTTGAGTTTGTATTACTTATTTTAGCTCATTTGTTTTGTACATTGAATATTTATTATCGTACATACCTTGTCCACTAGAGGTAGAAGCACCTGGTGTTTTTCCTCCTGCTGGTGTAGTGCAATCCTTCTTTCAATGCCCCTTCTTGTTACAGTTGACGCATACATCCTTAGCCGGGATCACATTCTTCTTCTTCACACCTCCCTTAGGCTTCATAGTTGAGAGCGCAGCGATTGCTTTGCCATTCTTCTTCTGCCTATCTTTGGCTTACGGCTTGGGCCAGCTAGAAGAGCTCACCATGAGCTCATATTTGCCTTTGGTAGTTAAAGATTCAAAGGTCTTGAGCATGTTGTGCAACTCTGGCACACTCGGCTTCATTCTGTTCATATTGTAGTTCACAAATAAAATTCTCGAATGAACGAGGGAGAGAGTTCAGAATGAGGGTGGTAACAACGTTATTCTGCAGCTTTATACCAATCAAGGCCAACCTTTATATCAACGCTATCATCTTCAATATATGTCGAGACATTTGGCTCCCTTCACTTATTTTACACTTGAAGAGCTCTATTAACAACTCATATTCCATTGTCTGGGACTGAGGGTCGTAGAGACTCTTCAAATGTTCGAGCATCTAGTTAGGTCCCATATTCTCATGTTGCCTCTGAAGTTCCACTGACATGGAAGACAACATGACGCATTGAGTTGAAGTGGCGTCATCTAGATGTTTCTGGTAGGCTTATCAAATGAGGCATATTCCGCAGAATCTTCAGCAGACACTATGGCGAATACTTTGTCCAACACATATTCAATCCTTTCTTGCCTTACGACAATTCTTAGATTTCTAAGCCAGTCCAGATAGTTTGTTCTGGTGAGTTTGTTCATTTCCATGATGGGTTCGACATTTTGATAATCCGAAGAGTTTAGATAGACAGAAAATTACAATCAAATTTATTTCCTATTATACACATTTGTTTTAGGCTAATCAACATGACCTTTTATTTAATTAGCTCCCACTATTTTAGTATACTTCTACGACCCCATGGTAGAATACGAACCTAAATTTATTTAAGGTCATAATGGGCCAAGATCCAATCCTATGTTATCTCCGCATTTGCTTTGGATGATAACTTCAATAGAATATTTTGGTAGGTTATAAACCAATTGCAAAACTTATTTTCAACTCTTGGTTGATTAAATGTTTCATTTTAATCTTGCGTCCTTAGATTAGTCTGACTCTTTGGCGCCAAGATTTGTCTAAGCAAGTCAACCCCATTACACGACTGCGTTTATGTATCTAAGTAAACTTGGCCTTTGTGAGCAAACATTTTGGTGTAAATACCCACAAAAGTCTATCATCTACTTTTACATTTAAACACATCTATGAAAGAGCTTGAGTCCTCGTAGACTTAGAGCAAATGCTTTGGCATAAATACTCGTATCGCCGAAAAGGATTTTGCACTCTAACAGTTGTAATGAACGACACGTTCTAATTTAGACTTGTATTTAAAATTTGGGGAACACTTTAGTTTCAGAGATTTCAACCAAGATCAACATTCTATGTCATATTCTATACGACATCTTATCATGCAATTAGTAAAACACATTTAGTTTGGGAAATCATCAATCCAATATGCATGATATAAGATGGTTTTAATCAATTACTGGGCGCCGCCTACCCAGACAGTTATAGCGGACACTATGCTAATAATTAAATGCACTCATTCAAAACACTTAACATATTTTCGTATATTATTCAATAATATACAATTAGTGATAATCATGGGTTAATTCGTCTAAACTCTAAAATTTAAGTCTATGCCAAACAGTCCCTTTAATATTTTCTGATTTTAAAAACTGATTTTCAGGATATCTCAGTAAATTCCAAACTTTTCAGAATTTAAAGTTTAGTCAAGAATTTAAAAATTCACTTTGAACCCTATTAAATTCAGAAAATCCAATTTTAATTTTCAAAAAATATTTTCAAGTTTTAGGGACATGTCTGCAATTTCAGAGTTTAAAATCTGATTTTCAGAAACTTTACTTAATTACAGAATTGCCCAAAATGACCAAATCTGCTTATTTTATAAAGTTTTAATTTCAGATTCTGAAACTTTTAAACTTCAGAATAAGAATCTAAAATCTTTAAATAGCTTCTAGATGAACAACGCCGCGACGCTCTTGTCAAACCCTAGGCAGTGGCGCAGCGCTTCATCGTGGAGTCGCACACGCGCTAAAACTCCTAGCGCCTGCCATTGTCACACGACCGACCTCGGGCAACCTGGGCCTTACCTCGTGCACCCTAGTGATAATACATCATAGAAAACCAGCGGAATAAACTCATAGACATGGAAAAATGTAAAATAAGAAACAGGCTAACCGATAAAGTCGCCTTTCAACATATATATATATATATATATATATATCAAAAAGCCCGAACAGTTACATCCTTTACAAACCCAACTCACAACAGGACTACAGACCTCTAAGAGTTTGACATAACAACTATGACTCAGACAGGGCCCCGCCATACCTCGAATGTACTGCACTACACGACAGTGGAACTATACTAAAAGATAAGCCTCCGGAGAAACGGAGCTTCCCAAACGCAGAACTGTGATCATATGAGCGAGGATCAACAACCGGTGTACCTCTACCTGCGGTATGAACGTAGCCCCCCGAAGGAGGTCAGTACAACAGGTACCAAGTATGTGAAAATGAAAGTACTGTAATGAAATCATAATAGTCTATAATAAAACATGATACATGTATGATAAGCAAAATACAGTACACAATGCCTGGTTAACAACAAGAGTAATGAAAATCAATTTCATCTTTTAAAAGACCATTTCACAATATAAGCAGTCATGTCAAGTCAGGGACGCATGCCCTCAAATATCATTACTCAAATATAACCACGGGTCTCACGCCCACAATATCAATCATGCCCGTCGAATTCCTTCTTCACTGCCGGCAGTCCATGATATAATAAACACCAATATGTGTACCCGAATACCAGACCTTACCTGTGTCATAAAACTAACCGAGCCAAGTAGGAGAGCCAACTACCAGATCACGCCTGCATCATAAAACTGATCGGGCCAAGTACGAAAGCCAAATATCAGATACCGCTGCTACAAAGTCGACCGGCAAGTACGAAGCCAACTACGAGCTTCATCAGATCACGAGATATGACCGGGGCAAGTATCTTAAGCCAACCTACCAGAGCCTGCCGCTCAGGAGAAATGACCAGGAAGAGTATCTAAAGCATGACCGCATGCCCCCGGAATCTCTCATCGGTAAAGCATGGCCGCACGTGTCACGGTTCGACCGGGCAAGTACAAAAGCTAACTACCAGGTACCTCCTGCATCACGTAGCTGACCGGGGCAAGTATGAAAGCTAACTACCAGGTACCTCCTGCATCACGAAACTTCATGAGGAGCTAGTCTATGGAATAACAACATTACCCGGGGATTGAACCCGCACCATGGCTGCATGACCTCGGAATCTTTCATCGGTGTAAGCATGGCCATGGAACAATCATAATGGAAGCATACCCGTGGACCATCCAAAGAGTGGTCGGATGTCCAAGTAAATAACAAGATGACCGCCCTCCATCGAGAGCGTAGCATAAGAATACAACACTTGCACAACAAGACTATCACAAGCAATCATAGGCAAGTTACCATACTTCTAGACTTTTATTAACATGTAAACTGATTCACCATTTTATAAACTCAAGGTACTTTCATTTTATGCCCGGGTTTTAACCCCAAAGTACTACATACTTTAACTCTTTTAAAAAGATACATTTTTACGTAAAAGCCACACGATACTAATACTCGTAGTATCAAGACACGTTTCCTTTTCAAACCAAATTACTACGCCTTCAGAAAATCATTATAAGGCCTTTAAAATCAAGTAAGTAAACCGTTCTTTTATACTCCTTAATTCGTTATAACTAACTTACCATAAAGCTATTATAACACTTATGTTTTAAGCAATTCAAAACAACTACATTCAGTTGGAAAACCAAGAGAACTTATTCTTTTAAAACCATGTACCAATTTCTTTCCAAATAATGATTCACAACTTTTTAGAATAATTCAAGGCTCTAAGATTTAGAAGTCAAGTCAAGGACATCAAAAATGAAACCAAATTCATTTAACACACGACGCTCACCGTACTATATATTTCACAACAATCATGCCCAAGAGGATAGGAAGAATCACATACCTCCTCGGCTAAAACCACTTGCCAAGTCGAATATGCCGCGCATAGAATGTCCACCTATAATAACCATAACACGTCTATCAACTTCTAGTTTTCTTCGTAAAGTATTTCTAAGCATAAGGTCTCATATTCTACGGAAAATTGGGCAGCACTTCCCCTGTTTCTACGTACTTTTCCACCCTTTTCAAGGCCCGAAATCAATAACCAATTGCCACATTTAAGGCGCAATAAAATAGCAAGTCAAAAGGTATTACACGCCTAACTGGACGTGTAAAATTCAGCCCCTTAATCTACCAAAGCTGTCCATAATACTAAAAATAGTCCAATGTAAATACAGTCCAATGTAAATACAGTCCATAGTCCACTAATACCATCCATTAGTTCAGTCCTTTAGTTGGTGTTCTTGGCCAACTACTACAATAAAAAATGTCCAGTTTTCGGCTAGCATGCCAATACTTGTTTTATTACTTCTTTAAAATTCCAACTTATATTTCAATCTTTATATAAGTTACATTAACTTGTTATTAACAAGATTCCTTCATGTAACAAGTAATAGGTAAAATTTTAACCACTTTAATGGCTAGCATGCCAATTTCTCAATTTTAACAACTTTTATTGGCTAGCATGCCAATTTCTCCTTTTTAACAACTTGTTAAGGTCCAAATCTTTTCAACCTTCCTTCCATATCATATACTCATATACACAACAACATATGTAATTACCAACTTCACTAAAAGGACAAAGATTATTACCTCAATAAGCCCAAAATTTTCCAATATTATAAGTCGATCCTTAGGAATCTTAGCTCATATTCTGGACGTTCCAATCCACTCCAAGCAACCCTTAGAAGTTCCTAACCAACTTCTCTTAACACCTCATCCAAAAATATGAAGATCACCTTAGGGTTTCACTTTACGACTATCGGATTAACGTAGTATTTCCGGAATTTTTGTGTTGGGATATCTTTAGAACACTACTAGGGACACTTGGTTTAAGTGTTGGGATTACTCAACAACAATTGAACAATTTCTAAGCCTAAAGGGAGGGGGTGCCGAGAGCTCAACAAGAGGGAGTATAATTTGTCTTGGAAATTAATCTAAGTATGGATGAAGTCTTCAACCCAAGGTGTGTATATATAAGACAACCAAGGTCTAGGATTAAAACAAGTGTGTGGTTGAGAATGGGGACAAGTGTGTGTAGGTCCCACAAGCCACTTGTCCAACAAATATCTCACAAATATCTTCCTCCACTTGTCCACACCTTTCTCGCCTAACATGGGCCCACACGGGGTGACACGTGTCGCCCTCCTATTCGTCCAAAATATTTTCATCTCCCAAAAACATCCATATTCGCCAAAATCTTGAAAATATTGTGGGCCCCACAAAATCGTAAATTTTTCCTGTGGGCCCCACGTGACCAATTCTGGAAATAAAATCCATAATTCTATTATATTCCAAGAAGTCCAAATACCAAAATTGAGAATCCAATTCCCAATAATAAACCTTTTTCCTTCACGAGATTCGGAATATTTTCCGTCGGAAAAACAAATCTTTCTTCCTTTTCGAACTTAATGTTGTATTCTCGTACGTACGTCCTCACATACATACCATGGAACTATGGGGTGTAACATTCTTCCCCCCTTAGAAACATTCGTCCCGAATGTTCCTTCTAAGTCTCCAATAACACATGTGCCGGTATAGTCTTCACTAATATACTCACCAAACCAATTATGCCACATATGGCCATAATATAACACACGCGCAATACTTAAATCCAATCCAATGAGGAATCACCTCTAAAGTGTAACATCACCATTAGCTCCCACCCATGGTCTAAAGGATACTCTCTTCGTACCTTAACTTCACATAAATAATCACTTCCATTCTTTTAACACATGTTCGCTTCTTTTCTTACTCGTCGTACTCTTCTCGTACACCCGAACTCTTTCTAGTACACGTACCACATTTCAGTCATCGCTTCAGTTTTCAAAACCTTGGAGTCACCACTTTCAAATTTGGTCATTATTCTAGCTTCAATTTACTTTAAGGCCATCCCCGGCCTTTCCGACCTGGTTCTGGTGGAACGCATCCATGAATCAGTACAACGATTAACCAGACTTCGGCCTTGCACCCTCGTGACCCTATCACCTAGTGGGACCACCTCAAACTGACCCCACTCCATTCCGGGTTGCGGGTTGACACGCTATTGGTCCTCAACCCGACCCATTATCGCACTAAATCCTCATTCCTCGTCTGGAACAAATCTCACTATTCAAGTCATGAAAGCCTATGGGTCTTCTTAGCTTGACTACCTGTTATACCCCGTAGTTCCAGGGTATGTATGCGAGGACGTACGTACGAGAATACGACATTGAAATTGGAAAGAAAGAAATAGGTGATTTTTCCACGGAAAAGTTTCCGGTTTTTGTGAAGGAAAAAGGTTCGTTAATGGGAATTGGATTCCCAGATTTGGTATTCGGACTTCTTGGAATATTAGAGAATTATGGAATTTTATTTTCGGAAATGGTCACGTGGGGCCCACGGGAGAAATTTACGGTTTTGTGGGGCCCACTTTGTTTTCGAGATTTTGGCCATTGTGGATATTTTTGGAAGATGAAATATTTTGGACGAATAGGAGGGCGACACGTGTCACCCCCCCCCCTAGGTGGCTTGGCCGAATTATCTTTGTGCACAACACCCGGTTAGAGTCGTTTTTCGACGAAACGTTTTACATAACTTGCGAGGGGAAAATTCCGGCTATGTCTTTTCTTATTTTTGCGGATTTTTCCGAGAGACGAAACATTTTGGACCAACGGAAGGGTGACATGTGTCACCCTCACATTGGAAGCAAAGTGGGGCGCACTGGACGATCAAGTGTCGTGGGTAGATATTTTTGGTAGATATTTGTGAGGGTTTTAAGGAGTAGGGACTAGGGGGCACTTGGGCATATCTTGGCCCTACACTTGCCTAGCACTTGGCTAGATCTTGGCCATTGGTTGGCCTTTGCTTGACCTATAAATACCCCTCCCCTTTGAAGACTTATTCATCCTAAAATGTTCTAAGTCTTAGAAATCCTGCCCCCCTCTCTTGTGGTGTTCTCGTTCCCCCCCTTTGTGAGGCTTTGGCCGAGAGTCCCTTCCCCCCCCCCCCCCCTTGGCCGAGAGTACCCCCCCCTAGTGGGGTTGGCCGAGGTGTATACACCCCCATGTGGTGTTGTCTCGTATAAATACCCCTCTGGTAGAAAGACTCTCAAAAGTAGTGTTGTTATACCCAAAATTCCCTTAGCCGGATACCTTGTAGTATTCCAAAGATACCTCTATACGTAGAGCCCTAACATACTATGGTAGCTCCTTTTTGTCACAATCCAAAAACCTAAGGAAAATCTCCATAGTTGGTTGGAGTATTAAGAAGTTGCGTAGAACTTCTGGGTTGTTTGGAGCGGGTTGAGTACCCGAGTAGAGCTAAGCGTTGCTAAGGATCGACATCTATACTTGGATAATTATGGGCTTATCGAGGTAATTATCTTGTCTCTATTGTAATTGGAAATACATGTTGTAGGAATATATAGTTGAAGTATACTATATATGTAACTAAACATAGTTTCAAGGGCAATGTCTTTGGACTTAAGCCCGAATCTAAAGAAGAGAATCGAATCTGTAATTACGTAGGATCGTATTACATAGACTTGTGTAGTTTGACTGATAGGAAGTCTCGCCCGATTTTCCGTAGGATCTTGTATCTAGATTTATTCTACCGAGTAGTCTAGACTTTGATAGACTTGTATAACTCGTATAGGTTGAATGTTCTGCGAGTAGCATGTGCTACTTGAGAAGGTGGACCGTGCCAGCGTTATAGCCGTGGAGCGATTTGCTAATAGTCGATAATCGTCGCGAGGTATGTGATTCTTCCTATACGTTTGAGCATGATATTTTAAACAAGTATATATAGTACGGTAGACGTACGCGTGTTAACTGAATGTAGTTGTATGGCAATGTCTTTTGACTTAAGCCTGAATGATAAGAACTTTGAAGTATTTCAAAAAGTATTGAGAACTGTTTTTGAAAGAAGAGTAACACTTGGTTTTGAAAACATAAGAGTTATACTAGCTTTATGGGAAGTTAGGTATAACGTCTTAAGAAAGATAAAATGAATGATTTATTGATTATAGAAGTTAAGAGACTTGATCTTAAAAGATAAGAGACTTGACTTAAATGAATTGATATGAATTTCGTGTGAAACCTCATTCGTGAGTAATGAGTACTTGGTTTTAAAAGGAATAATGTTTTACTGATTTCGGAAATCAGAATGTATATCGACAAACCACTGCAGCGTTAATAAAGGAAAATGTAATGAATAATTAAGTATTATTAAAACCAGTAGAAACTTCCATCTGCATAGAAGCTAAGATGAGACAAAATGATATTTCCTAGATCATGGCTGCTGTAATAAGATGGTTATAAACAAGAATATCCTACTCACATATAAGGCTTATGCTTCTCAGATTGTTTAAAAGAGAATTATATTCTTAAATGAATAAGACTATGAACTACGAAACCTTTCTAAAATAAGAAACGTGAACATTTGAAATTAGGCAAACTTGGACGTTTGGAAAATAATATTGTTACTTGATTTTACAAAGGTAAGTGTTTTGGTTTACTTAAAAGATACCACTCTATTTTATACTACGGGTATTGTGTGACTTATGTGAAAGAAACGGATCTTTTAAAGATTTAATGTATGAAGTACTTTGGGGATAGATACCCGAACTTGTTAGTAGAAAGTACCTTGTGTGTATAACTTGATTGTGTTGGTTAGTGATAACCTTGTAATACTTTCTTGTTGTTTTGATAAGTGAACATGATAGGATGCTACGTGTGTTAGTATCTTGTGATGTTTGTGTAAAGGGGTTTCCCCTCGATTGCGCTTAAATTGTTTCACTATCAGCCGATATGTTGGTATTGTACCACTCACCTTGACTTGTTTCCGAGGTTGTCGCCTCCGACGCGGGTAGACTCAAAGTGTCTGCGTGGACCTATGATTCGAGAATACCTCACGCGGTCCCGGGGCCTATGCGAGCTACGAGTTCCGTGTTAGCGCGCGCCTTTATGGTCACGCGGCTATGTGGCTACGCGGATCGCGAGTCCAGCGGACGCCGGAGTAGCTACCGACGCGGGTTATACCTCACGCGGGCCTATGAGTTTGGCCTATGAGTCATGGAGAGTTCCAGGCTGACGCGCACATAGATATCGCGCGAGTGGCGGCTTTGATCATGTGACGGCCTAGACAGATCTCATGATACGCTTTATGACCTTGTTGGTACTGTGGTTTTAGTAGTCGGCTATGCCTTGATTTACCCTCAGACGGTTTTATTAGACACAGCGGACCGTGTTCATGTGTATTCTGGATGCTTTTATATCATAGATCGGCAGTGATGAGGAAGGTATTCCACGCATGATTGATGTTGTGGGCGTGAGACCCATAGTTATATTTGAGTGATGACTTGAGGCGCGAGTCCCTGACTTGACATGACTGCTATTTATTGTGAACTGTAGTTTGGTTATCATACATGTCTCCTGTTTTATATAGACTACTATGATTTCATTTACAGTATTTATTTTAGTTTCACATACTTGGTACTGTCTGACCTCGACTTTCTGCCGCTCATGCCGCAGTAAAAGGTACACCGCCGTTGATCCTCGCTCTAGGGTCACGATTCAGCGTTTGGGAAAGCTCCGCTTTCTCCGAGGCTTGTCTTGGTATAGTCCTCGTTGTTGTAGGTCCTTACATTCGTGGTATGACGGCCCCGTCCCGCTGTTGTCATATCATTCGTAGTGGTCTGTAGTACTGTTGTGGGCAGGGTTTGTAAAGAAGGATTAAACTGTTCTTTTGAAAGAGTTGTTATTTATATATATGCCGAAAGGCAACTTTTCTTCAGAAACATGTGTTTCCTTTGCATTATTTCATATTGTGTTTTATGTTCTGATTTCTCGATGTTGTATCACTAGGGTGCCCGGTAGGCACTACCACGCCCGGGTTCGGTCCGTGACAAAAGTGGTATCGAGCGCTTAATCCTCGAAAAGTGTCTACACTGATCCAGTAGAGTCTTGATTATCGGTGTGTTGTGCACCACACCAATAATCAGGAGGCTATAGGATATTTAGGATTGGTTTCTATTCTTCTCACTCTGAGATCGTGCCTTAGAGCTGTGTTGTAAGTTGGACCCTCTAACGTATTTCTTTCCCTTACCGTTATGCCTCCGCGTAGGGCAAACCCGGGCCCAGGAGGACAAGGCAGCCGAGGGAGCTGCGAGTAGAGTACAGAGGGTTACGAGGGCACAGGCCCAAATCATCACCTGGGGTGGTATTTCATTCGGGGAGTTATGCTACGTCACCAGCCCCAGCAGAGTTTAGCACAGCGGCAGCAGTGCCTACTGCGACCATGATATTTGAACCTTCGCCCACGATCGAACAGTGAATTTAGATTGCAAGAAGGCGACCCTGTTACTAGCTATGGATTTGGCTACCAGAGAGTATACCGATGTACCGCGAGTCTTGATGAATATCAACGAGAGGGTTGTGCAAGAGTAGTTCTTCAGTTAGGCTTGAGCATGGCCTGTGTACGGGCTTATGCACAGCAGGCCGAGAAACGTAGAGATCGACGGGTTAACCAAGGACGAGAAGAGGCTGCAATGCAGCGTCCTTTGGTAACTTTCGAGGCGAGTCACCTCACCAGCGGATTAGATTATGCACATCCACCAGTGCAGAGTGGTCCTCCACAGGATTCAGGACGTTCGGGGTATGCAGGAGTTGGTCAGAGTTCCAGGACTTCCGCTCACAACAGGACAGCGCCATTCGGGAATGTCGCTTTTTGTCGGTACTGCTTTACCAGCGGCCGTCAGGGCCAGGTGTCGAATGGGTGACCTAGTAGGAGGACTTAGCCTTCAGGATCGATGGGTAGTTCGTCACCTTCCTTAGCTATGCGCCCTACGGGGCAGGTTTGACTAGAACGACATAGGGGAGTGAAGCAGTAGATTCAGGCATATCTTTAACCCTCTAGAGATCAGTATGTGTGATAAGATGAGTATATCATAAGTGCTATGTTCTGATAGCAGTGTGTTAGTTGTGATTAGATCATGGTTAGTAACCGGGAAAGATTGGGGGATAAGAAAAGTGTGAGCCTTAGAGTTCTATACGTAGAGACCTTAGAGGTAAGGCCATCTCGAGTAAAAGACGTATGTTTATGTTTGACCCTTATCGGAGTGCATAGTGCACGTGAGCTATGTTTGGGATAGGTCCCTAAGTAGTGTGGAATGAAAGAGGGTAGTTGAGCTAAGAAGACCGCTAGGTTTTCGTAACGTGATTAGTGAAATTGTTCTGGATCGGGGAGCTAGAGTTTTACGCGTTGCCGGGTCGGGTTGAGGCCCTGTTGCGGGTCAACCCGCGGCCTGTTTGTTGGTGGGGTCAGTTCGTGGTGGTCCCGCTTTGTGTTAGGGTTATGAGGGTGTTAGGCCCAAGTTTAGTTGGCCATCGTACGAGTTCGTGGAGACGTTCGACCAGAATCGGATCGTAAAGGTCGGGAATAGCCTTAAAGGAATGTGAGGCTAGTAAGCTGACCAAGGGTGGAGGCGGTAGTGTTGTGATACACATTTGAGGTGACTTCTCGTTGGTTTGGATTTGGGTTTCGTGCGTTTGTGATATTATGGCCATGTGTGGCATAATTGGTTTCGTAAGTATAGCAGTTGAGACTATACCGGCGCATGTGTGATTATGGAGACTTAGAAGGAACATTCGGGACGAATGTTTCTAAGGGGGGAAGAATGTTATACCCCGTAGTTCCAGGGTATGTATGCGAGGACGTACGTACGAGAATACGACATTGAAATTGGAAAGGAAGAAAGAGGTGATTTTTCCACGAAAAAGTTTCCGGTTTTTGTGAAGGAAAAAGGTTCGTTAATGGGAATTGGATTCCCAGATTTGGTATTCGGACTTCTTGGAATATTAGAGAATTATGGAATTTTATTTTCGGAAATGGTCACGTGGGGCCCACGGGAGAAATTTACTGGCTTTGTAGGCCCACTTTGTTTTCGAGATTTTGGCCATTGTGGATATTTTCGGAAGATGAAATATTTTGGACGAATAGGAGGGCGACACGTGTCACCCCCCCCCCCTAGGTGGCTTGGCCGAATTATCTTTGTGCACAACACCCGGTTAGAGTCGTTTTTCGATGAAACGTTTTACATAACTTGCGAGGGGAAAATTCCGGCTATGTCTTTTCTTATTTTTGCGGATTTTTCCGAGAGACGAAACATTTTGGACCAACGGGAGGGTGACATGTGTCACCCTCACATCGAAGCAAGTAGGCAAGACTGACGATCAGTGTCAAGTGGGTAGATATTTTGGTAGATATTTGTGAGGTTTTAGGAGTAGGACTAGGGGCACTTGGGCATATCTTGGCCCTACACTTGCCTAGCACTTGGCTAGATCTTGGCCATTGGTTGGCCTTTGCTTGACCTATAAATACCCCTCCTCTTTGAAGAGTTATTCATCCTAAAATGTTCTAAGTCTTAGAAATCCTCCCCTCTCGTGGTGTTCTCGCCCCCTTTCATGAGGCTTTGGCCGAGAGCCCTCCCCTGTCGAGAGTACCACTCAGTGGGAGGGGTATACATCCCTTGTGGTGTTGTCTCGTATAAATACCCCTCTTGGTAGAAATACTCAAAAGTATTGTTGTTATACCCAAAATTACCTTAGCCGTATACCTTGTAGTATTCCAAAGATACCTCTATACGTAGAGTCTTAAATACTACAGTATGTCCTTTTTGTCTCAAACCGAAACCCTAAGGAAAATCTCCATAGTTGGTCGAGTATTAGAAAGAAGTTGCGTAACTTCTAAGGGTTGTTTGGAGCGGGTTGGAGTACCGGAGTAGAGCTAAGTTGCTAAGGATCGACATCTATACTTGGATAATTATGGGCTTATCGAGGTAATTATCTTGTCCCCCTATTGTAATTGGAGATACATGTTGTAGGAATATATAGTTGAAGTATACTATATATAGAACTGAACATAGTTTTGCGGCAATGTCTTTGGACTTAAGCCTGAATCTAAAGAAGAGAATCAATCTGTAATTACGAGGGGTATCAGACAGAGACTTGTGTAGTTTGACGGATAGGGAAGTGCTGCCCGATTTTCCGTAGGATCTTGTATCTAGATTTATTCTACCGAGTAGTCTAGACTTTGATAGACTTGTATAACCTGTATAGGTTGAATGTTCTCGCGTAGCAGATGTGCTACTTGAGAAGGTGGACAGTGCTAGGGTTATAGCCGTGAGCGATTTGCTAATAGTCGATAATCGCCGCGAGGTATGTGATTCTTCCTATACGTTTGAGCATGATATTTTAAAGAAGTATATATAGTACGAGACGACGCGTGTTAATCGAACGTAGTTGTATGGCAATGTCTTTTGACTTAAGCCCAATGATAAGAACTTTGAAGTATTTCAAAAGTATTAAGAAGCTTTTTTTGAAATAAGAGTAACACTTGGTTTTGAAAACATAAGAGTTATACTAGCTTTATGGGAAGTTAGGTATAACGTCTTAAGAAAGATAAAATGAATGATTTATTGATTATAGAAGTTAAGAGACTTGATCTTAAAAGATAAGAGACTTGACTTAAATGAATTGATATGAATTTGTGAAACCTCATTCGTGAGTAATGAGTACTTGGTTTTAAAAGGAATAATGTTTTACTGATTTCGGAAATCAGAATGTGTATCGACAAACCACTGCAGCGTTAATAAAGGAAAATGTAATGAATAATTAAGTATTATTAAAACCAGTAGAAACTTCCATCTGCATAGAAGCTAAGATGAGACAAAATGATATTTCCTAGATCATGGTCATGTAATAAGATGGTTATAAACAAGAATATCCTACTCACATATAAGGCTTATGCTTCAGATTGTTTAAAAGAGAATTATATTCTTAAATGAATAAGACTATGAACTACTTAAACCTTTCTAAAATAAGAAACGTGAACATTTGAAATTAGGCAAACTTGACGCTTTGGAAAATAATATTGTTACTTGATTTTACAAAGGTAAGTGTTTTGGTTTACTTAAAAACTGATCACTCTATTTTATACTACGTATTGTGTGACATTTTGTGAAAGAATCTGATCTTTTAAAGATTTAATGTATGAAGTACTTTGGGGATAGATAATCAACTTGTTAGTAGAAAGTACCTTGTGTGTATAACTTGATTGTGTTGGTTTGTGATAACCTTGTAATACTTTCTTGTTGTTTTGATAAGTGAACATGATAGGATGCCACGTGTGTTAGTATCTTGTGATGTTTGTGTAAAGGGTTTCCTCGATTGCGCTTAAATTGTTTCACCATCACCGATATGTTGGTATTGTACCACTCACCTTGACTTGTTTCCGGAGGTTGTCGCCTCCGACGCGGGTAGACTCAAAGTGGTCTGTGACCTATGATTCGAGAATACCTCACGCGGTCCCGGGGCCTATGCGGAGCCACGAGTTCCAGTTAGCGCGCCTTTATGGTCACGCGGTCATGTGGCTACGCGGATGCGAGTCCAGCGGACGCCGGAGTAGCTACCGACGCGGGTTATACCTCACGCGGCCTATGAGTTTGGCCTATGCGAGTGCGGAGAGTTCGGGGCTAGACGCGCACATGATATCGCGCGAGTGGCGCTTTGATAATGTGACGTCTAGTCATATCTCATGATACGCTTTATGACCTTGTTGGTACCGTGGGTTTTAGTAGTCGGCTATGCCTTCGCATTTACCAGACGGTTTTATTAGGACACAGTGGGACCCGGTGTTCGTGTATTCTGGATGCTTTTATATCATAGACCGCGCAGTGAGGAAGGTATTCCACGCATGATTGATGTTATGGGCGTGAGACCCATAGTTATATTTGAGTGATGACTTGAGGCGAGTCCCGACTTGACATGATCGCTTATTTATTGTGAATCGTAGTTTGGTTATCATACATGTCTCCCGCTTTATATAGACTACTATGATTTCATTTCTGATTTATTTTAGTTTCACATACTTGGGTACTTAGATCTTTCCTCGGGCCGCGTTTCATGCCGCAGTAAAAGGTACACCGTTGATCCTCGCTCTGTGGTCACAGTTTGGGGAAAGCTCCGCTTTCTCGAGGCTTGTTCGTATAGTCCCTGTTGTTGTAGGTGCTACATTCGTGGGTATGACGGCCCTGTCCGTCGTTGTTGTCATATCATTCGCAGAGGTGCGTAGTACCGCTGTAGGCGGGGTTTGTAAAAAGGATTAAACTGTTCTTTTTGAAAGAGTTGTTATTTATATATATGCCGAAAGGCAACTTTTCTTCAGAAACATGTGTTTCCTTTGCATTATTTCATATTGTGTTTTATGTTCCGCTGATTTCTCTGATGTTGTATCACTAGGGTGCCCGGGGTAAGGCACCAGTCACGGGCCCGGGTTCGGGTCGTGACACTATCCACTTTCATTTCACACCACCCATGGAATTATCACACTAATATACTCCACGTATACTATGTACCAGGTTGTCTTAATCACAATTTACACAATAATACCCGTACATAACACTTAACATATAACCATATTATCAACGCATACTAGTCTAAAAAAGGTTAAAGATATACCTGTAACTATTGCTTCATTTCCCTTTGTCGCTCTAATTATAATCACTCACTGGCATAGATAGCTATAGAAGGCGATGAACCACCGATCCCGGCGTGAGTCTTAACATCTGCGCTACCTGCCTGGACAACTCCTCGCAAAATGGCCCTGCCGGCCGCAGGTAAAACAAGCTCTCTGAACACCATGACACTTCCCCGCAAGGAGTCTACCACTTCGGCCACACCGAGGTAGGGGTGGCCTCATCTGACTAATATCCCAGTTCCCCTGAAAACCTGAAACCTTGGAGCCCTGACCCGCCCCTGAATACCCCGGATGTCCTGAAGACTGTGGAGGACCACACTGTACTGGCGGAAGCGCATAACTAGTCTATTGTTGAGGCGGTCCGCCTCGAAAGTTACCAAAGGACCCTGCTGCCCTGGCCCTCTTATGCTGATCTCGGTCATTTCGTCAACCTATACGTTCCTCAGTCCCCTGTGCATAAGCCTGTATGTGGGCAATGTCCATGACCGGCTGAAGAGCTACTCTCGTACAACCCTCTGCTAGATAATCGTCAAGTCCCGTGACATATCGGTGCACTCTATCCTCCATGTCTACCACTAGAGTGGGGGCATATCGAGCTAATGAGTCGAACTCTATGTTGTACTCCCGAACCGTCCGCCTATTCTGTCTCAACATCATAAACCTATCCACCCGGGCTCTCCTCATCTGCGGAGGCAAGAAGTGGTTAAGAAATGCCTCCGAGAACTCGTCCCCAACCATGCTCCCCCCGGGACAGTTCCCATGAATCAAACCAGTTGACTGCAATATCACGCAGCTGATGAGAACCCAATACCACTGACTCCGCCTCTGAGGCCTTGATCACCTTCATGATCCGCTGCAACTGTCGAATAAACTCCTGAGGATCTTCCTCAGTTCTCGATCCATAGAACTCTAGTGGACTGCAACTCAAGAAGTCCCGAAGCCTCAAACTATCGGTTCTGGGGTGCACCACCGGTACTACCGGCTCCCGTCTGTCCTCATGCCTCGCCACGATCCTAGCTAGTAACTGGGACATCTCTTTGTAACCCATATCCTCGGCTCCTGGTCGTGGAACTGGAGGCTCAGGTACCGTGGCCTCTGTAGCTGCTGCCGCTGCTCTAAACTCTGCTGGGGCTGGCGGCGTCGTAGAACTCGCCGTCTGAAGCACTACTCGTAATGGTGGGCTGTGCTCGTAACCCTCGTGTTCTACTAGCGCCTCCTCGCTGCCTTGCCTTCGTGGCCACTGGTTGCCTTAGCGTGAGGCATAACTGGTACATAAGAATACGTCAGAGGGAGTCCAAGTTATAACACAGCTCTATCGCACGATCTCAGAGTGAGAAGAATGGAAACCAATCCTAAATATCCTGTAGCCTCCTGATTATAGGTGTGGTGCACAACACGCCGATAATCAAGACTCTACTAGATACGGTCTGTAGATACTTTTCAAGGACAACCTGGCTCTGATACCACTTTTGTCACGACCCGACCTCGGGCAATCGTGGTGCCTTACCGGCACTTATGTCACGACCGAACGGGCGGATCGTGCCTTACCCGGGCACCCAAGTAGTCATACATCAGAGAAATCAGCGGAAATTAAAACATACAGATATGAAACAAGAGGTAAGATAATAAAACAGGCCAACCAAAACGGTTGCCTTCTTGCATATATATAATAATCTTGAACAGTTACATCCCTTTTACAAACCCTGCCCACAATAGTACTACAGACCTCTAAGAAAGTAACAACACCTATGACGGGACAGACTCGCCATACCCCGAATGTACAAGAACCTACAACTCAGGGAAACATACCAAAAGATAAGCCTCCGAGAAACGGAGCTTCCTAATCTGTGAACTGTGATCCTATGGCGAGGATCAACAACAGGTGTACCTCTACTGCGGATGAACGCGGCCCCGAAGGAGAGTCGATCTGACAACAGTACCAAGTATGTGAAGCGAAAATACTGAAAATGAAATCATAATAGTCTATATAAAACAGAAGACATATATGATAACAAAACTACAGTTTACAGCATAAAAGTAGTCATGTCAAGTCAGGGACTCACGCCCTCAAAGTCATCCCTCATGCCCGTGGAACTCCTTCCTCACTGCCGGCAGTATAGGTATAAGTTAGGTGATACGTGTAACATGTCTCGGCCCATCTCACGGACTCGAGTTGGAATCGTGTGGAATACATGTCTCGGCCCATCTCATGGGACTCGATAGAAATCGAACATATCTCGGCCCATCTCGTGGGACTCGATAGAAATCGCACATGTCTCGCCCGTCTCATGGGACTCGATGAAATCGCACATGTCTCGGCCCATCTCATGGGACTCGATAGAACTCGCACATGTCTCGGCCCATCTCATGGGACTCGAGAGTAATCGCACGTCTCGGCCCCATCTCACGGGACTCGATAGGAATCGCATGTCTCGCCCATCTCCATGGGACTCGATGAAATCGCATGTCTCGGCCCATCTCACGGGACTCGATAGGAATCGGATGGAATACATTCGGTTCATCCCGAACGCGTGTCGCATGAAATACATTCCCGGTCCATCTCATGGACTCGGTATCGAATCAGGTGAAATACATTCCCGGTTCATCCCATGAACGCGGTGTCGTGTGGCCCTAACATCTAAACGCTCTTTTAAGACAGATTAAGATAATACCATGTTTTCCTTTTAAATCAACTAAGGCAATATTATGCCCTCCTTTTTAAACAAAAACACTTTCCTTCTTAAAGTCAAGTAACAACATTCTTTTCCAAAAGTTCAAGTTTGCCTAATTTCAAATATTCACGTCTCTTATTTTCGAAAGGTTTCATAGTTCATAGTCTTAATCATTTAATAACATAATTCTCTTTTAAAAACAGTTGAGTAATATATGCCTTATGTGTGAGTAGGTTATTCTTGTTCATAACAATCTTATTAAAGCAGCCATGATCTAGGAAATGTAATATCATTTTGTCTCATCTTAGCTTCTATGCAGATGGAGGTTTCTACTGGTTTTAATAATACTTTATTAGTCATTACATTTCCCTTTATTAACGCTGCTGTGGTTTGTTCGATACTTATTCTCATTTCCGAAATCAGTAAAACATTATTCCTTTTACAAACCAAGTACTCATTACTCACGAATGAGGTTTCACGCTTTTTAACAAAATTCATATTAAATCAATTAAGTCAAGTCTCTTATATTTTGAGATAAAGTCTCTTAACTTTTAAAATCAATAAACCATTCAGTTTATTACTCTTAAGTCGTTATACCCAACTTCCCATAAAGCTAGTATAACTCTTAACTTTCAAAACCAAGTGTTACTCTTCTTTCAAAACGGTTTCTTAATTCTTTTGAAATACTTCAAGATTCTTATTATTCAGGCTTAAGTCAAAAGACATTGCCGTAAAACTACGTTCGATTACGCACGACGCTCACTTACTATATATATATATATACTTTTAAAATATCATGCTCAAGAGTATAGGAAGAATCACATACCTCGTGACGATTTATCGACTATTAGCAAATAGCTCCAAAGTACTGTAATCCTGCTAGCCTTTTCCACCCTTCGAGTAGAATACGCTACTCGCAGTACTTCAACCTATATTGGTCATATAAGTCTATCAACGTCTAGACTATTCTGTAAAACAATTCTAGATACAGATTCCTTATCCCACGGAAAATTTGGGCAGCACTTCCCTACCCGTTAACTACACAATTCTACTGTAAATACGATCTATGTAAGTACTGATTGATTATTCTTTAATATTCTTCTGATGTGATCTATTCAATTCTCTTCCTTTATACAATCCTTATATACGTCTTATACTCATTTTTATACTACTACAGTATGTAATTTCCAATACACTAGAAGGATAGGATTATTTACCTCGATAAGCCCAAAATTATCCAAGATTAAATGTCGATCCTGAGCAAGGTTTAGCTCCTACTCTGTGCGCTCCAACCCGCTCCAAACAACCCTTAGAAGTTCTACGCAACTTCTTCTTAATACTTCAACTTGCTATGAAGATTTCCTTAGGGTTTCGTTTAGTGGCTAAAGGAAGTTGTCATGCCCCGAACCCCGGGCGTGTTGGTGCCCTACAGGCACCTTCTACCTAACAACTAAGTAATCATGGAAATTAAATAACACCTCTTTTTTTTTTTAAAACCAATAGTATGTACAAGGGCAAAGCCGACAAGGCTGCCATATAATATACATAAACAAAAGACCCAACACTTTACACGAGTCCAATCCCACATATGAATACAGACCTCTAAGAGTTATCTTGAACTATGGCCAGGACAAGGCCCGCGTACCCATGCGTACAAAAGCACATGCGAAAGAACTCATACAAAAAGATAAACTCCGAGCGAAGGAGCTATCCAAAACTCGGCGGTCTACACTGCGATCACCAAGCGATACCTAAACATGCGGCATGAACGGCCCGAAGGAGGTCGATCTGAAGAATGTACCAAGTATGTGGTGAAAAATCACGTAAATGAAATCATAGTAGTCTATATAAAGCGGGACATGTATGATAGCAAACTACGATTACATAATATGCGATCACGTCAGTCGGTCTCACGCCTCAAAGTCATCACTCAAATATAACTATGGGTCTCACGCCACAACATCAATCATGCGTGGAATGCCTTCCGCCGCTGCGATCTATGATATAATAACACGAAGTATACATGAGCAGCAGGTCCACTGTGTCATAAAACCGTCTGGAGCGGTGCGAAGGCTAACTACGGATACCAAAGCGCATCGTCAATCGACCGGCAAGTCACGAAAGCCAACTACCGGATACCAAAGCGCACTATCAATACTATACAATCAATACTATACAATCAAGCTATACAATCAAACCACGGGCGTCACGGCAAGTCTGGCCGACTACCGGATACCAAAGCCGTGTCACGTGTTGGCCGGGGCAATCTGAGGCTAACTACGGATACGAAGGCCATATCACGAGACTCCGCCACGAAGTTGATACGAGGCAATCGAAGCCGACCACGGATACCAAGGCGTGTCACGAATGGCCGGGCAAGTACGAGGGCTAACTACCAGATACCAAGGCCGTATCACGAGACTTCGCCACTAAACTGAACGGGGCAAGTGCGAGGGCTAACTACCAGGTACCAAGGCCGAATCAGCCACGAGACGGGGCAAGTATGAAAGCCGACCACCAGATACCAAGGCCGAATTAGTAAGAAACCTCATGGAGAGCTAGTCCATGGAATAACACTATCAACAGGAGCGTACCCGTGGAATTCTCCGTCACTGCCGGTACGTCCAAGTAATATCATAACAAATCAGCCGGCCCTCCATTGAGAGACACGGTGGTATATAAATACAATGCTAGCACGACAAGGCTATTGTCAGGACCCGTTCCGGGGCCCGTGACTGGTGCCTTACCCGGGCACCCAAGTAGCTATACATCAGAGAAAATCGGCGGAATATAAAACAAGGCATGAATCAATGAAAATTTAGACACAGTTTATGTGAGAAAAGTCGCCTTTCGGCATAATATATATAAACCAAGTTTTGCAGTTACATCCCAAATGTACAATAGGACTACAGACCTCTAAAGAAGTAACCCACTATGGCGGGACAGGGCCCCGCCATACCCTGAATGTGCAAAACTATCTACAATACAGGGAGATCATACCCAAAAGTAGAGCCTCCGGAGAAGATGGAGCTCCTGACACCAAAGCAAAGATCCTAAGGATGTGGATCTAGCACCTGCTTGCCCTTACCTGCGGCATGAACGCGGCCCAAGGAGGTCGATAACAGTACCAAGTATGTGAAAGAAGTACTTAAATGAAATCATATCACTTTAAAAATCAATTTTACAAATATGCACGAAACAACCAATGTAACCGCACATAGTGCCACATCATAAACAAGAGCAACAATAGGTAAATTGTAACAGGTCTTTTCTAGGCTGCGAAATGATCGAAGCAGGGCCACTCGCCCATATTATCATTCTGCAAGCCTAATCCTGGACTCCCGTAGTCCGCATAGGCCACTCACATAGGCCCACATGAGGTATAACCCCGCATCGAGGGTAGCTACTCCTCGGCATCGTCCTGGACTCGTTGTCCGCATGGCCACATAGACCGCATGAGGCATAGCCCCGCACACTAACCTGGAACTCTCGTAGCTCCGCATAGGCCCCCTGGACCCGCATGAGGTATTCTCGAATCATGGTCCCAGACCGCCTGAGTCTACCCCGCATCGGAGGGCAGCTTAACCCCCGGTATCATCTCAAGAGGCGAGTGATATAGTACTAACATAACAGCTTATAGTTTAAACAACATAAGCATAAGTAAGACTGACCTCTTTACTCAAACGTTACCAGATACTAACACACATAGCATCACAATATGTCTACTCATCAAAAACATCTTATTATACCTTTCAGCAATCAATACAAGTCTTTTATAAACACATAAGTAAACTGTTCCTTTTTATAAAACTTAAGTCGTTATACTTAACTTCCCATAAAGCTAGTATAACCCTTAAGCTTCTTGTTTTAAAAACAAATATTCTTCTTCTTTCAAAACTGTTTTATACTTCTTTTGAAAGACTTTTTAAGATCTTTATTATTCAGCTTAAGTCGCAAGACATTCATGTAAGTATTATTTAGGCTTAAGTCAAAGACATTGCCAAGTTATTATTCGATTAACACACGACGCTCACCGTACTATATATATATTTAAAATATCATGCTTAAGAGTATAGGAAGAATCACATACCTTCTTGGCGAAATCCACCTACCAAGTCGTATATGTCGCGCGCAGAGAATCAGCCTATAATAGTCACAGACATCTATCAAAGTCTAGACTACTCTGTAGGTCATTCTAAACAGAGGGTTCTCAATTCTACGGAAAGTCGGCAGCACTTCCCACCGATGAGCTATATAAGTCTCTTGTGAAAACAAATTCTATGTAAGTATAGTTCAATTATTCTTCTTTTATACCCTTCTACTGTGATAACAGTTCAATTCTATTCTGTAATATTCTTCTAAGTATTTATACTTATTCTTATACTTCTACAGTATGCATACTCTAATTATAAAAGAAGGGTAAGTTTATTTACCTCGGTAAGCCCAAAAATTATCCAAGTTAAACGTCGCTCCTGAGCAAGGTTTAGCTCCTAATTTGTACGCTCCGATAGCTCCAAGAATCCTTAGAAGTTCTTCACAACTTCTACTAAGTACTAAGGGATTTGGGCTAGGGTATTTTGGGCATTATAACAATACTAGAAGGCAACTTTTCTACCAAGGGAGGGGGGGTAGGTTTCGGCTAGGCTAGGGGGGTTGCCTCGGCCAAGGGCCACTTAGGCTAGAGGGGGAGAGGGTGTTTGGACGAAAACTTAACAAGAGAGGGGAGGGAATTTCAAGACTTGGAAAGCTTGTTTGTGGATGAAGAACTCTTCATCTTAAGGGGGGTATTTATAGGTCAAGAAGTGGCCAACCAATGGCCAAGATTAAGCCAAGTGCTAGGCAAGTGTAAGGCCAAGATTAGGGCAAGTGTACCTAGCCAACTTGCACACAAAATATCCTACCAACTCCAAGACAAAATAGCCAATTCATTCGGCCATATTGACGCCTCAAGTCCATCAATTGGAGGGTGACAAGTGTCGCCCTCCCGTTGGTCCAAAATGTTTCGTCTCTCGGAAAAATCCGCAAAAATTAGAAATGGCATAGCCGGAATTTACCCTACGCGAGTTGTGTTAAACGTTTCGTCGGAAAACGATTCTTTGTGAGAGTTGTGCCCAAAAAAACGTCCAAGGCCTAAACTTTAAGGCTAACTTTCGTACGTACGCCCTCACGTACATACTCCGGAAATACGGGGTATAACAGCTATCACACGCAAACATAGGCAAGTTACACACAACTCAAGGTACTTTCATTTTATGCCAAAGTCCAGGTTTTAACCCCAAAGTACTACGTACGTTAAATTCTTTTTAGGAGATCCAATTCTTTTACAAAAGTCACCCGATACCCGTAGTATCAAAATAGAGTGACTAACACTTTTAAGTAAAACAACACACTTTCCTTTTTAAAATCAAGAACAACATTCTTTTCAAAAGACTCATTTTTATGTAATACCCCAAGATACTAACACCCGTAGTATCAAGGTGTGTCTATTTTTCAAAGTAAGTTACTACACTTTAGAAAACTCATTACAAAGCTTGAAATCAAGTAACTTCAAATTTTCACAATCAAGGCAACTTATGCCCATTAATAAAAAATAGACAACTTTCTAAACCCTCCATAAAGCCGTTATAACCAACTTCCCATAAAGCCGTTATAACCCTTTATGGTTTTTAGACAATTCCATTCCTTTTATAACCAAGAGACCTATACTATTTAAAACCAAGTATCACATACTTACAAATCAAGTTCTTAACTTTCAAAATACTACAAGTCTCTTATATTTAGAAAACAAGTTTCTTCTACTTTTAAACCTCAAGCAACTCACACCTTGAAGACAATCTATTTCTCTTAAATCACGTCATTTCTCCTCTTTTAAAACAATTAAGTAAATCACTCCTTTGACTCACCTAAAATCATTATAATGACCTTTAGGTTTTGAAACTAAGGCACTAGCCAAAAGATTTGGAAACCACTTCCTTTTCAAGACTATGTACTTTAAGCAAAATACTTTCACTCTTAAGAATCCAAACTCCACTAAGGCAATGGATTATACGACTTACAATTTAAACATCAAAGTACAATCAAGGAAGTACATAGAACAAATTCTATACTAGGCAATCCAAGTACAACCAAGGAATGGATCATTTAAGGAGTAGAACGTACTTTCTTTATCTTTCGGAATCATGCTAGAAGAGGAGATAGTTCACATACCTTTCGGCTAATTCCTCAAGCTGCTTCGAATACGCTGACGTAGAAGTTTCAACCTATAATGGTCACAACAAGACTATCAATCTTCTAATCTCTAACGTAGAATAATACTAAGTATTTGGTTTCTAATTCTACGGAAAATCGGGCAGCACTTCCTTTGTTTCTACTCACTTTGCCACCTTTTTCAAGGTCGAATACAATAACCAACACGCCACATTTAAGGCTCAAAACAACAACCAAACCAAAGGGGATTACACGCCTTACAATACGTGTAAAATTCCGCCCCACAATTCATACCAAGTAGTTTAAAACTCCAAGCCATTCTCGGCCAACTACATACTAACAATTCAAAGTCTTTTCCAATCCTTTTCAAATTCCAAGTTCTAAGGTCTAACATGTTATATAGTTATAAACCACTTCAACAACTACAATTTCCTTCCTACACAACATGCGACGACTTAAACGAATAATCAACTTGAATTATAGTCTTAAGGCTAACATGCTAGTTTTCGGATTTAGGGTTCCAATAGCATATACACTAATCCAACTACATAATATACATCTCATTCTTGCTAATAACCATAGCTACAACAATAAGTAAACTTAATTGCTAAAACGACGAAATTTATACCTTTCCAAGCCCTTAAAATTTCCAAGAATCAAAGTCGCGCCTTAGCAATTCTTAGCTCCTTTCCTTAAGTTCCAATCCGCTCCAAGCACTCCTTAGAGGCCTATGAAGAACCCATCTTCAAGTTCCAACTTCAAAGTTGAAGAACTCCCATAGTTTCCGCCTTGCGACTAACGTGAAAATGCGTTTTTTCCGAAATCTTTCTATTGAGATATCCTTACAATACCCTTAGGAACATTGGGTTTAAGTCTTGTGGCTAATGGACAACATTTGCAAATTTTTTGTGTGGATCGGACACTAAAGCCGAGAGCAACTCTAAGAGGAACAACAATGTGTGAAATTTTTCTAAGTGTTAAAGAGATAGTCTTGCACTAGCTTAGCTTATATAACACATTGGAGGGTCAAGACTTAAACAAATGTGAGGCTAGGATGAGTTTCACTTGGATCAAGCCTAGGTGGACAAGTTGACTTGTCAACAATGTCAAGCTTAGAAGACTTATCATCTACATAGGTCAAATGACCATAATACCCTTGCAATTTTTCGTCCAACACCATGTGGGAGTGCCACGTGTCGCCCTCTCATTCGTCCATAAAATTCCGTAACCCTCGTGGGCCCCACAAAAAAGTAAAATTCCTCGGGTGGGCCCCACGTGACCAAATCCGTAAAAATAGATTTCCATAATTTAATAAGTTCCATATTCTTCAAATAATACATTTTGAGAATCCAATTCTCAACAACGAACATTTTTCCTTTCCGACGTTCAGAAGATTTTCCGTCGGAAAAACAATTCTTCCTTTGGTACCAATTTCCAAGTCTTGTTTCCTTTCGTACATTCTCTTATACATGTCCAGGACTTACGGGGTGTAACATTCTTTCCCCCTTAGAAACATTCGTCCCCGAATGTTCTTAGTCGGTTGTCAAGCTATACAAACTCCGGCACAATCTCTATACTATGCCTATCAATCAACACTGCACAAGACCAACGATGCCACACATGGCCACCACATAACACACGTGAACATAATAATGGACCTTCCGTCCGTGGCCCCTCTCACAAAACTCGAAGGTTACAGTCTCCCCCAAACACGGGATCCTTAGAGGTTCCTTTCTTTCCTTACTTATCATTCTTTCTCGTACTTCTAAACTTATATAGTAACCGTACAACATCTCAAATATTGTTTCTGTTCCCCAATCCTTGGAGTTACTAACCAAACTTGGCCATATGCTACTTACATTCCCGTTAAGGCTCTTCTCGGTCCTTACGACCTAGTTCCGGTGGAACGCATCCACGAACTCGTACAACGATCAACTAGACTTGGGCCTAGCACCCTCGTGACCCTATCACAAAGCGGGACCATTTCTAACTGACATCACCCCATTCCACACTATCGGCTGACCCGAAACGAGTCCATAACCCGACTCATCGTCACACTTAACTTCTCATTCTTAGCCTGAAATAAATATCTCTCTTATCTCAAGGTACTCCTTACCCTATCCCCCATTCACTTAGAGGTTCGTCACATAAGCCAAAGTATTTCTACTGTACATTCTTCCCTATCGGTCTTACACTGTTACGGGGTAATTACAACTTGTGAACTCTACACAACTATAGTCTCAGTTCACTTATCATTCTTGTCAACATTCTTAACTTCTCACTTTACTAATCAAGGTATCCCTACCTCTGGGGTACTATCACTTACAACTGCTAGCAACAAGGGAAAACATAAACGCTAGGGAAAAATCTGAATCTATCAACACACGTATGATTCAAAAGAATCGAAATATACCTGTAACCCCGTGCGATGTTGCTTCCTGACCCTGTCCAGTAGTCGCGTCATCAATGCGGTTCGAAGGACCGCCAGAACTATAAACTCCACCCTGACCTCTACCACGGCTGGCTAACATCTGAACACCCTGCCCTGGGGAACGCACAGCTGCGGAGGAAAGGGAACCAACCATCGGCCTCATAGGCTGAGCCACCTCACCGGTGCCCCTTCTAAAAGGACATACCTCGATATGGCCCGGACGGCCACAATAATAACAAACACCTGTGCCAAGATGGCATTTCCCCAAATGACGCTTACTACAATGGAAACACTGAGGAATAAGTGGCCTCGACTGAGAAAATCCTCTACTTCTCTGAGAACCTCGACCCCTGGAGCTCGGACCGGCTCCTAAATACCTTGTGGGATCAAATCTCCCACCTGTGAGCTGCGGGGGTATGTACTGGGTAGGCTGGGACGAATATCTCACTCGCTGCTGAGGCAGCTCGTCCAAAAACTCACCGGGATAACCAACCGGTCTAGCCCTCTTACGCAGATCTCCGCGTTGGCCCTCTACCCTCTGTACACCTGTCTGTACTGGCCGAATAACCTCCTGCTGAGGAAACTGTAGCACTGCTAACTTGGTCAATAACATAATGGCTTCCTTCATGACCCTAAAGTCTTCTCCTAACTGAGAAACTGTAGGCCCTGGTGCTGTGGTCTCAAAACCCGGCGCAGAAGAACTCGCCGACTGTGGTACATCATCTGGTATACTCTGGGCACAAGCCCTATCAACTCTCTGAGTCTGACTAGTAGCTCCTGCTACTCCTTTGCCCTTCTGGGCGGCTGTTGCCCTCCTTGGAGGCATAACTGTAACACAAAAATACGCCGAGAGAAATTATCTTACTAACACGACTCTGGGGCACGATCTTAGAGTGAGAAGAATAGAAACCAACTCCTAAATGTCCTGTAGCCTCACTGTTTATGGGTGTGGCGCAACACACCGATAATCAAGACTTACTAGACACGGTGCGTAGACATTCCGAGGGATCGCTCGATACCACTCTGTCACGCCCGAACCTCAAGCTCGTGGATCGGTGCCCTACACGGCACCTTCTACCTTAACAACTAAGTATCGCAGAAATTAAATAACACCTTTTTTTTTTTTTAAAACCAATAGTACGCATAAGGGCAAAGCCGACAAGGTGCCATATAATATACATAAACAAAAGACCAACACTTTACACGAGTCCAATCCTACATATGAATACGGACCTCTAAGAGTTATATCAACTATGACGGACAAGGCCGTAGTACCATGCTGTACAAAAGCATGTCTTGAAAGAACTCATACCAAAAGATAAACTCCCAACGAAGGAGCTATCCAAAACTCGGCGGTCCTACACCTGCCGATCACCAAACAGCGTACCTAAACCTGCGGCATGAACGCAGCCCCCCGAAGGAGGTCAGTACGAAGAATGTACCAAGTATGTGAAGCTGAAAAATACTGTAAATGAAATCATAGTAGTCTATATAAAGCAGGAGACATGTATGATAACCAAACTACAGTACATAATATGTAGCGATCGCGTAAGTCGTGGTCTCACGCCCTCAAAGTCATCACTCAAATATAACTATGGGTCTCACGCCCACAACATCAATCATGCCCGTGGAATACCTTCCTCACTGCCGGCAGTCTATGATATAATAACACCAAGAAGTATACATGAACAGCAGGTCCCACCTGTGTCATAAAAACCGTACGGAGCAGGTACGAAGGCTAACTACCAGATACCAAAGCCGCATCATCAACTGACCGGGCAAGTACGAAAGCCAACTACCAGATACCAAAGCCGCACTATCAATACTATACAATCAATACTATACAATCAAGCTATACAATCAAACCACGGGCGTCACGGCAAGTCGAAGCCGACTACCGGATACCCAGCCGCGTGTCACGAGTGACGGGCAATCTGAGGGCTAACTACGGATACCAAGGCCATATCACGAGACTCGCCACGGGCGTCACGGGGCAAGCACGGCCGACCACCGATACCGGCCGTGTCACGTGTGACCGGGGCACGAGGGCTAACTACGTGATAAGGCGTATCACGAGACTTCGCCACTAAACTGAACGGGGCAAGTGCGAGGGCTAACTACCAGGTACCACGGCGGAATCAGCCACGAGACGGGGCAAGTACGAAAGCCGACCACCAGATACCAAGGCCGAATCAGTAAGAAACCTCATTGAGAGCTAGTCCATGGAATAACACTATCAGCGAGGCGTGCGGAATTCTCCGTCACCACGATGCGCCCAAGTAATATCATAACAAATCAGCCGGCCCTCCATTGAGAGACACGGTGGTATAGAAATACAATGCTAGCACGACAAGGCTATCACACGCAAACATAGGCAAGTTACACACAACTCAAGGTACTTTCATTTTATGCCAAAGTCCAGGTTTTAACCCCAAAGTACTACGTACGTTAAATTCTTTTTAGGAGATCCAATTCTTTTACAAAAGTCACCCGATACCCGTAGTATCAAAATAGAGTGACTAACACTTTTAAGTAAAACAACACACTTTCCTTTTTAAAATCAAGAACAACATTCTTTTCAAAAGACTCATTTTTATGTAATACCCCAAGATACTAACACCCGTAGTATCAAGGTGTGTCTATTTTTCAAAGTAAGTTACTACACTTTAGAAAACTCATTACAAAGCTTGAAATCAAGTAACTTCAAATTTTCACAATCAAGGCAACTTATGCCCATTAATAAAAAATAGACAACTTTCTAAACCCTCCATAAAGCCGTTATAACCAACTTCCCATAAAGCCGTTATAACCCTTTATGGTTTTTAGACAATTTCATTCCTTTTATAACCAAGAGACCTATACTATTTAAAACCAAGTATCACATACTTACAAATCAAGTTCTTAACTTTCAAAATACTACAAGTCTCTTATATTTAGAAAACAAGTTTCTTCTACTTTTAAACCTCAATCAACTCACACCTTGAAGACAATCTATTTCTCTTAAATCACGTCATTTCTCCTCTTTTAAAACAATTAAGTAAATCACTCCTTTGACTCACCTAAAATCATTATAATGACCTTTAGGTTTTGAAACTAAGGCACTAGCCAAAAGATTTGGAAACCACTTCCTTTTCAAGACTATGTACTTTAAGCAAAATACTTTCACTCTTAAGAATCCAAACTCCACTAAGGCAATGGATTATACGACTTACAATTTAAACATCAAAGTACAATCAAGGAAGTACATAGAACAAATTCTATACTAGGCAATCCAAGTACAACCAAGGAATGGATCATTTAAGGAGTAGAACGTACTTTCTTTATCTTTAGGAATCATGCTAGAAGAGGAGATAGTTCACATACCTTTCGCTAATTCTCAAGCTAAGCCGAATACGCCTGCGTAGAAGTTTCAACCTATAATGGTCACAATAAGACTATCAATCTTCTAATCTCTAACGTAGAATAATACTAAGTATTTGGTCTCTAATTCTACGGAAAATCGGGCAGCACTTCCTTTGTTTCTACTCACTTTGCCACCTTTTTCAAGGTCGAATACAATAACCAACACGCCACATTTAAGGCTCAAAACAACAACCAAACAAAAGGGGATTACACGCCTTATAATACGTGTAAAATTCCGCCCCACAATTCATACCAAGTAGTTTAAAACTCCAAGCCATTCTCGGCCAACTACATACTAACAATTCAAAGTCTTTTCCAATCCTTTTCAAATTCCAAGTTCTAAGGTCTAACATGTTATATAGTTATAAACCACTTCAACAACTACAATTTCCTTCCTACACAACATGCGACGACTTAAACGAATAATCAACTTGAATTATAGTCTTAAGGCTAACATGCCAGTTTTCGGATTTAGGGTTCCAATAGCCAATACACTAATCCAACTACATAATATACATCTCATGCTTGCTAATAACCATAGCTACAACAATAAGTAAACTTAATTGCTAAAGCAGCTAAATTTATACCTTTCCAAGCCCTTAAAATTTCCAAGAATCAAAGTCGCGCCTTAGCAATTCTTAGCTCCTTTCCTTAAGTTCCAATCCGCTCCAAGCACTCCTTAGAGGCCTATGAAGAAGCCATCTTCAAGTTCCAACTTCAAAGTTGAAGAACTCCCATAGTTTCCGCCTTGCGACTAACGTGAAAATGCGTTTTTTCCAAAATCTTTCTATTGAGATATCCTTACAATACCCTTAGGAACATTGGGTTTAAGTCTTGTGGCTAATGGACAACATTTGCAAATTTTTTGTGTGGATCGGACACTAAAGCCGAGAGCAACTCTAAGAGGAACAACAATGTGTGAAATTTTTCTAAGTGTTAAAGAGATAGTCTTGCACTAGCTTAGCTTATATAACACATTGGAGGGTCAAGACTTAAACAAATGTGAGGCTAGGATGAGTTTCACTTGGATCAAGCCTAGGTGGACAAGTTGACTTGTCAACAATGTCAAGCTTAGAAGACTTATCATCTACATAGGTCAAATGACCATAATACCCTTGCAATTTTTCGTCCAACACCATGTGGGAGTGCCACGTGTCGCCCTCTCATTCGTCCATAAAATTCCGTAACCCTCGTGGGCCCCACAAAAAAGTAAAATTCCTCGGGTGGGCCCCACGTGACCAAATCCGTAAAAATAGATTTCCATAATTTAATAAGTTCCATATTCTTCAAATAATACATTTTGAGAATCCAATTCTCAACAACGAACATTTTTCCTTTCCGACGTTCGGAAGATTTTCCGTCGGAAAAACAATTCTTCCTTTGGTACCAATTTCCAAGTCTTGTTTCCTTTCGTACATTCTCTTATACATGTCCTGGACTTACGGGGTGTAACAGAAGTATAATAGTATTTCTGGGCTTTTAGTATAGCTATAACCTTGGAATACTACAAGGTATTTGGGCCAAGGTATTTGGGAATAGTAACAATACTTGGAGAGTATTTTTCTACCAAGGCAAAGGATTCTGAAAAACAATTAGGCAAGGGGGGTATACTCGGCCAAGGCTTCTCAAGGGGGGGGGGAGACCTTGGACGAATACTACACTTAAGGGGGAGGGATTTTGAGACTTGGAAAATGATTTGTGGATGAAGATTTAGTCTTGCATTGGAGGGGTATTTATAGGCCAATCAATGGCCAAGATCAAGCCAAGTGGTGGGCAAGTGTAGGGTGAAGATTTGGACATGTGTTTGTGGGTCCCACTTGCTCATCAACTACACAAAATATCCTACCAACTCCTTGACAAAAAAGGAAGGCAAAAACGCCCAAGGTTTCGTCCACTTTGAGGGTGACACATGTCACCCTCCCGTTGGTCCAAAATATTTCATCTCTCGGAAAAATCCGCAAAAAATATAAATGACATAGCCGTATTTTTCTCTTCGCAAAGTCCGGAAAACGTTTCGTCGGAAAACGACTCTTTTCGCTAGTTGTGCACAAATTTCGTCTCTAATGCCTACTTTAAGGCTAAAAATTTTGTACGTACGTCCTCACGTACATACTCTGGAAATACGGGGTATAACATTCTCCCCTCCTTAGAAACATTCGTCCCGAATGTTCCTTCTCAAGATGGATAACGATAAAGTTTCTCTAACAAGTTGCCAATGCCACACCTGGCCACAAAATAACACACGCGCAAATACTTAACTCAAGTCCACGAGAAGTCATTCTTACATCACAAAAGCTTCCACCCTGGTCTAAAGGATACTCCCTTCGCATCTTCACTTCACAACAAAATGATCTCCTTTATTCTGCTAACACACGTTCTCTTCTTTCCTCACTCGTCGTACTCTTCTCGAACACTTGAACTCTTTCTAGTATATGTACCATACCTCAGTCATCGCTTCTGTTTCCAAAATCTCCGGAGTCACTACCTCAAAACTTGGTCATCCTACCAGCCTCAATCTTCTTTAAGGCCATTCCCGGCCTTTACGATCCGATTCTTGGTCGAACATATCCACGAACTCATACGATGGTTACTTAAACCTGGGCCTAGCACCCTCGTGACCCTACCACCTGGTGGGACCACCCAGAACTGACCCCACCTCATTTCAGGCCGCGGGTTGACCCGAGATTGGTCCTCAACCCGACCCGCTATCGCGCTAAACACTTGTTTCCCCCGATCCAGAACAATCTCACAAATCAAGTCACGAACACCTATTGGTCTTCTTAGCTCAACTACCCTCTTTCATGTCATACCACTCAGGGACTTATCACACAACTATATCCCACGTATACTATGCACTCTGATAAGGTCAACACAAACATAGATCTTTTACTCAAGATGGCCTCGCATCTAAGGTTTCTACGTATAAAGCTCTAAGGCTCACACTTTCCCTGTCCCCAAACTTACCCTTAACCATGTTTTCTAAACACAATTTTAACATAATGTTATCCGAACATAATACTAAGTACTTCATCATATCATCTACGCATACTAGTCTCTAGAGGGGTAAGAATATACCTGTACCATCTGCTCCACTCTAATCATAGGCCGCCTGTAGGCGCATACCTGTAGGCGATGATCCCGCCATCGACCCTAGGCTGTGTCATTCTACCGTATCCTCTTTAGACAGTCCGTCACATGGCCCTCGACGGCGCAGTGAAACAAGCACCGAAGAAGACGACACTCCGGGATGACGCTTGCGCATCGTGCACCGAGGAAAGCATGAACCCGACCGGGCCGAACTACGTATACTTGTGAGCTGAAGCCACGGAGCTCGACCAGCTCCGAATACCGAACGCCCCAAGATCGCGGAGGACCACTGCATCAAGGCGGAGGTACATAACTTTTCTCGGCGAGGTCCGCCTCGAAAGTTACCAAGGACCTCGTCACGGCCTCTTCTCGCGATCTCGGCCATTCGCCGACCTCTCCGCCTCACATACGGTGCATAAGTCGTATGCGGGCAATGTCCATGCCGGTGAAGAGCTACGAACAAGCCTCGCCAAGTAGTCATCGAGTCCGGTGACGTGGCGGTGCACTGGTCCTCCATCGGCTACTAATGCGGGACGTCGAGCTAATGAGTCAAACTCCACATTGTACTCGAACCGTACGCCCGGTCTGCCTCAACGTCAAAAATATGTCGGCCCGAGCCCTTCTCATCTGTGGAGGCAAGAAATGTGCAAGAAATTCCCCTGAGAACTCGTTCCATACGGCTGGAAGTGCATACTCTCCCCGGGACAGCTCCCACGAATCAAACCACGATCATTGCGGTATCACGCACCGATGCGAACCTAAGACCACCGACTCGGTCTCCAAGCCTTAATCACTCTGATCGTCAGAATCGCCGAATGAACTCCTGCGGATCGTCCTCAGGCCTTGACCCGTAGAACTCTGGCGGGCTACAACTCAGAAAGTCCCGTAGCCTCAAACTATCCGATCTCGGGTGAACCACGGGTACTACTGGAACTGGAATTGCTGCATCCATCATATCCTCATGTCTTGCCACTATGCTGCAGCCTCCTGATTATAGGTGTGGTGCACAACACGCCGATAATCAAGACTCTACTAGATACGGTCTGTAGATACTTTTCAAGGACAACTGCTCGATACACTTCTTTTGTCACGACCCGACCCCGCGCAATCGTGCCTTACCTCGGGCACTTATGTCACGACCGAACCGGCTCGTGGATCGTGCCTACCGGCACCCAAGTAGTCATACATCAGAGAAATCAGCGGAAATTAAAACATACAGATATGAAACAAGAGGTAAGATAATAAAACAGGTCAACCAAAACGGTTGCCTTCTTGCATATATATAATAATCTTGAACAGTTACATCCCTTTTACAAACCCTGCCCACAATAGTACTACAGACCTCTAAGAAAGTAACAACACCTATGACGGGACAGGGCCCCGCCATACCCCTGAATGTACAAGAACCTACAACTCAGGGAAACATACCAAAAGATAAGCCTCCGGAAAAACGGAGCTTCCCAATACGCTGAACTGTGATCCTATGAGCGAGGATCAACAACCGGTGTACCCCTACCTGCGACATGAACGCAGCCCCCCGAAGGAGGTCAGTACAACAGGTACCAAGTATGTGAAACGAAAATCGAAAATGAAATCATAATAGTCTATATAAAATGTAAGACATATATGATAACAAAACTACGATTACGCATAAAGTAGTCATGTCAAGTCGGGGACTCACGCCTCAAAGTCATCCTCATGCCCGTGGAACTCCTTCCTCACCGGCAAAGATAGGTATAAGTTAGGTGATACGTGTAACATGTCTCGGCCCATCTCATGGACTCGAGGTGGAATCGTGTGGAATACATGTCTCTACCATCTCACGGACTCGATAAATCGGACATGTCTCGCCCATCATCTCATGGGACTCGAGAAATCGCACATGTCTCGGCCCATCTCTGGGACTCGATAGAAATCGCACATGTCTCGGCCCATCTCATGGGACTCGATGGGAATCGCATGTCTCGCCATCTCATGGGACTCGATAGAATCGCACATGTCTCGCCCATCTCACGGGACTCGATAGAAATCGCACATGTCTCGCCCATCTCACGGACTCGATAGGAATCGGATGGAATACATTCGGCTCATCCCATGAACGTGTCGCATGAAATACATTCCGGTCCATCTCATGGGACCTCTGATCGAAAATGTGAAATACATCCCCTGCTCATCCATGAACGCTAACATTCGTCGCGCGGGCCTAACATCTAAACGCTCTTTTAAGATGATTAAGATAATACCATGTTTTCCTTTTAAATCAACTAAGGCAATATTATGCCCTCCTTTTTAAACAAAAACACTTTCCTTCTTAAAGTCAAGTAACAACATTCTTTTCCAAAAGTTTAAGTTTGCCTAATTTCAAATATTCACGTCTCTTATTTTCGAAAGGTTTCATAGTTCATAGTCTTAATCATTTAATAACATAATTCTCTTTTAAAAACAGTTGAGTAATACATGTCTTATGTGTGAGTAGGTTATTCTTGTTCATAACAATCTTATTAAAGCAGCCATGATCTAGGAAATGTAATATCATTTTGTCTCATCTTAGCTTCTATGCAGATGGAGGTTTCTACTGGTTTTAATAATACTTTATTAGTCATTACATTTCCCTTTATTAACGCTGATGTGGTTTGTTCGATACTTATTCTCATTTCCGAAATCAGTAAAACATTATTCCTTTTACAAACCAAGTACTCATTACTCACGAATGAGGTTTCACGCTTTTTAACAAAATTCATATTAAATCAATTAAGTCAAGTCTCTTATCTTTTGAGATTAAGTCTCTTAACTTTTAAAATCAATAAACCATTCATTTTATTACTCTTAAGTCGTTATACCCAACTTCCCATAAAGCTAGTATAACTCTTAACTTTCAAAACCAAGTGTTACTCTTATTTCAAAACGGTTTCTTAATTCTTTTGAAATACTTCAAGATTCTTATTATTCAGGCTTAAGTCAAAAGACATTGCCGTAAAACTACGTTCAGTTACGCACGTACGTCTACCGTACTATATATATATATATACTTTTAAAATATCATGCTCAAGAGTATAGGAAGAATCACATACCTCGTGACGATTTATCGACTATTAGCAAATAGCTCCAATCGTAATCCCGCTAGCCTTTTCCACCCTTCGAGTAGAATACGCCATCGCAGATTTCCAACCTATATTGGTCATATAAGTCTATCAACGTCTAGACTATTCTGTAAAACAATTCTAGATACAGATTCCTTATCCCACGGAAAATTTGGGCAGCACTTCCCTACCCGTCAACTACACAATTCTACTGTAAATACAGTCCTATGTAAGTACAGTTCAGTCTTCTTCTTTAATATTCTTCTGATGTGATCTATTCAATTCTCTTCCTTTATACAATCCTTATATACGTCTTATACTCATTTTTATACTACTACAGTATGTAATTTCCAATACACTAGAAGGATAGGATTATTTACCTCGATAAGCCCAAAATTATCCAAGATTAAATGTCGATCCTGAGCAAGGTTTAGCTCTACTCGCTCCAACCCGCTCCAAACAACCCTGAGAAGTTCTACGCAACTTCTTCTTAATACTTCAACGTGCTATGAAGATTTCCTTAGGGTTTCGTTTAGTGGCTAAAGGAAGTATAATAGTATTTCTGGGCTTTTAGTATAGGTATAACCTTGGAATACTACAAGGTATTTGGGCTGGTATTTGGGAATAGTAACAATACTTGAGAGTATTTTTCTACCAAGGGGTGTATTTACGAAAAACAACTAGGCAAGGGGTATACTCGCCAAGGCTTCTCAAGGAGACCTTGGACGAATACTACACTTAAGGGGGAGGGATTTTGAGACTTGGAAAATGATTTGTGGATGAAGATTTAGTCTTGCATTGGAGGGGTATTTATAGGCCAAGATCAAGCCAAGTGGTGGGCAAGTGTAGGGTGAAGATTTGGACATGTGTTTGTGGGTCCCACTTGCTCATCAACTACACAAAATATCCTACCAACTCCTTGACAAAAAAGGAAGGCAAAAACGCCCAAGGTTTCGTCCACTTTGAGGGTGACACATGTCACCCTCCCGTTGGTCCAAAATATTTCATCTCTCGGAAAAATCCGCAAAAATTATAAATGACATAGCCGTATTTTTCTCTTCGCAAAGTCCGGAAAACGTTTCGTCGGAAAACGACTCTTTTCGCTAGTTGTGCACTAATTTCGTCTCTAATGCCTACTTTAAGGCTAAAACTTTTGTACGTACGTCCTCACGTACATACTCTGGAAATACGGGGTATAACACCATAGTGATAATACATCAGAGAAAACCAGCGGAATAAAACTCATAGACATGGAACAATATAAAATAAGAAACAGGCTAACCAATAAGGTCACCTTTATGCATATATATATATATATATATATATATATATATATCAAAACCCGAACAGTTACATCCTTTACAAACCCAACTCACAACAGGACTACAGATGTCACGACCCGACCACGGACCCATGACTGGTGCCTTACCCCGGACACCCTTGTGATACAACATCAGAGAAAACCAGCGGAAAATAAACTCACAACAAGAACCCATATAGAATATAAGCAGGCTAGCCCATAATGACTACCTCTAAATATAACAAAGCTGAAAGCTACATCCTTAACAACCCAAGTTATGACAGACTACTGCACTTAAGAATGTA
This sequence comes from Przewalskia tangutica, assembly GCA_029844215.1. Classification (NCBI taxonomy): domain Eukaryota; kingdom Viridiplantae; phylum Streptophyta; class Magnoliopsida; order Solanales; family Solanaceae; genus Przewalskia; species Przewalskia tangutica. The sequence goes on along the minus strand of CM056732.1, from coordinate 39,449,716 downwards.
AACACTATGACGGACAGTATTCCGCCATACCCCTGAATGTACAAATATCTACAAAACCAGGGAGAACCGTACCAAAAGTCGAGCCTCCGGAGAAATGGAGTTTCTGACACCTGATCAAGATCCTAAGAATGAGGATCTACCACCTGCTACCCTTACTGCGGCATTTAACGCAGCCCCGAAGGGGTCGCGACACAATATGTACCAAGTATGTAAAACTGGAAAATACTGTAATAATATCATAAGTTTAAAATAAACTGGAGTCATGGAAGAAAGTCAAAATACAGTACACTGTGCCTTACTAACAATGAGAGTATCAAGTATAAACTTTACTGCAAAAAAATATGAGGCTCATGATCAAAACAGGGTCTCTTGCCCGTAGTATCATTAAGCAGTCCTACTCCTGGGACTATTTCACCCGCATAGGTCCTGTGGACCCGCATGAGGTCATCCACCTCGCATGGGACTATTTCACCCGCATGAGACTATTTCACCCGCATGAGGTCATCCGCCTCGCATGGGACTATTTCACCCGCATGAGACTATTTCACCCGCATGGACCTGGTGGGCCTGCATGAGTACAAGCGCCGCACTCGCATCATGGGTAACAAATCCATGGCATAAGTAGTAATAAGAATAATAATAATACATAACTCAGCACAACCGGCTATCATACATAACATAAGCGCTACCGACTTATCATAACGTAAGCAAGTTAAGAATATCTCCTAACTTCTTATTAGCATTATTAGTATATCCTCTCATTTTAGTTACCTAAGGCACTACATGTCATTTTAAAAGAAAATCCGGGAATTTAACTCAAGTACCACGTACCTTAAACCTTTTAAGATAATGACTCTTTTTTATGTAAAACTCCCAAGATACTAATAACCGTAGTATCAAGTCACGACAACTTTTCAAAACAAGTCACGTTTACCTTTAAAAATACAATAGGCTTCTTAAATCAAGTGACTTTATTTCTTTTAAAACTTTGGGCAATTAATGCCTTAAAAACAATTTGCCTTCCACAAATTCAAATCATTCATCCGTACTATTTTTACTTGGAGTAAACCCTCCTTTGTTAACCTTTCATAAAGCCAATACAACCAACTTCCCATAAAGTTGTTATATTACCATTATACACTAGTCAAACACATCTCCCTATATCCAAGAGACTTATACTTTTAAACGAAACAAGTATCATATACTTAAAACACTCAAATTCCCTTAACTTTAAAACTTAAGACATCATTAAAGCAAGTCAGGGATACTAAAGCCTTTGTACGTCTACCGTACTACATAGATGCAACTATTCATGCTTAAGAGGTAGGAAAGTTCCACATACCTCTTCGGGTCAATCCACTTGCTAAGTCCAAAATACCGCACGTAATACGTCAACCTATAATGACCATAATACGTTTATTAACCTCAAGCTACAACGTAGAATATTCCAAGTTTAAAGTCACTAAATTCTATGGAAAATCAAGATTTCCTTTGTTTCTACATACTTGCCACCTTTTCAAGGCCGAATTCAACATCCAAACGCCACATTTAAGGCCCAACAATCCAAACATTTCAAAGGGGATTACACACCTAATCTTGGATGTGTAAAATTCTGCCCCACAATATATAACAACTAACTTAACAAGTTTAAAGGTAGTATTTTGGCTACAACATGCTCACATAACCTTCTTATCCAATTCTTTAATATCCAACCCATATTTCTTCCATGCAATTTATCTAAGAGCAATATTTTTAACTACAAGTTCTTTCTTCTTCACATGCAACACCAAAAACCAACAAAGAGAGAAGGAATTGTTACCTTAGAACTTTAGCCAAATATTCCAACCAATTCACTAGCCTCCTTTCCACAATCACCACCACAAGAACTCCTACAAGCTAGCCAACAAGTTTCCTCCTTGCCACACTTTTCAGATTTACCTCAAGCTTTGATTTCCTCTTGATTTTCTAGAGAGAAGGGAGAGCTTTTATATTTAGAGAGAGAGAAGAGCTTGAAGAATGACCAAGTCTTCAAGACTTGGTCAATAAGTAGTACATGCAAAATCAGATGGGGGGACACTTGTCACCCTTCCATGGCCTTTTTAAAACAAAACAGTTCAGATTTTTCCACTCAACTTCGCAGAACCCGCCATGCCTCGCAGCGCCAAGTGGCGCAAACCTCTGCCGACTCGAACATTCCGCGCGGCCTCGCTTCCCGGCGGCCGCTGCAACTTCAGCGAACACCAGATCATCCGCGCTGCTGCTCGCATCCGCGCCGCGCCGTGGCTCACGGGACAAACACCTTTCGTCCGATCACGCACCAAACTTGTAACTCCCATAACTTTCTACTCCGATGTCCTATCGACGAACGGTTGGTTGCGTTGGAAACTAGACTCAACGAATTACGTACTAGGCCTTTGAAACACCTAGGAACTCTCAATGTAACGGGTCATAACCCGCCTCAAAGTTGATTAAAACCCGTCCGAAACAGTCCGTCAACCTATCCTTCTAAAATTTAAGTCTTACTCCCTTTCGTACGCTCTCATACACATGGCCGAAACTACGGGGTATAACATTCTCCCCCCTTAGAAACATTCGTCCCGAATGTTCCTTCTAGGCTTACTAAAATCATAATATCGACATAGACCCTTCTAACTATCCTTCTAGCAAATAAAGACGCTCCACCGGCCACAACAATACTTAAGCATAATTGCCAAATAAAAACTAACAAGCAGGATAGTGGGTTACCTGGAGGTGTAGGGAATAAGTGAGGATACTTCTTCATCATGTCCTCATCTGTTTCCCACGTCATCTCTTCCCCGTTCTCGTTCCGCCATAAGACCTTGACGGAAGCCACATCCTTTGTCCGAAGTCGCCTAACCTGACGATCGAGTATCGCTATGGGACTCTCCTCATATGATAACCCCTCTGTCACCTGGACATCACAAATCGGGTGCACTCTAGATAGATCTCCAATACATTTCCGCAACATAGACACGTGAAAAACGGATGTCGCCTCTTCGGACGGCAGATCCAACTCATAGGCAACCTCGCCTACCCTACGACAACTGATAAGGCCCAATGTACCTTGGGTTGAGTTTCCTTTCTTCCCAAATCTCATCACGCCGCTTCATGGGTGACACCTTCAGAAGACCCAATCATCTACCTCAAACCCAAGTGTCGACGATGATCCGTGATACGACTTCGCCGACTCGGTATTAATAACCGCCTCTGGATAAGCTTCACCTTATCCATCGTCGAATCAAGTCCGCCCGACTAACTGCACTTCTCCCAACTCGAACCAGCCTATCGGTGACCTGCACTTCCTCCCGTATAAGGCCTTATAAGGCGCCATCTAAATACTAGAATGGTAGCTGTTGTTATAAGCAAACTCCACCAGAGGTAAATGATCCTCCCAGCTACCCCTGAAATCAATAACACAAGCCCGCAACATATCCTCGTTGTTCGATAGTGCGGCTACCGTCCGCGGCCTCGAGGATGAACGCAGATCGAGACTCACGTGTCTCTAATCCCATTCGAAAGACCTCCAGTTAGCCGTGAACTGGGCTCCTCGTCTCAAATAATCGATATAGGAACTCCGCAATCTCACAATCTCTCGATATACGCCTAGCATAATCTCTACGAAAAAGTCGCCCCGATCGCGTAAAATGGGCTGATTTCACAAGATGTCGACAATAACCCAAATGGAGTCATGCTTCCTCTGAGTGTGAGGTAACCCTGTAATAAAATACATATTTACCACCTCCCACTTCCAAGTCGGAATATCAATAGCTCGCAATGTACCCATCGGGCTTCGTGCTCAACTCGACTCCGACAATTCGCACCGCGCCACGAACTCAAACGCCCTCTTCGTGCCATCCCACCAATACACACATCCGAGGTCATGGTACATCTTAGTCGACTCGATGAATAGAATAACGAGCACCGCAGGCCTCCCTGACCGGCCGACGGTTCCGCCACGCCGGAACACACAACCGGCCTCAAATCTTAGCACCCCACCAAAGCACTCAAATAGACTCTTCTCCTCCCAAGAGTCGCATCTCGACATCAGACATAATCGGATCCTCATGCGCCTCTTCACCTCCTCGACGATGGAAGACTCGACAACCTCTCGAACCCGAACTCCATTACTATCGGGACCAACCAAACGAACCCCAAGGCTCGCAAATGATGTAACTCTGACCATATCCCTTCTCCGCCGCACTCGATGCACTACCCATCGACCGCGACTGGGCATCCGCAACTACATTGGCCTTCCCCGGGTGGTATAGAATATCGACATCATAATCCTGGTAACTCCAACCACCGCCTTCGCCGCAAGTTCACTCCTCCGTCAAGATATACCGAGGCTCTTGTGGTCCGTGTAAATATCCACGTGAACTCCATATAAATAATGTCTCCATCTTGAGGCATGAATCATCACGCACAATTCTAAGTCATGCGTGGAGTAATTCCTCTCATGCTTCCTAAGCTGTCGAGATGCATAAGCTATAACTTTGCCGTGCTGCATCAATACGTACCCAAGCCCGACCCTCGACGCATCGCAATAAACCACATATCCGTCTAAACCTCCGGAAGAGTGCGGATCAAGGCTGCCAATTTCTCCTTCGAATCGAAACTCTCTTCACAAGCATCCGTCCACCGGAACATAGCTGCTTTCTGAGTCAGCCTAGTCAAATGTGCTGAGATGGAAGCAAACTTCTCCACAAATCTCCGATAATAACCCGCAAGGCCCAAAAGCCGCACTCCGCTGTGTAGCTGGTCCGCCAAGTCACGATCGCTTCATCTTTGTCAGATCAACTCAATACCATCTACCCGATAACATGCCCTAGGAAAGCCATCGAGGTCAACCAAAACTCGTGATTTAGAGAACTTGGCATACAACCGCCGGCCCCGAGGACTCAATACCGCCTGCCGATTCGCACGCCTCGCTCAGCGCGAATAGACCAGGATATCATCAATGAATACTATAACGAACATATCCAAGAATGGCTTGAACACCCTGTTCATCAAATCCATGAATACTGCTGGGGATTTGGTCAACCCGAAAGACATTACCTCAACTCATAAGGCTCATACCGGTCCCGAATGCACTGGGATATCCGCCTCTAACTCTCACCGATGATAACCGATCGCAGTCTATCTTGAGAAACACTCGCACCGTGCAATCGTCAAACAAATCATCAATCCCGGGAGGGATATCTGCTTGATAGTTACCTTATTCACCGTCAGAATCAACGCACATACGCAGCTGGCCCCATCCTTCTTCTTCTTACAAATAACACCGCGCTCCCAGGGAGAAACACTTGGCCTGATAAAACCTTTTTCCAGCAAATCTTTCAGCTGATCTTTCAATTCCTTCAACTCAAGAAAGCCATCCTATACGACTTTAATAGATATTTGGCCGAGTGTCCGCGCCAAGTCAATGCAAAACTCAATCTTACTTCTCGTGAGGATACCCTGCTCGCCCGAATACGCTCGCAAACTCTCTAACGATCGAATCGATCAAGGTCCAGATCTCACCTCGTGATTTAATACCCAACCATACGGTAGATATACCCTTCCGCACCATCTTCCTAGCCTCGAGGTAAGAAATAAACCTACCTCTACGACGCAGATTCCCTTCCACTGAGCAACCTACCACCAGAAACCGAACTGCATCGCCTCTCATACCACATCGGCATAGCAGACGCTTAGCCAATCCATACCCATAATTACATCAAAGTCCGTCATATCCAACTCTATCAAGTCTGGCCAGAGTCCGACGATCGCCTATAGTCATCGGGCAAGCCTTATATACCCGCCGCCTACCACCAATCACTCATCGCGTAGCCACCTCAAAAGTGTTTTATGGACTCTGCTCTATCCCTATTCTACCAAAGAATACGAGGAGATATATAGACAAGGTAGAACCTTGATCTATCAAATCATATACATCACAACATGCAATCAATAATGTACGCATGACGACATCCGCGACGCCCCGTCCTCGACTACTGACATAGCTTAAATGCGCTCAGAGGATCATTGAATCGACCCTACCACGACTCGCGCGGCTCCTGGTCCGTGAACACCGCCTCCCGGGCGATCTCCACCGAAGACGAAGATCCACCATCGACCGCTTCGCTGGCCGAGCCATAACATTCCCGCCGCCTAGTCGGACAATCTTCTCAAACGGCCTCGCCGCTACAAGAGTAACAAGCTCGGAGGAACACGACACTTATAATGGCAATCGCCACATCGACCACACCGAGGTATAGGTGGCCTCATCTCGATCGAACTCGTCCTCCGGGAACCCAAGCCTCGAACCCGCCCCGCCTCGAATTCTCAGACGCTCTAAGATGCGAGGAGCGCTCAACCCACCACGATCTGATCGTGCCTTACCCGACACCCTTGTGATACAACATCGCAGAAAACCAGCGAAAATAAACTCACAACAAGTAACTCATATAGAATATAAGCAGCTAACCAAAATGGCTACCTATAAATATAACAAAGTCGAATGAGCATTTCCTTAATAACCTGCTATGACAGACTATGCACTCTAAGAATGTAGAACACTATGACGGACAGGCCCCGCCATACCTGAATGTACAAATATCTACAACACCGTGAGAACCGTATCAAAAGTCGAGCCTCCTAAAACGGAGCTTCGATACCGATCAAGATCCTAAGAATGAGGATCTACCACCGCTAATTACCATGCAGATTTAACGCAGCTGAGGAAGTGGGTCAAGACACAATATGTACCAAGTATGTAAACTGAAAATACTGTAATAATATCATAAGTTTAAAATAAACTGAGTCATGGAAGAAAGTCAAAATACAAAGATAATCGCGGCCTTACTAACAATGAGTATCAAGTATAAACTTTACTTCAAAAATAGAGGCTCATGATCAAACAGGTCTCTCGCCCGTAGTATCATTAAGCGCCCCATCATTACGACCCATTCCGGCTCGTGAATCGTGCCTTACCGGCACCCAAGTAGTCATACATCGTAGTAATCGGAAATATAAAACAAGACATGAAATGGCTTTATAAAATAAGACATCGCTTATGTGAACAAACGCCGCTTTTGGCATATATATATAAACAAGGTTTAGCGCTACATCCGACATCGTACATCATGACTACATGCACTTAAGGAAATATACAACTATGGCGACAGTGGCCCCGCCATACCGACTATACAAAACTATCTACAGCAGGAGATCATACCAAAAGTAGAGCCTCCTAAGAGACGGAGCTCCCGACACCAACGTAGATCCTAAGGACGTGGATCTAGCACCGCTGCCTTCACTCGCAGCATGAACGCAGCCTCGGCGAGGTCGCATAACAGTACTAAGTATGCGAAATCAGAAGTACTTAAATGAAAACATATCATTTTTAAAACCAGCTTTACAAATATGTGCGAAACAACTAATGAAACCGCATAGTGCAACATCACAAACAAGAGCAACAATAGGTAAACGTAATAGTCGTGTCTAGGCCGCGAATGATCAAACAGGCCACTCGCCCACATCATCATTCTCGCAAGCCTAATCTCGACTCCCGAGTCCGCATAAAGCCACTCACGGGCCCGCATGAGGTATAACCCCGCATCGGCGGTAGCTACTCCTGCATCGCCCCGACTCGTCCGCACGGCCACATAGACCGTGAGGCATAACCCCGCATACTAACTCGAACTCAGAGCCCAAGATAGGCCCCCGACCCGCATGAGGTATTCTCGAATCACGGTCCTGCATCACCGAGTCTACCCCGTGACGGAGGCCTTAACCCCTGATCATCTCAAGAGGTAAGTGATATAGTACTAACACAACATTTATAGTTCAAACAACATAAGCATAAGTAAGATCGACCTCTTTACACTAACGCTACAAGACACTAACACACATAGCATCATATCATGTCTACTTATCAAACCATCTTATTATTCTTTTCACAATTCAATATAAGTCTGTTATAAACACATAGGCAAACTGCTTTCTTTTATCCATCTTAAGTGGTTATACTTAACTTCCCATAAAGCTAGTATAACTCTTAAGCTTCGCTTTAAAACCAATTAGTTCTCTTCATAAAAATGATTCAAAGTCCTTTGAAATGCTTTCGCTTCTTATTATTCAGCTTAAGCCGAGGCATTCAGTAAGTATTATTCAAAGCTTGCCAGGCATTGCCGTAGTTATTATTCGCTTAACACATGCACGCCTACCGCATCACATATATATTGTAAAATATCATGCTTTAGGAAGAATCACATACCTTCTCAAAAAAACCACCGCCAAGTCAATATGTCGCGCAGAGAATCAGCCTATAATAGTCACGACATCTATCAAAGTCTAGACTACTCAAGCGTCATTCTAAACAGAGGTTCACAATTCTACGGAAAGTCGGGCAAAGACAACCCTACCCATGAGCTATACGAGTTCATCGTGAAAACAAATTCTGTGAGTACAGCTTCAATTATTCTCCTTTAAACCCTTCTATCGTGATAATACCAATTCTATTCTCGTGATATTCTTCTAAGTATCTAATACTTATTCTTATACTACTACAGTAAGTATTTTCTAATTCAAAAGAGGTTAGGATTAGTTACCTCGGAAGCCCAATAATATCCTAGATAAAGTCGCTACCGAGCAAGGTTTTGCTCTAAGTCAGATGCTCCAGGAATCCTTAGAAGTTCTTCACAACGTCTACTAAGTACTAAGGAATTTGGGCTAGGTATTTTGGGCATTATAACACTACAAGAAGACAACTTTTCTACCAAGGGGGTAGATTTTGGCTAGGCAGTGGTATTCGCCATGGCCTTCAGGGAGGGGAGGTGTTTGGACTAAAAGGCTACAAAGGGAGAGGAGAGGATTTTTAGACTTGGAAGATAACTTTGTGGACGAAGAACTCTTCATCTAAGGGGGTATTTATAGCTTCAAGCCTTGGCCAACCAACGGCCAAGATGAAGACAAGTGCAAGGCAAGTGTAGGTGAGGATTAACTATACACAAATATCCTACCAACTCCTTGACTTTGAACAAGGCACAAAAACGTGCACTTCAAGTCCAATTGGCCCAAACGGACGATTTCAAGTCCACAAATTGGAGGTGCCAAGTGTCGCCTCCGCTGGTCCAAAATATTTCGCCTCTCTAAAAATCCGCAAAAATTAGAAATGGCATAGCCGAATTTGCCCTACGAAAGTCGTGGAAACGCTTTCGTCGGAAAACTATTCGCTTTGTGAGTTGTGCCCAAGAAAAACGCTTTGTGCCTAAACTTTAAGGCTAGAATTTTGACGTATTCCCTTACGCATACTGAAATACGGTATAACATTCTCCCCACTTAGAAACATTCGTCCCAATGTTCCTTCCCAAGACGCTTAACGATAAGATTCTTCATAACTTAAATAGCTTTGCAAAAGCCACACACGCCACAAAACAACACTTAGGCAAAAACGATAATGAAGATTTACAAGAGGAAAGTGAATTACCCGAGGTGCTGGGAATAGGTGAGGATACTTCGCCTCATGTCCTCCTGGCTTCCCACGCCATCTCCTCCCGAGCCTGCTCCGCCACAAGACTTTGACGGAAGCCACGCCCTTCGTCCGCAGACGCCTAACTCCGACGATCGACTATCGCTATGGGAATCTCTCATACGATAACCCCTGGCCACTGGACATCGCCAATCGGGTGTACCCTAGATGGATCCCCGATACATCTCCTCGATGGATACGTGAAACACCGGATGACCGCTTCCAGACGGACGGCAGATTCAACTCATAGGCAACCTTGCCTACCCCGCGACAACTGAATGGCCCAATATACCTTGGGCCAGTTTCTTCTTCCGAATCTCATCACACCCTTCATGGGTGACACCTTTAGAAAACCCAATCATGAACCTCGAACTCAAGATGCCGACGACGATGATCTCGCATATGACTTCGGCCGACTCGAGCCAGAATAGCCGCCTCGGATAAGCTTCACCTTATCCATCGCCGCTGCACCAATCTGGTCCCACTAGCCGCACTCGCCCACATCGAACCAACCTATAGGCGATCCGCACTTCCTCATACAAGGCCTCATAAGGCGCCATCCGAATACCGGAGTGGTAGCTATTATACGCGAACTCAACTAGAGGCAAATGATCCTCCCAACTACCATCCGGTCAATAACACAAAGCTCGCAGATATCCTCGCAGTCCGGATAGTGCGCTCGCCTTCTGTCTCTGTCGTGGATGAAATGCAAGACTGTGCTCACCAAGGCCCCTAAACCCTCTCGGAAGGACCTCCAGTTAGCCAGAACCGGGCTCCTCATGCGATATGATCGAAATAGGGACTCCATGCGACCGACGACCTTCTGATGTAAAGTCCGCATAATCCTCACCAAAAGTCGCCCGACGGGAAGAAAGTGGCTGATTTTCACACCGTCGATTTATAACCCATATAGAATCATGTCTCTCCGAGTGCGAGGTAATCCCGTGATAAAGTCCATGTTGATTACCTCCCACTTCCGTGTCGGGATCTCAATCGCTCAGAATAAACCACCGTGCCTCCGTGCTCTACCTTCACCGCCGACAACACGCACCGAGCTACGAACTCGCAACGCCCTCTTCAAGCCATCCCACCAATACACGATCTGGGCGTCGTGGTACATCTTGGTCGACCGACGGATAGAGTAACGCGCTACCAGGTGCTTCCCAAGAACTCTTGCCAAGTCCTCAAACATCCGAACACACAACTCGCCAAACCTTAGCACCCCATCGTGCTACTAAAAGGACCTCGCCCTCACGTAAGAGTCAGATCACGATATCGAATCAAAGCCGATCCTCGAATCTGCTCTCTTCACCTCCTCGACGATGGAAGACTTCGGAACCTCACGAACTCTAACCCCATCGCTATCGGAATCAATCAAACGGACACCAAGGCTCGCTAATCGTGCAAATCACGAACCATGTCCCTTCTCTCTAGCCGCACATCCGATAGGCTCCCATCGACCTACGACTAAGAGCATCCGCCACAACATTGGCCTTGGGTGGTACAGATATCAACATCGTAATCCTTAAGCAACTCTAACCACCGCCTCTCGCCGTAAGTTCACTCCTCCGTCAAGATATACCGAGGCTCTTGTGGTCCGTAAAATATCCACGTGAACCCCATACAAATAGTGCCTCCAGATCTTCAAAGCGAATCACACCGCCAACTCCAAATCATGCGGGTAGTTCCTCTCGTGTTTCTTAACCGCCGACGCGACGCTATAACTCTACCATGCCGCATCAACACACATCCCAGCCCGATGCCCGACGATCACAATACACAACATAACCATCCGACCTCCGAAGAGTAAGAACGGGCGCGCCGCCTCTCCTTTAGCAAATGAAAACCCCGCCACACGCATCACCCATCAAACTTGGCCGCTTCGAGTCACCGTCACTGTGCGTAGATAGAAGCAAACTTCTCACGAACTGCCGATAATATCCTCGCAAGGCCTAAAATCGTGAACCTCAGCCGAGTAGTAGGGTTCAGGCCAAGTCCTCGATCGCTTCGATTCGCCAGATTCACTCAATGCCATCACCCGGCTAATATGCCCAAGAAACGCCATCAAGTCAACCAAAACTCATATTTGGAAAACTTGGCGATAACCGCTGGTCTCCGAGAATCACAAGACAGCCTCAAACGCCCGCACGCTTCCTCGCTCGAGCGAATAAACCAAGATATCATCAATGAACACTATCACAAACGTGTCCAAAATGGTTTGAACACTCGGTTCATCAAATCCATGAATACCACGAGCATTTGTCAACCCAAAAGACATGACTGAACTCATAATGCCCGCACGTCCGAATGCGATCCTGTGGACATCCACCTCTCTCGACTCGCACTGATAGCCCGACCGCAGATCAATCTCGAGAAACACCTCGCGCTCGCAATCGTCGAACAAATCATCAATCTCGGGAAGGGGTATTCGTTTAATGGTCACCTTGTTCACCGTCAGAAGTCAACACACATGCGCAGCTGGCCCCGCCCTTCTTCTTCACGAACAATACCGGCTCCCGGTGAAACACTAGCCCGATGAAGCCCTTCTCCAAAGAAATCCCTAAGCCGATCCTTCAACTCTCTCAACTCGCAGTGCCATTCAGATGGCGGAATGGAAATAGGCCGAGTGTCCGCAATATGTCTATACAAAACTCAATCTCTCTCGTGAGGGATACCCGAGGTCGTGCGAAACACGTCTGGGAATTCTCGACCACTGATCGATCAAAACTGCATCGCACCTCAGATCAAACACCCGAACGAGATGGTAGATATACCCTTCTCGCACTATCTTCCTAGCCTCAGGTAGGAAATAAACCTACCCTCTACGATACCGTGCTCCTCTCCCACTCAACAACCGGCTCCTCAGAAACCGAACCAGATTACTTCTCTCTCAGCATCTACATTGGCGTAGCAAGAAGCCAGCCAATCCATCCCCATAATCACGCCGGTCAATCATCTCCAACTCTATCAAGTCGGCCAGGGTCCGACGATCAGAATGGTCACAGACAAGCTCTATATACCCGCCGAGCTACCACCGAATCACCATCGGGCGTAGCTACCTCGAAAGCGGTCCATGGACTCGTGCTCTATCCCTATCCTACTAGCAACAAGGGAGATATATAGGACAGTAGAACCCGGATCTATCAAAGCATATACATCAAACCTGAACCGATAAGGTACTCGTGACGACATCGCGTGAGGCCTCCGATCCTCGCTTACCGGACAAAGCATAAATGCGGTTCGAGGACCGCTAGAATCGACCCGAGCCACGACCTGCCGCGACTGGCTGACCCATGTGTACTCGCCCCGGGCGAGTAATCAGAGGAGATGATGAAGCGGCAATGAACTCGGCCGAGCCCTACCACCGCCACGCCCGGCCTGACAAATTCCGCAAAGTGACCGCTGGCTACAACCGCAATAAGCTCCAAAACAGTACTACACTTCCCGTAATGGGATCTACCGTGACGCCACACCGGGGGTCCCGATCGCCGCACTCGCTACTCGACGCCCGCCTGGGGCCTCGGTCCGCCTGATACTCGCCGCGGCCGGCGACGCCGCGAGTGCTCAGCCGGCCGCAGTGCGAATCCAGATCGCCGAGGCCGCCACCATGATAACCACCAAGACCCTCCCGCCCCGCCTTCTTCTCGCCGCCCACTCGCCGACTGCGCCTCGCATCCGGGCGCGAGCTTCACGCGTAATGTCCATACCCACAAGAGAAACACCCGCATACGACTCGCCATGTAATCATCTAGCCCGCGACGTAGCTGCACCCTATCCTCCATATTCGCTACCAATGCCGGACATATCGAGCCAACGAATCAAACTCAACGTTGTACTTCCCTAATCTGTCGCCCTTCCGCCTCAAGATCAAGAATCTATCGCCTGCGCCCTCCTCATCCGCGAGGCAAGAATGAGTGAGAAAGGCCTCAAAACTCGCCCCATACTGCTGGACGCATGCTCTCCCGAAAGCTCCCATGAATCAAACTAATCGATCGCGTATCACGCAGCCGACGCGAACCGGGCGTCACAGATCGCCTCCGAGGCCTGATCACCCGCATGATCCTTCAGAGCCGACGGATGAACTCCTCGCGATCATCCTCCGCCACCCAAAAACTCAAGCGCTACAACTCAAGAAATCTCGTAGCCTCGCACTATTCGCCTCTGCACCACGCGCGATCGAGCCGAGCCGAATCGAATCGAATCGCCAGATCCGGCCTCTCGTGATTCGCCACAACTTCAGCTAATAGTGGGTTATCTCTCAGATTTCTAACCTCCGCCCAGCCGGGACGGTGAGGTGGGTACTGTGGTCTCGCTGGCCGGGCGGCGTCATAGAACTCGCCGCCTCTCGTATAGATCGGCACGAGCCTCGTGACTGGGTGTCCGATCGCCTCCTCGCCGCTTTGCCCTTCTGCCCGTTGCCTTACGCGAGGCATAATCTGCAGAAAGGAATACGTTAGAGGGTCCAACTTTAACACGCCTCTAAAGCACGATCTCAGTGAGAAGAATGGAAACCAATCCTAAATATCTTATAGCCTCACGATTATTGGTGGTGCACAACACACCGATAATCAAGACTCTACTAGATACGGTCTGTAGACACTTTCCGAGGATTAATCGCTCGATACCACTTTGTCACGACCCATTCCGGCTCGTGAATCGTGCCTTACCGGCACCCAAGTAGTCATACATCGAGTAATCTGAAATATAAAACAAGACATGAAACAGCTTTATAAAATAAGACATCGCTTATGTGAACAAACGTCGCTTTCGGCATATATATATAAACAAGGTTTAGCAGCTACATCCGACATCGCATACATCATGACTATGCACTCTAAGGAAATATACAACTATGGCGACAGGCCCCGCCATACCTCGACTATACAAAACTATCTACAGCAGGAGATCATACCAAAAGTAGAGCCTCCAAGAGATGGAGCTCCCGACACCAACGCAGAGATCCTATGATGTGGATCTAGCACTGCTGCCCTTACCGCAGATTTAACGCAGCCCTCGGAGGTCGATAACAGTACTAAGTATGCGAAATCAGAAAGTACTTAAATGAAAACATATCATTTTTAAAACCGGTTTACAAATATGTGTGAAACAACCAGAAACCGCATATAGTGCCACATCACAAACAAGAGCAACAATAGGTAAATCGTAATAGGTCTTGTCTAGGCCGCGAATGATCGAAACAGGCCACTCGCCCACATCATCATTCCGCAGCCTAACTCGACTCCGAGTCCGTGATAGGCCACTCACGTGGGCCCGCATGAGGTATAACCCCGCATCGAGGGTAGCTACTCCGCATCGCCCCGACTCGTTGTCCGCATGGCCACATGACCGCATTTGAGGCATAACCCCGCATACTAACTTGGAACTCGTAGCTCGCATGTGCCCCCGGACCCGCACGAGGTATTCTCGAATCACGGTCCTGCATCGCCGAGTCTACCCCGCATCGCAGGGCAGCTTAACCCCCGGTATCATCTCAAGAGGTAAGTGATATAGTACTAACACAACAGCTTATAGTTCAAACAACATAAGCATAAGTAAGATCGACTCTTTACACTAACGCTACAAGACACTAACACACATAGCATCATATCATGTCTACTTATCAAACCATCTTATTATTCTTTTCACAATTCAATATAAGTCTGTTATAAACACATAGGCAAACTGTTTCTTTTACCCATCTTAAGTGGTTATACTTAACTTCCCATAAAGCTAGTATAACTCTTAAGCTTCGCTTTAAAACCAATTAGTTCTCTTCATAAAAATGATTCTGTCCTTTGAAATGCTTTCATTCTTTATTATTCAGCTTAAGCCGAGGCATTGCCGTAAGTATTATTCAGCTTAAGCGAGGCATTGCTGTAGTTATTATTCGCTTAACACACGTACGCTCACCGTACTACATATATATTGTAAAATATCATGCTTTAGGAAGAATCACATACCTTCTCAAATAAAACCACCGCCAAGTCAATATGTCGTGCGCAGAGAATCACCTATAATAGTCACAGACATCTATCAAAGTCTAGACTACTCAAGGTCATTCTAAACAGAGGGTTCACAATTCTACGGAAAGTCGGGCAGACAACCCTACCCATGAGCTATATGAGTTCATCAGAAAACAAATTCTATGTGAGTACAGTTCAATTATTCTCCTTTTAAACCCTTCTACTGTGATAACAGTTCAATTCTATTCTGTGATATTCTTCTAAGTATCTAATACTTATTCTTATACTACTACAGTAAGTATTTTCTAATTCAAAAGAGGGTTAGGATTAGTTACCTCGGTAAGCCCAATAATATCCTAGATAAAGTCGCGCCTGAGCAAGGTTTTGCTCCTAAGTTGTATGCTCCAAGGAAGCCTTAGAAGTTCTTCACAACTTCTACTAAGTACTAAGGAATTTGGGCTAGGGTATTTTGGGCATTATAACACTACAAGAAGACAACTTTTCTACCAAGGGAGGGGGGGTAGATTTTGGCTAGGCTAGGGGGGGTATTCGGCCAAGGGCCTTCACAAGGGGAGGGGGAGGTGTTTGGACGAAAAGGCTACAAAGGGAGAGGAGAGGATTTTTAGACTTGGAAGATAACTTTGTGGATGAAGAACTCTTCATCTAAGGGGGGTATTTATAGCTCAAGCCTTGGCCAACCAATGGCCAAGATGAAGACAAGTGCAAGGCAAGTGTAGGGTGAGGATTAACTATACACAAATATCCTACCAACTCCTTGACTTTGAACAAGGCACAAAAAACGTGCACTTCAAGTCCAATTCGTCCAAATGGACGATTTCAAGTCCACAAATTGGAAGGTGCCAAGTGTCGCCCTCCCGTTGGTCCAAAATGTTTCGTCTCTCAGAAAAATCCGCAAAAATTAGAAATGGCATAGCCGGAATTTGCCCTACGAAAGCTGTGGAAACGTTTCGTCGGAAAACTATTCGTTTTGTGAGTTGTGCCCAAGAAAAACGTTTTGTGCCTAAACTTTAAGGCTAGACTTTTGTACGTATTCCCTTACGTACATACTCTGGAAATACGGGGTATAACACCTACTCCTGGGACTATTTCACCCGCATAGGTCCTGTGGACCCGCATGAGGTCATCCACCTCGCATGGGACTATTTCACCCGCATGGGACTATTTCACCCGCATGAGGTCATCCGCCTCGCATGGGACTATTTCACCCGCATGGGACTATTTCACCCGCATGGACCCGGTGGGCCCGCATGAGTACAAGCGCCGCACTCGCATCATAGGTAGCAAATCCATGACATAAGTAGTAATAAGAATAATAATAATACATAACTCAGCACAACCGGCTATCATACATAACATAAGCGCTACCGGCTTATCATAACGTAAGCAAGTTAAGAATATCTCCTAACTTCTTATTAACATTATTAGTATATCCTCTCATTTTAGTTACCTAAGGCACTACATGTCGTTTTAAAAGAAAATTCGAGAATTTAACCCAAGTACCACGTACCTTAAACCTTTTAAGATAATGACTCCTTTTTATGTAAAACTCCCAAGATACTAATAACCGTAGTATCAAGTCACGACAACTTTTCAAAACAAGTCACGTTTACCTTTAAAAAAACAATAGGCTTCTTAAATCAAGTGACTTCATTTCTTTTAAAACCTTGGGCAATTAATGCCTTAAAAACAATTTGCCTTCCACAAATTCAAATCATTCATCCGTACTATTTTTACTTGGAGTAAACCTTCCTTTGTTAACCTTTCATAAAGCCAATACAACCAACTTCCCATAAAGTTGTTATATTACCATTATACACTAGTCAAACACATCTCCCTATATCCAAGGGACTTATACTTTTAAACGAAACAAGTATCATATACTTAAAACACTCCAAGTCCCTTAACTTTAAAACTTAAGACATCATTAAAGCAAGTCAGGGATACCAAAGCCTTTGTACGTCTACCGTACTACATAGATGCAACTATTCATGCTCAAGAGGTAGGAAAGTTCCACATACCTCTTCGGGTCAATCCACTTGCTAAGTCCAAAATACCGCACGTAATACGTCAACCTATAATGACCATAATACGTTTATTAACCTCAAGCTACAACGTAGAATATTCCAAGTTTAAAGTCACTAAATTCTATGGAAAATTGGGCAGCATTTCCTTTGTTTCTACATACTTGGCCACCTTTTTCAAGGCCGAATTCAACATCCAAACGCCACATTTAAGGCCCAACAATCCAAACATTTCAAAGGGGATTACACACCTAATCTTGGATGTGTAAAATTCTGTCCCACAATGTATAACAACTAACTTAACAAGTTTAAAGGTAGTATTTTGGCTACAACATGCTCACATAACCTTCTTATCCAATTCTTTAATATCCAACCCATATTTCTTACATGCAATTTATCTAAGAGCAATATTTTTAACTACAAGTTCTTTCTTCTTCACATGCAACACCAAAAACCAACAAAGAGAGAAGGAATTGTTACCTTAGAACTTTAGCCAAATATTCCAACCAATTCACTAGCCTCCTTTCCACAATCACCACCACAATAACTCCTACAAGCTAGCCAACAAGTTTCCTCCTTGCCACACTTTTCAGATTTTCCTCAAGCTTTGATTTCCTCTTGATTTTCTAGAGAGAAGGGAGAGCTTTTATCTTTAGAGAGAGAGAAGAGCTTGAAGAATGACCAAGTCTTCAAGACTTGGTCAATAAATAGTACATGCAAAATTAGATGGGGGGGGGGGGGACACTTGTCACCCTCCCATGGCCTTTTTAAAATAAAACAGTTCAGATTTTTCCACTCAACTGCAATCCGCCTCGCGCCACTGCGGCAGCTGGCGCTGAAACCTCTGCTGACTCCTGAACTTTCCGGCCGGCCACACGCGCGCGCTGAAATCTCACGACTCCCAGAACTTTCCGGCGCCATGCTGCTTCGTGCGCAAGGCTGCAACTTCAAATAACACCTGATCATCCGCGTCGCGCCTCGCATCCGCGCCGCGTGGCTCTCGATCAAACACTTTTCCGTCCGATCACAGACCGAACTTGTAGCTCCCATAACTTTCTACTCTGATGTCCTATCGACGAACGGTTGGTTGCGTTGGAAACTAGACTCAACGAATTACGTACTAGGCCTTTGAAACACCTAGGAACTCTCAATGTAACAGGTCATAACCCGCCTCAAAGTTGACTAAAAACCCGTCCGAAACAGTCCGTCAACCTATCCTTCTAAAATTTAAGTCTTACTCCCTTTCGTACGCTCTCATACACATGGCCGAAACTACGGGGTATAACAACAGACCTCTAATAGTTTGACATAACAACTATGACGGGACAGGGCCCCGCCATACCCCTGAATGTACCTGTACCTACACTGATAGGGAACCATACCAAAAGATAAGCCTCTGGAGAAACGGAGCTTCCCAAACGCAGAACTGTGATCCTATGAGCGAGGATCAACAACCGGTGTACCTCTACCTGCGGTATGAACGCAGCCCAAGCGAGGTCAAGACAATGTACCAACTATGTGAAACTGAAAGTACTGTAATGAAATCATAATAGTCTATAATAAAACAGGAGACATGTATGATAACCAAAATATAGTACACAATGCCTGGTTAACAACAAGACTAATGAAAATCAATTTCATCTTTTAAAAGACCATTTCACAATATAAGCAGTCATGTCAAGTCAGGGACGCATGCCCTCAAACATCATTACTCAAATATAACCACGGGTCTCACGCCCACAATATCAATCATGCCCGTGGAATTCCTTCCTCACTGCCGGCAGTCCATGATATAATAAACACCAATATGTGTACCCGAACACTAGACCCTACCTGCGTTATAAACCGACCGCCAAGTAGAGAGCCAACTACGGATCACGGCCGATCATAAACTGACGGGCAAGTACGAAAGCCAACTACCAGATACCGCCTGCGCCCCAAAGCTGACCGGGGCAAGTACAAAAGCTAACTACCAGAGCCTACTGTATCACGAGATATGACCGGGGCAAGTATCTTAATCCAACCTACCAGCACGCCGCTCACGAAATGACCGAGAGTATCTAAAGCATGGCCGCATGCCCCCGGAATCTCTCATCGGTGTAAGCATGGCCGCATGTGTCACAAAGCTGACCGGGGCAAGTACGAAAGCTAACTACCAGGTACCTCCTGCATCACAAAACTTCATGAGGAGCTAGTCTATGGAATAACAACATTACCCGGGGATTGAACCCGCACCATGGCCGCATGCCCCCGGAATCTCTCATCGGTGTAAGCATGGCCATGGAACAATCATAATGGAAGCATACCTGTTATACCCCGTATTTCCAGAGTATGTACGTGAGGGCGTACGTACAAAAGTTTAGCCTTAGTTAGGCATTAGGGACGAAAATATTGTGCACAACACACGAAAAGAATCGTTTTCCGACGAAACGTTTTCCAAACTTTGCGAAGGGAAAATTCCGGCTATGTCATTTATTATTTTTGCGGATTTTTCCGAGAGATGAAATATTTTGGACCAACGAGAGGGTGACACTTGTCACCCTCAAGTGGACGACAAAGGGCTTGTCTTGGCACGTTTTTTGTGCTAAGATTTTGGTCAAGGAGTTGGTAGGATATTTGTGTAGTAGATGGATAAGGACACTTGCCTAAATCTCCACCTTACACTTGCCTACCACTTGGCTTCATCTTGGCCATTGGTTGGCCTATAAATACCCCCCCTAACTTGAAGGTTTTCTTCATCCACAAATTGTCTTCCAAGTATCAAAATTCCCTCTCCTCTCTTGTAGTGTTTCGTCCAACACCCTCTCCCCCTCTAGCCTAGTGGCTTCGTCCGAGAGCCCCCCCCCCCCTTGGTAGAAAGTTGTCTTCCAAGTATAGTTACTATTCCTAAATACCCTAGCCCAAATCCCTTATAGTATTTAAGTAGAAGTTGTGTAGAACTTCTAAGGGCTTCTTGGAGCTATCGGAGCGTGCAAATTAGGAGCTACACCTTGTTCAGGATCGACATTTAACTTGGATAATTTTGGGCTTATCGAGGTAAATACTCTTGTCCTTCTATTGTAATTGGATATTACATATAAGAATAGTTAAGAATTGAGTATAAGATATAGAAGGATATTAAAGAATAGAATTGAACTGTAATCACAGTAGAAGGGTATAACAGAAGAAGAATTGAATCAGATTTACATAGGATTGTATTTACTGATGAACTTGTGTAGCTTGACGGGTAGGGAAGTGCTGCCCAATTTTCCGTAGAATAGAGAACCCTCTGCTTAGAACTTTATACAGAGTAGTCTAGACGTTGATAGACGTATTTGACTATTATAGGTTGATACTCTGCGCGCGACATATTCGACTTGGCAGGTGGATTTCGCCGAGAAGGTATGTGATTCTTCCTATACTCTTAAGCATGATATTTTAAAGTATATATATAGTACGGTAGACGTACGTGTGTTAACTGAACATGGTTTTACTTGACGTCTTTTGACTTGAGTCTAAATAATAAGAATCTTGAAGTCTTTCAAAAGAATTATAAATCATTTTTGAAAGAAGAAGAATAATTGTTTTTAAAACAAAAAGCTTAAGAGTTATACTAGCTTTATGGGAAGTTAGGTATAACGACTTAAGAAGGATAAAAGGAACAGTTTACTTATGTGTTTATGAAAGACTTGTATTGATTTCTGGAAAGTATAATAAGATGGTTTGATGAGTAGACATATTATGATGCTATGTGTGTTAGTGTCTTGTAACGTTTGTATAAGAGGTTATTCTTATTGTGCTTATGTTGTTTAACGGTAAGCCGTTATGTTAGTATTACATCACTCACCTCTTGACATGATATACCGGGGGTTAAGCTGCCCTCCGATGCGGGGTATACCTCAGGCAGTCTGTGTGACTATGATTCGAGAATACCTCATGCGGGTCTAGGGGACCTATGCGGAGCTACGAGAGTTCCAGGTTAGTGTGCGGCCTTTATGGTCATGCGGTCTATGTGTCCATGCGGACTACGAGTCCAGGATGATGCCGAGGAGTAGCTACCCTCGATGCGGGGCATACCTCATGCGGGCCTATGTGAGTGGCCTATGCGGACTGCGGGAGTCCAGGATTAGGCATGCATAATGATACTATGGGCGATTGGCCTTGCTTCGATCATTCGCAGCCTAGAAAAGACTCACATTCTGATTACCTATTGCTCTTGTTTGTGATGTTGCACTATGTGCGGTTACCTTGGTGGTTTTGTACATATTTGTAAAATTGGTTAAATTGATATGATTTCATTTAAGTACTTTACAGTTTCACATACTTGGTACCTTTTTACTGACCTCCTTCGGGGGGCTGCGTTCATGCTGCAGGTAAGGGCAAGCAGGTGCTAGATCCACATCCTTAGGATCTTTGCTTTGGTGTCCGGAGCTCCATCTTCTCCGGAGGCTCGACTTTTGGTATGGTTCTCCCTGATGTTGTAGATATATGTACATTCATGGTATGGCGGGGCCCTGTCCCGCCATAGTTGTTTACATTCCTAGAGGTCTGTAGTCATGTTGTAAAGTTGGGATGTAACTGTTCACTCTTTATATATATATGCCGAAAGGCGACTTTTCTCAGATAAACTGTGTCTCAATTTACATTTGTTTCATGTCTTGTTTTTATATTCCACTGATTAATCTGATGTATGTCTACTTGGGTGCCGTGAAAGGCACTACCACGCCCCGAACGGTCGTGACAAAAGTGGTATCGAGCGATTAATCCTCGGAAAGTGTCTACGACCGTATCTAGTAGAAGTCTTGATTATCGTGTGTTGTGCACCACACCAATAATCGTGAGGCTATAGGATATTTAGGATTGGCTTCCATTCTTCTCATTCGAGATCGTGCCTTAGAGTAGTTATAAGTTGGACCTCTAACGTATTCCTTTCAGATGATTATGCCTCCACGTAAGGCAACCCGCCCAGAAGGGCAATGCGGCCAGGAGCCGCTAGTAGGACACCGAGAGTCACGAGGGCTCGTGCCCGATCTATACCCGAGACGGCGAGTTCCACGACGCCGCCCCAGCGAGGTTTAGAAGCGCGGCGGTGGTGATGAGACCACAAGACTCGCACCTCCAGCCCACCGGAAGCGTATGAGATGGTTTCTGAGAGATGGCGCCATCGCCGTGATCGTGGCGAACATGAGATAGTTGGATCACGGCAGTTCAGTTCAGCCGGTGCCTATGGTTCACCCGAGATCGGTGCTTGAGGCTACGGGATTTTTTGAGTTGTAGCCCGCCAGAGTTCTACGGGTCGAGGCCTGAGGATGATCCGCAGGAGTTCATCCGTCGATTCTGCAGGATCATGCGAGTGATCAAGGCTTGAGACCGAGTCCGTGATCTTGGTTCACATAGCCGCGTGATACCGGTCGATTGGTTTGATTCGTGAGCTTTCCGGGAGAGCATGCGCTCCAAAGTATGGGACGAGTTCTCGGAGGCTTTCTCACTCACTTCTTGCCTCCGCAGATGAGGAGGGCACGGGCGACAAGTTTTTGTTCTTTGAGGCAGAGAGGCGCCGCGGTTAGAGTACAACGTTGAGTTCGATTCGTTGGCTCGATATGTCCTGCGTTGGTAGCGAGATATGGAGGACAGTGCATCGCTACATCACCGGCTAGATGATTATATGGCCGAGTCTTGTGCGGTGTTGCTCTTCACCGTATGGACATTACCCGTGCGCAGCTCACGACTCGGATGCGAGGAGCGTAGAGACCGACGCGTCGATGGATATCGCCAGAGAAGAAGGCCAAGACGGCGGATCTTTTGGTAGCTCTCGGGGTAGATCGCCTCGTGACGTCTAGATTTGCACCACGGCCACTCGAGCACTCCTACATCGTTGCACTGCGAGTATTCGGGGCGGTCGGGGCCCCAGACTTGGATTTGTGGTTGCAAGGGTGCTAACCGATTGAGGTCCGCTCAGTGTGTCCGATGTGGTAGATTCCATTCGCGAGGTTGTGGTACTACGGAGCTTGCTACACTGGCGGCCAGGTCATTACGCGAGTCCGTCCGACCAAGGCGCGCAGAGGGTAGAGTCACCACAGTGGTCTTTCGCCGGGTCTTCTTCATCTCCTACAGTTACTCGCCCCGGAGGGCAGGGTACTCATGGACCATCAGGTCTCGGCAGAGGTCATGGCGCGGGTCCCAGTTCTAGCGGTCCTCAGAACCGCATTTATGCCTTGTCCGGCAGACGGTGAGGCGTCGCCTGACGTCGTCACAGGTACCTTATCAGTTTCTGGTTATGATGTGTATGCCTTGATAGATCCGGGTTCTACTCTGTCCTATATATCTCCCCTTGTTGCTAGTAGGATAGGGATAGAGCCTGAGTCCATAGACCCTTTCGAGGTAGCTACGCCAGTGGGTGATTCGGTGGTAGCTCGGCGGGTATATAGGGCTTGTCCAGTGACCTTATGCAGTCGTCAGACCCTAGCCGACTTGATAGAGTTGGACATGACTGATTTCGATGTGATCATGGGCATGGATTGGTTAGCTTCTTGCTACGCCAATGTATCTGCGAGGAGAGAGTGAGTGCGGTTCCTTTCTGAGGCCGGTTATTGAGTGGGAGGGTAACCTTTGTATCACCGGTAGGTTTATTTCCTACCTCAAGGCTATGAAGATGGTGCGAGAAGGTACATCTACCATCTCGTTCGGGTGTTTGATCCGAAATTTGCGATGCAGATTTTGATCGATTCCGATGATCGAGAGTTCCCGACGTGTTTCAGACGACCTCGGTATCCTCACGAGAGGAGATAGAGTTTTGTATCGATGTCTTTGCCAAACACTCGACCTATTTCCATTCCGCCATACGAATGGCACTCGCCGAGTTGAGAGAGTTGAAGGACCGGTGAGAGATTTCTTTGGAGAAGGGCTTCATCGGGCTAGTGTTTCTCGCAGGAGCGCCGGTATTGTTCGTGAAGAAGAAGAAGGATGGGGCGCTGCGCATGTGTGTTGATCTGAGCGGTGAACAAGGTGACTATTAAGAACGAATACCCCTTCCCGGGATTGATGATTTGTTCGACCAGTGCGAGTGCGAGATGTTTCTCAAGATTGATCTGCGGCCGGGCTATCATCAGTACGAGTCGAGAGACGGATGTCCCTGGATCGCATTCGACCGATGCGGGCATTATGAGTTCGGGTCATGTCTTTCGGGTTGACCAATGCTCGTGGTATTCATGGATTTGATGAACCGAGTGTTCAAGCCATTTTGGACACGCGTTTGTGATAGTGTTCATTGATGATATCTTGGTTTATTCTCGCTCAGAGCTGGAACATGCGGAGCATTTGAGGAGGCGTCTTTGAGAGTTCTCGAGACCGGCGGTTTATGCGCCAAGTTTTCAAGTGTGAGTTGGTTGACTTCGTGGCTTTTCTTGGGCATATAGTCGGGGCCGATGGTATTCAGTGGATACGGCCAAGATCGAAGCGATCGAGTTGGCCTGACTCTTACTCGGCGAGGTTCGCGATTTTAGGCCTTGCAGTTATGCTCGGTTCGTAGAGAAGTTTGCTTCTATCTGCACCATTGACTAGGTGACTCGGAAAGCGGCTAAGTTTCGATGGTGATGCTTGTGAGCGTGGTTTCCGATTCTTGAAGGAGGCGGCAGCGCCTCGTTCTTACTCTTCCGGAGAGGTCGACGGCTATGTCGTGTATTGTGATCGTCGGGCATCGGGTTGGGATGTGTGTTGACGCAGCGGGGCAAGGTTATAAGCGTACACATCCCGGCGACTTAAGAAGCATGAGAGGAACTACCCCACCCATGATTTGAGTTAGCGGTGATTCACGCCTTGAAGATCCGGAGGCACTATTTGTATGGGGTTCGTGTGGATATTATCTGGACCACAAGAGCCTCGGTATATCTTCGACCAGAGGAGATGAACTTACGATAGAGACGGTGGTTAGAGTTGCTTAAGGATTATGATGTCGATATCCTGTACCACCCGGGGAAGGCCAATGTTGTGGCAGATTCCTTTAGTCGTAGGTCGATGGGTAGCCTATCAGATGTGCAGCCGGAGAGGAGGGGCATGGTTCGCGATTTGCATCAGTTAGCGAGCCTTGGTGTCCGTTTGATTGATTCTGATAGCAGTGGGGTTCGAGTTCGAGAGGTTGCCGAGTCTTCCATCGTCGAGGAGGTGAAGAGGCAACAGTTTGAGGATCCGGTTTTGACGCGATACCGTGATACGGCTCTTCGTGAGGGGAAGGGTCCTTTTGAGGTAGCACCTGATGGGGTGCTAAGGTTCGGCGAGTTGTGTGTTACGGATATTGCGAGACTTGGCGAGCTCAGGGGAAGAACACAGCAAGACGTTACTCTATCCATCAGGTGTCGACCAAGATGTACCACGACCTCAGATCTGTGTATTAGTGGGATGGCTTGAAGAGGGAGGTTGCAGAGTTTGTGGCTCAGTGACCGTGTTGTCAGCAGGTGAAGGTAGAGCACGAGGCACGGTGGTTTATTGCGAGCGATAGAGATCCCGACACGGAAGTGGGAGGTGATCAACATGGACTTTATCACGGGATTACCTCGCACTCGGAGGAAACATGATTCTATCGGGTTATCGTCGACGGTGTCGAAATCAGCCCACTTTCTTTCGTCGGGGCGACTTTTTCGGTGAGGATTATGCGGACTTTACATCCGAGAGATCGTCGATTGCATGGAGTCCCTATTTCTATCATATCCGACCGGAGCCCAGTTCGGCTAACTTCGGAGGTCTTTCGAAAGGTTTAGGGGCAGTGAGCTGAAATCTGCATTCCATCCTGACAGACGGACGGTGGCGCACTATCCGGACTCTTGAGGATATGCCGCGAGCACTGTGTTATTGACTTCGAGGGGTACTGGGAGGATCATTTGCCTCTAGTTGAGTTTGCGTATAATAATAGCTACCACTCGAGATTCGAGATGGCGCCTTATGAGGCCTTGTATGGGAGGAAGTGCGGTCGCCAATAAATTTGGTTTGATGTGGGCGAGGTGCAGTTAGTGGGACCAGATTTGGTGCAGCAGGCAGTGGATAAGGTGAAGCTTATCCAGGAGCGGTTACTGACAGCTCAGAGTCGACAGAAGTCGTATGCAGATGTTATACCCCATAGTTCCAGGGTATATATGTGAGGATGTACGTGCGAGAATACGACAGAAATTTTGGAAAGAAAGAAAGATGTGATTTTTCGACGGAAAAGTTTCCGGATTTCGTGAAGGAAAAAGGTTCGTTAATGGGAATTGGATTCCCAGATTTGGTATTCGGACTTCTTGGAATATTTTAGAATTATGGAATTTTATTTCCGGAATTGGTCACGTGGGGCCCACGGGAGAAATTTATGGTTTTGTGGGACCCACTTTGTTTTCGAGATTTTGGCCTTTATGGATATTTTCGGAAGATGAAATATTTTGGACGAGTAGGAGGGCGACACGTGTCACCCCCCTAGGTGGCCTTGTGGCCGAAATTGTGTGCCAAGTGGCAAGACAAGTGGCCAAGTCTTGCTAGATATTTTGTGTGGACAAGTGGCTTGTGGGTCCCACACACACTTGTCCCCAATCTCAACCACACACTTGCCTTCATCCTATCCCTTGGTTGTCCTATATATGCACTACTAGTTGATGAAATCTCCCACACTTAGATATTTCAAGACAAGAAATTCCCTCCCTTCTCCCTTGACCTTGCTCTCGTTTTTGAGCCCTTTTCTTGAGCTAAATTTGTCCAACAATTCTTAAACTCTCAAGTGTTCTTCCCTAAGGTGTTAGGAAGATTGTGTACCAAGAGTTGGAAAAGATTTCACACCCCTAACCTCTAAACTTCACCTTGGCCGAGAGCTCCATGAACAAAAACCCTAAGTGTTCTTCACCTTTTTGGAGTTGAATCTTGAAGAGAAGTTGGTTAGGAGCTTCTATGGGTTGCTTGTAGCGGATTGGAACGTAAAGATTTGGAGCTAAGACTTGCTTGGAGCGACTTTAAGAACTTGGATATTCTTGGGCTATTTGAGGTAGTGAATCTTAAACCTCTTTGTGAATTGGTGATTATACATATATTATAAGTATATTATGGAGTATATAATATATGGAGTAAAGTTTGAAAGAGTTGGATCTTGTTAACTTGTTAAAGAAAGGATTGGCCGTTAGCCATTAAAATGGTAAAAACGTATCTTACTTGCTAAGAAGCTAATAACAAAGTAACTATAAATTATATTAAGAATGGAAATATAAGTTGGATGACTAATGAGTAATTTGGATAAGTAAAATGGACAAAGTTGGCCAAGGACCCCAACTTAAGGACTGTATTTACTTTGGACTGTATTTACTTTGGACTGTATTTACATTGGACTGTATTTACATTTCTGTTAAGGGGAAGATTTTTCAATCGCGTTCCGTTTGGGCGTGTGATCCCCTTTTTAATTATTGTATTGTTATGAAGGCGTGATAGTAAACCGCGTTACCGGTTGGGCGCGTAATCCCCTTCTTTTACTTATTGTTATTATGAAGGCGTGATAGTAAACCGCGTTACCGTTTGGGCGTGTAATCCCCTTCTTTATGTTGTTTAATTATTACGCCTTATATATGGTATATATATTACGGTTATTCGGGCCTTGGAGAAAGATGGAAAAGTGAGTAAAAACGGGGGAAGTGCTGCCCAATTTTCCGTAGAATTAGAGGGCTTTTATTGGTATAAGTCTTCAATGGTAAGAAAGGTTTGATAGAAGTACTATGACCATTTTAGGAGTGGAGTACTACGTGTGGCATGATCTACTTGGCTTAAGGAGTAGCCGACGGGTTGAAGTACTCGGAACGTTTTGCTATTTGTCGATAATCGTCGCGAGGTATGTGAACCTCTTCCTATCCTTTCTAGCATGATGTTTTGTAAACTATGTAGTATGGTAGACGTACATGTGCTAAATGAATTTGGTTGGTTTAAAACATAGGGTGTTATAATAGCTTTATGGGAAGTTAGTTATAACGACTCCATGTAGGTAAAAGAATGGTTTATTGATTGTAGAAGTTAAGAGACTTGATCTTGAAAGATAAGAGACTTAACTTAATTGACTTGATATATAACATTTTGTTAAAAGTGTTGTAAAACCTCATTCGCGAGTAATGAGTACTTGGCTTCTAAAGAATAATGTTTTACTGATTTCGGAAATGAGAATAAGTATCGAACAAACCATTGCAGCGTTAATAAAGGAAATGTATTGACTAACTAATTGTTATTAAAACCAGTAGAAACCTCCATCTGCATAGAAGCTAAGATAAGACAAAATGATATTACATTTCCTAGATCATGGCTGCTGTAACAAGATTGTTATAAACAAGAATAAACGGCTCACACATAAGACTTATGTTACTCAATTGTTTAAAAGAGATTAAGACTATGAGTTATGAAACCTTTCTAAAATAAGAGACTTGAGCATTTGAAATTAGGCAAACTTGAACGTTTGTAAAATAATGTTGTTACTTGATTTTAAAAAGAAGGTGTTCTGGTTTACTTAAAAATGTGAGTCACTCTGTTTTTAATACTACGGGTATCGGGTGACCTTTATAAAAGAAATGGATCTTTTAAAAGAACTTAACGTACGTAATACTTTGGGGTTAGAACTGCCTTGGCATAAAATGAAAGTACTTGAGTTGTGTGTAACTTGCCTATGTTTGCGTGTGATAGCCTTGTTGTGCAAGTATTGTATTTCTATACCACCGTCTCGATGGAGGCGGCTGATTTGTTATGTATGATTCTTTATCGAGTCCTGGGATGGGCGAGACACGTATTCCACGATTCTTTATCGAGTCCACGGATGGGCGACACGTATTCCATCGATTCTTTATCGAGTCCCGTGGGATGGGCCGAGACACGTATTCCACGATTCTTTATCGAGTCCCGCGAGATGGTAGACACGTATTCCATGATTCTTTACCGAGTCCCAGGATGGGCGGACACGTATTCCACATGATTTATACCTAAGCTGGCGGTGAGAAGGAGTTCCACGGCATGAGGATGACTTTGAGGCGTGAGTCCGTTATACCCGTGGTTCGGACTGGACGCGATCGAGTCTCAGCGCGCGGCGCTGAGCGTGGCGCGCGGAAGAAGCATGGCCGCGCGAAAACTGAGGGTCGCTGAAGTTTCAGCCGCGCCGGGAAGCGGCGCTTGGCCGGAAGATCCGAGGTCCGCAGGAGTTGCGTGGCCGTGTGCCGGAAGCGAACGCCGGCGGAAATCGGAAAAACTTAGGAAAAGTCGATTTATCTTTTGAAAGGGTGAGTGGGGACAAGTGTCCCCACGTCTGATTTTTACATGCGATATATTGACCAAGTCTTAAAGACTTGGTCATTTGTCATCTCTCTTTGAAAAACCTCTTCCTTCTCTCTAAATATTTCAAGCTCCTCCTTCTCTAAAAATCCAAGAGACAATCTAGCCTTAGGAAAAATCAAAAAGTAAAAGGCAAGAGGGAAGCTTGTGGCTAGCTTGTGAAGGTTGTTGTGGTGGTGTTCTTGGAATAGAAGCTAGCAAATTGTTGGATAAATTTGGCTAAAGCTCTAAGGTAAAGATTCTTCCTCTATCATTAGTTTTCAGTGTTGCATGTTAAGAAGAAAATACTTATGGTGGTAAATAATGCTCTTAGAGTCATTGCATGCTAGAAATGTGGGTTGGATATGAAGGATTTGGCTAAAGAAATATTATGAGCATGTTGTAGCCTAAAAACCACTTTAGAATTGTTAAGTGTACTATTATAACTAATGGGGCAGAATTTTACACACCCAAGATTAGGTGTGTAATCCCCTTTGTGTTGGTTTGGTTGTTGGGCCTTAATGAGGCGTTTGAATGTTGAAAAATCGGCCTTTGAAAAGGTGGCAAAGTGAGTAGAAACAAAGGAAATGCTGCCCAATTTTCCTTAGGAGTTGATAACTTGAATTTGGAAATTCTACATTGGAATTAGAGGTTAATAAACACACTATGGTTATTATAGGTTGACATATTACTTGCGGTAGTTGGACTTAGCAAGTGGATTGACCGAAGAGGTATGTAGAGCTTTCCTATCTCTTGAGCATGAATAGTTGTATCTATGTAGTACGGTATACGTACAAGAATTGATAATCTACACTTGTTTTAAAGTATATGATACTTGTTTCATTTCAAAAGTATAAGTCCCTTGGATTTAGGGAAAATGTATTTGACAAAGGAATAACGCTAATATAATGGCTTTATGGGAAGTTGGTTATATTAGTTTTCTTGAAAGGTTCACAAGGAAAGGTTTACTCTAATTAAAACAAGTACGGGTAAAGGATTTGAAACTTAGAAAGGTGAATTGATTTTTAGGCATTGGTTGCCTAAGGTTTTAAAGGAAATGAAGTCACTTGATTTAGAAGCCTATTATATTTCTAAAAGGAAATGTGACTTGTCTTGAAAAGAAATCGTAACTTGATACTATGGTGAATAGTATCTTGGAATCTTTGTATAAAAAGAGTTTTTCTTAAAAAGTTAGAAGTACATGGTACTTGGGTTGAATTCCCGGATTTTCTATTGAAAGACATGTTAGTGCCTTAGGATACTAAAATGAGAGGATATATTAATAATGTTAATAAGAAGTTAGGGGATTTCTTAACTTGCTTATGATATGATAGGCCGGTAGTGCTTATGTATGATATGATAGGCCGGTAGTGCTTATGTTGTGATATGATAGGCCGGTAGTGCTTATGTATGATATGATAGCCGGATGAGCTATGTTATATATTTGTATTATTACGGGGTAAACCCCGGGTTATTATCTTTGCCATGGATTTGCTACCCATGACGCGAGTGCGCTTGCAGACTCATGCGATCGGACCGCGGGATCCATGCGGGTGAAATAGTCCCACGCAGTACGGCGATGGTACTCATGCGGGTCCACAGGATCCATGCGGGTGAAATAGTCCCATGCGGGTGAAATAGTCCCATGACGAGGCGGATGACCTCATGCGGGTCCACATGACCTATGCGGGTGAAATAGTCCCAGGAGTAGGATTGCTTAATGATGCTACGGGCGAGGTACCCTGTTTTGATCGTGAGCCTCCTATTTTTATGCTATAAGTTTTATACTCGTTACTCTCATTGTTAGTAAGGCACAGTGCAAGGAAATTGATTTTTATCTATGACTCCAGCTTATTTTTGACTTATGATATTACTACAGTATTTTCCAGTTTTACATACTTGGTACGTTGTGTCGACCCGCCTTCTGCGTTCATGCCGCAGGTAAGGGAAAGCAGGTGGTAGATCCTCATTCCTAGGATCTTTTACTCAGGTGTCAGGAGCTCCATTCCTCCGGAAGCTCATTATTTTGGTACGGATATTCCCTGATGCTATAGGTACTTTGTATATTCAGGGGGTATGGCGGGGCCCCGCCATACGATTGTTATCTTTATAGTGCGTGGTCACATATGTATTTTGTGCTATAAGAACCAGTTGTATTATAAATACTTTGTTTAAGTATGTTTATGGAAGGCAGCCTTATCGGCGGCCCGGGTCGGTCGTGACAGTCACGACTTGACATCGCTTTATATTTGAATGGTAGTTTTGTTATCATACATGTCTCCTGTTTTTAGATAGATTATGATTTCATTCTGATATTTTCATTTCACATACTTGGTACTGTTATCGACCTCGTGAGGCTGCGTTCATGCCGCGGTGAGGTACATCGGTTGTGGATCCTCGCTCATAGGATCATGATTCGTGTTAGGAAGCCGTTTCTTGAGGCTTATCTTTTGGTATGTTACCACGAGTGCTGTAGGTTCTTGTACATTGAGGGGTATGGCGGGGCCCCGTCATAGTTGTTGTAACTTCTTAGAGGTGCAGTAATCTTGTTGTGGCGAGTTTGTAAAGGATAAGCGCTCGGGTTTTATGTATATATATAGAAAGCTGTTTTGGTTGCTTTGTTTATTTATCATGTCTCTGTTTCATGTTCATGTTTTTATTTCATGGTTTTTCTCTAATGTTGTATCACCAGGGTGCCCGGGGTAAGGCACGATCCACCCGGTTGGTCGTGACAAAGTGGTATCGAAGCGATTAATCCTCGGAAAGTGTCTACAGACCGTATCTAGTAGAGTCTTGATTATCGGTGTGTCGTGCACCACATCTATAATCAGGAGGCTACAGGATATTTAGGATTGGGTTCCATTCTTCTCATTCTAAGATCGTGCCTTAGAGCTGTGTTGTCAGTTGGACTCCCTCTGACGTATTCTTATGTGCCAGTTATGCCTCCACGCAAGGCAATCGGGGCCGGAGGCAAGCGGCGAGAGGCTGAGTGGAGTAGCGGTGGTCTCTGCGAGGCCATGCACGAGACGTCGACCGCGGCAAGAGCAGAGGAGATGGGTTACAAGAGATGGCGATTATTGGCGGAGATAGTGGCAAGGCACGAGGATAAACTGGATGCAGCAATTCCGGTACCGGTAGTACCCGTAGTTCACCCTAGAACGGATAGTTTGAGACTGCGGGACTTTATGAGCTGCAGCCCGCCCGAGTTCTATGGGTCGAGGCACGAGGATGATCCGCAGGAGTTCATCAAGCGATTCTGATGGATCGAGAGTGATCGAGCCGAGACCGAGTCGGTGGTCTAGGTTCACATCGTTTGCGTGATACCGCATGATCGTTTGATTCATAGGAAGCGTCCCGAGGAGCATGCGCTCCAGCGATTTAGGCGAGTTCTGAGGCATTTCTTGCACATTTCTTGCCTCGCGAATGAAGGGCTCGGTAAGCCAGATTTTTAGCGTTAAGGCGCAGGCGTCTGGTTAGGAGTACAATGTGAGTTTGACTCGTTGGCTCGGTATGTCCCGCCTTAGTGACCGATATGGAGGGCAGAGTGCACCGCCACGCCACCGGGCTCGATGATTACTTAGCGAGGCTTGTTGGTGTAGCTCTTGGCCGGCATGGACATTGCCCGCATGCAGCTTCATGCACTAGGATGCGAGGCACGGAGAGGTCGACGGAATGGCCGGATCGCGAGAAGAAGGCGAGCAGCGAGGTCCTGGTAACTTTCGAGGCGGACCGCCTCAAGAAACTAGTTATGTACCTCCGCCGATGAGCGGTCCTCCACAATCTTCGGGGCGTTCGGTATTCGAGCTGGTCGGGGCTCCGTGGCTTACAGTTCAGATATACATGGGTTCTAGCCAGGGTTCAGTTTTCCTCGGTGTGCACGTCGGCGGCGTCATCGGGAATGCCGTCTTTGCGGTGCTTGTTTTGCTGCGGCCATCGGGGCCATGTGGAAAGCGTCTAATAGGAAGGATACGAGCGGGACTCGCCTACCAAGGTCGATGTGAGTTCATCACCTTCTACTATGCGCGTAAGGTGATTATGATTAGAGCGGCGAAGGAAAATGGAGCAGTTGATACAGGTATATTCTTACCCCTCTAGAGACTGGTATGCGTTGTTGATATGATGATGTGCTATGCATTATGTTCCGATAGCGTTTTGTTAAATGATGATTTAGGGGTTTGGTTAGTAAGGGGAAGTTGGGTAAAAGATTTTGTTTACGATTGACCTTTGTCAGAGAGCATAGTATACGAGGGGTATAATTGTGTGATAAGTCCCTGAGTGGTGTGAATTATAAGAGGGTAGTTGAGCTAAGAAGACCACTAGGTTTTCGTGACTTGATTAGTAGGATTGTTAGGATCGGGAACAAGAGTTTGGCGCGTTTAGGGTCGGGTTGAGGGCTATTTGCGGGTCAACGCGGCCCGAATGAGTGGGGTCGGTTCGAGGTGGTCGCGGTGGTAGGGTCACGAGGGTGCTAGGCCCAAGTTTAGGTAACCATCGTCTGAGTTCGTGGATCGTTCAACCGAATCGGATCGTGAAGGCGGGGATGGCCTTAAAAGAATTTGAGGCGATAAGATGACCAAGTTTGGAGGTAGTGACTCGAGGTTTTGAAAGCTGCGATGACGGAAATATGGTATGTGTACTAGAAAGAGTTCGTGTACGAGAAAGGTCTGACGAGTAAGAAAGGAAGCGAACATGTGTTAAGAGATGGAAGTGATCATTTTTGTGAAGTGAAGGCGCGAAGGAAGTATCCTTTGGACCAGGGAGTGAGAGTTAGTGTTGTTTTACATCTTAGAGGTGATTCCTCGTTAGTTTGGATTTGGGTTTCAGCGTATGTGATATTATGGCCATGTGTGGCATAATTGGTTTTGTAAAGTATAGTAGTGAAGACTATCTGCACGCGTGTGTGTTTTGGAGACTTAGAAGGAACATTCGGACGAATGTTTCTAATGGGAAGAATGTTATACCGTAGTTCAGGTATATATGTGAGGACGTGCGTACGAGAATACGACAGAAATTTTGAAAGAAAGAAAGATGTGATTTTTCGACGGAAAAGTTTCCGGATTTCGTGATGGAAAAGGTTCGTTAATGGGAATTGGATTCCCAGATTTGGTATTCGGACTTCTTGGAATATTTGAGAATTATGGAATTTTATTTAGGAATTGGTCACGTGGGGCCCACGGGAGAAATTCTGCTTTTGTGGGACCCACTTTGTTTTGAGATTTTGGCCTTTATGGATATTTTGGAAGATGAAATATTTTGGGCCAGTAGGAGGCGACACGTGTCACCCCCAGGTGGCCTTGTGGCCAAAATTGTGTGCAGTGGCAAGACAGTGGCCAAGTCTTGCTAGATATTTTGTGTGGACAAGTGGCTTGTGGGGCCACATACTTGTCCCCAATCTCAACCACACACTTGCCTTCATCCTATCCTCGTTGTCCTATATATGCACTACTAGTTGATGAAATCTCCACACTTAGATATTTCAAGACAAGAAATTCCCTCTTCTCCATGACCTTGCTCGTTTTGAGCCCTTTTCTTGAGCTAAATTTGTCCAACAATTCTTAAACTCTCAAGTGTTCTTCCCTAAGGTGTTAGGAAGATTGTGTACCAAGAGTTGGAAAAGATTTCACACCCACAACCTCTAAACTTCACCTTGGCGAGAGCTCATGAACAAAACCCTAAGTGTTCTTCACCTTTTGGAGTTGAATATTGAAGAGAAGTTGGTTAGGAGCTTACATGGGTTGCTTGTAGCGGATTGGAACGTAAAGATTTGGAGCTAAGACTTGCTTGGAGCGACTTTAAGAACTTGGATATTCTTGGGCTATTTGAGGTAGTGAATCTTAAACCTCTTTGTGAATTGGTGATTATACATATATTATAAGTATATTATGGAGTATATAATATATGGAGTAAAGTTTGGAAGAGTTGGATCTTGTTAACTTGTTAAAGAAAGGATTGACCGTTAGCCATTAAAATGGTAAAAACGTATCTTACTTGCTAAGAAGCTAATAACAAAGTAACTATAACTTATATTAAGAATGGAAATATAAGTTGGATGACTAATGAGTAATTTGGATAAGTAAAATGGACAAAGTTGGCCAAGGACCCCAACTTAAGGACTGTATTTACTTTGGACTGTATTTACTTTGGACTGTATTTACATTGGATGAGCCGAGACACGTATTCCACCTGATTCTTTATCGAGTCCCATGGGATGAGCCGAGACACGTATTCCACCTGATTCTTTATCGAGTCCCATGGGATGGGCCGAGACACGTATTCCACCTGATTCTTTATCGAGTCCCATGGGATGGGCCGAGACACGTATTCCACCTGATTCTTTATCGAGTCCCATGAGATGGGCCGAGACACGTATTCCACATGATTCTTACGAAGTCCCAGGATGGCGGACACGTATTCCATGATTTATACCTAGGCTGGCGGTGAGGAAGGAGTTCCACGGCGTGAGGATGACTTTGAGCGTGAGTCCCGACTTGACATGGCTTTTATATTTGTGAATGTAGTTTTGTTATCATACATGTCTCTGTTTTTAGATAGGCGTTATGATTTCATTTACGATTTTCGATTCACATACTTGGTACTGTTATGACCTCGCCTTGAAGCTGCGTTCACGCGGTAGAAGTACATCGGTTGTGGATCCTCGCTCATAGGATCACATTCGGCGTGTTAGGAAGCCCCGTTTCTTGAGGCTTATCTTTTGGTATGTTACCACAGTGCGTAGGTTCTTGTACATTCAGGGTATGGCGGGCCACCTGTCCGTCATAGTTGTTGTCACTTCTTAGAGGTCCAGAAATCTTGTTGTGGCGAGTTT
The DNA here is from genome assembly GCA_029844215.1 of Przewalskia tangutica. Classification (NCBI taxonomy): domain Eukaryota; kingdom Viridiplantae; phylum Streptophyta; class Magnoliopsida; order Solanales; family Solanaceae; genus Przewalskia; species Przewalskia tangutica. Next base: position 39,413,089 of record CM056732.1, on the reverse strand, counting down.
GTAAAAAGGATAATTGTTCGGGTTTTATGTATATATCTAAGCAACCTGTTTTGGTTGCTTTGTTTATTTATCATGTCTCTTATTTCATGTTCATGTTTTTATTTCATTGGTTTTCTCGATGTTGTATCACCAGGGTGCCCGGTAAGGCACGATCCACGCCCCGGTTCGGATGTGGCGAATCATCGTCGTCGGCATCCGGAGTTCGAGGTTGATGATTGGGTTTTTAAGGTGTCACCCATGAAGGGTGTGATGAGATTCGGAATAAAGGGAAACTTCGGCGTACATTTGGGCGTGTCAGATTGTCCGCAGGTAGGCAAGGTTGCTATGAGTTGATCTGTCGTCCGATCTGGAGGCGTGCATCCGTGTTTCATGTTTCTATCTTTGAGGAGATGTATCGACGGATCCATCTAGAGTGCACCAGTGATGATGTCCGGTGACCGAGGGTTATCGTATGAGAGATTCCCATAGCGATAATCGATCGTCAGGTTAGGCGTCTGCGGACCAAGGACGTGGCTTCCGTCAAAGTCTTGTGGCGGAACGAGCTTAGGGAAGAGATGACGTGGGAAGCAGAGGAGGACATGAGGCAGAAGTATCCTCACCTATTCCCCACACCTCCAGGTAACTCACTTTCCTACTTGTAAATTTTCAATGTCATATATGCCTAAGTGTTGTTTTGTGGCCGTATGTGGCATTTGCAAACTGTTTAAGTTATGAGGAACTTTATCATTATCTGTCTTGGGAAGGAACATTCGGGATGAATGTTTCTAAGGAGGGGAGAATGTTATACCCCGTATTTCCAGAGTATGTACGTGAGGGCGTACGTACAAAAGTTTAGCCTTAGTTAGGCATTAGGGACGAAAATATTGTGCACAACACACGAAAAGAATCGTTTTCCGACGAAACGTTTTCCAAACTTTGCGAAGGGAAAATTCCGGCTATGTCATTTATTATTTTTGCGGATTTTTCCGAGAGATGAAATATTTTGGACCAACGAGAGGGTGACACTTGTCACCCTCAAGTGGACGGCAAAGGGCTTGTCTTGGCACGTTTTTAGTGCTAAGATTTTGGTCAAGGAGTTGGTAGGATATTTGTGTAGTAGATGGATAAGGACACTTGCCTAAATCTCCACCTTACACTTGCCTACCACTTGGCTTCATCTTGGCCATTGGTTGGCCTATAAATACCCCCCTAACTTGAAGGTTTTCTTCATCCACAAATTGTCTTCCAAGTATCAAAATTCCCTCTCTTGTAGTGTTTCGACACCCTCTCCTCTAGCCTAGTGGCTTCTGAGAGCCCCCTGGTAGAAAGTTGTCTTCCAAGTATAGTTACTATTCCTAAATACCCTAGCCCAAATCCCTTATAGTATTTAAGTAGAAGTTGTGTAGAACTTCTAAGGGCTTCTTGGAGCTATCGGAGCGTGCAAATTAGGAGCTAAACCTTGCTCAGGATCGACATTTAACTTGGATAATTTTGGGCTTATCGAGGTAAATACTCTTGTCCTTCTATTGTAATTAGATATTACATATAAGAATAGTTAAGACTTGAGTATAAGATACTTAAAAGGATATTAAAGAATAGAATTGAACAGTAATCACAGTAGAAGGGTATATGAAGAAGAATTGAATCAGACTTACATGGGACTGTATTTACAAAGAGACTTGTGTAGCTTGACTGCAGGGAGGTGCTGCCCAATTTTCCGTAGAATAGAGAACCCTCTGCTTAGAACTTTATACAGAGTAGCCTAGACGTTGATAGACGTATTTGACTGTTATAGGTCGATACTCTGCGCGTGACATATTCGACTTGGCAGGTGGATTTTGCCAAGAAGGTATGTGATTCTCCCTATACTCTTGAGCATGATATTTTAAAATATATATATATAGTACGGTAGACGTACGTGTGTTAACTGAACATGGTTTTACTTGACGTCTTTTGACTTGAGTCTAAATAATAAGAATCTTGAAGTCTTTCAAAAGAATTATAAATCATTTTTGAAAGAAGAAGAATAATTGTTTTTAAAACAAAAAGCTTAAGAGTTATACTAACTTTATGGAAAGTTGGGTATAACGACTTAAGAAGGATAAAAGGCAGTTTACTTATGTTATTATGAAAGACTTGTATAGAATTCTCGAAAGTATAATAAGATGGTTTGATGAGTAGACATATTATGATGCTATGTGTGTTAGTGTCTTGTAACGTTTGTATAAGAGGTTGTTCTTATTGTGCTTATGTTGTTTAACGGTAAGCCGTTATGTTAGTATTACATCACTCACCTCTTGACATGATATACGGGGTTAGCGCCTCCGATGTAGGGTATACCTCAGCGATGCGTGTGACTATGATTCGAGAATACCTCACGCGGGTCCGAGGACCTATGCGAGCTACGAGTTCCGGTTAGTGTGCGGCCTTTATGGTCATGCGGTCTATGTGGCCACGCGGACTACGAGTCGGGGCGATGCGAGGAGTAGCTACCTCGATGCGGGAATACCTCATGCGGGCTATGTGAGTGGCCTATGCGGTGCGGGAGTCCGTGATTAGGCATGCATAATGATACTATGGGCGATTGGCCTTGCTTCGATCATTCGCACTAGAAAAGACTCATTCTGATTACCTATTCGCTCTTGTTTGTGATGTGGCACTATGTGCGGTTACCTTGGTGGTTTTGTACATATTTGTAAAATTGGTTAAATTGATATTATTTCATTTAAGTACTTTACAGTTTCACATACTTGGTACCTGTTATCGACCTCCTTCGGGCCGCGTTCATCGCGGTGGCGGCAGTGCTAGATCCGCATCCTTAGGATCTTTGCTTTGGTGTCGTGAGCTCCATCTTCTCGGAGGCTCGACTTTTGGTATGGTTCTCACGATGTTGTAGATATATGTACATTCAGGTATGGCGGGGCCCCGTCCGCCATAGTTGTTTACATTCCCAGGTCCGTAGTCATGTTGTAAAGTTGGGATGTAACTGTTCACTCTTTATATATATATGCCGAAAGGCGACTTTTCTCAGATAAACTGTGTCTCAATTTACATTTGTTTCATGTCTTGTTTTTATATTCCGCTGATTACTCTGATGTATGTCTACTTGGGTGCCCCGGTAAGGCACCAGTCACGGGCCCCGGAACGGGTCGTGACAATACCCGTGGACCATCCAACAGTGTCGGTATGTCCAAGTAAATAACAAGATGACCGGCCCTCCATCGAGAGACGCGGTAGCATAAGAATACAACACTTGCACAACAAGACTATCACAAGCAAGCATAGGCAAGTTACCATACTTCTAGACTTTTATTAACATGTAAACTGATTCACCATTTTATAAACTCAAGGTACTTTCATTTTATGCCCGGGTTTTAACCCCAAAGTACTACATACTTTAACTCTTTTAAAAAGATCCATTTTTACGTAAAAGCCACACGATACTAATACCCGTAGTATCAAGACACGTTTCCTTTTCAAACCAAATTACTACGCCTTCAGAAAATCATTATAAGGCCTTTAAAATCAAGTAAGTAAACCGTTATTTTATACTCCTTAAGTCGTTATAACTAACTTCCCATAAAGCTATTATAACACTTATGTTTTAAGCAATTTAAAACAACTACATTCAGTTGGAAAACCAAGACAACTTATTCTTTTAAAACCATGTACCAATTTCTTTCCAAATAATGATTCACAACTTTTTAGAATAATTCAAGGCTCTTAAGATTTAGAAGTTAAGTCAAGGACATCAAAAATGAAACCAAATTCATTTAACACACGTACGTCTACCGTACTATATATTTCACAACAATCATGCTCAAGAGGATATGAAGAATCACATACCTCCTCGGCTAAAACCACTTGCCAAGTCGAATATGCCGCGCGTAGAATGTCCACCTATAATAACCATAACATATCTATAAACTTCTAGTTTTCTTCGTAGAGTATTTCTAAGCATAAGGTCTCATATTCTACGGAAAATTGGGCAGCACTTCCCATGTTTCTACGTACTTTTCCACCTTTTTCAAGGCCCAAAATCAATAACCAATTGCCACATTTAAGGCGCAATAAAATAGCAAGTCAAAGGGGATTACACGCCTAACTGGACGTGTAAAATTCAGCCCCTTAATCTACCAAAGCTGTCCATAATACTAAAAATAGTCCAATGTAAAAACAGTCCAATGTAAAAATAGTCCAATGTAAATACAATCCAATGTAAATACAGTCCATAGTCCACTAATAACATCCATTAGTTCAGTCCTTTAGTTGGTGTTCTTGGCCAACTACTACAATCAAAATTGTCCAGTTTTCGGCTAGCATCCCAATACTTGTTTCATTACTTCTTTAAAATTCCAACCTATATTCCAATCTTTATATAAGTTACATTAACTTGTTATTAACAAGATTCCTTCATGTCAACAAGTAATAGGTAAAATTTTAACCACTTTAATGGCTAGCATGCCAATTTCTCAATTTTAACAACTTTTAATGGCTAGCATGCCAATTTCTCCTTTTTAACAACTTGTTAAGGTCCAAATCTTTTCAACCTTCCTTCCATATCATATACTCATATACACAACAACATATGTAATTTCCAACTTCACTAAAAGGACAAAGATTATTACCTCAATAAGCCCAAAATTTTCTAATATTATAAGTAGATCCTTAGGAATCTTAACTCCTATTCTGGATGTTCCAATCCAATCCAAGCAACCCTTAGAAGTTCCTAACCAACTTCTCTTAACACCTCATCCAAAAATATGAAGATCACCTTAGGGTTTCACTTTACGACTATCGGATTAACGTAGTATTTCCAGATTTTTTGTGTTGGGATATCTTTAGAACACTACTAGGGACACTTGGTTTAAGTGTTGGGATTACTCAACAACAATTGAACAATTTCTAAGCCTAAAGGGAGGGGGTGCCGAGAGCTCAACAAGAGGGAGTATAATTTGTCTTGGAAATTAATCTAAGTGTGGATGAAGTCTTCAACCCAAGGTGTGTATATATAAGACAACCAAGGGCTAGGATTAAAACAAGTGTGTGGTTGAGATTGGGGACAAGTGTGTGTGGGTCCCACAAGCCACTTGTCCAACAAATATCTCACAAATATCTTCCTCCACTTGTCCACACCTTTCTCGCCTAACATGGGCCCACACGGGGTGACACGTGTCGCCCTCCTATTCGTCCAAAATATTTTCATCTCCCAAAAACATCCATATTGGCCAAAATCTTGAAAATATTGTGGGCCCCACAAAACAGTAAATTTTTCCCGTGGGCCCCACGTGACATATTCTAGAAATAAAATTCATAATTTTATTATATTCCAAGAAGTCGAAATACCAAAATTGAGAATCCAATTCCCAATAATAAACCTTTTTCCTTCACGAGATTCGAAATATTTTTCGTCGGAAAAACAAATCTTTCTTCCTTTTCGAACTTAATGTTGTATTCTCGTACGTACGTCCTCACATACATACCCTGGAACTACGGGGTGTAACAAGCGCTCCATCGTGGAGCCGCGACGCATCACTCCCAGAACCACAAAAATCTGCATTACTGAAACCCTAAAACTGGTTTAGGGTCAGATTTACAGATTCATCCTCGTACCCCTTCACTATCAAAAAACACGTTCATCGACCATCATCCAATCCCTTCTCGTTCTTCGTCTCAGTGCACTATGTTCGTAATAAATTGGTTACGCACATCAACTTAGAAGAGTTAGATTGGAATGACTTCCTCGACTACATCATTGTTCAACAGTTTAAGAGATAAGGATTGTGCCTTCTAAATACATTAGGTTTTAAAGCTTCTAAACGACATAAAATTTAGATTTAAGAAAACCCTAACCCATATTATCATTAACAATCATTACATAATCACACAAAACAGACCAGGCTCTGATACCACTATAGGGTTTTGTTGGGTTCGTGTACGCATCGAAATTTGAAAATTTTAGTTTCAAACCCAACAAACGATGAACTGCATGATGACTGTGCAATGATTTAACACATGTAATCAAATCACATGTAATCAAATCACATGTAATGGTATAACCGTAATTACTTTGAACGAAAACTTACGGTTTGAATTAATCTGAAATCTTTTCATATATTCGAGGGTGCACACGTAAATGTTCCTCGATTGTAAGTTCTAGACTCCGATGTAATTCCTCATTCGAACAACTAGGAAATTCACCAGAGGTTCGAGAGGATATTGTAATACTAAATCTCTGAGACTTAGTGTCCGTTTGGTTGGGCTTTTGGATTTGCCAAAAGTGCTTTTGGAAGGCCAAAAGCACTTTTGGCCAAAAATTGGAGTGTTTGGTTCAAAATCGAAAAAGTGCTTTTGGCTTCCAAAAGACTGCCTCATCGAAGCTCAAATTTTGAGCTTTTGGAAGTAGAGGTTGCTTTTGCCTATTTTTAAGCCAACAATACTTTTTTATTGACAACCAAACACATAACAACTTTTTGATATAAAGCTCTACTTGAAAAACTCTACTCCTAAAAGCTCTACTTCCAAAAGCTCTTTTTAATAAGCTGTACCAAACGTGCCCTTAGAATGATTAGTAAAATCAAGTGTATGAATAATGTTCTTAAGGTGTGTATTTATAGTCGTGTTTTAACCTAAAACGCAATAGGGTTACACGATGACCGACCGAGAACCGAGACGATGGGTCGGTCACCGCCCACTACTAAGGTGGCAGAGCGACGCTAAGTGGGTGGCGTCGCAGCGCTATGACATCACGGCCCTGAGTCCCATGAGCCGTGGCGCTTATCCAATTTTGCCTCGTTTTTCATTTAAATTAAATCTGAAATCCAATCTCGACTTAATTAAATAATCATTATACATTCAAATGTCTCGATCATAAATTGAACATTTATATTATCTCATTACACCCTTAGATAGATGGAACAATTGACTTAGTCTTACCCTACAGACCTTCAATTATCGACAATAATCATATTAGGTCTAAACAAAATTTCTAAACGGCGCCGGAAGACGAACTCAATATGTGAAGTATAGTCACACGAATCTAGTAAACTGAACTTCTATGTGGGAAGATAAAATCCTTTCATTCACGATACAATCGATCAAGCGTAGGATCTGCCAAGTGTCTATCCAAATGGCTTGATCATTATATCTCATCTATATTAGTTGACAACAAGACCATATCCTAGATATGTCTGCTCATTACACCCGTAATTCCAGGACATGTTTATAAGAACGTATGTAAGAACTCAAATGTTAAGAATTGAGACTAGTAAAAATTTATCGGAATTATGGAAATGTCGGGAAATGGAATATTGCGACGAACGGGAGGGTGACACGTGTCACCCCCCCTTAGTTGGTCTTGGACGAAATGGACATGGATTAAATGGTCATTTGACAAATGTTAAGATGATCAAGTCTTGCAAAGACTTAAGCTTGATATTGTTGACTAAGTCCAAGGGCCACTTGGCTAGATTTTTAAGTGAATTGGATCCAAGCCACCCAATTGTTCTCATCTTGACCCTCCATGTTGTTATTTAAACATACTAGTAGCAAGACTAGTTCCCACACTTAGACAAATTTCAAGAAACTTTGAAGAACTCATGAGGAGCTCTCGGGTTCACTAGGGTTCCAAGAGAAATTTTTTTTCGTTTGTTGTTCAATAACCTCCACACTTTAAACCAAGGTTCCTAAGAGTGTTGTAAGAGTATCTCGATAGAAAGATCCCGAAAAAGTATCATTTTTGTATTATTCGCAAGGTGAAAACCTAGTCACTTTCCTAGGTTTGGATTGGGAATTGAAGGAAAGTTGTTTGTGATCTTCTAAGGGCTTCAAGTGGCAGATTGGAGTGTCGGAGAGGCTCTAAGTTGCTAGGAGCGACTTGGATCTTGAAGTTGATTAAGGCTCATTAAGATAACAATCTTGTTCTCTTAAGTGTTATAAGATTACATATTGTTGTAGCCTTACATTTTAACTTCTTTGAAGTATATGTATTAAGAATTGATAAGTGTTATGGATATTGGAAGCCTAAAATCCGAAATGACATTGTTAGCCATTTGACATTGAAATACAATTTGGTCGATAATTAGAATCGTCGCATGTTATCTACTTGAAGATTATAGTTGTTATAATCGATTGCGTCCTTATAAAATGTTATACTAAACAACTTGAATTGAAAATAAATTGGAAAGTATGATATGTTGTTACACCTTTTGGCCGAGAATGACATTACCTTTTGGACTAGTTTGATATAAATTGTGGGGCGGAATTTTACACGTCTTGTTAGGCGTGTAACCCATATTATTAACTACATTGTTGAGCCTTAAATGTGGCGTGTTTGGTTATTGAATTCGGGTCTTGAAAAGGGTGGAAAAGTATGTAGAAACAAAGGAAGTGTTGTCCGATTTTCCGTAGAATTTAGTGACTTTGCACTTAGAATATTCTACGTTTGAAGTAAGAAGTTAATAGACGTATTATGGTCATTATAGGTTGACCTACTACGTGCGGCCTATTAGACTTAGCAAGTGGATTGAACCGAAGAGGTATGTGGAACTTTTCTATCTCTTGAGCATGAGTAGTTGTAAATATATAGTAAGGTAGACGTACGAGATTTTGATGAATCTAATTTCATCAAATATCCTTGACTTATTTTAAGAATGACCAAGTTGGTTGAGTTAGGAAATTAACTCACTTGTTTAAAAAGATTAAGGATGTCTTAGTTTCTAAAAGTTAAGGGACTTGAAGTATTTTGAAAGTATATGATACTTGTTTCGTTTTGAAAGTATAAGTCTCTTGGATATAAAAAAGGAATGTATTTGCATAAAGTATAAAGTTAGTATAACGACTTTATGGGAAGTTGGTTATAATAGCTTTATGGAAAGATGAAAGAGTGGTTTACTCTAGTAATGTAAATAATGATAAATGACTTGAAATAATGAAAGGCAAATGGATTTGAAAGCATCAATTGCTTAAGGTTTTAAAGAAAGAAGTAACTTGATTTAGAAACCTATAAATGTATTTCTAAAAGGTATTGTGACTTGTCTTGAAAAGTAGATATGACTTGATATTACAGTTATTAGTATCTTGGATGTTTTATATGAAAAAGAGTCATTTTAAAAGAGTAGAAGTACGTAGTACTTTGGGTTAAATTCCCGGATTTTTATAATGACATGTTAGTGTCTTAAGTAAACTAAAATGAGAGTGTATATGAACAAAGCTAATAAGAAGTTAGGGGATGTCTTAACTTGCTTATGTTATGTATGATAAGCCGGTGGTGCTTATGTTATGTATGATAAGCCGGTGGTGCTTATGTTATGTATGATAAGCCGGTAGTGCTTATGTTACGTATGATAGTCGGTTGTGCTAGGTTATGTATTCTTACGGGGTAGACCACAGGTTACTACTTATTCCATGGAATCGCTAACCATGATGCGAGTGCGGCATTTGTACTCATTGCGGGCCCACCGGGCCCATGCGGGTGAAATAGTCCTATGCGGGTGAAATAGTCTCATGCGAGGCGGATGACCTCATTGCGGGTCCACATGACCTATGCGGGTGAAATAGTCCCAGGAGTAGGATTGCTTAATGATACTACGGGCGGGTGACCCTACTTTAATCATGAGCCTCCTATTTTTATACAATAAAGTATATACTTGGTTACTCGTTGTTAGTAAGACACAGTGTAATCAGAATTTGATTATCATACATGTCTCGGCTTTATTTTAGACTTATGATGTAAATCGCGTATTTTCCGCTTTACATACTTGTACATATCATCGACCCCCTTTTCGGGGGCTGCGTCATGCAGCAGTAGGGGTAAGGTGGTGGATCCTCATTCTTAGGATCACCGATCGTGTCATAAGCTCAATTTCTCCGAGGCTTGTCTTTTAGTACAGCTTTTCCACGATGTTGTAGATTTATGTACACTCGTGGTATGGGGCCACGTCCTCCACGCTTGTTATTCTTAGAGGTCTGTAGTCATATTTGTGGATTGGGTTTTAAGAACAGAGATGTACTGCCTTATTTTTGGATTATGTATGTTTTACGGAAGATGGCCTTATCGGCTAGCCTGTTGTTGTTTATTGTCTAAGTATTTATATGTGTTGTGTATGTTCCGCTGCTATTCTCTGATGTATACAGAAAGCGGTGCCTGTAGGGCACCGCCGCGCCCAGGGTCGGTCGTGACAAAAGTGGTATCAGAGCAGTTAGTCCTCGGAAAGTGTCTACAGACCGTGTTTAGTAGAGTCTTGATTATCGGTGTGTTGTGCACCACATCTATAATCAGGAGGCTGCAGGACATTTATGATTAGTTTCTATTTTTCTCTCTCTGAGATCGTTCAATAGAGATGTCTTATTAGGTTGAATCCTCTCTGACCTATTCTTATGTATCAGTTATGCCTCCACGGAAGGCGACCAGGCCTGTGGCGGGCAGTGGCGAGAAAGAGGAGTACGCAGAGGGTTACTAGGACTATGCGAGGTTGCACCATGCCCGAGTGCGGTCGCCGAGTTCACCACGCAGCGATGTCGAGGAGCCGAGAGCGACCGTAGCTACAGAGGTTCCGGTACCTGAGCCTCCAGCTCCGCAGCCTGGGGCAGAGTATAGAGATTATGGAGAGCAGATCAGGTTATTGACTAGCATAGTGGCGGCGGCCGACAGAGCGGTAGCTAACCCAGAGCCGAGCCATGATTCGGATTTTCTGGTTGCCATCCACCCGAGTTCTATGGTTCGAGATCCAGGAGGATCCTCAGAGTTTATTCGGCGATTCTGATGAACTATGCAGGTGCTTAGGGCCTCGGGGACAGAGTCAGTTGTGTTAGCTTCTTACTGGTTACGCGATATTGCGTTGAACTGGTTTTAGTCATGGGAGCTGTCTAGAGGTGTGGATGCTCTTCCAGCTGTTTGGGATGAGTTCACAGAGGCCTTCCTTGATCAATTTTTGCCTCATGAGATGAGGAGAGCCCGCGTGGATAGATTCTTGACATTGAGACAGAGTGGGAGGACTATCAGAGAGTACAACCTGGAGTTTGACTCATTGGCTGGTATCGCCACCATTGTGTTGACATGGCGACAGAGTTCATTGCTATGTGACGGGCTAGACCGCCATATGATTACCGCATACTTGGAGTGGCCCTTCACCGAGTATGGATATTGCCGAGATGCAGCTTATGCACGTGGGATAGAGAGAGAGAGAGGATCAGCCAGACTCAGCCAAATTTCAAGAGGGCTACAGGCTACAGGTTTCAGGTGGTTTTGAGGCGCATACGGCAAGAAGAGCAGTCCACATTTCACCAAAGACGCAGTGCTCCTTCTGATTTTGCGTGAGGTTTGATCGGCCGATTATCTGAAGTAGGTCGGGCTCGAGCTTGGTTCCCAGAGGAACCGGGGTCCCAGTCAGATGAGGCCACCTATACCTCGGTGTGGTCGGTGTGGTAGTTCCCATCGCGGGGGGTGTCATTTTCCTCCAGGAGCTTGTTACTCTTGTGGCCAGCAAGGCCATTTGAAGAGAGATTGTCCGACCAGAGGCAGCATGGGTGGTATGGTTCAGCGATGTCGATTCTTGTCGTCTTCTTCTTGGTTATGCGCCTTGAGGCGTGGTGTTAACTGACGGCGGTGCCGCATGCAGGTCGTGGTGGAGGTCCTAGTTCTAGCGTCCACAGAACCGCATATATTTCTTAACCACCTACAGATCGTGAGGCTTCCGGATGTCGCCGCAGTACATTATTGATTTCATGTCGTGACGTTTATGCTTGATAGATCCGTGTTCTACCTTGTCCTATGTGTCCTCTTATTCGGTAGAATCGGGATAGAGCCGTATCGATAGAGCCTTTTGAGGTAGCTACAGCGATGGTGATTCGGTGTTAGGAACGGGTATACAAAGGTTGCGGTGTTTATTTACTGCCGTCGACCAGCGCATTTGATAGAGTTGGAGATGATAGATTTTGACGCCATTACGGGTATGGACCGGTTGGCTTCTTGTTATGCCAACGCCGATCAGAAACAGTTGGTCCAATTCCAGCTCTGGTGAGCCGCTTATCGAGTGGAAGGCGGCAACACAAACGCCGGGTAGGTTTATTTCTTACCTCAAGGCTAGGAAGATGGTGCAGAAAGGGTACATCTCTCATCTGATTCGGGTATTTGATACATAGGCTGAGGTGCCACTCTTGATCGATTCAGTGGTTAGAGAGTTTCGGATGTATTCCCGCACGATCTCCTCGTATCCCTCCTGAGAGGGAGATTGAGTTTTGTATTGATATGTTGCCAGACACTCGGCCTATATCGATTCCTCCGTACAGGATGACACCTGCTGAGTTGAGGGAGTTGAAGGACCAGCTGGAAGATTTGCTGGAAAAAGGCTTTATCAGGCCTAGTGTTTCTCCTTGGGGAGCGCCGGTTTTATTTGTAAAGAAGAAGGATGGGACGCTGCGATGTGTGTTGATTACAGCGGTGAATAAGGTAACCATCAAGAAGATACCCTCTCCGTGATTGATGATTTGTTTGACCGCCAGTGCGAGGTGTTTCTCCAAGATAGACATGCGGTCCGTTATCATCAAAGCGAGTTAGAGAGGCATATATCCCAAAGATCGCATTCGTGACCTTATGGGCACTATGAGTTCAGGTGATGTCTTTCGTTTGACCAACGCGCTTAGCGTGTATTTATGGATTTGATGAATCGGTATTCAAGCCATTTTTGGATACGCTTGTTATAGTATTCATTGATGACATCCCGGTTTATTCGCAAGACTGAGGAGCATGCAGATCACTCGAGGACGGTGATTGGGTCCTCGGAGTTTAGCGATTTGTCACGACCCATTCCGGCCCGTGGATCGTGCCTACCCCGCACCCTAGTGATACAACATCAGAGTAATCAGCGGAACATAAAGACAATACATGGAACCAATGTAATAAGACAGTGAAATAAAAAGACAGGCTAACCAAAAACGGTTACCGTCAGTATATAAATAACAATTTGAACAATTACATCCCTTTCTACCACTCGCCATAACGCATTACTGCACTCTAAGAATGATATGACAACAACGACGGACAGGGCCGCCATACCCGAATGTAAGCACCTACAACAACAGGACTATACCAAGATAAGCCTCCGAGGAACGGAGCTTCCCAAACGCCGAATGTGACCCTAAGAGCGAGGATCAACGATCGGTGTACCTTTACTGCGGATGAACGCAGCCCCAAGGAGGTCAAGATAACAGTACCAAGTATGTGAAACGAAAATGCGTAATGAAATCATAATAGTCTATAAAGCAGAGACATGTATGATAACCAAACTCTGATTCACAATAAATAGGCAACATGTCAAGTGAGGGACTCACGCCCTCAAAATCATCACTCAAATGTAACTATGGGTCTCACGCCCATAACATCAATCATGCCCGTGGAATACCTTCCTCACTGCCGGCAGTTTATGATATAAAAGCACCAAGGAATACACATGAACACCGTGTCCCACCCGTGTCCTAATAAAACAAGACAGGTAAGTACGAAGGCATAGCCGACTACTAACACCCACTGCCAACAAGGTCATAAATCGTGTCATGATATCTGCTCTAGACCATTACATGATCAAAGCCGGTCACTCGCCCGCAGATCAAATGTGCGTCTAGCCCCGAACTTCCGCAGCTCCGCATAGGCCAACCTCATAGGCCCGCATGAGGTATTCTCGCATCGAGGGTAGCTACTCCCAAGATCGCCCCGACTCGCACCGCATGGCCACAAAGACCGCATGACCACAAGGGCCGCAAACTAACCTCGAACTCCGTAGTTCCGCATGGATCCTCGACCCGCACAGGTATTCTCGAATCATGGTCCTGCATCGCCCGAGTCTACCCGCGACGGAGGGCAGCTTAACCTCCTAAACAAGTCAAGTAGTGGTACAATACCAACATAACTACGATAGTCAAACAACTTAAGCGCGGTCGGAAAACCCCTTCACACAACCATCACAAGATACTAACACACGTAGCATCCTAGCATGTTTACTTAACAAATCAACAAGAAAGTATTACAAGGCTATCACAAACCAACACAATCAAGTTATACCCACAAGGCACTTTCTACTATATGATTAACAAGATCGGTTTTTATCCCCAAAGTACTTCATACATTAACTCTTTAAAAGATACGTTATTTCACAAAAGTCACACAATACCCTTAGTATATGAAAATAGAGCGATCAGTTTTTAAGTAAACTAAAACACTTACCTTTGTAAAATCAAGTAACGACATTATTTTCCAAACGCCCAAGTTTGCCTAATTTCAAATGTTCACGTTTCTTATTTTAGAAAGGTTTCGTAGTTCATAGTCTTATTCATTTAAGAATATAATTCTCTTTAAACAACTGAGAAACATAAGCCTTATGTGAGTAGGATATTCTTGTTTATAACAATCTTATTACAAAGAACCATGATCTAGGAAATATCATTTTGTCTCATCTTAGCTTCTATGCGGATGGAAGTTTCTACTGGTTTTAATAATACTTAATTATTCAAAACATTTCCTTTTATTAACGCCGCAGTTGGTTTGTCGATACACATGCCGATTTCCAAAATCAAGAAACATTCTCAAGCCGTTATACCTAACTTCCCATAAAGCTAGTATAACTCTTAAGTTTTCAAAACCAAGTATTACTCTTCTTTCAAAATGATTCAAAATCTTTTGAAATACTTCAAGTTCTTTATTATCACATAACAAGCCGCTTATAGTTCAAATCGATTACCTTTTAAAACCACAAAGTATTCTCTTACCTACACAAAGTCGTTATAACCAACTTCCCATAAAGCCGTTATAACACTTTATGTTTTAAACCAATCAAATACATTTAGCACATACGCTCACCGTACTAAATAGTTCACACATATCATGCTAGAAGATATAGGAAGAGGTTCACATACCTCGCGACGATTATCGACTAATAGCAAAATGCCCGAGTACCTCAAGCCGCCGGCTACTCCTGCCAAGTAGAACGCGCCACACGTAGTACTTCAACCTATAAGGCCACAAGGCGCTTATTAACATCTAGATCTTATCGTAGAACATTCTACGTAAATTTGCAAAGACTCTCTCGCCACAACAGAAATCTCCTCCTCTAACGAGGCCGCTACTAAGCTAACCAGGGGTTTATACGCCTAACCGACGTGAACAATTCTATTCCACAAGAATACATAAGTCTCATGTAATACACCCATGTAATTACTGATTACTTCTAAATTCTTCAGGCTTAAGTCAAAAGACATTGCCGATAACTATGTTCAGTTCTATATATAGTATACTTCAACTATATATTCTAACAATCATGTAATATCCAATTACAATAGGGGGACAAGATAATTACCTCGATAAGCCCATAATTATCCAAGTATAAATGTCGATCCTTAGCAATGCTTAGCTCCTACTCCGGGTGCTCCAACCCGCTCCAAACAACCCTTAGAAGTTCAACGCGACCTCTACTTAATACTCCAACCAACTATGGAGATTTTCCTTAGGGTTTCGGTTTGAGACAAAAGGACATACTAGAGTATTTCCTGCTCACGATAGAGGTTTCTTTGGAATACTACAAGGTATACGGCTAAGGTAATTTGGGTATAGTAACAATACTTTGAGAGTATTTCTACCAAGAGGGGTATATACGAGACAACACCACAAGTGGTGTATACCCTCGGCCTACCCCACTAGGGTACTCTCGCCAAGGGGGGAGGCTCTCGCCAAAGGGCCTTCTCAAAGGGGAGAGAGGTGTTGACGAAACACCACACAAAGGGAGGGAGGATTTTTAACACTTAGGAAATATTTGGAATGGATGAAGAAGTCTTCCAAAGGGGGTATTTATAGTCTAGCAAAGGCCAACCAATGGCCAAGATCATGCCAAGTGCATAGCAAGTGTAGGGCCAAGATCATGCCAAGTGCACCTTATCCATCTACCACCAAAATATCCTACCTACTACTTGACAAAACTCACCCAAATCGTCCACCCTTGACCGCCCAAGCCTATCCAATGAGAGGGTGACAAGTGTCGCCCTCTTGTTGGTCCAAAATGTTTCGTCTCGGAAAAATTTGCAAAAATTAAAATGACATAGCGGAATTTTCCTACGAAATGTGGAAAACGCTTTCGAAAAAACGACTCTAGCGGGTGTTGTGCACAAATAAAAATCGCCAAGCCTTACTTTAAAGCCCAAACTTTCACGCACGTCCCACGCATATACCGAAATACGGTATAACACGCTTGTTCGCCAAGTTCTCCAAGTGAGTTTTGGTTGGCCTCATGGCATTCTTAGGGCACATTATGGGCCTTTGTTCAAAGTTGATACGACAAAGATTGAGGTGGTCAAGTTGGCCGAGGCCTACCATCCGACGGAGTGTGCGCTTTCTTGGCAAGGAGTTATTATCGAGTTTGTGGAGCGCTTGTCGATATCGCACCATTGACTAGGTTGACTCGTAGCGTAAGTTCCGTGGGCGAAGTGTGTGAGAAGGGCTTCCGATCAAGGAAAAGTTGACGACGGCTCGCTTTACTCTTCCGAGGTTAAAGGGCTACGTGATTTATTGTGATGCCTCGCATAGGGATAGGTGCGATTGATGCAGAACATCAAGGTAATAGCCTATGCGTCTGTGGCCACGGAAGCATGAGAGACTTACCCTACTCACGACTTAGAGTTGGCCGTAGCTTATTCATGCCTTAAAGATTTGGAGACATTATTTATACGGGTTCATGTGGATATTTATACACCATAAGAGCCTCCAAGTACATCTTCGTGCAGGAGAGTGAACTTGCGGCATCGACGGTGGTTAGAGTTGTTGAAGGATTATGATGTTGATATCCTATACCATCCGGGAAAAGCCAACGTGGTTGCAGATGCTTTGAGTCGTAGATCGATGGGGTGTATGTCAGAGGTGCTGCAGATGTGATACGGTCCGGTAGATCCATCAACTAGCGAGCCTTGGGTTCGATTGGTCGACACCGATGATAAGGCACGGGTTCGTGAGATTGCCAGTCTTCCATCATTTATGAGTTGAAGAGGCGACAGTATGAGGACCCATTTATGATACGATATCGAGACACGGCTCTTCGAGAGGAGAAGAGTCTGTTTGAGGTAGCGACTGATTGGGTGCTAAGATTTGAGGGCAGATTGTTTGTTCCCGATGCGGGACTTTAGCAGATTCGGGAGACACACGTTGCCATTCTATTCATCCGGTCGACTAAGATGTGACATGACCTCGCATGTATGTATTGGCGGATGGCACAAGAGGACGTGGCAGTTTTGCTCATACCGTGTCCTAATTATCGCCAGGTCAAGGTTAAGCACCGGTTCCGGTGGCTATTGCAGGCTATTGATATTCCGACATGGAAGTGGGAGGTGATCAACATGGATTTTATTACAGGGTTACCTCGTACTCAGAGGAAGTGTGATTCCATCTGGGTTATTGTCGACAGGCTAACGAAATCAGTCCACATTCTTCCAGTCAGGACTGCGTATTCGGATGAAGATTATGCCAGATTATATATCAAGGAGATTGTGAGACTGCACGGAGTCCCTATATCGATTATATCGCATGCAGGAGCCCGCCACTGGCTAACTCGGAGGTCTTTCCGTATGGGGTTGGGACACAAGCAGTCTCAAGATCGCGTTTCATCCTCGTAATCGACGGCAGCAGAGCGTACTATCCAGACACTTGAGGATATGTTGCGGTCTGTTTTATTGATTTCAGGGGTAGCTGGGAGGATTATTTGCCTCTTGTAGAGTTTGCTTATAACAACATCTACCATTCTAGCATTCAGATGGCGCCATATGAGGCTTTGTATGGGCGGAAGTGTAGGTCGCCGATTGGTTGGTTCGACGTGGGCGAGGTTCAGTTGGTTGGCCCAAACTTTATTCAGCAGGCTGTGGATAAGGTGAAGCTTATCCAGGAGAGACTTGTTACACCCCGTAATTACAGGACATGCTTTAAAGAACGTACGTAAGAATCCCAAATGTTAAGATTTGAGACTAGTAAAAATTTGTCGGAATTATGGAATTGTCGGAAAACGAAATATTAGATTTAATGGAGGCATATGTGTCACCCCCCCTTAAGTGGTATTGGACTAAAATGGCATGGGCTTGATGGTCATTTGACCATAATTTTAGATGACCAAGTCTTGCAAAGTCTAGAGCTTGATAAAATTGACTTAGTCAATGGGGCCACTTGACTTGATATTTAAGAGAATTTCATCCAAACCACACATATGTATTAATCTTGACCCTCCATGTTACTATATAGTAGTACTAGTAGTGAGACAAGCTTCCACACTTAGAAAAATTTCAAGAAAAATTGGATGAGCTTAGAAGAGGCTCTCGGGTTCACCATTTTCAAAAGAGAAAAAAAATTTGTTTGTTGTCCAATGAGCTCCACACTTTAAACCAAGGTTCATGAGGGTATTTTAAGGGTATCTCAATAGAAAGATCCCAGAAAAATAGGTTTTCGTATTAGTCGCAAGGTGAAAACCTAGTTGTTTTCCTAGGTTTTGATTGGAAGATTAAAGGAAAGTTGTTTGTGATATTCTAAGGGTCTCAAGTGGCGGATTGAAGTGTCAAGAAGAGGCTCTAAGTTGCTAGGGAGCGACTTCGGATTTGAAGTTGGACTAAGGCTCGTTGAGGTAGCAATCTTGTCCTCTTAAAGTGTTATAAGATTTCATATTGTTGTAGCCTTACATTTTTACTAGCATGAAGTATATCGTGTTGAAGATTTATAAGTGTTATGGATAGTTGAAGCCTAGAATCCGAAATGACATTTTAGCCATTTGAAGTTGGATTACAATTTGGTCGTTAATTAGAATCGTCGCATGTTACTTACTTGAAGATTGTAGTAGTTATAATCGATTGTGACTTGATATCATGTTATATTAAACAATTTGGATTGAAAAGGAATTGGATAAGAATTTGTGTTGTTATACCTCAAAGTTGCCGAATTGACCTTGTAGTTTGTACTAGTTTGATATCAATTGTGGGGCAGAATTTTACACGTCTAGTAGGCGTGTAATCCCATATTGTTAATTACATTGTTGGGCCTTAAATATGACGTGTTTGGTTATTGAATTCGGGCCTTGAAAAATGTGGTAAAGTATGTAGAAACAAAGGAAGTGCTGTCCGATTTTCCGTAGAATTTAGTGACTTTGCACTTATTATATTCTACGTTTGAAGTAAGAAGTTAATAGACGTATTATGGTCATTATAGGTTGACATACTACGTGCGTATATCGGGCTAAGTTGGATTGACCCAAGAGGTATGTGGAACTTTCCTATCTCTTGAGCATGAATAATTGTACTGCCACGACCCGGTTCGTGGATCGTGCCTTACCCGCACCCAAGTAGTCATACATCGAGAAAACCATGGAATATAAAACAACCAAGATATGAAATAAGATAAATAAGACACGCTTGGAAAAAGTTGCCTTCGGCATATATGTATATAAATACCCCAAAATGAGCGATATCCCAACCTTACAACAGTCTGCACTCTAAGAGTTTAAAACAACAATGGCGACAGGGCCCCGCCATACCCCGAATACAAATATCTACAACGATAGGGACCATACCAAAATGCTAAGCTTAGGAGAACGGAGTTTTCCTAACGCCAAACGGTGATCCTAAGAACGGATCAACGGAGGAGTACCTTTACTGCAGATGAACGCAGCCGGCGAGGTCGATAACAGTACCAAGTATGTGAAATCGAAAATAAATATCAGAAATGAAATCATAGTAGTCTATATAAAGCGGAGACATGTATGATAACCAAACTACGATTCACAATAAATGGCAATATGTCAAGTCGGGACTCATGCCCTCAAAGTCATCACAATAGAACCAGACGGTAAGTACGAAGGCATAGCCGACTACTAAAACCCACGCATCAACAAGGTCATAAATCAGATCATGAGATCCGCTCTAGCCGTCACATGATCAAAGCCGCCACTCGCCCGCAAAGATCTAATGTGCGCATCTAGTCCTGAACTTCCCACCGCATAGGCCAATCGAGATAGGCCCGCATGAGGTATAACCCGCGATCGAGGGTAGCTACTCCCAGCGCCCAGACTCATCGTCCGCGCCAGCGACCGCATGACCACGAGGGCCGTGATCGACTGAACTCCGCAGCCGCATAGGCCATCTGCACCGCATAAGGTATTCTCGAATCATAGGTCCATCGACCACCGAGTCTACCTCAGACGGAGGCGGCTTAACCCGAATCATGAGTGATATAATATCAACATAGCTTTATCGTTAAACAACCTAAGCACAATAAGGGAAAACCCCTCTACACAAACATCACAAGATACTAACTCACGTAGCATCCTAACATGTTTACTTATCAAGTCAACAAGAAAGTATTACCAGACTATCACACATCAATACAATCAAGTTATTCACACAAGGTACTTTCTACATTATGCTAACAAGTTCGGGTTTTTAGCCCCAAAGTACTTCATGTGTTACTCTTTTAAAAGATCCGTTTCTTTCACAAAAGTCACACAATACCCGTAGTATAAAAATAGAGTGATTATCTTTTGAAGTAAATCGGAACACTTCTCTTTGTAAAATCAAGTAACAACATTCTTTTCCCAACGCTCGGCTTTGCCTAATTTCAATTACTAAGTTTCTCATTTTCAAAGGTTTCAGAGTTCATAGTTTTAATCCTTTAAAACAATTTGAGAAACATATACCTTATGTAGTAGGTTATTATTGTTCATAACAATCTTATTACAATGCATGATCTAGGAAATGTAATATCATTTTGTCTCATCTTAGCTCCTATCTGGATGGAAGTTTCTAATGTTTTAATAATACTTATTAGTCAAACATTTCTTTATTAGCGCCGTGGTTTGTTCGACATTCATTCTGATTTCCGAAATCAGTAAAACATCATTCCCTTTGAAAACCAAAATACTCATTACTCACGAATGAGGTTTCACACTTTTTAACAAAATTCACATTATTATAATTAAGTCAAGCCTCTTATTTTCTTAATTCAATAAAACATTCTTTTTATCACTCTTAAGCCGTTATACCTAACTTCCCATAAAGCTAGTATAACTCTTAAGCTTTTAAAACCAAGTGTTCCTCTTAAAAAGGTTTCTCAATTCTTTTGAACTACTTCAGATTCTTTTTATTCAGGCTTAAGTCAAAAGACATTGTCGTACTTATTATTCAGGCTTAAGTCCGAAGACATTGCCGTAATTATTATTCAGTTAATACACGACGCTCACCGCACTATATACATATTCTTTAAAATATCATGCTCAAGAGGATAGGAAGAATCACATACCTTCTGCGAAATCCACCGCCAAGTCAATATGTCACAAGCAGAGAATCGACCTATAATATCAACACGCCTATCAACGTCTAGGATCAGATCGCACAAAGCTCTAAGCAGAGGGTTCTATATCCTACGGAAAGTTGGGCAAAGACTTCCCTACCGTGAGCTACTCAAGTTCATCAGGAAAACAGTCCCATGTAAATGCAGTTCTATTATTCATCTTTAAACCCTTCTACTGGATATCACCAATTCTACTTTCAATATCCTTCTAAGTATTAATACATATTCCTATACTTCTACAAAGACGTATATTCTAATTACAAAGGAGGATAAGGTTATTTACCTCGGTAAGCCCAATAATATCCTAGATAAAAGTCGCGCCTGAGCAAGGTTTAGCTCCTATGTTGTACGCTCCGGTAGCTCCAAGAAAACCTTAGTAGTTCTTCACAACTTCTACTAAGGACTAAGGGATTTGGGCTAGGGTAATTTGGGCATTATAACAATACTAGAAGACAACATTTCTACCAAGGGAGGGGGGTAGTGTTTCGGCTAGGCTAGCTTTAGAGGGGGGGGTAGGGCCTCGGCCAACTTCACTAAGGCAAGAGGGGGAGGGGGGTGTTGGACGAAAACTCAACAAGAAAGGGGAGGGATTTTTCAAGACTTAGAAAATATTTGGATGAAGAAGTTCATCAACCTAGAGGGGTATTTATAGGTCAAGAAGTGGCCAACCAATGGCCAAGATTAAGACAAGTGCAAGGCAAGTGTAGGGTGAGGATTTAGGCAAGTGTCCTTGGCCAACTTGCACACAAAATATCCTACCAACTCCAAGACAAAATAAGCCAACCCAATCGGCCCTATTGCCGTGTGACATCCATCAATGAGAGGGTGACAAGTGTCGCCCTCTCGTTGGTCCAACGTGTTGCGTCTCTCGGAAAAATCCGCAAAAATTAGAATTTAAATAGCCGTATTTTATCCTAGGCGAGTTGTTTAAAACGTTTCTTCGAAAAACGACTCTAAACGTGTTGTGTACAAAGTGGAATTCGCCCAAGCCAACTAGGGGGTGACACGTGTCGCCTCCTACTGGCCCAAAATATTTCATCTTAGAAAATATCAACAATGACCAAAATCTCGAAAACAAAGCTGGGTTCTACAAAATCAGTAAATTTCTCCCGTGGGCCCACGTGACCATTTCCAAAATAAAATTCCATAATTCTCTAATATTCCAAGAAGTCCGACACCAAACTGGGAATCCAATTCCCATTAACGAACCTTTTTCCTTCACAAAACCTAAACTTTTCCGTGGAAAAATCACCTCTTTCTTCCTTTCCAATTTCATCGTATTCTCGCACATACGCCCTCGATACATACCTTGAAACTACAGGTATAACATTCTCCTCCTTAGAAACATTCGTCCCGAATGTTCCTTCTAAGTCTCAAACAAACAGCGCCAAAGATAGTCCTTACTGCTATACTTACGGAAACAACCATGCCCCACCTGGCCACAACACAACAAGCGCACATACTTATCTCCAAGTCCACGAGGAATCACCTCTATCACAAAAGCTCCTACTCGAGGTCTAAAAAGATACCCCCTTCGCACCTACTCTTTACAAACGAAATGATCACACCTATGCCTGTAATACATGCTCGCTTCTTCCCTTACTCGTCGTGATACCACTTTTGTCACTTTGTCGCGAGCCTTGCTCCGACGACCCAACAAATGGTACCGGGCTGCTTGCGATCCCTGAGGCATGCCCTTCGGCCCTTCTCAGGATGTGTCATACGGAGAGCCACGGTTAGCCCTGCATTCGTGATAGAGTCTCGCCTCTTTATACGCCACTTCAAATCCAAACATCGCCCGGTGAATGCGACACTGCGATTCACCTGAGTTCCTAACCTTGCCTGGTAACTCTTCCAGAAAAGAAACAGCCGCAACTTGGACTCCACTGTCTGCCAAAAGGTGAAGGTAGGCACCCCGTGCAGCCTTACACCCTTCCTGAAATAATCATCTCGCAACTTACTACCGAGTACACGGTTCGACTAAAAGATAAGACGGGCTGACCCCATCGGCCCGACTACAGGTCGAACGCATCCACGAACTCGTACAATGGTTAACTAAACTGCCTAACACCTCGTGACCCTAACACAAAGCGACCACCACAAACCGACCCCATCACTAAACAGGCGTGGTCGACCCGCAACACGGCCTCAACCCGACCCGCAACGCCGCGAAACACCGCCCCCGATCCGAACAATCTTACTAATCACGTTTAAAACCTAGGCCTTCAAGCTCAACTACCCTCTTCGTTTCACATCACTTAGGGATTCATCCCCAAAATCTCACGTATACTTTGCACCAGAAGGTCAAACGCAAATAATTCTTTTACCAAAGATGGCCTCGCCTCAAGCGTCTCTACGTATAATATTCTAAGGCTCCCACTCTTCTATCCCAATCTTACCAAAGTTAAAAATAATTCTAATCACACTAACACCATGCTAACCGAAAACAATACTTAAGATATTCGTGATCTTACTACACATATAAATCTCTAAAGGGTTAAGGATATACCGTATCTACGCAGACTTCCCCAGGTCGTTTAATCAAACCCGCACTGCTCGTGCCATAATGGGAAGGTGATGAACTATCCACCGATCCCAAGGTGAGTCTCTACATCCGCACCACCCTTGGTCGGACACCTCGCAAAATGGCCCTTGGCCGCAAAAATAACAAACCGCCAAGAAGCACGACACTTCCCGAATGATACCTACCACAACGCCACACCGAAAGGGGTGGCCTCGCTAACGCCTTCCTCTCGAACCATCAATCCACAATCGTCTCAGTAGGCGAGTCCTCCTACTTGCATCCTTCCTCATAGAACATTCCTCGCACATGGCCCCGACGCCGCAGTAAAACAAGCACTGAAAGACGACATCCCGACGACGCCGCCACATCGCGAACACCGAGGAAAAACGAACTCGGTGGAGGGACACTCAGACCGGGCGAGGCGCATGTCTAATCCGCCGAGGCGGTTCGCCTCGAGAGTTACCAAATGATCCGCTAATCGGGCCCTCTTCACGATCTTGTTTAACTGCCGATCTCTACCTCTCTCACCACGACATAATCTGAACGCAAGCCCGCTCGCCTCGATCAAGAGCTACTCCTCACAACCCTTCTTTAGATAAGCATCAATATCCTTGGTATAACGGTACATAAAATACTCGCCGCCAAGTCACTTGCTAGTAACAGGCCGTCTCCTTCCAATCCATATTTTCGCTTCCAAGTCGTGGAACCGAAGTCCAGATGGTATGGCCGCAGAGGGAATCGCCGCCGCGTTAAACTCGCTTCGGGCGACGCCTCGTAACTCCTCGCGTAAGCATCACCCAGGTGATGGTTGGGCCTGCGGCTCTTCTAAATCTCACAGATTTACTCAACTTCTTCGTGCCGCTTGCCTTCGGGCCCGAGTTCGGGCGGGAGGCATCACTGTAAAGGAAAGGAATACGTTAGAGGGTCCAACTTATAACACGCCTCTAAAGCACGATTCGAGTGAGAGGAATGGAAACCAATCCTAAATATCCTATAGCCTCGACGATTGGTGGTGCACAAATACACCGATAATCAAGACTTACTAGATACGGTCTGTAGACACTTTCCGAGGATTAATCGCTCGATACTCACTTTTGTGATTTATTGCTCGGCCCGTGGATCGTGTCTTACCTGGCACCCAAGTAGTCATACATCGAGAAAAACCAGCGGAATATAAACAATCCAAGATATGAAACAAGATAAATAAGACACGCTGGGAAAAGTTGCCTTTCGCATATATGTATATAAATACCCCAAAATGAACGCTACATCCCACCTTACAACAGTGTCCATGCACTTAAGAGTTTAAAACAACAATGGCGTGGACAGTGGCCCCGCCATACCCTCGAATACAAATATCTACAACGACAGTGGGACCATACCAAATGCTAAGCTCGGAGAAACGGAGCTTTCTAACGTCAAAACGGTGATCCTAAGAACGGGATCAACAGTAGGAGTACTTTACCGCGGCGATGAACGCAGCCTCAAGGAGGTCAAGACAACAGTACCAAGTATGTGAAACTAAAATAAATCAGAAATGAAATCATAGTAGTCTATATAAAGCAGAGACATGTATGATAACCAAACTACGCTCACAATAAATAGCAAGCGTGTCAAGTCGTGGACTCATGCCTCAAAGTCATCACAATAGAACCGTGACGGTAAGTAATGAAGGCATAGCCGACTACTAAAACCACAGTACAACAAGGTCATAAATCAGATTATGAGATCTGTCTGCACCGTCACACGATCAAAGCCGCCACTCGCCCGCAGATCTAATGTGCGATCTAGTCCCGAACTTCCGCAGCTCGCATAGGCCAATCGATAGGCCCGCATGAGGTATAACCCGCGTCGAGGGTAGTTACTCCCCAGCCGCCCTAGACTCGTCGTCCGCATGGCCACAAGGACCGCATGACCACAAGTGGTCGTGATCGACTGAACTCCCGCAGCTCAAGATAGGCCATACAGACCGCATAAGGTATTCTCGAATCATAGGTCCATCGACCGCTTTGAAGTCTACCCCTGATCTGAGGCTTTAACCCCGGAATCATGAGTGATATAATATCAACATGACGGTTTATCGTTAAACAACCTAAGCCTGATAAGGGAAAACCCTCTACACAAACATCACAAGATACTAACTCACGTAGCATCCTAACATGTTTACTTATCAAGTCAACAAGAAAGTATTACGGACTATCACACATCAATACAATCAAGTTATTCACACAAGGTACTTTCTACATTATGCTAACAAGTTCGGGTTTTAGCCCAAAAGTACTTCATGTGTTACTCTTTTAAAAGATCCGTTTCTTTCACAAAAGTCACACAATACCCGTAGTATAAAAATAGAGTGATTATCTTTCAAGTAAATGAACACTTCTCTTTGTAAAATCAAGTAACAACATTCTTTTCCCAACTCTCCGCTTTGCCTAATTTCAATTACTCAAGTTTCTCATTTTGAAAGGTTTGTAGTTCATAGTTTTAATCCTTTAAAACAATTTGAGAAACATATACCTTATGTGTGAGTAGGTTATTATTATTCATAACAATCTTATTACTGACCATGATCTAGGAAATGTAATATCATTTTGTCTCATCTTAGCTCCTATGCAGATGGAAGTTTACCGGTTTTAATAATACTTATTAGTCAAAACATTTCCCTTTATTAGCTGACAGTGGTTTGTTCGACATTCATTCTGATTCAAATCAATGAAACATCATTCCCTTTGAAAACCAAAATACTCATTACTCACGAATGAGGTTTCACACTTTTAACAAAATTCACATTATTATAATTAAGTTGTTTCTTATTTTCTTAATTCAATAAAACATTCTTTTATCACTTTAAGTCGTTATACCTAACTTCCCATAAAGCTAGTATAACTCTTAAGCTTTAAAACCAAGTGTTCCTCTTAAAAGGTTTCTCAATTCTTTTGAACTACTTCGATTCTTTTTATTCAGCTTAAGTCAAAAGACATTGTCGCATTTATTATTCAAAGCTTGGTCCAAGACATTGCCGTAATTATTATTCGATTAATACACGACGCACCGTACTATATACATATTCTTTAAAATATCATGCTCAAGAGGATAGGAAGAATCACATACCTTCTCGGCGAAATCCACCGCCAAGTTGAATATGTCGCGCAGAATCGACACATAACGATAAAATACGCCTATCAACGCCTGATCAGACCGTACAAAGCTCTAAGCGAGAGGTTCTATATCCTACGGAAAGTCACAGCACTTCCTACCCAAGTGAGCTACTCAAGTCATGTGAAAGCAAATCCTATGTAATCTGCTCTATTATTCATCTTTTAAACCCTTCACCGTGATATCGATTCGATTCTACTCTTCAATATCCTTCTAAGTATTAATACATATTCCTATGCTTCTACAGATGCGTATATTCTAATTACAAAGGGAGGATAAGGTTATTTACCTCAGAAGCCCAATAATATCCTAGATAAAGTCGCATTGAGCAAGGTTTAGCTCATGTTGTACGCCTCAAGAGCTCTAAGAAAGCTAAGTTCTTCACAACTTCAAGGACTAAGGATTTGGGCTAGGTAATTTGGGCATTATAACAATACTAGAAGACAACATTTCTACGAGGAGGGTAGTGTTTCTAGGCTGGCTTATGTGGTAGGGCCTCTACGACCTTCACTAAGGCAAGAGGAGGGGGTGTTGGGCTAAAACTCCAAGAAAGGGAGGATTTTTCAAGACTTAGAAATATTTGGATGAAGAAGCTCAACCTATGGTATTTATAGGTCACAAAGCCGCCAACCAATGGCCAAGATTAAGACAAGTGCAAGGCAAGTGTAGGGTGAGGATTTAGGCAAGTGTCCTTGGCCAACTTTGCACACAAAATATCCTACCAACTCCAAGACAAAATAAGCCAACCCAATTCGTCTGGCTGTCGCATGCTGCGATATTCATCGCCTATAGCGTGACAGTGTTGTCGCCTCTCGCGTTGGTCCAACGCAATATGCCGCGCCTCTCTAAAAAATCCGCAAAAATTAGAAATGACATAGCCGGAATTTATCCTACGCGGAACAGTTGTAAAACGCTTCGCCGAAAAAACGACTTTCCAAACCGTGTCGCGGGTACAAAGTGGAATTGGCCCGTTATTAAGCCAACTGGTGGGTGACACGGAGTCGCTCTTTCCTACTGGCCCAAAATATTTCATCTTCCTCAAAATATCAACAATGGTTCAAAATTTAAACAAAGTGGGGTCTTCACAAAACCAGAAATTTCTCCCGTGGCCCCACGACCATTTCCAAAATAAAATTCCATAATTTCAATATCTAAGAAGTCCAATAAATCTGGGAATCCACCCCATTAACTAACCTTTTTCCTTCCTCATAAACCTAAACTTTTCCAGTACCACTCTTTCTTCCTTTCCACTTCACGTCGATTCACACGCCCCTCGCGATACATACCCCCAAAACTACGGTATAACAAACGCAGCTTTCAAGGAGGTCAAGACAACAGTACTAAGTATGTGAAATCAGAAGTAGCGCATCAAGTAAAATCAAAGTATTTAAAACTATTTGCAAATACAACTGGGTCAGCTCAATCGCACATAGTGCCACAACATAAACAAGAGCAAAATAGATATAACGTGTAACCGGTCTTTTCTAGGCCGCGAATGATCGTGGGCAAGGCCAATCGCCCATAGTATCGCCATGCTGCGCTTTCAATCCCGACTTCCCGCAGTCCGCATAGGTCATATTGCACGTACATCCGCATGAGGTATTCCTCGACGGGGTAGCTAACTCCTCTGCACTCTCCCGACTCCTCGCAAACCGCATAGTCTCATGGGGAGCATCGCATAACACATTGCACCGCGATAGGTATCCTCCGTGATCGGGATAAAACACCCGAATGATCAACTCGAACTCCCAAGAAATTCGCGATAGTCGATAGACCGCATCGCGGGTGGCAAGTCTTCTGCGTGATAACAAGTCAAGTGTGGTATACGTGATATAATAACAAGACAACCCGGCCTTAACGCTTAACAATGTAAGCACAACAAGACGAATTCACTCTCTTTCACAACATATCACAAGACACTAACACACGTGATAGCATTTATCATAATATGTCTACTTATCAAACAATCTTACTACACTTTTACAGAATCAATACGATTTTCATAAACAAATAAGTAAAACCGCTCTTTTTATCTTTCTTAAGTCGTTATATCTAACTTCCCATAAGCTAGTATAACTCTTAAGCTTTCTGCTTTAAAAAATCATGGCATTACTTCTTCTTCAAAAATGATTATAATTCTTTGAAATACTTCCAGTTCTTATTATTTAGACTCAAGTCAAGTAAAACCATGTTCATTAACACACGCGACGCCTACCGTGACTATATATACTTTACTTAAAATATCATGCTCAAGAGGATAGAAGAATCACATACCTTCGCGTAAAAACCACCGCCAAGTCGAATATGTCGCTACAGAGTATCGACCTATAATAAATTTCAAATACGCCTATCAACGCCTAGACTATACTCAGATAAAGTTCTAAGCAGAGGGTTCTATTCTACGGAAAATTGGGCAAAGCAAAGACTTCCTACCCGCCAAGCTACACAAGTTCATCAGTGGAATACAATACCCTATGTAAGTACAAGCCAATTCTTCTTCCGTTATAAATTCTCTTCTATCCGTGATTACACTTCAATTATATTCTTTAATATCCTTCTATATCTTATACTCAAGTCTTAACTATTCTTTTATGTAATATCCAATTACAATAGAAGCGACAAGAGTATTTACCCTCGATAAGCCCAAAATTATCCAAGTTAAACGTCGATCCTGGAGCAAGGTTTAGCTCCTAATTTGCACGCATCCGATAGCTCCAAGAAAACCCTGTAGTTTCTAACAACTTCACCAACTACTATAAGGGATTTGGGCTAGTGGTATTTTATGGAATAGTGACTATACTTCTAAAGACAACTTTCTACCAAGGGGGTGTTTCGCTAAGCCATCAGGCCAGAGTGGGATGAGGTGTTGGACTAAACACTACAAGTTGAGAGGGGAGGAATTTTTCGTGACTTTGGAAAATGATTTTGTGGATGAAGAAAACCTTCAAGTTAGGGGTATTTATAGGCCAACCAATGGCCAAGTGAAGACAGCCAAGTGGTAGGCAAGTGTGCTGTGGTGTGGAGATTCACCCAAGTGTCCTTATCTATCTACTACACAAAAAATATCCTACCTAACCTTGACTTGTGCAAGGCCAAAAAACATCCAAGAATCGGGCCCAAGTTGTCGTCTATATGAGGGTGACAAGTGTCACCTCCTGCTGGTCCAAAATATTTCATCTCTCGAAAACTCCGGCAAAATAATAAATGCATTATAGCCGGTAATTTTCCCCTAATACGCAAGTTTTGTAAACGCTTCACGGAAAACGACATTCTTTTGATAGGGCAGTACAATTTTTTCATTCATAGTGCCAAACTAAGGTTAAAATTTGTACGCACGCCTCACGCATATACTCCTGAAATACGGGTATAACATTCTCTCTCCTAGAAACATTCGTCCCGAATGTTCCTTCCCAAGACAGTATAACAACAATAAGGTTCTTCATAACTAAAATAGGGGCTTTTGCAAATGCCACATAATGCCACAAAACAACACTTAGGCAAATATGACAATGAAAAATTTACAAGTAGGAAAGTGAGTTACCCGAGGTGTGGGGAATAGGTGAGGATACTTCAGCCTCTGCTGTCACGTCCCTCCTTCCCACGCTATCTCCTCCCCGAGCTCAGCTATTTACCACAAGACTTTGACCTGAAGCCACGCCCTGGTCCGCACGCCTAACCCGACGATTGATTATCGCGCATGGAATCTCTCACGATAACCCTGGCCACCGGACATCATCAACGGTGCACTCTAGACACGGATCCTCGATACATCTCCTCAAGATAGAAACATGAAACACCGGATGACGACCATTCGCCTTCCAGGACGGACGCAGATCTGAACCTATGGCAACCTCTCGCCTACCCTCGCGACAACTGACATTTTACGCCCAATGTACCGGGCCGAAGCTTCCTTTTCTTCCCGAATCTCATCACACTCTTCATGGGCGATACCTTCAGAAAACCCAATCATCAACCTCGAACTCCGATGCCGACGACGATGATCTCGCATACGACTTCTCTGCTTCGACTTTCCGAGCCGCCAAGAATCGGGCCCCGATAAGCTTCTACCTTATCCATCCGTCACTGCACTAACAAATCGGTCCCACTAATCGCACTCTCGCCACATCAAAACCAGCAAATTACTCTGATCTCGCACTTCCTCCCATACAAGGCCTCATAAGGGCGCCATCTCGATTACTTCAGTGGTAGCACATTATACGCAAACTCAACCATGTGCAAATAACTTCAAAGTACTACATCACGTTAAATTCTTTTAAAGATCCATTTCTTTTGCAAAGGTCACCCGATACCGTAGTATTAACATAAAGTGACTAACATTTATAAGTAAACCAAAACACTTTCCTTATTAAAATCAAGTAACAACATTCTTTTCCAAAAGTTCAAGTTTGCCTAATTTAAAATGCTCAAGTCTCTTATTTTCAAAGATTCCATAGATCATAGTCTTAATCACTTAACGAATTTCCTTTTAAAACAATTGGAGTAACATATGCCATATGTATGAGTAGCTTTTGTTCTTGTTTATAACCATCTCATTAAAGCAATGCATGATCTAGAAATGTAATACAATTTTGTCTTATCTTAGCTTCTATGCAGATTTGAGGTTTCTAATGGTTTTAATATAATTAATTAGTCAATACATTTCCTTTATTAACGCCGCAATGGTTTGTTCGATACTTATTCTGTTTCCAAATCAGAAACATTATTCTTTAAAAGCCAAGTACTCATTACTCACGAATGAGGTTTCACAACTTTAACAAAATTCATAGTCCTTAACATTTCATAAAACGTCATTTATAAGTTAAGTCTCTTATCTTTAAGATCAAGTCTCTTAACTTCTAAAATCAATAAAACCATTCTTTTTACCTACATAAAGTCGTTATAACTAACTTCCCATAAAGCTATTATAACACCTTATGTTTTAAACCAACCAAAACTGTTTAGACACGCACGCTCACCGTACTCACATAGTTCACAACAATCATGCTAGAAAAGATAGGAAGAGGTTCACATACCTCGCGACGATTATCGACAAATAGCAAAACGCTCCAAGTACTTCAACCCGCTTGTACTCCTTAAGCCAAGTAGATCACGCCACACGTAGTACTCCACTCCTAAAATGGTCATAGTACTTCTATCAAACCTTTCTTACCATTGAATACTTATACCAATAAAAGCCCTCTAATTCTACTGCGGGAAAAATCAAGACTTCCCGCTTTTACTTATTTTTCCATCTTTCCAAGCGTTCGAATAACGTAATTATATGCCATATATAAGGCTTAAATAATTTAAACAACATAAAGTTAGCGGGATTACACGCCCAAATCCAGAACGCCATTTACTATCACGCTTCATAATAACAATAAGTAAAAGGGGATTCTGCCCAACCTAGAACGCGGTTTACTATCACGCCTTCATAACAATACAATAATTAAAAGGATCACACGCCAAATCGGAGCAGCGATTGAACAATCTTCCCTTAACAAATGTAAATACATCCCAATATAAATACAAACTAAAGTAAATACCCAAAGTAAATCCCCATACCCTTAAGTTGGGGTCCTGGCGAACTTTTTCCATTTTACTTATCCACTTACTTTATTAGTCATCCAACTTATATTCCATCTTAATATAAGTTATAGTTACTTTGTTATTAGCTTCTTCACAAGTAAGATATGTTTGATACGTTGGATACGTTTTTACCATTTTAATGGCTAAAAGCCAATCCTTTCTTTTAACAAGTTAACAAGATCCAACTCTTCCAAACTTTACTCCATATATTATATATTCCATAATATACTTATAATATATGTATAATAACCAATTCACAAAGAGGTTTAAGTTTCACTACCTCAAATAGCCCAAGAATATCCAAGTTCTTAAAGTCGCTCCAAGCAAGTCTTAGCTCCAAATCTTTTTTTTTACTGTTCCAATCCGCTACAAGCAACTCCATGAGAGAAGCTCCTAACCAACTTCTCTTCAAGATTCACTCCAAGTTGAAGAACACTGGGGGTTTCCAACTGCTAACTTTCTACAAGGCAACAAATAGAGGTTGTGGTGTGAAATCTTTTCCAACTCTTGGTACACAATATTCCTAACACCTTAGGGAAGAACACTTAAGAGTTTAAGAATTGTTGACAAATTTAGGTCAAGATGAGGCCCAAAACGCGAGCAACAATGCGGAGAGTGAGGGTTTTTCAAGTCTCAAATGGTTAAGTGGAAGATTTCATCAACTAAGAGTGTATATATAGGACAACCAAGGGCTAGGATGAAGGCAAGTGTGTGGTTGAGATTGGGACAAGCGTGTGGTCCCACAAGCCACTTGTCCACACTAAACATCTTGCGAGACAAGGCCACTATTGCCACTGGCACATAATTTCGGCCACAAAGCCACCTAGGGGTGACACGTGTCGCCTCCCACTGGCCCAAAATATTTCATCTCGAAAATATCCATAATGGCCAAAATCGAAACAAAGCTGGGCCCTACAAAACCATAAATTTCTCCTGGCCCCACGTGACCAATTCCAAATAAAATTCCATAATTCTAATATAATTCAAGCCCAAATACCAAACTGAATCCACCCCATCAACGAACCTTTTCCTTCACAAACCCGAAACTTTTCCAGTCAAAAATCACATCTTTCTTTCTTTCCAAAATTTATGTCAGATTCTCGCACGCACGTCCTCACATACATACCTGGAACTACGGGTATAACTGCTGGATTATTGGTTTTGTGCAGCAGCCTCGTTAGATGAGAGATTTATGTGGTTTGGGGAGGGGAGTCGCCGAATTTTCCGTAGAATAAGGAATCTTGTATCTAGAATTATTCTCTGCAAGAGATTCAGAGGTTGATAGGCGCTTTGTGGCCTTTTAGGTTGAAGTTCTACGGTAGCGCATTCTACTTGAAGGGTGGAAAAGGCGAGCAAGTTGCAGTACTTTGAGCGCTTTGCTTAATGGTCGATAATCGCCGCGGCGGTATGTGAACCTCTTCCCATCCTTTCTAGCATGATATTTGTGAAATATATTTAGTGCGGTAGACGCACGTGTGTTTAAAGGAAGTTGATTTTCCTTTTGTGTCCTTGACTTGATTCCAAAGTTAAGTGACTTGTTATGAAATATTAAGGACTTGGTTTGTTAAATGTCATAAACCGCTTTTATGAGAAATGGGTACTTGGGTTTTAAAAGGAATAATATTATATTGATTTCAGAAATGAGAATAAGTATCGAACAAACCTGTTACACCCCGTAACTCCAAGAGGATGAGATGAGAACGTACGAAAGGAAATAAGATTCGAAGTTGGAAAAAAGAAAAAAATGTTAAGTTGGCAAAAAAATTTTGGACAGTTTTTCAATCAACTTGGAAGCAGTATATCTCCTAGTATAATTGGAGTTTTTAGGTGTTTCAAAAGCCTAATATGAAGTTCATTGAGTCTAGTTTCCAACGCAACAAACCTCTCGTCGATAGGACATCGGAGTAGAAAGTTATGGAAGTTACAAGATCGGCTGACAGAACAGACAGGTGCCGCGGCGTCGGATGAGGCCGGGCGCCGAAAGCTGAAAGTTGTCCGATATTGCCGCGCGCGCGGCTGCAGGCTGGGCGCCGAGGCGAGTTTTTTGCGGAAATAGGTAAAATAAGATATTTGTTGTAAAGGACCCATGGGTGGGTGACAAGTGTCCCACTTCATGGAACAAGATAAAGACTATAAAGACAAGTCTTGCTAGATTAAAATCATTTGCAAGACTTCACCTAATTTTTCTCTTCTCTTCTCTCTCAAATGGTTAAAACCCTAAGCCTAAATGATATTTTTGGAAAGACAACAAGAAGGAAATATGTTGGCAAGCTTGTAGGGGGTTAGTAGAGATGATTTTAGCGGGAAGAAGAATTTCAAAAAGAGGAGCTAAAGTTGCTAAGGATCGACTTGTGATCTTGGATCAAAATTGGGCTAAATGAGGTATAATCTGCTTTACTTTTGTAATTGAAGATTTCATGTTATGATAAGTTATAAGTGGTCATGTGATACGTGTTATGAAGTTTGATAAGTGTTAGGGAATTGGGCTCAAAATCCAAAATGACATATTTAGCCATTTGAAATTGAAATCCAATTTGATCGAGCAATTGAATTGTCGATGTTACCTACTCGAGAATGTAGTAGCTATAATCAATTGCGCTTGATATCATATTATGCTACCAATTTGGATTGAAATAGAAATTGAATAAGAATTGGTATTGTTATATTATCGTGAGCCAATTGGCATTTGGTTATTCATTTGCATTGGATTACCTTCTATATTATTGTGAGCCAATTGGGGCTGTTTGGTTATTCATTTGCATTGGATTACCTTCTATATTATTGTGAGCCAATTGGGGCTGTTTGGTTATTCATTTGCATTGGATTACCTTCTATATTATTGTGAGCCAATTGGGGCTGTTTGGTTATTCATTTGCGTTGGATTACCTTCTCTATTGTTATGAGCCAATTGGAGCTGTTTGGTTATTGTATTTCGACCTTGGAAAAGGTGGCAAAGTTAGTAAAAACAAAGGAGGTGTTGTCCGATTTTCCGTAGAATTTAGAGACTTAACACTTATAATATTCTACGTTCAAGAAGGCCTTAATGGACGTATGAATATTATAGGTTGACATACTACGGTGAATTTGTACTGATGTGGTTTTGACCCGAGGTATGTGGAACTTTTCCTATCTTTTGAGCATGACTAGTTTCACGATATAGTACGGTAGACGCACAAGATTTTGACAATCTAGTCCATTTGACATCCTTGGCTTATTTTAGAATGTCGAAGTTGATTGAGTTAGAATTAACTCACTTGTTTAAATGTTAAGATATCTTGGTTTTCAAAGTTAAGAGACTTTAAGTATGTTGAAAGTATTTTGATACTTGTTTTTATGGAAAGTTTAAAGAGTGGTTTACTCTAAGTAATTTAAGTATGTTATGACTTGAAGAGTTTTAAAGATGCGATACTTGTTTCGTTTAAACGTATAAGTCCCTGGATAGGAAATTGTACTTGACTAATGCATAAAGTGAATATAACGACTTTATGGGAGTTGGTTATATTGGCTTTATGGAAAGATAAATGGCTTGATTTATTGAAAGGCAATTTGATTTAAGGCATCAATTGCCTAAGGTTTTAAAAAGAAAGAAGTCACTTGATTTAGAAGCCTAAATGTATTTCTAAAAGGTATCGTGACTTGTCTTGAAAAGTAGTTATGACTTGATACTACGGTTATTAGTATCTTGAAGTTATATATGAAAAAGAGTCGCTTTTAAAAGAATAGAAGCACGTAGTACTTCGGGTTAAATTCGGATTTTATAATGACATGTTAGTACCTTAAGTAAACTAAAATGAGGATGTATATGAATAAGGCTAATAAGAAGTTAGGGATTTCTTAATTGCTTATTTATTGTATTTACGTCAGTAGGGCTTATGTTATATGATGGGCGGTTGAGCTAGGTAAGAGTATAAATGGTGGTAAACCCCAAGACGTTATACCACCCGCCAGGTAAGAGTATAAACGGCGAGTAAACCCCAAGACGTTATACCACCGCTTCCGTGATTTGCTACCCATGACGCGAGGAATACCTCACGCAGTCCTTATGGGCTTATGCGGTGAAATAGTCCCACGCGATGGCATGACTTACGCGAGGAATACCTCACGAGTCCACGCGATCTACGCGGGTGAAATAGTCCAGTGAATAGGATTGCTTAATGATACCCCGGCGGGTGGTCCCGCTTGATCGCGAGCCTCCTACTTTAGATATTGTAAGTATTCACCTATTTACTCTCATTGTTAGTAAGGCCGCGTTAATCGTTAATCGAGTAATCATACATGTCTCCGCTTTATTTTAGACTTATGATTTCATTACAAAGATTTCGGGCCACATATTTGGTACATGTTGTAATCGATTCTCCCGGGGCTGCGCTCATGCAGCAGTAAAATGCGTTCTCGATCCTCGCTCTTAGGATCACTGCTCACCGCTGAAGCTCCTTCATTTGGAGGCTTATCCGTATTATCGGTTGTTGTACATTGCGTGGTACGGCGGGCCCCGTCCCGCTTGAGTTGTTATTCTTAGAGGTCTCAGAGTCACATTGTGGATTGGGCCAGAAAGAAAAGAAAAATGTACCGTTTCTATTTCGGATTTAGTATATTTTACTGAAGGTGGCCTTATTTACCTTTATTTGTTGGTTACTGTCTAAGTTTTTTTTGTATGCTGTGTATGTTCCGCTGCTATTCTCTGATGTATACCGATGGGGTGCCTGTGTAGGCACTACCACGCCCGGCTCGGTCGTGACAAAGTGGTATCGTGAGCGCTTAGTCCTCGGAAAGTGTCTACAGATCGGTCTAGTAGTCTTGATTATCGGTGTGTTGTGCACCACATCTATAATCGGAGGTGCAGGACATTTAGGATTGGTTTCCATTCTTCTCACTCTAAGATCGTGCGATAGAGTGTATGGTTAGGTCAGTCTCTCCCTAACAAGTTATGATTGTTTGCAATACGAAAGGCAAGATGACCCGGGGAAGGATTACGTGGATTGCGTATCCGGGTTGGTAATGGTTGTAGTTGGTATTGTGACATACAACTATGCGAATTTATGTATGAAGGGTCGACACGTGTTGCCTAGAATGATTTAGATTACCGTGATTTGGAAGGGACTAAATAAATACAGGGAAGGTATGAAACGCTTTAATGAATTCTCATCAAGGTTTTACGTGCTAATTTGAGATAATTAGGAAATGATGAGTTATCGGAAAAGGTAATGGACCCTTAAGAAGTTATTATTAAGAGACTAAGTGGAAGATTTATGATAGTAACTTAAGCCACGTGGTATGCTTAAGGGAATTGTGCAGCGAGATCCGAACGAAGAAAGTATAGTTGTTGTGGTCACATAACACGATTATGATATTACGAGAAGTTCTGCATCTTGCCATTGATGGCTGATAAGATAGGCTTGGAGCATGGAAAATGCGAGCCTAAAATGTTGATAACCACCGAGACCTTAGGTATATAAGGCCTTCTGCAGTAAAAGTTAAGACACTCTAGGAAAAGAGTTACACGACGCCGAGTCTTGGGGATCTATTTAGGTCGCCATAACTTGAAAGGAAATGGGATCAGCTTGGTAGTAGTCCCGCCACGTGATGTGGTCACGCAGTGCAAAGCCCAAATTTAGTTAATCATTTTATGGGTTCGTGGGCGTGTTCCACCTAATTGTGAGAGCCAATCGGCCTTATGTTTGTTTAATTTAGTAACTCCAATGAGTGGAGGCGAGTTAGTATGGAATTTATGTATGTAGCTAGAATAAGTTTGGGAGTACGGAAAGAAGTACGACCAAGAAGAAAGAGAGCAACCAAGAGTAAGGAAATGGAACTCGAATCCATGAGACCTTCAGTGACTACACCGTAGTGTTGGGTGGTAGCCGAGCGGTTAGATAATAATCGATGAACGATAAAGTCGTTGGACCAAAGCAGAGTCATAGCGAACATCGAGGTCATTATGAGTTCCGGCTAATTGGCCTCTTGTTATGCCAACGTGGACTACATAAGAGAGATTGATTGGTTTCGCTTCCCAGTTTGCTCGAGTGGAAAGGAAGAGAAGTGGTGGTAATGAATTATCCTTCCTTCTTTGACATTGTTTTCTTTTTAAGTGCGTGACTTGTTCACTGGGGTAAATTGACTTGCAGAAGTATGTAATAATTGAATTTGGAGGAAGTTATTTGAGTGCCCTCGAGGTACTTGGAGTTAGTTTGGTGTGGCGGTCGGGGCCACGACCTTGGATAATTTCAGA
The DNA here is from genome assembly GCA_029844215.1 of Przewalskia tangutica. NCBI lineage: Eukaryota > Viridiplantae > Streptophyta > Magnoliopsida > Solanales > Solanaceae > Przewalskia > Przewalskia tangutica. The sequence goes on along the minus strand of CM056732.1, from coordinate 39,374,260 downwards.
AAGCGTGCAAGACAAGAATAAAAATAAATACGAATCTTTGCCGCCGGAAAGTGAGGCATCTTTGGTAGGTTTTGAAAATCTACATGACTTTAAGGCGTGCGTGATGATTAGACATTTCTTCGACCGCAAGAGGACCATATTAGGGTTGTGACTCCAAGGAAAGTTTAAGAAAGGAGATAAGTTCTCTCCCACGAAAAGGACAGTTTACGTATTATGGGTTGCTGCGTCTACGTCGTTAGGCGAAGGATGAGACCGGTAAGGTCTCCAAAGATCGCCATGCCATAGTTACGATTGGATAATGTGGGAAAAGTGTTATGATTGGGGTAATTAAGAACGACGTTACGAAATGGTCGAGGAAGTGTCGTGAAAGAAAATGCAGTAGAAATGCGCATATATGAAGCTGCACTATTATGAATCAAGATAGAAATACTTTTGCTAAGATTAAGCATAAGGTAAGGTTATGACCGGGAGGATAAAAGAGAATACGACTATGGTTACGTAAGTCGCATGAGATATGATCACCCTGCACAGTGTAAAGACCATTAGTAATTAATTGGAAGTAAGAACATTTCGAGGAAATGTGGTAAATACCTAGCTATAGGCTCTACAACTGGAAAGGAAAATCGGGTTACTACTTGACGAGATCGGAAATCTTTCCCCACTAAATTGTGATTGACAGAAGTCTTAGCCAGGAGGCAAGCAAAGGAATCAAATCTATGTTTAATGACCAAGTTGGTTGCAACAGAGAAAAGGAAACAGGAACCATAATTGAGATTAATGACACCTGAATATTTCGCAAGAATGAGAAAGGTTTCCAGTTATTAAGATAAGTCGACTGACTACGGTTCTAACCTCCCGAAAGACTAGAGGTTAGGTTATTATGATAACACGTTGGGTGTTGGGCTAGGTTGTGTGGCGCAACCCGATAAGGATAGAGCCTATTTTTTTTTCCCAGAGTTGTGAAGCAGGGAAAGGAAATTACGCCACTCACGATTTAGAGATGGCGGCGGTTAAATCATGCCTTGAAGATTTTGGGACGCGAGGTATATCACGACTTCATGTGATATTTATGCAGACCACAAAAGCCTCGGTATATCTCAGGCCGAGGCGGTAGAATTTGCATGAAATGGTGGTTAGAGTTACTCAAGAATTGTGATATTGATATCCTATACCATCAGGGAAAGCCAAACGATTACAATTACTCTTTGTCGTGAGCTAAGGGTAGTCCGGATGGGCACTCGATAGACAGACGTGGTCCGTGAGATTCTTCGGCCGAGCCTAGAGTTCGATTATTTGTTTCAAGGTTAATGAAGTTTAGATCCGAGAGGTTGCGAGTCTTAGTCGTTGAGAAGGTAAAGAGGCGGCAAAGATGAGATCCAGCTTATGATCTGTATCGAGATACGACTCTCAGGAGAGAAGAGGCCTTGCAGTAGCACGGATGGGTCTTTGTGAGATGAGGATAGATTGCGTGTACCAGTCGCAGACTAGTCAGCAGGTTTAGGAGGCACGCAGCGCTTATCGTTGCTAATTGTTTGGGGCCGACTAAGTCGTGTCGCGCCCTCGATGTATGTAGGGGTTGTAAAGAAGACTATGTCGCTATTTATAAGTCTGACTCCGACAGAACATTCGGGGACGAATGTTGCTTAGGGGGGCAGAATGTTACACCCCGTAACTCCAAGAGGAGGAGATGAGACCGTACGAAAGGACATAAGCTTCGAAGTTGGAACAAAGAAAAAATGTTAGTTGGCAAAATATTTTTGGACAGTTTTTCAATCAACTTGGAAGCAGTATATCTCCCTAGTATAATTGGAGTTTTTAGGTGTTTCAAAAGCCTAATATGAAGTTCATTGAGTCTAGTTTCAACGCAACAAACCTCTCGTCGATAGGACATCGGAGTAGAAAGTTATGGACGTTATAAGATCGGCTGACAGAGCAGACAGGTCGGGCCGCGGCGCGTCGGATTGCACGGCGCCGAAAGCCCGAATTGTATGCGATATTGCAGCGCGCGCGCTCGGACTGCAGGGCAGCGCGGCGGTTTTTTGCGGAAATAGGGTAAAATAGAAGATATTTGTTGTAAAAGGACCCATGGGTGGGTGACAAGTGTCCCCCCAACTTGTGGAACAAGATAAAGACTATAAAAGACAAGTCTTGCTAGATTAAAATCATTTGCAAGACTTCACCCAATTTTTCTCTTCTCTCTCAAATGGTTAAAACCCTAAGCCTAAATGATATTTTTGAAAGACAACAAGAAGGAAATATGTTGCAAGCTTGTAGGGGTTAGTAGAGATGATTTTAAGCGGGAAGAAGAATTTCAAAAGAGGAGCTAAAGTTGCATAAGGATGGAAGCTTGTGATCTTGGATCAAAATTGGGCTAAATGAGGTATAATCTTCGTTTTACTTTTGTAATTGAAGATTTCATGTTATGATAAGTTATAAGTGGTCATGTGATATGTGTTATGAAGTTTGATAAGTGTTAGGGAATTGGAAGCTCAAAATCCAAAAATGACATATTTAGCCATTTGAAATTGAAATCAATTTGATCGATAAATTGAATTGTCGCATGTTACCTACTTGGAGAATGTAGTAGCTATAATCAATTGCGGCTTGATATCATATTATGCTACCAATTTGGATTGAAATGGAAATTGAATAAGAATTGGTATTGTTATATTATTGTGAGCCAATTAACATTTGGTTATTCATTTGCATTGGATTACCTTCTATATTATGAGCCAATTGGGGCTGTTTGGTTATTCATTTGCATTGATTACCTTCTATATTATTGTAGCCAATTGGGGCTGTTTGGTTATTCATTTGCATTGGATTACCTATATTATTGTGAGCCAATTGGGTTTGTTTGGTTATTCATTTGCTGATTACCTTCTCTATTGTTATGAGCCAATTGGAGTCTGGTTATTGTATTTCGACCTTGGAAAGGTGGCAAAGTTAGTAAAAACAAAGGAGAGTCTGTCCGATTTTTCAGAGAATTTAGAGACTTAACACTTATAATATTCTCACGTTTGAGTAAGGCCTTAATGGAGCGTATTGTGAATATTATAGGTTGACATACTACGGTGGAATTTGTACTTCGACAAGTGGTTTGACTATGTATGTGGAACTTTTCCTATCTTTTGAGCATGACTAGTTTCGCGTATATAGTACGGTAGACGTCAAGATTTTGACAATCTAGTCCGTTTGACATCCTTGGCTTATTTTAGGAATGTCGAAGTTGATTGAGTTAGGAATTAACTCACTTGTTTAAATGTTAAGGATATCTTGGTTTTCAAAGTTAAGAGACTTTAAGTATGTTGAAAGTATTTTGATACTTGTTTTATGGAAGTTTAAAGTGGTTTACTCTAAGTAATTTAAGTATGTTAAGGACTTGAAGAGTTTTAAAGTATGCGATACTTGTTTTAGTTTTAAGCGTATAAGTCCTTGATAGGAAATTGTATGACTAATGCATAAAGTGAATATAACGACTTTATGGGAGTTGGTTATATTGGCTTTATGGAAAGATAAATGGCTTGATTTATCAAAGGCAATTTGATTTAAGGCATCAATTGCCTAAGGTTTTAAAGAAAGAAGTCACTTGATTTAGAAGCCTAAATGTATTTCTAAAAGGTATCGTGACTTGTCTTGAAAAGTAGTTATGACTTGATACTACGGTTATTAGTATCTTGGAAGTTATATATGAAAAAGAGTCGTTTTTAAAAGAATAGAAGTACGTAGTACTTTGGGTTAAATTCCCGGATTTTATAATGACATGTTAGTGCCTTAAGTAAACTAAAATGAGGATGTATATGAATAAGGCTAATAAGAAGTTAGGGGGATTTCTTAACTTGCTTATTTATTGTATGATAAGCCGGTAGGGCTTATGTTATGTATGATGGCCGGTTGAGCTAGGGTAAGAGTATAAATGAGGGTAAACCCCAAGACGTTATACCAGCCTGGTAAGAGTATAAATGAGTGGTAAACCCCAAAGGCGTTATACCACCGTTTTAGTGGATTTGCTACCCATGATGCGAGGAATACCTCGCGAGTCCTTATGGGCTTATCACGGGTGAAATAGTCCCACGCGGTGGTCTGACTAATTTACGCGAGGAATACCACGCGGTCGCGCGATCTACGCGGTGAAATAGTCCCGTGAATAGGATTGCTTAGCCAATCATGCGGGTGGTCTATTTGATCGTGAGCCTCTACTTTAGATATTGTAAGTATTCACCTATTTACTCTCATTGTTAGTAAGGCACTGCAACGTTAATCGGTGAGTAATCATACATGTCTCGATTTTATTTTAGACTTATGATTTCATTACAGTATTTCGCCACATATTTGGTACATGTTGTACTGACCTCCTTGGCCAGAAATTTGCGTTCACGCCGCGAGTAAAGTGATTTGCTGATCCGCTCTTAGGATCACTGTCACCGCTGGTAAGCTCCTTCATTTCGAGGCTTATCCTCGTATTGTCGGTTGTTGTACATTCAGGTATGGCGGGCCCCGTCCCGCCGAGTTGTTATTCTTGTGAGGTCTGTAGTCACATTGTGGATTGGCGTATAAAGAAAAGAAAATGTCTTCTATTTATTTAGTTTAGTATATTTTACGGAAGGTGGCCTTAGCCAATTACATTGTTGTTAATTCTTCAAGTTTTTTTTGTATGTTGTGTATGTTCCGCTGCTATTCTATGATGTATACTGCGGGTGCGGGTAGGGCACCACTGCCCGGTCGGTCGTGACAAACCATCGCAAATAATAAAGGAAAATGTATTGACTAATTAATTACTATTAAAACCAAGAGAAACCTCCATCCGCATAGAAGCTAAGATAAGACAAAATTGTATTACATTTCCTAGATCATGCGCTTAATAAGAATCATTATAAACAAGCATTAATTTTCTTAAATTTCCAAAGTAAGGAACTTGATTTCTAAAAGAAAAGAGACTTGAGGAATCAAGAGTTTTGGTTTAAAAGAAAGACATGGTTTGTCTTAAATTGGTTTAAAACATAAAGTGTTATAACGACTTTATGGGAAGTTAGTTATAACGACTTTATGAAAACAAAAGAATGGTTTTATCATTAGTTTTAAAATGGTAACTTGACTTTAAAAGGAGAAGTGTTTTGGTCTAAAAAGAAGGCATAGTATTGCCTTAATTTGGTTTAAAAAGGAAAGTATGGAAGTTGTTTTGGTTTACTTAAAATGTTAGTCACTCTATTTTGATAATACGGCATCGGGTGACCTTGTAAAAGAAATGAATCTTTAAAAGAATTTAACGACGAGTACTGGGGTTAAAACACGGACTTTGGCATAAAATGAAAGTACTGAGTTGTGGTAACTTGCCTATGTTTGCGTGTGATAGCCTTGTGCGTGCTAGTATTGTATTTCTATACCACCGTCTCGATGGAGGGCCGCTGATTTGTTATGTGTCACGACCCGCCCGGCCCGTGGATCGTGCTCACGGCACCCAAGTAGTCATACATCGAGTAACCGGAATATAAAACAAGACGAAGCAGCTTTATAAAATAAGATACGCCTTATGTAGAAAACATCGCCTTTCGGCATATATATATATACATGTTTTAGCGAGCTACATCCGACAATCGCAACATGACTACAGCACTTAAGGAAATATAACTATGGCGGACAGGTTCCGCCATACCGATCGCATACTATCTACAATACAGGAGATCATACCAAAAGTAGAGCCTCCTGAGAAGATGGAGCTCGACACTAATGCAAAGAGATCCTAAGGATGCGGATCTAGCACTCGGCTGCTCTCACTCGGGCATGAACGCACTTCAAGCGAGGTCAGCACAACAGTGCACAAGTATGTGAAACTATAAAGTACTTAAATGAAATCAAAGTATTTAAAACCTTTTCACAAATGCAATCGGGCCTACGTTTGGCACATAGTGCCATATCACAAACAACAATGAATAGGAAAACAGAAGTCTATTCTAGGTCGCGAATGATCGCAAGCGCCAATCGCCATAGTATCATTCTGCGTGCCTAGTCACGGACTTCCGCAGCTCGCATAGGTCACACATGATCCGCATGAGGTATTCCTCGTGATCGGGGCAGCAACCCCAAGATCCGCCTAGCTCCCGCAGCCGCATAGCCTCAAAAGACCGCGATAGTCTCATCGCATCGCATGTGGAATCCCCGCGATCGGCTAAACACCCTAATGATCAATCTCGAGCATACCGCTGCCCGCATAGTCTCAGACCGCATGGGCCGTATAGACCAAGATCGATCGGGTAAGCCTCTGATAATACCAAGTGGGGGGTGATACAATAACAAGATAACGGACTTACCTGTTAGCAACGTAAGCACAACAAGAATGACCCCTTACATGATTTCAAGATACTAACACGTAGCATCATAATATGTCTACTTATCAAACAAATCTTACTACACTTAATGTAAATCAATACAAGGCTTTATAAACACACAAGTAAACAGCCTTTTATCTTTCTTAAGTTGTTATACCTAACTTCCCATAAAGCTAGTATAACTCTTAAGCTTTTGTTTTAAAACCAAATATTTATCTTCAAGTTAAAAATGATTCAAGATTCTTTGAAATGTTTTCGCTTCTTATTATTCGTGCTTAAGCCGCAGGCATTGCCGTAAGTATTATTCAGGCTTAAGTCAAAGACATTGCCGTAGTTATTATTCGATTCATACATGTACGCTCACCGCACTATATATATATATTGTAAAATATCATGCTTAGGAAGAATCACATACCTTCTCTGGGCGAAAATCCTCCCCGCCAGTCGAGTATGTCGCACAGAGAATCACCTATCATAGTCACAGACATCTATCAAAGTCTAGACTACTCAAGGTTATTCTAAGCAGTAGGGTTCACAATTCTACGGAAAGCTCGCAACACAACCCTACCGTGAGCTATATAAGTTCTTCGTGAAACAAACTATGTGAGTACACTCAATTATTCTTCTTTTAAACCTCTTCTACTGTGGATTGATAGTTCAATTCTATTCTGTAATATTCTTCTAAGTATTTAATACTTATTCTTATACTTCTACAAAGATGCATTCTTTAATACAAAAGAGGGTTAGGATTATTTACCTGAAGCCCAATAATATCCTAGATAAAGTCGCTACTCGAGCAAGGTTTAGCTCCTATGTTGTACGCTCCAGAGCTCCAAGTTAACCTTAGAAGTTCTTCACAACTTCTACTAAGTACTAAGGATTTGGGCTAGGTATTTCGGGCATTATAACAATACTTAGAAGGCAACTTTCTACCAAGGGAGGGGGTAGATTTCGCTAGCTGGGGGTTAGGCCCTCGCCAAACTTCACAAGGGAGTGGGGTTTGGACGAAAGGCTTAAGGGAGCGGAGAGGGTTTTTCAAGACTTGGAAGATAACTTTGTGGATGAAGAACTCTTCAATCTCCGCGGGTATTTATAGCTCAAGCCTTGGCCAACCAATGGCCAAGATGAAGACAAGTGCAAGGCAAGTGTAGGGTGAGGATTAACTAAACACAAATATCCTACCAACTCTCGACTTGTGCACAAGGCACAAAAACGTGCCATGGTTCTCCAATTCGTCCAAATGGACGATTCAAGTCCACCAACGGGAGGTGCCAAGTACGCCTCCCGTTGGTCCAAAATGTTTCGCCTCTGAAAAATCCGCAAAAATTAGTAATGGCATAGCCAGAATTTTCCCTACGAAAGTGTGGAAACGCTTTGTGAAAGCGATTCTTTTAGTGAGTTGTGTACAAAAACGCCCAAGGCTAACTTTAAGGCCAAACTTTTAGACGTATTCCCACGTACATACTCGAAATACTGGGTATAACATTCTCCTTCCTTAGAAACATTCGCCCGAATGTTCCTTCCCAAGATGGATAACGATAAGGTTCTTCAAAACTTAAACAGCTTGCAAAAGCCACACACGCCACAAAACAACACTTAGGTAAAACGATAACGAAAATTTACAAGTAGGAAAGTGAATTACCTGGAGGTGTGGGGAATAGGTGAGGGTACTTCTGCCTCATGTCCTCCTCAGCTTCCCACGTCATCTCCTCCCTAAGCTCGTTCCGCCACAAGACTTTGACGGAAGCCACGCCCCGTCCGCAGACGCCTAACCCGACATCGATTATCGCCATGGAATCTCTCACACGATAACCCCAAACACTGGACATCGCAATCGGTGTACCTTAGATGGATCCCCGATACATCTCTCAAAGATAGATACGTGAAAACCGGACGCATCGCTTCCGACGGACGGCAGATCAACTCATAGCAACCTTGCCTACCTGCGGACAACCAAACGCCCAATGTACTGGGCCGAGTTTCTTCTTCCTGAATCTCATCACACCTTCATGGGTGACACCTTTAGGAAAACCCAATCATGAACTCGAACTCAAGATGCCGACGACGATGATCTGTGATACGACTTGCTGACTCGAGTCATTAATAGCCGCCGGATAAGCTTCACCTTATCCATCGCTCGCACTCAAATCTGGTCCTACTTAGCCGCACTCGCCCACATCGAACCAACCTATAGGCGATCGCACTTCCTCCCATACAAGGCTCATAAGGCGCCATCTCAATACCGAGTGGTAGCTATTATTATACGCAAACTCAACTAGAGGCAAATGATCCCCCCAGCTACCCCTGAAGTCAATAACACAGGCTCGCAGCATATCCTCAAGAGTCTCGATAGTGCGCTCTGCCTGTCCGCTCTGCTCTGGATGAAATGCGATCAAAGCTCACCGCCCTAAACCTCCGGAAGCGACCTCCTGGTTAGTCAGAACCGGGCTCCTCGTTCGATATGATCGAACTAGGGACTCATGCACCGACGATCTCTGATGTAAAGTTCGGCATAATCCTCACCAAAAGGTGCGTCGCTCGAACGGAAGAAAGTGGGCTGATTTTCGCCACTGCCGACGATAACCTATATGGAATCATGTCTCCTCCGAGAGCGAAGCAATCCCGTGATGAAGTCCACGCTGATCACCTCCCACTTCCGTGTCGGATCTCTATCGTCAGAATAAACCACCGTGCCTCGTGCTCTACCTTCACCGCCGACAACACGCACCGAGCCACGAACTCGCAACGCCCTCTTCAAAACCATCCCACCAATACACGGATCTAAGGTCGGTACATCTTGGTCGACCCCGACGGATGGAGTAACGCGTGCTGTGTGCTTCCCAAGAACTCGCCAAGTCTCAAACATCCTGAACACACAACCTCGCCAAACCTTAGCACCTATCGTGCTACCTCAAAAGGACCCTTTGCCCTCACGAAAAGTCAGGATTACGATAACGTGCCAAACCGATCTCGAATCGCGTCTTCACCTCGACGTGGAAGACTCGCAACCTCACGAACTCTAACCCCATCGCTATCGTAATCAATCAAACGGACACCAAGGCTCGCTAACTGATGCAAATCACGCAACCATGTCCCTCCTCGCTGGCCGCACATCCGATAAGCTCCCATCGACTCTCGACTAAGAGCATCCGCCACAACATTGGCCTTCCCGTGGTACAGATATCAACATCGTAATCCTTAAGCAACTCTAACCACCGCCTCGCCGTAAGTTCAGCCTCCTGGTCAAGATATACCGAGGCTCTGTGGTCTCAGATAAATATCCACGTGAACCCCATACAAATAGTGCCTCCGCATCTTCAAAGCGTGAATCACGCCACTCCAAATCACAAAGCGGGTAGTTCCTCTCGTGTTTCTTTAGCCGTCGGATGCATATGCTATAACCCCGCCACGCCGCATCAACACGTCCCAACCCGATGCCCGACGATCACAATACGACATATCCATCCGACCCTCCGGAAGAGTAAGAACGGGGCGGCCGCTGGGCCTTCTTTCAAAGAATCGAAACCCCGCTCACAAGCATCACCATCAAACTTGGCCGCTTCGAGTCACCCTAGTCACCGGTGCGTAGATAGAACAAACTTCTCCACGAACCGATAATATCCCGCAAGGCCCAGAACCGCGAACCTCGCGCGAGTAGTAGGTCTAGGCCAAGTCCTCGATCGCTTCGATCTGGCCGTATTCACCGAATGCCATCACCGGCAATATGCCCAAGAAACGCCATCAAGTCAACCAAAACTCACATTTGGAAAATCATGCATACCGCTGGTCTCGAGAATCACAAGACGCCTCAAATGCTCCGCACGCTTCGCTCGAGCGAGAATAAACCAAGATATCATCAATGAACACTATCACAACGTGTTCAAAATGGTTTGAACACTTGCTCATCAAATCCATGAATACCACGAGCATCGTCAACCCAAAGCGACATGACCAACTCATAATGCCCGCATCGTCCCGAATGCATTCTAGGGACATCCACCTCTCGACTCGCACTGATGATAGCCCTAACGCAGATCAATCTTGAGAAAGCATCTCGCGCTCAGAATCGTCGAACAAATCATCAATCTCGGGAAGGGGGTATTCGTTTAATGGTCACCTTGTTCACCGCCAGAATCAACATACATGCGCGGCCCCGCCCTTCTTTCTTCAACCGCGAACAATACCGCGCTCCCTGTGGAGAAACACTAGGCCTAATGAAGTTTCTCCAAAGAAATCCTCAGCTGGTCCTTCAACTCTCTCAACTCGGCAGGTGCCATTCTGTATGGCGGAATGGAAATAGGCCGAGTATCAGGCAATACATCTATACAAACCTCGATCTCCTCTCAGAGGACACCCGGAGGTCATCCGGGAACACGCCGGGGAACTTCACGACTACGGAATCGACAAAATCGGCACCGCACCGAAGATCAAACACTCGAACTAGATGGTAGATGTACCCTTCGCATCATCTTCCTAGCCTTGAGGTAGGAAATAAACCTACCCTCGGCGATACCGTGCTCTCCCACTCAACAACCGGCCTCGTGAAATCGGAACTGTGACTACTTTCTCTCAGCTTCATTGGCGTAGCAAGTTGTTAGCCAATCCATCCTCATGATCACGCCAAGTCAATCATCTCCAACTCTATCAAGCTCGGCTAGGTCTGACGACCAGAATGGTCACAGGACAAAGCTCTATATACCACGAGCTACCACCGAATCACCCATCGCGTAGCTACCGAAGGTCTATGGATCGTGCTCTCATCCCTATCCTACTAGCAACAAGGGAGATATATGACAGGTAGAACCCGTCTATCAAGGCATAAACATCAAACCCGTAGATCGATAAAGGTACCTGTGGACGACATCAGTGAGGCCTCCCGATCCTCGGCTACCGATTAAAGAATAAATGCGGTTCTCGAGGACCGCCAGAATCGACCCGCCACGACCTGCCGCGACCCGCTGGTCCATGAGTACCTCGCCTCGGGCGAGTAATCGCTGGGATGAAGAAGCGCAATGCACTGCGTAGCGGGCCCTACTACCGGCCGCCCGGCCGACAAATCCTCGCGAATGACCTCGCCGCCACACGTAGCAAGCTCGGTCTGAGTACGCCCCGCAATGGTATCTACCACAACGCACACCGAGCGCACCTCGAACGGTTAGCACTTCGCTACTCGAAACTGTCCCGCCCCGACTCGCCTCGATCGCCTGCTGTACCAAGATGATATAGAGCGCTCGCACGCACTGTGGTGCACCGACTTCGCGATGCCGCCACCCCGAACCACCAAAAGAACCGGCCGCCTTCGCCTTCTTCTCGCGATATCGCTTCTACCCGGCGGCTCTCTACGCCTCGCATCCTAGCGCATGAGCTCGCATCCGGTAATGTCCATGCTCGGTCAAGGACACACCCGCACAAGACTTCGCCATGTAATCATCGAGCCCAGTGACATAGCGATGCACCCGGTCCTCCATATTCGCTACTGCGTGGACATATCGAGCCAAAGAATCAACTCGACATTGTACTCTCGACGGCATGCCCCCGCCTCGCCAGAAAAATCTATCACCGTGCCCTCCTCATCCGCGGAGGCAAGAAGTGTGAGAAAAGCCTCAAACTCATCCCATACTACCGGAGGTCATGCTCTCCAGAAAGCTCCCATGAATCAAACCAATCGATCACGGTATCACGCGGCCGATGCGAACCGAATGTCACGCACTCATCACGAAGCCCCGATCACCCGCAGATGATTCTGCAGAATCGACTTGATGAACTCCTCGCGATCATCCTCCGCCTCGGCCAGAAACTCAAAGGGCTACAACTAAGGAAATCTCAAGCCTCAAATCGGCACTTCCGTAGAATCCAGTGCCGCTGAATCGAGGCTGAATCGGAATCGCCGTGATTCAATTTCTCTGACGGCCACAACTCTAGCTAATACTGGCCATCTCTTGTATTCCTAACTCCTCCGCCTCAGCCGGGGATGTGAGGTGTGGTACTGCGGTCTCTGGCCGGGCGGCGTCATAGAACTCGCTGCCTCGTATAGACCGGGCTCGAGCCCTCGTGGACTCGGGTGTCTGCTAGCGGCTCCTACTGCCTTGCTCTTCCGGGCCCGGTTGCTTTACGTGAGGCATAATCACATAGAAAGGAATACGTTAGAGGGTCCAACCTATAACACAACTCTAAAGCACGATCTCGTAATGAGAAGAATGGAAACTAACTAAATATCCTATAGCTTCTGACATTAAGGTGCACAACACACCGATAATCAAGACTCTACTAGAGCACGGCTCGTAGACACTTCCGAGGATTAATCGCTCGATACTACTTTTGTCACGACTCGCCCGGCCCGCGGATCGTGCCTCACCGGCACCAAGTAGTCATACATCGTAGTAACCTGGAATATAAAACAAGACAGAAACAGCTTTATAAAATACACACAACTTATGAGAAAACACGCTTTCTAAGATATATATATATACATGTTTTAGCGATTTAGCATCCGACATCGCATAAATGACTACAGGCACTCTAAGGAAATATAGAACTATGGCGATGGTCCGCCATACCTCGATCTGACACACTATCTACAATACAGGAGATCATACCAAAAGTAGAGCCTCCTAGAAGATGGAGCTCTGACACCAATGCAAAGAGATCCTAAGGATCTGGATCTAGCACTGCTGCCCTTACTGCGGCATGAACGCACTTCAAGGAGGTCGATAACAGTACAGTATGTGAAACTATAAAGTACTTAAATGAAATCAAAGTATTTAAAACCTTTTCAATGCAATCACGGTTCATTTGCACATAGTATATATCACAAACAAATACTTGAATAGGAAAATCAGAATGTGTCTATTCTAGGCCGCGAACGATCGAAAGGCCAATCGCCCGTAGTATCATTCTGCGTGCCTAGTCCCGACTTCCTGCACTCGCATAGTCACACATGGATCCGCATGAGGTGTTCCTCGCACGGGGCAGCTAACCCCGGATCCGCCTAGGCTCCCGCACCCGATAGCCTCAAAAGACCGCGTAGTCTCGTCAGACCGCATAGGGAATCCGCGTGATCGGCTAAACACCCGAATGATCAATCGGAGCATACCGCGCTCGCGTAGTCTCACAGACCGCACGGGCGATAGACCACATCAAGGGCAAGCTCCTCGGTATAACAATCGGCGGGTAGGTGATACAATAAGACACTGACTTACGGTTAGCAACGTACACAAAGAATGACCCTTTACAGATTTCAAGATACTAACACAGTAGCATCATAATATGTACACTTATCAAACAAATCTTACTACACTTAACAGAAATCAATACAAGGCTTTTATAAACACACAAGAAATGCCTTTTTATCTTTCTTAAGTTGTTATACCTAACTTCCCATAAAGCTAGTATAACTCTTAAGCTTTTGTTTTAAAACCAAATATTTATCTTCATTAAAAATGATCGATATTCTTTTGAAATGTTTTCATTCTTTATTATTCAGCTTAAGCCGCGAGGCATTGCCGTAAGTATTATTCGAGCTTAAGTCAAAGACATTGCAGTAGTTATTATTCACACACATGTACGTCTATCGTACTATATATATATTGTAAAATATCATGCTTAGAAGAATCACATACCTTATCGGCGAAAATCCTCCCGCCAAGTCGAGTATGCCGCGGAGAATCACTATCATAGTCACAGACATCTATCAAAGTCTAGACTACTCAAGGTTATTCTAAACAGAGGGTTCACAATTCTACTTGAAGTGGCAAGCACAACCCTACCCTTGAGCTATATAAGTTCATCAGAAAATACCCTATGAGTAATTCAATTATTCTTCTTTAAACCCTTCATCGTGATGATAGTTCAATTCTATTCTCAGAATATTCTTCTAAGTATTTAATACTTATTCTTATACTTCTACAGATGCATTCTTTAATACAAAAGAGGGTTAGGATTATTTACCTGTAAGCCCAATAATATCCTAGATAAAGTCGCTCTGAGCAAGGTTTAGCTCCTATGTTATCGCTCCAGAGTCCAAGAACCTTAGAAGTTCTTCACAACTTCTACTAAGTACTATGGATTTGGGCTGTGTATTTGGGCATTATAACAATACTTAGAAGGCAACTTTCTACCAAGGGAGGGGGTAGATTTCTGCCAGGCTAGTGGTTAGGCCTCGCCAAACTTCAGGCTCCTGAGGAGGGGGTTTGGACGAAAGGCTTGAGGAGAGGAGAGAGGGTTTTTCAAGACTTGAAGATAACTTTGTGCGATGAAGAACTTCTTACCATCTCTAAGGGGTATTTATGAAAGCTCAAGTCTTGCCAACTGGCAATGTTGCCAAGATTTAAGAACAAGTGCAAGGCAAGTGTAGGTGAGGATTAATCTAACACAACATATCCACCAACTCCTTGACTTGTACACAAGGCACAAAAACGTGCCATGACGTTCCTCCTCCACCTCGGCCCTAAATGGATTCCATTCGTCCAATCCAATTGGGAGGGTGCCAAGTGTCGCCCTCCCGCTGGTCCCAAAATGTTTCGCCTCTCGGAAAAATCCGCAAAAATTAGTAATGGCATAGATAACGAATTTTCCCTACGAAAGTCGCGGGAACGTCTTGCGTCGAAAGTCGCATTCTTTTGTTAGCTGAGTCAGGTACAAAAAAACGCCCGCGGCTAACTTATACAATCTTGTGCAGACGTATTCTCTACGCATATACTCCGGAAATACGAGGGTATAACATTATGATCTTACTTGACGCTACCATAGCGATGGCGAGCATTCCACGCATCGCCTCGTGATTATTATTATTTCACGGACTAGCCTCTCCAATGAGGTTTCTGCCCCGATCTTACTTTGGTATCCGTAGTTGGTTTCGCATTTCGTACTTGCCCGCAGGTCGTGGTAGGACGATTCGGGTCAGTATCCGTAGTTAGCCTCTTCGTGACGGCTCCCGTCGCTTTCGCGACGAAATCTCGTGGATTCCGCCAGATCCGTAGTTAGTCTGCGATGGTGCCGTCGTCTTTGCCAGCGGTACGATGGCGCAGGTGGTAATCTGGTAGTTGGCTTTATCACTCGGCCGCCTGGTGACTCCGTGGTATGAAGAGTATAGATTTGCTGTAGGCACGCTTTGGTAGGTCCGTAGTCGGGCTGACGGCATCCTTGCCGATCGGTGGTGACATGACGCGCTTTGAGTATCACGGTAGTTAGCCTTGCACCCGTGACTGGGCCTGCATTCAGCCAGACAGGCGTGACTGGTGTTCAAACGCGTGTACTCCTTGGTGCTGGTTATACGTTAGGATCACGGCAGCGAGCGAGAAGGTATTCACACGCATGATCAATGATCAAGTGTACTTGCGCCAGGACTCCAGCCGGGCTTATATTTGAAGTGATGACTTTCAGGCCGAGTCCGATTGACGCGATTTAACACATATTATGTATGTGTAGTTTGGTTATCATATATGTCTCCGCTTTATATGTACTACTATGATTCTTACAGTATTTTGATTTATGCCAGTGCACATACTGTCACTGGCTGTGATCCTTGAATTTCGTTCAGCCGCAATACGCCGCAGTGCAGAGGTACATCTGCTATCGCATCCCCACGCTCGCCCATGTGATCCACGATTCCAAACAGATTAGGGGGAAGCTCCCACGCTTCTCCCGGAGAAGCTTATCTTTTGGCATGCTTTCCTGAGTCAGAGGTTCTGTACATCGTTGGGGAGGTATGGCGAAGACCTGCCCCGTCCCACATAAGCTTGTTGTTTTACCTCCTTAGCAGGCCCGTGGTGACCGCTGTAAAGTTGTGGCGGTGTAAGCGACGAATCGCTTATTCAGAATTTCTATATATAACACCAAAAAGATGCAACCGCTTTAGTTAGCCTTGTTTCTTTATCGGATACATATGTTTGCATGTCTTGCTTGTTTAAATTCGCCGATTACTACGATGTATATCTACTGCGTCCGGTAAGACTGGCCATGGAAAGCGCGATCTGGGTCGTGACTAGTGTAAAGAAAAAGAAAGCCTAAAGCCATTTAGAAGCCCAATTATATTTCTAAAAGGTATCATGACTTGTCTTGAAAGTAGTTACTGCGACTGATACTACGTTAGTATCTTGGAAGTTTTTATATGAAAAAGAGCTGCTTTTTAAAGAGTAGAAGCACGTAGTACTTTAGGGTTAAATTTGATTTTATAAAGACATGTTAAATGCCTTAAGTAAACTAAAATGAGAGTGAGTATATGGACATGAGAATAATAAAGTTAGGGGATTTCTTAACTGTTTATATTATGTACGATGTTTCGCAAGTGCTTATGTTGGCATGTTATGTATGATAGCCAAAGTAAAGTAAGTGATATATTATCTCATTCTGAAGTGCGTTGGCTCCTAAGGTTGTGGCATTTATGGTATTCGTGGATTTGCTATCCATGACGCGATAATACATCACGCGAGTCCCAAGTAAAGGGCTTATGCGGGTGAAATAGTCCTGCTGGGGCGGACGGTCCATCGCGAGGAATACCTTACGCGGTCTACACGAACTATGCGGTGGATGACATGTTCATGCGAGGAATACCTCATACACAATCCACTGCGACTTCATGCGGGTGAAATAGTCTCGCGAGTAGGATTGCTTAATGATATCGCAAGCGGTGGTGACCCTTTCTTTGATCATGAGCCTCCTATTTTTATGCATTAAAGAAAGTATACTGCTTGTTTACTCTCATTGTTAGTAAGGCACAGTTGGTACTGTAATTTGATTATCTTACATGCCTCGGCATTTTTGTTTTAGACTTATGATGTATTTGGCGTGATTTTTCCGGCCGCATACTTAGTACATATTGTGTCTTGACGACTCCCTTCCACCGGTGGGCCAGTGCGATGCGTCTCGCAGGTAGGGTAAGAGTGCATGGGATCCCTGGCCATAGGATAACTGGATCGTGTGTCTCGGAAGCTCCATTTCTCCGGAGGCTTGTCTTTTTAGATGCAGTTTTCGACCTGATGTTGTAGATATTATGTACATTCAGTAAGGGAGGGCCCCTGCCTCTACGCTTGTTATTCCTAGAGGTCCTGTAGTCACATTTGTGGTTTGGGTGTGTAAGAACACGGGGCTGTACGGTTATCTTTTACTTTGTTGCGTATATTTTTTATGGAGCATGCGGCCTTATCGGCTATAGCGCTGTGATGTTATCGTCTAAACATGTGTTTATGTATTCAGTGTATGTTCCGCATCATACTATTCTCTAATGTATACGAAAGGGTACAAGTCTTAGGCACCCGCCGTGCCCGGAGTCGGAATTCGTGACAAAGAGGAAGAATGGTATCGTAGAGCGTTAGTCCGGAAAATTGTGCCCACTGCACCGTGTCTAGTGTAGTCCTTGATTATCTACACACGCGCACCACATCTTATAATCGTGAGGTCAGCACTTGGGGACATTTAGGATTGGTTTCCATTCTTCTCTCTCTGAAACTGCGAGTGCAATAGAGCTATCTCTGCACATTAGGTTGAATCCTCTCTGACCTATTCTTATGTATCATTATGTCTCCACTTGGAAGTACTCAGGCCCGTAGGGGCGAAGGGCAAGGCAGCGTTAGGAGCCGCTGCTGAGGCACGCAGAGGGAAGAGCTAGGACTCGTACGCACTGTGCACCGAGGGTGAAGGTGTAGGCGGTGGCGAAGTTCACCACCTTGGCTGGGTAGTGATATGAGCCGAGCGGCATTAGCACCAGAGGATTCCATGCACGAGCCTCCCGGTTCGCGGCGACAACCATGGCCGAGGTATAGAGATTCTGAGCAAGATCCCAAGTATCGACCAAAGATAAGAGCGGTGGCAAGCGCCCGGCGAACATGTGAGGCGAGCTAACCTTAAAGCCGATGCAGCTTTCATGGATTGCAGTTGGGATTTTCTCGGGTTGTCATCCACCCGAGGATTCTATGGTTCGAGGTCGGCTATGTGATCCCGAGGAGTTTATTCCTACTGCATTACAGGACTACGCAGTGCGCTAGTGGCCTCTGAGACAAAGAGTCGCTTATGCTAGCCTTCTTACCGGGCGTTACGCAATATTGGCGTTGAACTGGTTTGATTACGAGTCATGGCAGTCGTTCTAGCAGGCGAGGTACTCTTCCAAATTGTTTGGGGAGGAGTTCACGGTAGGGCTTCCGGATCACTTTTTTTGCACTCACCGAGATGAGAGGCCGCGTGGATAGATTCTCGACTGAGGCGGGAACGATGACTATCGTAGAGTACATCCTAGACCGCCGTCATTTGATTACTCGCGATGTCAGGGGGTGGCCTCTTCACGTATGGATATTTCCGAGGATGCAAAGTGTCACGCCAACCTCAAGCTCATGGATCAGCCTCTACCTGGGCACCTCTTCCTACATGCTTAACAACACAAGTAAGCTGCATGGAAATTAAATAGCACCTTTGCAGCTTTTCGTACCAACATACGCAAGGGCAAAGCCCGGCTAAGTATTTTGCCATAATATACATACTCAAAAGACACTATAATCGCATACATGAGTCCAATCCACACATATGAATACTGAGACTCCTAAGAGTTTTATCAACTATGACGGGGCGCGGCCCGCTGCACTACCATAATCGCAAAGCGTTCGCATCTTGAAAGTTAACTTATACCAAAAAGATAAACTCCAATGTAGAGGAGATATCCAAAACTCCTGAAAGGTGGTCCTACATCGCCGATCACCAAACAGTCATGGCGTACCTAAACTGCGGCATGGGCCAGATGACCCAGCCTCGAAGTCAAGCTGAGGTCAAGACAAGAATTTCACCAAGTGGCTGTGAAGCTAAGAAGTATCAGAATGAAATCATAGACAGCCTAAACAAAATGAGGAGATATGTATGATAGCCAACCGAGTAGTACCGCAATACATATAAATCATATCAAGTCAGTGGACGCATGCCTCAAAGCCTACTACTCGAATAGCGGTAAAGACACGAATACTTTACTAACTTGACGAGAGTAATCAAGTGATAGTGAGTAGCGAATCCACTTAAATGTGTGGTATAACGATGCTTTGGGGATTTACCCGCCATTTATACTCTTACCTCGGAGAGAAGTGAAGAGCCAGCGGTGAGTATAACGATCTTTCTTGGGGATGCACCCTCATTTATACTCTTACCCCAAGAAAGTGATAAAGAGTGGTATAACGATCTTTGGGGATTACACCTTCATTTATACTCTTACCCTACCTCAACCTGCCATCATACATAAATATAAGTTGACTGACTACTTATCACACAATAAGTAAGCAAGTTAAAGAAATCCCTAACTTCTTATTAGTCCTTATTCCGTATACACTCTCCGTTTTGGTTTACTTACAATTAATAGAATAATTCTCTAATTAAACAAGCCAAAGTACTTATCAAGGCACCACAGTAGAATAATTCTCAATTAAACAAGTGCCCAGCAAGTATTTATCAAGGCACATATAGCATAATTCTCTCAATTAAACAAGCCAAGAAGTACTATGTAATGTACATTCTTTCTTAAAAGACTCTTTATGTAAACCCCAGAGATACTAACACCGAAATTGTACAGCCTATTTTGTAAAGTAAGTTACTACACTTTTAGAAAACTCTTTTCAAAGCTTGAAATCAAGTAACTTCATTTTCACAATCTAGGCAACTTATGCCTAATAACAAAAATGTCATTAGACAACTTCTTAACTCCTTCCATAAAGCCGTTATAACTGAACTTCCAGCATAAAAGCCAAGGATATAACCGCTTTATGGTTTTAGACATATTAGATTCCTTTTTATAACCAAGAGACTTATACTTAAAACCAAGTATCACGCTACTTACAAATCAAGTTTCTTAACTTTTCTCAAAATACTACAAGTCTCTTAATATTTAGGAAAACAAGTTTCTTCTACCTTTTATACCTCAAGTAACTCACACACCTTTTTAAAACAAGTTACTCTCTTAACCGTCATGTCATTTCTCATCTCTTAAAACAATTAATGCGTAAATCACTCCTTTAACTCCACAAAGTCATTACAACAACTCTTAGGTTTTGGAACTAAGGCACTAGCCAAAAGGTTTGGAATACCTTAGCTCTTTCTGAAGACTCTATGTACCAAGTAAAATACTTTCACTTTTAAGTTAATCCAAACTTCACTATGGAAACGGATTATACAACTTACAATTCTTAAAACATCCAAAAAGTACAATCATGGAGCACATAGAGACGAATTATATTTTAGGCAATCCAAATACAAACTGAATGGATCGTTTACGGGTAGGACAATACTTTCTTTATCTTAATGAATCATGCTGTAAGAAGGAGATAGTTTGTCACGACCTGCCCAGGAGGCTCCGCATGGATCAAAGCCTTATCTGTGCACCATAGTCATACATCGAGGGAGAAAAATCAGCAATATAAACAACAACATGTAAGCCAATGCAATAAGACAAGTAAAATACAAAGACAAAGCAATCCAAAAGCTACTTAGCAATTTCATGGTATATATATAAATAACACTTCTTGAACAGATTACATCCCTTTCTACAACTACGCCCATGCAACAAAGACTACACTTCTAAGAATGATCGGCTTGATAATGTATGGATGGCAGTGCCCCCGCCATACCCACGAATGGGCACTACAACGCATGTGACTACACATTTCTGATATGCCTCCGAGAAACGGAGCTTCCCAAACGCTCGAATCGTGACTCTAAGAGCGGCATCATGGCCATCAAAAATTTTAA
Source organism: Przewalskia tangutica (assembly GCA_029844215.1). Taxonomy (NCBI): domain Eukaryota; kingdom Viridiplantae; phylum Streptophyta; class Magnoliopsida; order Solanales; family Solanaceae; genus Przewalskia; species Przewalskia tangutica. The sequence continues at coordinate 39,353,222 of CM056732.1, read as the reverse complement.
TCGCGGTGATTAATCGCAAGGAAGGTGATCTGGCAGAGGTCAAGATAACAGTACCAAGTATGGAAATCAAAAATAAATAATTGTAAATGAAATCATAGTAGTCATGATAAAGTGCGGAGACTTGTACCAGATGAGCAACCAAAACTACGAGGCCATACAATAAGCAAATCATGTTGAAGTCGTGGACTCACGCTTCTCAAAGTTAATCATGTTGATAAATAACCGCATTTGGTGGGGCACGAAAGGCGCTAGCTTAATTACTCCCAAGGACCACAGCGATCAAAATACCATAAATCGTATCAATGCAGGTCTTTCTGCATCAGCACGTACACTGATCAGGAGCCGCCACTCGCCCCAGATCATCAGGCGCTGGCTTATCCCCGGAACTTACCGCGACTCCGCATAGTCACACATTGCACCGCGCATGAGGTATTCCACCGAATCATGGTCCTGCATCACTGAGGGTATACCCCGCATCCGGAGGCAAGCGACTTAACCCTGGTGATCCGCCTCGACTTCGCACGTACGCATAGTCCTCAAAGACCGCGATAGTCCCAGAAAGACTTGCAGATAGTGGCATCCTCTCAAGACGTCGGGCTAAACACTGAACAATGACTCAATCCCTGGAGCATACCGCTGGCCCGTGATAGTCTCATAGACGCATGAACAGAGTAGACTCGCATCAAGGGTGGCAAGCCCTCGGTGATAATAAATCAAAGTGGGTATGGATACAATCGACAAAGATTCAACGGATTAACGCGTGGAACAACGTAAGTACAAATGTTAACGCACTTCTTACAGGACAATCACAAGATACTAACACACGATAAGCATCCTAACACGTTTACTTATCAAAATCAACAAGAAAGTATTATACAAGTTGCTCAACTAAATACAAAATCTGTTATTCATACAAGTAATTTATGCTAAGGCAAGTCTGTATTCATCCCCAAGTACTTAAATATATTAACTTCCTTACAAAGATCCGCTTCTTCTGGCACGTGGTCACACAATACCCGTAGTATAAAATAGAGACTGCCTTTTAAGTAAACTAAAACTCTTTCCTTTGTAAAATCAAGTAACAACATTATTTTTTCCAAACGCTTCAAGTTTGTCTTCGAATTTCAACGCCTACGCTTAACTTATTTTAGAAAGGTTTAAGTAGTTCATAGTCTTATTCATATTTAAGAATATAATTCTCTTTTAAAATAATCTGAGAAACATATACACATATATGTGATTGGTTATTCTTGTCTCATAATCAATCTTATTAAGCGACCGCATGATCTTTGGGGAAATGTAATATCATTTTTGTTCATCGCGAGCTTCATGCGATTTGAAGTTTCTCTCTTTACGTTTTAATAATACTTCATTAATCAAAACATTTCCACTTTATTAATATAAATGATGGTTTGTCGATATCAATTCATTTCCTAATCAGAAACATTATTCCTCTTTAAACCCAAGTACTCATTTACTCATTAACGCAGGTTTCATGTAAATCTCATATTAATTTAATTGAAGTCAAGTCTCTTGCTCTCTTTAAGATCAGTCTTCTTTAACTTCTAAAAATCAATAAACTATTCTTTTATTCTTTCTTAGCTATACCTAATTTCCTATAAAGCTAGTATAACTCTAAGCTTTTACAAACAAGTATTACTCTTCTTTCAAAACGCGGTTTCTTAAAATCTTTTAAAATACTTCAAAATTCTTATTATTCAAAGCCAGTCAAAAGACATCAATACAACATATTTCGCTCGGTTAACACACGTCACGTCTGGTACCGCATATATATTATTCGGGCTTAAGTCAAAGACATTATGCCACCTAATGATGCTTCATCTGGTACTTTATATATATATATATATATATTCTTTTAAAAATACTTCCGTACGCCAAAGAAAGTATAGGAAGAATCATATACCTCGCGACGATTATCGTACTATTAGCAAATCGCTTCCACGGCTATAACCCGCTTAGCCTTGTTCACCTTTCAAGTAGTACATGCTACTCACGTAACATCTGAAACCTATAAAGGTTATACTTCGGTCTATCCAAAGTTCAGACTACTTTCTCAGAGAATAAATCGATACAAGATTCCCACTGGAAATTGGCAAATTCTTCCCACCCACAAACTTCACTTAAAGTCTCATCAGAATACACCCATAAGACAGCCTTCAATTTTCTTCTTTATATACATCCTCAGATATATAACTTTCATACTAATTCCTACTCTTGAATAAAGTATGACAGCACTTAATGCATGAGATGACAAGATATTTACCGAGCAGTTCTATAATGATCCAAGTTAACGTCGATCTGACTTATAACAACGCTGTTCTCATACTCCGTGCGCTCCAACCCGCTCCAACAAGCCCTTAGAAGTTCTACGTAACTTCTTCTCTTAATACTCCAACCGAAACTATGGAGATTTTCCTCCCAGGTTTTGCTAGAGACAAAAAAAGGACATACTTGCAGTAGATTTCCGGCCCCTACGACAGATATGAGATCTTTGGAATACTACAAGGTATATGGCTAAGAGTAATTTGGGTATAGTAACAACACTTTTCTGAGGAGTATTTCTACAAGATGGGTATTTATACGAGACAACACCACAAAGTGGGTGTATACCCCTCGGCCAACCCCACCAGGAGTGGGTACTCGCCGCGGAGGGCTCTCGGCCAAGGGGCCTTCAAAGTAGGAGGGGACTCTCGGACAGAGACACTCCTGTGCCAGGAGAGCTCTCAACACTTAGGAAGTTTATGAACGGACGAAGGTTAAGTCTTCAAAGGGGGTATTTATGAGAACATCAAGGTCGAAGATTCAGCCAAGTCAAGGCCAGTGGAAAATAAGATATGCCCAAGTGCCCCCTAGACCCTACTCCTTAAAACCCTCACAAATATCTTACCAACTACTTCTGACAAAAAGCCACTAATCGCCCAAGCCTCACCGCCTTCACACACTAATTAACCTGGCGGTGACAAGTTGTATCGCCTCTCATATCCAAAAACAGGCTGTTCGCCTCTCGGAAAAATCCGCATGAAAATTAAAAATGACACTAGCGGAATTTTCCCTTCGCAGAGATTATGTAAAACGCTTCATTCGAAAAGCGATTCCTAACCGGGTGTCATAGTAACAAAGCACAAATCGGCCAAGCGGCCACTTTTTAAAGCTCCAAACTTTTCTACGCATGCGCCCTTACGTGCATTATACTGGAAATACTGGGTATAAATATCTCCCTCCTAGAAACATTCATCCCGAATGTTCCTTCTAAGTCTCAAAACAAGCGATACGCCAAATTATAGTCTTCACTACTATACTTACGAGAACAATCTCGCCACACGTCCGCCACTAAAACACTCCGGCGCAAAACATTTACATCCAAGTCCACGAGAAAGCTGCATACGACATAACAGAAAGCCCTTACCCGAGGTCTAAAATATACTTCCTTCGTGACCTTCTCCTTAAAAAGAAATGATCACATCTATGCTACGCCATACATGCTTGCTTCTTCCTTTACGTGT